>CAKJVC010000021.1:0-600000 GCA_918026815.1 Chalara sp. BL73 | reverse complement strand
GAAGATGCTCTCGTTCAAAACAAGCGCTTGAGCAACGAGACTTGGCTCAGTAAACTCCACGTACGCATACCTGCATATCCTAGATTAGCATCCGTCTCTTGCCAGGTAGCGTTGATCATCTAGATTCTTGACCACACTCTCTCGACATCGGGAAATCATTAACGAACCCCTTGGGATGGCCTGTGAACTTGTCGAGCAGGATCGTAACACGGTTGATGCTACCAGCAGATTGAAAATGGGCTTGGATCTCCTCGGGAGATGCAGAGTAGTCTACATTGCCAACAAAGATGCTTCTTGAATCAACGTCCTCCTTATTCTCCGCCAGCTCGTCTGTCTGGATTTCGATGTCGGTCTGCATCTGCCGTAATTTCGCAGCCTCCTCCTCCATCTCTGCGACTCTGCGCTTCATTGCCGCGATTTCATCCTGTAGCATAATTAATATTCTCGAGCTTTTGATCTGGCTTAACAGTGACTGCATACCTCCTCCGTTCCATCATCCTCCGCTGCCATTACCTCGTCCTTGTCGTCTATCTTTGTATCTGGCTTGACCTCCGCCATGTTTGCTGTTTTAAAAAAGTGCTGGACCGGAGTGACGGAGTATCAAAAGAATGAAGGAGTGAGCTCGAGGTTTTGCGCTGACCTAGTGTTAATTGATAAGTGAGGTAAACTTGCGCAAGGCTGTGAATAGCTTGACAAAGAACTGTAGAAAATATATTCAATTCGAGGCTGGAGAACAACGGGTACACTAGTAGCATTAAAGCGATGACCCGGGATCCACTGACGCAATGCAACAAAAGAATCACAATAGAAAACTATCAATCATACCGGAGCTTGACAGAGACCTATTATGCCTTGTATCCACTGTTAATGTTTCTATTATTGATTTGAGGTTGTCAAGAGCAAGGCTGCAGGGCTGAGAAACAACGTGCCAAGAGATCCTGACTCCAGTTTAACATCATCTATAAGAAACTTTGTTGAATACCACCTACTATCACTTAATTCATAGCTAAATTTTGGCTATCTCCAGCTCTGATGTGCTCATACCGAACGCGACTTGATATCGAGGCTCGAATTGCTATCTGAGAGCATCGTCACTGCTCCATTCAAGAATCTCCCGACAGCTAACTCCTACATTACATCAAGATGGTGACATTGCTCTGACATCTCTAAGGCAGATTGAGAGGAACATTCTGCAGCCATGAATATGGCCTCATCTAGTTCCCAGCCTCTCCTCCAGGCAGATAATGCGGCCTTGAACAGGAACACCCCACATCCATTTATCCGCCGTCTTAAAAGCATTCACTCTCGCAGCCGTCGCAAGGTCAAGTCATTTGTCTCTTCCAGCGCTCAGCACTATATAGTGTTGACTCTTGTTGCTTTGGATTTACTTGGTATCTTTGCGGATATCAGTAAGTTAAGTTTAGAATACTAGAAATCCTGCCCAAGTTTCTCGTCGCATGCCATGTTCTCCTAACAATCACATTCTTCCGAATTTTGACGTACGCTCTCTGAAAGCATTTCTCCATGACCACAGTGTCAAATTGCATAAACTCCTTCCTTTGAATGCCAAATCATACAAAGTTTCTGTACTTAACCCTAGCCAACCCTTGCCTAACCTAAACCTCACAGTAATAAACCTCTACCAATGCGATATTCCCAATCTCCCACCTATTTGGGATAGGGTGCGGAGCGGCCTTGGCATCGCCGGCTTGGTCTTCTCCTGTCTCTTCACAGTCGAGCTTCTCCTCAGCCTATGGGTCTTCGGTTTCAGCTACCTGAAATCCAAATTCCATATCCTCGATGCGACAGTCATCCTCGCTGGTCTAGTAATAGATGTCCTACTTCACGGCGTACTGGAGGAAGTCGCTTCTCTAGTCGTCATACTACGTCTATGGCGGTTCTTTAAGATTATTGAAGAGTAAGGCCCGCCCATCTCCCAAATACACTTCCTCAGACACTCTATCAAATTATACAGGGGAAAGGCATGCTGATGTAAAGGATAGATTCAGCGTGGGGGCGGAAGAGCAGATGGCGAACCTAGAGATGCGTATCGAGAGGCTGGAAGACGAGAATAGGAATCTAGTACAGCAACTTAAAGTGCGGAAGCGTGATGGGGATGAGGAGTTGGGAGGGAGTACATAAGTTGGGATCACGAATGTCATTATCCTAGTGACAACAGAAAGTTGAATATAAGGTGGAGTAACAAATGCCAAGACCCCCATATGTAGAATTTGACGCTAGCACGCATCACATTGCATTTTGATCAATCACGATTTGTAGCTGGCCTAATCGAATACCCAGGTATCTTATTTCGTGTAGATTTTCTATCATACAAAGCGGATTCTAATGAAGTGAAGAGGTATTTCTATCGCTAATGCAAAAAAGACCGCAGTAACCCCTTTAACCCCTAATTGCATGACGGGCACCCAGGCGCAATATGCATATTATGTTCATTTTCGCTGACGTTCTTTCCTTTCCTTCACCGGGCTCGGCACAAAGGTGACATGCTTCTCCTCTTTCTTTATGCTGCCAGAACGATTTCTCAAAACCGTCCGAGGCACAACCTTCACCCCTTCAATATCTTCGACGATCTCTGCCACATCGCTGCCCTCTTCCTCTTCTTCCTCGCTGCCGCTTTCCGCATCATCCCCATCGTCGTACTCCCCATCATCGCTCACTAAGCTGGGTGGTTTGTTGGTGTTCGGGCTAAGATCTGAAAGAGATGGACCTGTCATAATCACATCACCATCTTCGTCATATGAATCATCGTCCGAGCTATGCGCTTGATGCATTACCTCATTTGCCGCATCAGTGTCAATAGTTGGTGCCATCCTTGACGAAATTCCAGGCTTTCGACTAGTTACATCCATGCCCTTGCTGCTAGTGGGACGACCAAGATGCACAGGAGCCATAGACGCTCGTGGGAGTGGTCGCATAGCGGGGAGTGGGGAGTCTGTATCGTCAAGTTCTCCAAGTTTCTTCTCGTCTTCTGAATCTTCATCCTGGAAAAGTATATCATCAAAATCTACCCGCTGTTTTGCTTGATCCACCATTTCGACAAGACTGCCACTGAAGTCTTTCTTTTTTCTGATCCAATCAGATAAATGTGGTGCCTTGGATGAGGGCACAAATGGCTTGTCTGATGTAGATTCTTCGCCAGAGGGGATCGACATTATGCCTGGTAATTTGCCCTGCCCGTACTGTCTAATAGATTCAGCCATGCGAGACAAAAGGGAAGCATAAGCATTTGTGTCTGTTACAGAGCCCGTGATGAGCGGATGCACAAGACCCGTAGCAATTTCAGAGTGCTTCTCATCAGTAGCAGTAGTTGTGGCTTCATCAATCTCATATGGCACTCCACATGCTATCGCAGCTTCCTCGTGACTCTTGTATTCAATCTTGTGGGAAATGCGACAGTGGTTGATGAAACCTTGAGTGCTATTGAAGTCTTCTCTCTGACAATTGTTGCAAACAAGCTTGACCATTTGCCCGTCGCCGCGCTTGAGAATGCAGGGTCCAGGCTTCTCTTTGGGTTGAGGATAACCACTCGACAAAGCTTGTAGTTTCTTATCGCTGACCGGACCTCTTTGAGACCTAGATCTAGAAGTACTGCTGTTCTCAACGATACTATGCCTTGTAGACCGACCTTCAGAACCAAATTTTCTTGCACGCGGTTCATAATGCCAATGCCACTCTAGGTCCTCAAAATCAGGGTCCGTAATGAGCCATTTAGCATAATGTCTTGTATATGGGCCATCAGCGACTCCATATGGCGGTGCCCATTGGGGAGCATTGCCTGTTTGACTCACAGCCGGGCCAGTTCCATTGGTGATGTTGAACATCGATTCTGGGGTATCTAGTGAGACTGGATAAGGAATAAGATGACAACGACGAAGCTGTTCCAATGCAACTTGACACTTGGCTAGCTCTTGCTTGATCAGACGCAACTCATCATGCTTCAACAAAATTTCGAGACTGAACTGGGACTCAACAACTTCACAGACTTGGCTGAGGTCGTCAGCAGCCTTGACATCGCCGTTCGAACAACAGTCCTTGATATCTATCGCGCTATCGATAAAGCTGGTGGTCTTCGTCCTCTTCCTATCATGCGCGTCTGGTGTCATCACATCTGGGGCCTCACTTGCCCATGATCGCTTCCCAGAGCCGCTCATAGGGGGTATCTCGACAACAGGTCGCTGACCTTTTGCCATTTTGAGATCTGGGATTCCATTTAACGCCCCATGAGTTGCCCGGTCGGCACCCTCTGACTTTGTAAGCCAAGAGAACATTCGCATTCACTGACGAGGTAATGCGCGGCGCTTACTGACTTTGACTGCGCAGTATGATTTTGCGACTACAATGACAGCCTATGTTGCCCGCATAGGTGAGGATGTGCGTGTTAGTGGTGAATGAATCAAGCGGGTCGTGTTGTCGTTGGTTGCGCTAGATGCGATCGTGACGTCGATAGCGCAGAAACACCGATGGATCTCGAACCGAACCCAAATTATCGTACACTGCCCCAAATGTTTATACAGGAAATTAATTATTACAAGGTCGTATATGTTGAAGCGATGTGGTAGAAGGAGTGCAGTGAATCTTATGTTGCCGTCGCGGCGCGATGTTGTTTGGTTGTAAAGAAGAATGAGTCGAGGCCGGCGCTGGGCTGACGGGGGGGGGTGGGAGGGAGGCGAAAGGGGGTTTGAAAGGACAGAGTCGCGATGACCCGGAGACGGATAAAAGGGGCGATAACGTTAACGACGAAAAAGGCAAGAAGGAAACGAGAAACAGGTTCTTTGTTTTGAAAGACCCGCCACACGTTTGGAATAGTGGTATTAAAAGACGATGAGTATCAAAAAGAAGTTCAAGTAGTAAGGGATGATGGTACAGAAGTTGGGTTGGGTTTGTTGGTGTTGTGGTTTTTGGGGGGGGGGGGGGGGAAGGGAGTGGGTTTGGGATGCTGTCGGAAGGGAAGGGGGATGGAAGCAAGGCAACGTCAAAGTTTGGGTTGTCTTGGGGGGGAGGGGCTTGGAGCCACGGGGGGGGTGAAAGGAAGATGGGTGGATGGACCTCGCAGAATTTTAGTGTATGAGTCTTTTACGGGTCGGCTTAGATTTAGCAGTCCAAGCGAAATGCATGGATCCAATTATATCATAATTCAACCAATCAGATACGCCTCGTGGCGCACCCCAAGGCTTCGTTTACCATCGACCTAGGCTATCTCGGGCCTTGGCAGGACATGGGGGGAGGGATCAAACAGGGGCAAAAATAAAATACGCGCATCCCGAGTCTTTCCTCTAGGAGCACGACAGCACGAGTGATATTTTAGGCGTCATCTGAGAATAGGGCGATAGGGGAAGAGAGTTGGATGGCACCTCATTTAATGGATCGCTTGGGAGCCACACTTTGATATCTATAAACATCGTAGGATCATAATGTTAACGCACTACGCCGTAGCAAATCGCGATGCGCAAATGCAAAATAGTACAAGAAAAGCAATCAACGCATCCGGTCATCTTTCGCATGTGATGCATCTGGTTTTCTTTGTTCATGTCCTAAGGCCGAGATATATTCGCCAGCTATTTGAGTTTTCAGCATCGCAGCCTAGCGATACTGAACGGAGCCTGAAAATCCCGTGAAGCCTCAGAGAGCCAAATGCTTTAAGCAGAAAGCATAAAATACATGTCGCCTAGTACTAAAACAGAAGCCCTGATAAATAAGGCGGTGGTGACAACGATATGATATGGATAATGAGAGGCCTGCACGGCCTGTCAGCAACTGAGACACACCACGAATCAGAAGATTAGAACCATCTTACACACCCTCTACTTCCTCCAACCACGACGTAGGACCAGGCACGAGGCTCCAGTCAAACGGCCAAAATCTAAGACAGGCCCGATCTTACATCTACACGACCACTTTGACATCGTAATAGTGACTGGGATGGCAATCACAACAGCCTTGCACTTTGTACAAAAAATGATCGCCTGGGCAGAAAACTCTACTTAAGGAGTTGAGAATCCAGAAATGGATAATACCACACCTATGGCACCATCGTCTTCGCCTTGTTTGCTTAATTTTCTCAGGAAACCTCTATCAAAATTCATGTTGACTAGCCAACTGTATCCGGTTTCTTATTATCTACGAACTTTCTTATCTCCACTCATGAAGCATCCTGATGTATATATTGACTCAATGTTAAAAAAGGATGGAGACCTTCTCAACGTCTTCGGATGCCAGCTTCAAGCATACCATCATCGCGTGGTTCAAAACAAATAGAAACATACAAGTTCACTTGATAAAGTAAAATGAAACGTCGAAACTCTCACATCAACCCCATGAGAAAGCAAGACAACTCTGAATCCAGTTAGCTCCATCCAAGGGCATATCTTAATTGTGACCAAATATCGCCCAGCGACTGTTGTTAGTAATTCTGAGAAATACTGCGACTAATAGTCTAACAAATCAGATACACTTGCCATATATTTCTTGTTTCCTCAGCTGGTGATCATGAAACAGCAGCAAAAGACGAGAGGCCCTAAAGAAGTAGCCCCCATCACTCACGCATGGCATGGATAGTTGGAGCATAAATGCCAGAGGTTAGATCAGACGCCATCTCGCCGAGATCCCACGCTTGCAAGATCTTCCGATCGTGAACCTGGAACTGCTTGGAGCCTTGCAGGTTTCACCAACGCCCAGCCTTGTAGCAAGCAGAGCAGATGTGACAAGACTACCCTTCTGGCGATTGTATGGTCAGCTTTGACTATGTAAGCGAGAGCAGGGCTTCGCAATATGAGAAGTATACTTATAGGTTCAAAGTGATGATGGTTTTATGCTGTAAATAAGCTGAGAGGCTCAAGATGGATGTGTTGTGGGTCGTAGCCTTGCTGATGCGAGGCTGATCTACTTTCAACGTCAGTACAACTTCTCATTACTTCAACCATAGCATGCGATATGACTTTATGATGGAAATCCTTAGACGATCTGGTCTGACCGTTAAATTTTAGGAACTTCATGGGATATACCAAAGAATATATCAACACAATGGCAGGTCCTAAGAAATCCTCGAAGAAGAGACACCACGAAGGCACCTCTTCCCATGCCAGATCTACGAAGAAAGCAAAGCCATCATCAAACACAAGTCCTCCTCTAGAGCAAGAAGATGCCCAAATTATATCTCCAGATCCTTCAAAGCCTGCAGACTCTCCTTTGCCAACGGCACCAGAATCGTCAAGCACCACGAGCAAATTTTTGGAAGGCTACGACGTAACAAGCATGAACATTATCTCATCCTCACACATCCAACAAAAAACAACCCGTGCTATCTCATTCCTCGCCTCCTATCCCTCCACTCCACCTCGCATCATCCATCTCAACGCCAAAGCCAAAGTCGCTGCGAAAATGATCACAATAGTCGAGATAGCGAAAAGGGAGATAGCTAAGGACGGCGGGAAGTGGTTTCAGTATAATAAGGTGGAGTCAGTGCTTGAACGGAAGGCTCCTGAAAAGGAGAAAGTAGGGGGGAGTGGAGAAAAGAAGGGCAGTGAGGAGGGAAGTGGAGAAGAGGAAGAGGAAGAGGAAGAGCCATTTGAGGTTATGAAGACGCCTTTTGAGAGGTCTATCGAGGGAAAGCCAAAGGTTAGGGGCGTTCCCATCATGAGTATTTATCTCTCGAGGGTGAGGATCGAGCGTTTGAGGAGGAAGTTTGGGTCAGTTCTAGTTTACTTTAGGGAGGTTGTGGAAAAGTTGGCTAATGTAGCTTATAGGGAACAAACGAATGCTTTAGAAGCCCCGAAGTGAAAGCAGCCGGGTCTAAAGCGGAATCTTTGATGTGGGCATTGGCCTCAGATCTCAGTAATCAATTTTAGGCACACTGCTCTTCGGTCATGAGTAAAAAAGACAAAACTACCTCGTCCAGGTAAGAAAAGCCAAGGCTAAGACAGCCTAAGCGCCATTATCAGAATATGTGACGGCACCAAACATTGACAAACAGAGTAAGAAGCTACACAGGCTCTGTATAGCCTCAAGACAACGAACAGTTAGTTGCCAGCTCTACATATCTTAATTATAGGTTGCTCAAATCATCAAACAGACAACAATTTTTTTCTAATTCGTGCACTATTACATGTATACTGGTCGTCACATGTCCCCGCATTTTGTCACTGATATTTGACCAGAACGCCTCCCCGCTGTTTCTAAACCCCAGATCCATTCCCTATGCACAACCTGCCAAATATACAAATTTCCTCTGCCTCCTCCATACATCTCCCTCTGCCAACCGCAACATATGCCTTAAGCTCCAAAGACCTCTAATGATCGTCCCCCATGTTTATGTCCCTTCTCCTGGCTCTGATACGTGATCCTCAGCACGAAATTTACCACCACCGCAATCATCAAAATAATCGCCAGAAATGTCGGCCCAAACTTGTCATCAAAGCCAGCTTGGCCCCTCAATCGTATTGATTTTGCACGCCAATGGTAGGTGAAGAGGGCGTATAGCATGGTAGCCATGCTGACGATAGTGAAAAGGAATGCAGAGATGAACGCGGGACGGTCCCCAAAGTTCAGCATGCCGACCGCAAGGGCACCGAGGATAACAGTGAAGTTGAGCCAGGAGAGGAAGGTGCGCTCATTGGCAAAGAATACTTTGGGCTCGACGCGCGTGGGAAGAGCGATGCGCTTTCCTATAAGTGTATTAGTATAATTTGCATGTTATGGACCGAATAGTAAGAATCCAAAGCTCGTAGAGCTAGCGTAGCTGAGAATATATACAAAAGTCTAGTCATACCTGGAGCTGTTTGAAGAAGGGGTTGGGAAGACATCTTAAATATGAACCGAGATGGACCGGAACTGCGGATCTGATTGCCTGGGAAGTGATACACCTTTACTGAGGCTCAATTGCTCTGTGATAGCCAAGTGAATCAGAAAAATTAAGCTATCGTGAGAGTTTTGACGATGTCGAGCTGCTTCAAGCTCCACTTCCTGCCCATACCTTTGAAAGAGTCATTGGCCAATCACATGACGTTGCGCCAAAACGTGCCCCGGTAGCAGCTCGGAAGGTAATAACTTTTAGCCGAATACTAATCCATAAATGGTTAGATACTTCCCCAGGTTTGGCATCGTTAACCCATGCATGCTGTGGTGATGATTTCGATCATAAACACCACTTGAAGACTAGATTTGTTGACTGATCACTTGGGGTCGAGATTCTGCAACCACCCGCTTACTGTGACTCATCAATTATGGCTTCCTCATCTGCCACACCAGTACTGCCCCTTTATCCTTGCTAAGCACGAAGTACAACACAAACTAATGTTGCAAACAGCCTATTTCGTACACAAGACTCAGACAAATTGCCACCGATGTGAGCTCAGCGCATGCATGTCACTACCAGAGCAATCACTAAACAAATTGTTAGGCCTGCCAAAGCGCATTAGGCAGCACAGAATTCTACGAGCACTCCAAAACCGAGCAGTGGAATACTACTATCATTGTCCGCACCCACCCTACTCCAGCCATTGTACGTTGACTAACAAATCTCCGGCTTCTAGAACTCTATTCTGAAAGCACTCATCTCCGAATCATCTCCAGCTGGCGGGAGCCCGTCGTTCAAATATGCAGTCAACAGCACCATCATCCAACATCTAGTCCCGACCTCTGCTCTCACCAAGGCAAAAAGCGAGCCCCTCCCCAGCAAGAAAGAAGATGATGATGCGAAGATCTCAACGAGCGATGTGAAGACAGAAGCAAAGAGCACGGATGGAAAGCCTCATGTCGGCCGGAGAGGAATGCATAGCGCAACGGGAGCGTACTGGAACGAAAAGACTGATGGGATGTGGAGTTTCAAGTACGAGGGAGGAGACAATAAGGGGTTGGACGTGGTGATCATGGTGATTTGGGTCTCGTTATGAGGAGCCGAGGAAGCTCAGTATTATGAAGGGGCCAGCATCGCATCGCGGAGCTGTCGTCCGGGTTTGCAAGATCATGGGTCTCTCCTCACAATCAGTCAGGTGGGCATAATTGATGGCAATTTACACAGCCTGGCAACCAATGGATGAGTTGCGCAAACTACCATGGGAGACTTTTGCGGGTAAAGTAAATTGTGGCTTGTATTCGATTTCAGGTGTCGAAGTTTTTCTTCTTTTGTTAGCGGTGTTTGGGCTCTGATCTTCTTTTGGTTTGAATATGGACAGGAGAATTTCGACATGGTGGCTTTTCTGGCTTGACAATTTAATGCGTATACAAATTTAGAGGACAGTACAATACAATCTCGTACTGTCCAGCTGGAGTCAGAAAGAAGCATGTTCTCCCCAAGCGGTGTGAACGTGATCAGGCTTGGTCCGGAATCGGCTCATTACTCGCCAAATACCCTGTCACCCCCCTTTTGTTTCTCTTAACCGCTCAGGGGTTAGTTGACGGTACATCGGTACTTTCTCCGTCCTGACCAAAAATGATGGGACAGATTTTATTCCGGGGACCTTAAAATATATACACTTCTCTCTGTTGCTTGAGTCAAGGCCTTTTTTTTGGCTTTTTTTTTTTTTTAAACGTGGCAAAATATGATCAGCATAAATATTCACTTTCAAACCTTGGTAAAAGGGTTTACTTAGATCGGGGGCTGTACTTTCATTTTCCTCTTGCCTCGCGGGTAACCTCGGGTCACCACTAAAAAGCCGCCACTGTCAGTGCTGTTGTCTAGTAAAGGCAAGTCACAACTCACGATCGATCCACTTTCCGCTGAGGAAACAAGAGACGCCAGCAAATCTTATGCGAACATTGACACTGGTCCACACATACAATTCTCCACTCTCCAAGCTCAGTCATTCCCACAACGATCAGAGGACCAAATCCATCGTCATCGTCATTCCATCACATCCCATCCCCATTGATCATTCCACCTCTTGATATATCCTGACTTGGATAACCAACAACTACACTTACACATCCTATCGCCAACATCCACGCGCGTAACCAAAAAATATCTGGGAAGACACTTCTCACGTTTCAGAAGCAGCCTCTCGATTCACATCAAGATCCACTACCTTCAGGCGGTGAATCGTGAACTCAACCAAGAGATATTCACTAGGGCACCATTCGCCCCCAACTTTTTGGCTACAGCTACTCAGCCTCTTCCACCTAAGGCTTTTCAATAACAAAGTCCTTTGAAAAGAACCAACATCGCGGAACATTCACCAAAGGAATCAAAATGAACGCGCTCAGGACTCCATTCCCAAGACAAGATAGCAGCCGATTCAATTCTTCTGAAGACATGCGCGAGTTTGTCTTGTCGGAAGAAAACGTACGCAAGCTCGAGAAGGAACAACTCAACCAGGCGCGAAGATCCAAGGACCCAAAGAGATATAGAGATACATTAAATGCTATCGCGGTAGCTAGAGAAGCTCGAGAAGCACGTGCTAAAGCAAACCAATCTCATTTCTTAGCCCAGAAAGGCTCGTCTCCAGCAGCAGTTGTATCCGAGCCGGCAAGACGGAAGAGTAGTATTACTTGGGTTGTTACTGCAGCTAGAGAAGAACTTTCTACCCAACAAGGAGATAGGGCCAATTTCAATGGTGGCCTCGCGACTCCCATTAGTGAAAACGAGGCCTCTACCAGCAGTAGTGATGAGGATCGTGAGCAAGAAGAATGGACGACCGAAGTCACAGGGGAAGTGCTGGAGCGGGTCGATGCACTGCCAGACCAGCAAAAGTCAGCATCACTGGAAGGCTTACCTACTGAGCTTCAACTCCAGATCTTCGGATATCTCGATAAGATTGATTCGGTCTGTCTTGGGCTTACATCTCCCCATCACTATGGTATCCTCAGAGCATTGCATCCTGAGAAAATGCCACTCAACTCTAGACGCGTTGGCCAGGCTGGAACTGTGGAACGATCTTGGGAGATTGTTGGACGGAATACGTGCAATCATTGTGGTACCTATAGGTGCCAGCTTTGGCGCCACATCAAAGATTGGATGCCAGATTATCTAGTATGTATTTTTATAGCCGGATTCTGCTGATACATTTCCATTACTTCCATCCACATATTTGTAGCCCTGTGTTCTATACAGGTTCCGGGTCGTATCGATTCAATCTTAACTAACGCGTCTTTTAGGAATACTGCACTGTAAGCAAGCGATTCGCTTAAGATGTGTCATGCACACGGTCTTAGGTCAGTTTCCTAAGCCCTGCCATATACTTCAGAGGAATCTATAGAGGCCCCGAGGTGATATAGCATGGCTTATGGATAACTGAATTCTTAGCTATCATTCATGTCTAACTTCTAATCAAAATCCATAGTTGAAAGAAAATTTCGGCATGAAAGCAGGCCCAGAGGCTCGAGAGACTTGCTACCGAAGCAAGCCATCAAAGCCTCGCAGATGTGGCAGGCACCCGATCCGAACAACGACTGTGCACCAGGACGACATATCATTTTCAACCACAATCAGTCCATTAACTCCACTCAGTCCACTCAGTCCTTAGTGAATTTATACATAGGGGAAAACGTACATAATTCCAGATTGCTTAAGCGTAGATTAGCGCATCTTCGGGCATCCATATTTGACATGGCAGACATGAATTTTGCATTAGACATTTGCAGAGCATAGACACGGAGTTACAGAGCGAAACAGATTATACCACTTGAATGGGCACGGAGGTCGCCGCCACAGAATTCCACAAGGCTTTGTTCTTGTGAAGCATTGCAATTCCTGGGGCATTTCCTGTCTGCTTAGCACTATTAGATTTATAGATGAAAGATGCCAATAGAGGAGAGGATAAATCCTAGAGAGATTTGCTCATTAGCCTAATAAATTGCATTTTACAAAGTACCTAGTCCAGATCGAAGCCCGGTTCACGCCAGATGATGGTAGCACTGTTACCACCGCTAACCAGAGGTTTTACTACGCCTACGCATCCAAGCAACCTCTGCCTCGCTCAAAATCAATTTTCGCCCTTCGATTCGGGCTTTGCGTATAGCTTCATCGAAGCGATTACAAATTCTCGAGACCGACCGATAAATTTTCTTTTTGGTCCGGTTTCGCCCCGGGACGGGGTGGATGGTCTTGCTCACCAGATAGTCGGTGGCGATTCTAGGATGATTTATTTGATCGCACCAACGAGCATACCGCGCATGGGGATTACGCTCTTCGGCCTCGCGCTCTTCTTGGGCGGGGGGGATTTTGTGAAGGGGTTGGAAGGTGGGAAGGGGGTGGGCGGATGCTCTTATTTGGAGACGGGGGGGTGGTGGTGTAGAGGCGTTCAAGATGGCAATCCACGGGTTCTCTAGGCTGCGGACCCCGGCTCTTCTGTGTCGGTTCGTGCGTTGGTGATTGACTGTCTCTGAAGCTGTGGAGTCGGGTGACTTTTTTCCTCTTCTTCTTCCCTGTCCATCCTTTGCCTTCCTAACATTTCCAATACTCCGTGTGATTTGGATAGATGAGGTGCGCCGACTGCGATGTGAGGGCGAGGTATTGCTGGAGACGCGGTCGAGATCCGTCACGATGTTGGGGTGGATCTCCGGTGGGAGGTATCTGAGTTCTATGGGAAGAGGGCGGATGGAGGGTGTAGGCTGTAGATTTGCTAAGAAATGCATCGGATGCTGGGATGGAATGGGATGAAAAGGAAATGGAAAGAGTATCGATATTTTGCTCCGTATCTCCTGGGGGGGGTTTGAAGTTCTGCTTTTAGCCGGGGAAAACAGATAGTGAGTGTTTAATATAGATTCTTTGTTGATGGCTTGCACTGGCATCTGGCGCGCCTCAGGCCGGTGGGGTGACCGAAGCACCGGCCGAAGCTCGACACCTCGAGAACCGTCCTACAGGCGAAAGGAAAAGGGCATTTATATTTATATGAATATATATTGGAATTAACTCAGGCTTCCAAGACACCGAACATCTGAAGTGCGAGGTGTTACTGCCGGTGAGATTGTGCAGTGTGGCGAACTGTGAACAGCCATAGATAAATCTCGCCCGTTGCCTACCAACCATCGCACACTGTTCTCTAGCATACCGGCCTGCTTTCTTGTATAATCATGGGACAGATGTCTCCAGCATGTGGCGATTAAGGAGCCAAGGGAACCGGGTGAAGCTTGCTACGAATATGCTTCGCAGTTGGTCACACAAAGCTACATGTAGAAAGTACGGATTTCGTGGGATCAGACATGAAAACGCTGTTCGCGACAGCAATACCGTACCTTTCGTAATATGTTGGTCACTTGCACACTTCCGTTCATGCAGACACCCTGGGGGAAGTTTGCTCGAAAACGCACCTAATAGCCAGCCCCTTTAATTAAGCGAGTTTTCGTCACACCTGAGGTTGTCCGAGAGTACCCGAAAGTAAATGCTGTCTGTGACAGCCCTTGCCAACCACGATTCAAAATACCCTAGCGATTCGATCTGATTTGCCGGTATTTGCGGATTTGGGGCGATAAAGTCATTGCCATATGTCAATGATGCCCCGTCAGCAGATTTCAGAACAGTTCTTCCGGTTTTGGTGGCGAGAGCAAGAACCCGGGAAAAGCTTGTATTTGATTCTTTTTGATATAGCCTTGAGTTTTGCTGACTATATCGGTGGAATCTTAAGCATTTGCCAAGTCATCTCCCACCTGGAAGGTCACAAGCCGTTGCCTATAAGATATATTACGCCACAGAGATTAGCTAAACTTTTGTAACATGCTATGAATGAGGACTTAGAAGAACGCCAACAATTTACTTTTTTGAACCCTTTAACAATCTCCCTAAAATGCCGTGGCTCGCTCCGTTGCACATCGGTGGTGGTTTCCCGCGCTGTATTTCACGTTTGAACCAATTCTTAGGCGCCTGTCGTACGCCTATATTGAAGGACAGCAAACTAGTTTAACTCGGCAGAAAATGTAATTTGAAAACCGCTGTTCTGTTCCTTGTCTAATCTGATAAGCTAGGGGTTGTATTGCAATGCATGCTATTTCCCATGACTCAGAGATACAACTCGAGCCCTCTAACAAACAGGCAGCCAATTACCTGAGCAGATATTAACTTTATAGAGAAGCCGCTCATCAGCCTCCCAGCGCTGCCAGGCAACTAGGGTTACGGCGATGAGAAAGCTAGAAGGTTTGTAGAAAGTGATTATTTCCCTACGTTTGAACAGTTCAAGCCCTTCTACATACAAAGTGACTCAACACAATTGAACCAATTTACAACATACTTATAACACATGTACCGCCAAACTGCAAGAGCATGTTCGGTCACTTACCGCCTTAAAATCTCTTAATTCAAAAAGCACAACATGCACCGAAAAACAGAAAGTTGGTGGGAACGCACGATGGGTAGGGCTATTAACACCATGGGGCATAGTATTTAGACAGCGCTAGGTAAGCAACCAATCCGAATATTAGCTTCGAGTCCTTCTGATAGCTAATTGCTTTAGTCTCCGGCCGGTGAGATCCATCTTCCACTATTCACGCGCGCACGCAGATAAAGAAGTAGCACAGTATGGGAGCAACCAAAAGGTATCTGATCAAAATCCGCGCCTTGCCATTCATCATTTGCATAGGCCGATTAGAGCCTCTTAGCATTTATCGTGGATCACACAACATCCTTCCCGTTCTGGGATGTCAACAGCTTGAGATTTGGTTGTGGAAGGCAGATGGCGCCACAGCTGTCAAGGTAGGAACCCGATCCAAAGCGCGAAGGCATGCATATTACCTCCACCTACGGCTCCTTGACGACACATTTGCTCTTCCGCTAGTCTCTCGAATAGAACCAAGGCGCGGGACATCATACACTAAGCTTAAAGGAAAGAAGTAGAAGAAAATAAATCTTAGGGACATTGCTGATCTTAGACTAAGCAATCATGTTTGACTTGTTGATTTTTTTTTTGTTTAAAAAAAATGTCTTAAATAATAATAAAAAAGTACGGCGCGCAACAAGAAAAGAAGACATCGGCAACGAAAAGAGGCTGGATTGGTTCTGGGATCAGTCTATAAGTAGCTTATATACGCAACCAATCTCATTGTCGACCTTGAGCTCTAGCAAGATGTAGGTTCTTTGGTCTTCCCACCTGTGAGACTCGAGATCGAAGCATTCCAAAAACCAAAAGACCAACGATGTCGAAAATACCAGGGCTTGAGGCGGGACGGTGCCATCACGAGCAGCATTGTAATCCGGGGGAGCCGGGGCCTAGATTTTAAAAAAAAAAAAAATTGAAACCAAAATACCACCGGCTCAATCGTGCTCTTGTATATTTGCGCAAGCTTCTTCTCGGGGAACAAAATATACAAAGTATTAATCGCAAAATATCCGGAGCCACGACCAGCCCTTCAAATCGCATTTCAACCCTGAGACACCCAACTGAGTTTGGCCGCTGCCTGAAGACTAAATTATTAAAGTGGAATAGTGCGATAAGTAACAAAAGGGGAGATTATATTACATAGAAGAACTTGATGGGTTGCTCGATTGGCTGGTGAGTAGTATGAAACAGTTGTCAATCAAAATGCAGATTTCTGTTTGGAAGTTTTAGGAAGCACTAGCCGGCCAGTTATAGCAAAGTATTTGCCAGTAGTCTGCATTCTGTCCCGACGGAGGACTATCCCCAATGTACGGACGATATGTTGGACGCGCTTGCCCGGTCACTATGGCTTGTAAGAGTGTGAGGTACTAGGTTCTCCCAAGATCAGATGTTCCAAAGCACAATCGGGACTGGCACTTGAGCAGAAAGGCACCTTTTGGAAGATGCTGTATTTATCAGATCTAACACAAATGAACTCCGAGGCATCCCGCCTATGTGTAGACTTTGTACAAGTAAAAAAGCTCCCCAGCCCATATCCCAGTCTTTTCACTTTCTGTACCACATTCGTGTGCTGCAACACATTAGCCATAAATCATTACAAAGTGATGGACAATACTCACATTTTTGTATGCCTCATCTTCTTTTGTAGCTGTAGTGTGAATCCACGAGTTAGCCTGCTTATCTCGATAACGATGCAGAGCTGAGACGTCGCTTAAATGCTCTATGTGCTCAAATGTTTGAGATATGGGTAGCATCAGAAGTAGACTGCTTGTGGATCTTTTCGTGAAAGAAAAAGCTTCCTTCGAGAAGCTGACTCACCTGGAAGATTCCATACATTAGGGCCTCACTTGTTGGTGGACAACCGGGCACATAAATATCAACCGGTACAATCCGATCGCACCCTCTCGTGACACTATAGCTATAATGATAGTAACCGCCTCCGTTCGCGCAACTGCCCATCGAAATAACCCATCTGGGCTCAGGCATCTGATCGTAGACCTGTCGCAGCGCAGGCGCCATCTTGTTGGTGAGGGTGCCGGCAACGATCATGACATCGGATTGACGAGGAGAAGCACGGAAAATGATACCGAGACGATCTTGATCGTAGCGAGGTGTGGAGAGATGCATCATTTCGACAGCGCAGCAGGCGAGTCCGAAGGTCATGGGCCAGAGGGAGCCTTGACGCGCCCAGTTGGCGATTTGATCGAGCGTTGTTCTGCAGATTGTTAGATTCTGCTTTCACTTGCCATTACCCTCTTATGTTGCTAAACGAAAGAATATCGGGACGACCGATGTTAGAACGTACAAAGCATATTGCATAACGCCCTTCTTTCCTTCCTGACTTGGTAGCACAACTTCGCGCTTCACCTTACCGGTAACGCTAAGTGGAAGTCCATTGGCATTGCTAGCACCGGTGTTTTGGTGCGTAATTGCCGTAGCAGGCTTTGCAGACGTCGAGGAAATAGCAGCGATCGATCGGTGCGGTATTAGGGACGATGCTGGCTTCACTGTGAGATGAAGGGTTAGCTTAGTGACAAGCAGAAAAAGCCTCAAAAGCCAGGGGCTCGTACCTCGCAGAGCCAGCGCAAAAGCTGATCTTGTGGTAGAAAACATCTCAATGATGCTATTGACACAAGAGAGAGAAAGGAAAGAGGCAATGGAGCGGAGAGGTAGAGATTCGTTGTCGTGGGGTTATAGCGGTCGTCGACATCATTTTATCAGGACCTCGCTTGGAGCTTGTAATTCGTGCAATTTGATTGGCTGGGGCTACATATCCAGATCGAAACTTATGTGGTGGCAATGAGTAAAGTGATTCATTAGATGCAGGAATTTCTATTAGGGTTTGACTTATACAATTTCTATGTGCTAAAAAGAAGATATTTTCCTGTTAGTAGTTCTATCACAACCAGAGCTTTTTTTTTTAATGAAAATCATTTATGAAAGTCGTAATTTTCTCCCAGCCCACCACCTATGCTCCAGAAGCCTTGGAATTCTCTTCCATCATTGCGTTGATCTGTGCATCCACCTGTGCCTCGTCCAGATCAGCAGCGCTGGACTTGCCTGTTCTGCCTCTGATCGGTGACTTCTCATCGCTGTCTTCCTCACTACTATCACTCTCATGCAGACCATCACGATTGGTTTGACGACTTCTGGTCATCTAAAATCTATGTCAGCGCTGAGAGTTCACAATGCTTTGAGCTTATCCTTACCCACGATCTAACACCGCCGATCAGGCCTAAACTATAACCAGTTGCAAAGTCGCTTCCTGGACCAGGACTCTGTGCTCTTGGGATCTCCAGGCGTGAGCTAATGTGTGAGAGAGCAGATGGGCTAGTAAGTCCTCCCTTTGAGTCCTCATAGCTGTTCATACGAGCAGGGCTACCAGGGCGACTCTGCCAGAATTGTCGTAATTCCTTGCCGAGTTCCTGACCAGTGGTAGACCAATTCGATCGGATCGCCTCTCTCATCTCACCAACATGGCGCTTGAGGTCAAGTTCGTTCTTCTTCAGCCACGAAACATTTAGTTCTTGACGGGATGTCCCACGCTTGAACTGACGGGCAATATATTTCTCATAGTCACGGACAATCCTAGGGCCTGTTAGAGATCGTTCTGCCAGAGCACATGAGCTCACCTACTTCGTGATAATTCCTGTGGTGCTGACACCTTCTGTCCTCTGAGTGACTAAGAATTTGCCAGCTTCCTTGATTGGCTTGTAAATATCATCGCCTTCATCAGCACCGTATGGTAGGTCGTCGTGGGCAACATAATCAATTTTGTGCTGCCCTAGAAACTCGGGTGTCACAATCCAAGGGCAGTCTTCAAAAACCTCGTCGACCCATTTGCAATGTCTGACGGTCTCAGCTCGCTCTTGGCCAGACAGAACGGTGAGTCCTTTTCTCTTGTGAGTCTCTTTGTCCCCGGTTACACCAACCATCAGATATACATCAGGAAAGGCTTTCTTAGCTTGCTCCAGCTGGCGCATGTGCCTTTCGATGTATTAGCAAAATATCACACAATGTAGCGCCACACAACGTACCCAAGGTGAAATAGATCGAAAACACCATCTGCATAAACGCGTACAGCTCTGCCAGCTGGTGGAGGGTTGGTCTTGTATCCAACGGGGTCCGTTAAATGTCCGATTGGAGGAGGAGCCATCGCCGCTGTCTTCTCATCTTCATCCTTTCGTGCTTTGCGAACTCTATCCGCTATCTCCGTGCTTGCTTCTCCTGTATCGCCATTGCTGCTCTTGACATTGCTCGTTGATCGTAGCCGTTTCGCTGGGTGACTTCCTCCATCCACAAATTCAGCCTTCTTGTTGCTCGATTCTGCGACAGTAGATTCGCCTTCTTCGCCAGACGCATCTCGGGATGACGCGTGTAATTGATCGATTGCTGCAGGCTGCTTAGTGGATGATGCAATGGTAGAAGTTCGCTTTCGCTTTCCTGGCGAACCTGCAGATGAAGGAGAAGACATGGTTACAGGCACAAAAGGTGGATATAACAATGCTTTCCAAAAAACTTAGGGAGGTGAGGTAACTTGAAATAGAGTGGACAGCTCCCCCTAAATTTTTGACGCAGTCGCAGGGATGTGTAATCGTGTAAGACAGCTCGAAATTCACTTTCTCGGACTTTGAGCTTGGGAGGTCTCCGACAATTAGACACTTTAGATGAACGGGTAAAGTTAAAATTTTGGACACAAACCAACTTCACATTGTTTAGGCTATGATGTGTGGATTTAGGATGGCATTCTTCGAAGCCCACTTGGGCCGAATCCTGGTTTGGCTGAGTTGGAAACGTCATTGTCGCCTCGCGTACCGTTAGCGCGAGAGTTCGAGGGAGCTTTTAACTACGGATCAAATTAAGGCTCTGAACTGGACACTCGTATTACCTCATTCTCATTGTCCTGCATCTATAGATACATTGACGACTCTTTTATAAATGCATCATCTAGCACCGTTATGTTGGCTCATTGTTCACTATACTAGAGTGCAGCTTTAGTAGTAGTCAGGTATCATTGAATTTTCCTAGACATCGCCCTATTTCTAGAATATAAAGCCCAAGCATAGCATGTGCTCCGTAGCTGCCACCTTTGATGCATATAAAATAGACTTGGGAATGACTTTCGCTGCATGATGAAGATCGCGATCAAAAAATGGTAGAAACCAAAGGTGCCGCCATGCAGGGTCTGGACATTGGCCAGAGGAAGGATTGTGAGATAATCTGCTTCATGATTCGTATATCATCCAGGCCCAAACCAGTTTGTAAAAAGAAGCAACGCGTGAAGTCGCTGTCCACGCCTTGCCGTTGAAAACTCAAATACATTTGCAACTTCTATACCAGGCATAGGTGCAAAACAGACAACCGTCTAGAGACCGGTCCCAATATAAACCATGGTGTTTGATACCTCATCCCAACCCTCTGCGTGCAAGCGATTAAGATATAAGACCAAGAAATCTGAGGTATAGTAGAATTCTCCTACTTATCCTTAGATTCGTCGGTTGAACTTCCTAGTACCTTTTTGGCGATTGCCTTGTACTTCGGGTCTTTCGAATCAATCTTCTCTGGCAAAGCATCTGGGCTGGCGATAGGTTCGCTGGACTGTCGATCATGACCAGCTGATTGGCCCTTATGGACTTGACTCTCGAGGTCCTTGTCTTCCTCACCATGATCAAACATCTCGGTGTCGTCGGAATCTGTCAATACCTCAGTGCCATCCCCAAGCAGAATGATACGGCCTGGTTGATTACCACCAAATGACTTAATTTTTTGATCCATGTCAACATCATATCCACTATCACTATCATCGAAGTTGTGGTGTACACCCGGGCCGCGGAACTCGGCTATAAAGACCTTAACAGAGCTTCTCTTCCATCCAACACGAATTACTTACCATATTCAGGAGGAGCGCATGGCCCATCTCCAGCAGCAACACGCCTCGCGATTTCCTCATACCACTCCTCCTTGGATTTACCACGTAGGAGACCAATAACACACATCGTCATGTTATCACAGCCGACACCGCCAGTCTCGGAATTTGACGCAAGGCAGTTATCCATCATGTTCTCGCAAATTTTTGATAGGTCCTGTTTAGCAGCAATTCCTCGGCGGACAAACTCGACAACGGCTTGCGAAGACTGGCAATCCCAAATACCTAACAGAATTAGTAGCCTAGAGCAGAAGTGGTAAAATGGACATGCTTACCATCACAAGCAACTACTAAAAACTCATCATCATCTGAGATGCTGTGTACTGTAACATCCGGGAATGCAGTGACAATCTGCTGCTCTGGCGCAAGCTCCGCGCTCTTCTTAAATTCAAAGTCACCAATCGCTCTTGATAGAGCAAGGTTACCATTGACACGACCAAAATCAACAAACCCTCCAGCCGCCGTAATACGCGCCTTCTCGCCTACATTGAAGTTAGAACTATACACCATACAAACTTGAAAAAGGTCTTGCCTTCATTTTGTGGTTTGTGGTCGAATGAGAGCGGCTTAGCACGGCCCTTGACACCAAGAACACTTCGCGAATCTCCAGCATTTCCCTGCAGAAGTGAGCTCAAGATAGACACCTAGAGTGTGATTACATACCACAAAGATCTGCTTTGCGGATAGAATTGCAACTGATGCAGTGCACCCGGAGACTTCTTCCTCATACCGTGGATCTAGAGATATACATCAGCTTCCACCTTTTTCGGTCTCGTTCCTAAACATTTGCTAACCGTTTAGAATTGCTCTGTCCGTAGCAAGAAAGCCGTCCTTCAAAGCTTGCTCAATGTCGCCATTCTTAAAGGCTTCCTGCTTTGCAACTATTTTGTGAATATTATCCCCTGCAAAAATGGCTACCCGGTCTCCTCCATGTCCATCATATACACCGAAGAACGAGTATCTCTGATCGATGCTGCTTGGCTTCGCTTCCTTGCCATTCTCTGCTTGTAAATCAAGTACCGCCGCGTGCGCGTCTTCCATACTGATTCTCCATCCTTGCATAGATGAGACTCCAAATATTAACCGCTCATCGCCGCCACTTTCGGAAGTCTAGCAAATATGACATGTCAGCAAGATTGGTCTTAATAGGTCAAATTAGCTGTGTGACCTGCAGTCAACCCTAGGGTGATGTGCGAGAGCAATCAAAGTTGCCTTGTTGAAATGGTGATGACATGCAGCTGTTCTCCTGCCTCGTGCACAACAGAGACGGCCGCAACAACAATGCCAGGATGCAAAATGACATTGCCAGCATGTCGTAATTGCGCAACTCTTAAATTGGAGGAAGCTGACCTTTTCAATAACTGGCTCAGAGAGTGTCTGTCCCATCTTGTACGATCGGAGCCTCTCAACAGCTATCGAAGGTGTACGTGCGAGGTTCTGGCCTTGTTGCTAGGAGGAGGAAAATGGGATGTGCGGGGTAGTTGTGGTCGGAAATGAGGTAGGCAGAGGTATGGAAGGGTCTATCTGTTCATGGAGATGAAGGAATATTAAGGGTATCTTGTATGACTGCCGTTGTGGTACTTGACCAAGGTCGCGTGTATGAGGAATCAAGTGAATGGGAAGGAAAAGTCAAAAGCATGATGAGGCGTATGTGACAAGCAAGTACCAGAGATTACGGTAGTGCAGTCGCTTCGCTTTCCTAATCCGTCTTAACGCCGTTATCGATATCAAAATTCCCTAATCGATAAAGCTCATAGGAATGAGAATTTTGGTAGCAGATATGGGAAAGAGCGAAGCTCGGGATTTCAATCGTGGAGTTAGAGATTTAATACTTTCATGTAACTTTAGTCGAAAGTATCTAACATGGCCGTCCAGGGATGAACTATACTTTGCACATTTTAATGCCTTACGTATCTTGCTCTTTGTTAATTGTAGATCAGTGGACTAGGTCTTCTCTCTTTGTTCTTATAGGTTAAGAGCATAAAGCAGTTCTAAGATGCAGCATGCGGCTCATGCTTTCGACGCAGAGGGGCACTGCCATTCTGCAGCAGACAAACTTTAGTAATATCTCTTAACCTACATGCTCACAATACTAGTCCTGCTTGCTACAGCATCAGTCCCAGCGCCAATTCCCGTTCAGATGAGACAAAGCCTAGGCGTTTCTGAGCTCCATGCCCTGTGGCGTTGACGACATCGTCATAGGTCAGAGCCAACCTTGTAAGGGGTTTCTTCAAGTGTGGGGAAGTAGAATGCGGGATAAATGCGTAACTCACACTTTAGAACAATAGAGTATTCTGCCTTTCTTTCATCTTTCATATACTTTGATAAAAACAACTTCCCAGATCGCAGCGGGAGAGAAAGTGCAATCACTCATGCACCTATTTTGAGTTGCAAATATGCATAGTTCAAGAACGGCTTAGCAGGCATTTTTCTACTATCGAACAAGAGTCATCAAACTTCGTAATTCATAGTTGGGATGCACATAGTGTTTGCGCCGGCGCTATCTATTCAAGCTTTGTATATCAAGAAATCTTGAAATTGGCGGAGTTCAAATAAACACATTGGCAATCTGAGAATTTTATGTGTTTTGGAACTGTGGTTAACGAGTGCATGGAAGTTTCCTGCTTTGTTACTGAACTACCCTATTTGCGGGGAGATGAATTGCGTTTTAGTGATTCTTTTTAATTTGATATTTACGGCCATGAGGCTGATACAAAAGCTACATAGACAGATGCCCCATGTGCATCACTCTCCATCCTTAAGTTCTCAAGATCAGTGCGGAAGTATGATGTCTTTCAAAGTGACGGTATCTATTGTCAGGATTATTGGGCAATCTTTCAAAGAACGACTACAAGTTCCTATCTTTCTTGTCAAATATGCCGAAACTTGTAAGTACTGTGCTCTACAGAGCGGTTAGCATACGGTTTGCAGGTTGATTACCATCCGCCACCAGTTTCCCATGTCGAAAGTCTACCTTGCAATATTTCAAGTCATATCAATCAGTAGCGATATACTTTAGAGTTGAACGTGTATATACCTAACAAATGTTTGACAATCCTGTATGTTAGATGATGTGGCAGAAATGACCAAAGTTGATTCAAGAAATGCATATGCTGCTATCTCAGTATGGTGGTTTCGCTGTAACGGTTTAGGAATAGAGAGTTTGTGAGTAAGGACCATACAAACACATAGGTTATCGTGCAGTCATTTCATATTTTTTGGAGGCATCGTGGTCAGGATATGAGTGCCCCATCTTCATTAAGTTGGCATTCCACAGTCTTAGATTCAGGCAATAATCCCTTGCGCGTGCTACTATAGCAACTGCTCGCATGCTATGTTGCCTTTCTCGGAAAGTACTAGCGAGGCTCGACAAGAGCATACGGAGCGTTACCACTGTACTGGAACTCGGTGAGCTGTTTTCTCTCGCGACCCAACTCTCATCTCATCTCAATAGCGTTCGGAACTCGGCTTGTTGGCGTTATGATGTCGCTAGGAGATTCGGAACATTGGCGGAAAGGAAGATACCGTAAGATGTTTACGGATGAGTGATTGCATTTTCTGCTTATGCCGACGAAAGCCTCACCTTTTTTTTTCTTGTTGCGGTGGGTATATGTAGCAAGATTTTTTTAGTCCTTTTTTTTATTTAATTTTTTTACCTACAGCATATATACACGAAAGGCGCCAGGCGCCGAGAAAAAAAGGGTTTACACAGTAAAGCCGAGAATGAGTGGGATGTGTTCCTAGGCCCGGCTCGGCGAATCGGCACCTCTGCCAGTCCGGTGCCTGAGGCTTGGCAACATGGGCTTTTCTGCGCCACTGTACTGTAGTTGTGTAACATTGGATTGTGTAACCCACAACATGCATGCAAACGTGGGATGTCCCAAATATATAGCAATAATGGGGGAGACTCAGCTTTGCCACCAAAAATGAAAGAAGGATTCTCTCCTTTTTTCTTCTTTGGTTTTTGGCCTATGATCATCGCTACACAGATGAATGATGTAAAATGAAGAGGTCACTCGAGCCGAAGTGGCTGGCTGGATGTGGCCTAGTTAAAAAGCAAAAAAAGATTTCCCTGCTCGGTACTTATGGTAGTGTCCATGTCAAGCTGGAATTGGTCCGCGCCGTTGAATAGACTGGACTGAGATTGGGCTTGTCATGAAACGTTGATGGTAACGCTGAAAAAAGGGCTAGATCCCAGCCCTTTCTGCGCGTCCTTGTTAATCTGATATATGAGCCCAAATTAATCCTACTCTGGTAGTCGTGTTGGCCATATTGCATTGCGATTGGCCTTTGAAGGGCTTGATAACGGCCGCCATCCCCTGGCAGTGCCATCTCAACATTCTGTGTGCATCGCAAGCACTACTACTAAATACGTATGAAGTACGATAAAGCAAGCAAGTACCAGTGTACTGGCTCCGCACCACATACCTGACCAGGATTCGCTCATTTCGCTGCCTCTCGCCTTCGGCCCTTCCCCCCCCCCTCTCTCTTTCCTTCCTCCTGCTGTTATCAAACGATATCGCCCATCACGTTCCGATCCTATACCATCTTCCAACTACAATATTGGCGACATTTTTCAAAGTATTCAATTGATGCATTCCCCTCGTTAAATAAGGTTTCTTTTTTGCATTTTAGAAGCAGCTGCGTCCAGTCAAATTCCCGGCCACCTTCCCGGCCACCTTGCCGGCCAACAGCTCCGTTCCAATTGCGACTGCACCCACAGAACTGCAGATATTGCGCTTTCGCCCTGGCCATACGTTGAACTTTTAGCCATCCTAGTGTCACCCACAACAGCAGAATCAACACTCACTGCATTATCTCCGAGACTTCCACGCCAATTAGCTCTTTCCAGTATCTTAGGGTCTTATCGTACGCTCTTCGTGAGGGCCGCCATCGCATGTGCAAGCTCTCCGCACCGGCATTAATTGCAATTGGGACATAACCGTTTTTGCAGGAAGTGGGGAAATTGTGCAGCTATCTCGTCTTTCAATAATATAGTCCTTCGCCTGGCTCCATCGAAGAACGGTTTCAGACCTCTTATCGAAAGCACCACCGCCAGCACTGTGTTTCCCATTCACCTTCTCCATTCACACTATCGGCAAGCTTTCTATGGGTTTGTTCTCACTTTCCAGGATCGGCATATCAACATCCGTCATTTCTCAATTGGCAAAGTCGAACGATCAGCCACCCCATTCAAGGGACCGCCCTTGAAGATACAACCTGACGCGAAGGAATGAAGTACGGACAAGTTCTGCAAGCGCAATCTTTGCCAAAATGGGCACCATGTGAGTATCAAGGCCAGAAACTATATAATGCGTCTCCTAATTGATCTGATTCAGATAACGTCGATTATAACGAGCTAAAGAATTTGATCAAGGTGCACACTACAAAGAACCAAGGCGCTGCATCTGCCATTGCGATTCCTGGACAGACAAATACTGCTTTAGCAGAGTTCGAAGAGTTATTTTACAATGAGTTGCGGAATCAACATGATCGAGTGGATCTCTTCGTCAAGGACAAGTATATGGAAATAGATCGACGACTAGGTATACAAGTTGTCATCAAAAGCGCACGTATCTTGCTAATTAGATATAGATTATTACCAAACGACGGTATTGAAGCTGCTGGCACGCTTACCATGTAACAATGGACGACCTATGACGCACAAGAAACGGAAATTGTTTGGAAGATACGATACTCAAATAGAGAAGTAATACATATGGCACAAGAATTAATTTCAATTCTAACATCCTTAGTTGTGGTGAAGATACCAGGCAACTGCAGCGTTTTGTGGGCATCCAACGTGTTGCTTTCCATAAAATACTAAAGAAGTACAGGGTAAAAGATAAACCCAATATGGTCAATACCAGAGGCTAATTGTCTCTCAGAAATGGACAGGTTCTCCGTCTCTAAGTGATCTTTTTAACACGCGGGTTTTAGGAAGCCCCGAAAGCTTCACCAAGCGGGATTTTGAGCCTCTATTGCGGCGATACAGGCATCAGATTATCCAACTCAGAGAAAACACGCCAGATACCAGTGAAACGCCGACTCCACAACGATCAAGGCGAGCAAGCACACAGATCCAAGTTATCCATGTTCCACAGCCGTACTGGAATGAGTACGATCATGGAAGCGATGCGGGCGATGAGCCATATCTAATTCAAGTGGACCCTAATGTTGGGCCTACCTTTCCCGGAGCAAAGACTGTTGCACACATACTCTCTATAGTGCCCATAGAGAAAGTAAAAAAGTGGATGAGCCCTCAGTCTTCGCCGGATGAGCAACGGCCGCTTCTGGCTGATGAGAGTGGAAGCACGAGACCCAGTAGTAACAGTGGATACTTTGCCATATCAGGCTCGCAAAGCGAAACTGATGTTGATGATGATGCTTATGCATCGTCGAACGAGTTTCCTTCTGGTTATGCCACCCATTACTCTACGTTTCCAAGCGTGCAAGACCAAAAATTCTCGCGATACCGGGAAATGCTGTTGTTCCGTGGGACTTTGGCTTCTTTCACTGCGGCCCTTGTTTTGCTCTTAATTGCAAGTACTCTTATAAGTACAGGCAAACACAAGCTTCGCGTGGAAGTCGATGCCGGTGCAATCGTCGGCATTGTAACAAGTCTATTCTTCGCCACACTGGGCTTGGGGATGATGCTCTATAGAACAGAACTAGTCGGATGGGTCCAACGCATTTCTGTAGTTTCTACGTTTACTGTGGTATGTATAATGAATGGTGTGCTTTTGGTGCTTGTAGTTGGGAACTCGGATCTTTGAAAAAGCTCAAAGGATGCGTGTGCTTTACGTACAGGACATAGGGTGTGGTAAGGCGAGTCACTGGGATTTATTTATCCTCTGCGTTAGCGAAGGCGTTCGGGATGAGGCAGTTATTTGGGGCTCTGGAGTAGTTGAGCATCTGCTCCGCAGAATGCTTAATATTAGCATGTTTAAAAGTCATTGTGTACGAAGGTTTTCACCACGCGACTTGCCTACGATGTCGAATTATAGGGATCATAATAAATGAGGCTAGATCTATAGCCCACATACCGCAATGTTATTTATACGTCAAGCTCATTTATTCACACAAATCATGTTAAGTGCGTCATATATGATAGCCCCTTTTCGACAGCACATCTAACTACCCACAATCGTTCCCCCATTAGGATGCAAGCTTTGTCCACTGATGAAGCTACTATCCTGGCTTGCCAAAAACACAAAACACGTTGCCACCTCGCTTGGCTGTCCCGGCCGTCCCAACGGAGACGTGAACTCCTTCTGCGCCTTCTCATTCATTGTCGCCGAGATCAGCGGCGTCCAGATAGGGCCGGGGCAGACGGCGTTGACGCGGATGCCGTTCTCGACCTGCTGGTTGGAGAGGCCGCGGGTGAAGGCCACGATGGCGCCTTTGGAGGCCGTGTAGTCGAGCAGGTCCGGGCGGCCGACGTACGGGTTCACCGAGGCGCAGGCTATGATGGCGTCGCCGCGCTTCATCTGCGGGAGCACGTACTTGGAGAGGAAGAAGAAGGGGTGGATGTTGGTGTTGAACACGTCGACCCACTGCTCTCTTTTTGATCGGTGTCAGCGACTCCGTGTCTCGTACAACGGCGTGATGGGGCCGGGGGAAGGGGGGGGGGGGGGGGGGGGGCACGTACTCGCTGAGCTCAGCAATGGTCTCTTTCACCTCCTGCGTACCATGGTTCAGAACAAGGATGTTGATGCGCCCCAAGGCCTCGAGCGCCTTGTCCACGGCGCTCTTGCATGCCTGGTGGGTTCTCAGATCCGCTGGGATCAGGTGCAGTCGCGCGCCTTTCTTCTTTACTAGCTTTTGCGTTTCTTGCGCATCCTTTTCCTCTTGTGGGGTGTACACGATCGCTGACTCTGCCCCTTCCATGGCGTACAGAATGGCTATCGCACGCCCGATTCCCGAATCACCACCTGTGATCAGAGCCTTCTTTCCCGCGAGCTTGCCGGCTGCCTTGTAGAGTTGGTAGCCTCCATCTTCGGTTGGGAGCTGGTCGTTGACTGGGTCTTGGCCCGGTAGCTTCCATTGCTTCCCTGGTGTCTCCATGTCCGAGACAGGAACTTTGTGGCCTTTGGATCTGGTTAGGTGTTGCTTGAAATAAGTGCATCTCAAACCTCACCTTTTTCGAATTGACCTTTGTTCTCGGCAGCAACATCCTCATTGCTTGTCGCCGACTTGAGAGTATTCTTGATAGTATCCATTTTTTTCAATATCTTTTTCAGTTGTCTAATAGGTCTGTTTTGATGGGGGCAAAAAAAAAGGGCAGGAAGTATAAGGAGGAAAAAAGATCCTTAGCCAATTTACACACCACTCCATTTATTTGATTTTTTTAAACGACGTAAGAAATTGGAGAACCGTAACGAAAGGTCCGCAGCAAACAGATTGGCTCGGTAAAGGCGAGAAATTGTAGAGGGGTACATGTCCATTTTACGGTTCATGATGTATTACATTAAATCGAGCCACTAGACGTCACTTGGTCTCAGAGCCTCACAGCGGCTCAAATAAGCTTTACCGCCGCATTAGCAAGCCTGAACAAGGCAAGAAGAAACGATCCATCTCTCTCGTTGTTATTCTGTTGCCTATAGAATTGGGTTTCATATATGTATCCACGTCGAGCTCGTTGAGATTTCTGACTGCGATAGCTTTTGTGTCTTGGCAAATGCAAGTCCCCTTGTTATGCTTCGCGATGACGCAGACCGAAGTCCGCTGCGGGTGTCTTTGTATGCCTTGTGCTTCTATTGTATGATTTGCTAGACTGTAGGTACTAAGTTTCCTTATGGAAATATTCTTAGAGCCTTCGAGAGATAACACAGAGGGAATTGTTATCTTTGCAGGAAGATATTACATTTTCTTGAGTGCTAACAAAGAAGATTTCGGTAATGGTATCAGGTATTTGAGGTAATTTCTTTCGAACACTGCTTGCCATTTTATGCTGTAACTTGTTGGAGAGACATCGAGTCAACTGAATGCTCCATCAACTTTAGGCTATTGCATTATTCACTCCTTGATGGACCATTGCTCTATAACGCAGGAGGGAAGAACTCACCATTTAATCCTCGAGTTGGGTGTGTTTCATTCTCGATATGATGGCTCCTCTATCCCGGCTGCTTCGGTTTTTTTGTTTTTGCTCGGGTTTGCACCCTATTAGTACACAAAGCTTTTCAGGAGTGAGTAGCTGTAGAATTCTGTCGAATCCTGATTGCTGATACCAAGCCTCTTATCTTGTGCATCCTATCTATTTTCAGTGTTTCACGAAATCTAGACCTTCTTAATCCCTTTGCGGCCATGCTACCCTCGATAAAAAGAAAGCACCTCATCACTCTCATCGCAAGTTTCAGCATGAGAGTGACGTATATGTCACCACATATTGTGGCGCGTGCCCCCCTTCTACTTTCTCGCTTAGAGAATGCTGTGGCTCGATCGACGTCATACTTTCAACCTCATATCTCCTGAAGCTCGAAATGCAGGGTCCTCTATCCACTCATCTCTATGGCTCATGCACCAGCATTGACCAGTCGATTGCACACGATAGACGGGAGCCAAGCATTCCCCAGAAACCCTGGGTTTAGCCGTTGCCTTGATCTGTGGCACCACCTCTTTCAGTCCTTTCCACCACTCACATCCTTCGTCATTATTGCATCTCGACTGAGACATGACGTTAAACCCTGCAATCGATAACCAACATTTCCATTGTTCGGATTCTTCTCCATATGAAAAATGGGCACACCTCGTCATCTCGCACTTGATTCCCGCCCAAAATCCAGTTTCCCAGAGCACGATTTGTCCATCAAAGAATTTCCTTTCCAAGACAAGAATGAAGCGAAACTAAATCTCTACCCCAAAATCGTCTATATCTACTGCCATGCCCACCACCCATAGCCCCATCATCATAACACTAGCAGACTTCATAAAAGCGCATTCACAAACACAAACAACATCAACCACCATCTCAACCACATCTTCCACATCAACGCTTAGCAGCACTACATCATCATCATCATCATCATCACTTAAATCATTCAAGATGGCCTTCGGAACAAGAAGAAGCAATAGAGCCACCGTCACCAAGACCACCAAGCCAACCCTCATGACCCGCCTCCGCGGCCGTAACGCACGCACTAAGACCGTCAAGACTACCACCACGGTCCATCCCCATGGCACAGCCCATACTACAGCGCGTCGCTCTAGATTTGGGGGCAACACGCGAACCACCGCTGGACAGCCCGCTGTGCACCATAGGCGCAAGGCTTCCCTCGGAGACAAGATCTCTGGTGCCATGTTGAAGCTTAAGGGGTCTTTGACTCATCGTCCTGGAGTTAAGGTATATGTTCCTGCGTGCTGGAAAATTTGACCAATTGCTAAAATTCGTATCAGGCCGCTGGGACCAGACGCATGCACGGAACTGATGGCCGCGGAAGCCACCGTGTCTACTAGATGTACACTAAGATAAGGCGGAGATATTGTATGATTATGACACGATACCCAGATGATTTAGCACGAGCGATGGAGCTTGTCTACTGTTTAATGCCATTCGAAAGCTAGCCAGACGATTTAATGTCATTATGTCTCAGCTGTCTCTATTCTTCATTCGCCACATGAAATCTATCTGCTCTCATTTCAGAAGCGTCCCAGATAATATGCCTGCGTGAGCTTGCTGTAATAGCCTGACACCTTACCTGAAACAATGTATATGTACCTTTTCTTGCCAGGCAACTTACAGCTTTAGTTGCCGTAGCGCAGTTGAGATTAAAGTACCTAACTACATGTGCGCTAAGAGTCAGTAATGTGCCACTGGCCAGACTGTAATGTGAGGTCGGTAAACCAACCTAGAACTCATCCAGACCTGACATAAAAATACTGTTAGTATTTGTTGGAAATCCAGGCTAGTCGCTGAAGGGTCTTGTGAGTTTTTCCGGGAGCAGAAACGGGCAAGGAATTAGAAAATCACCATCTTTATACCGTATATATTTATAGATGCCGCAAGTATCCGCCGACTTTGGAGTAAGTCTACTGTTCAATTCATCAAGGCAGTGTAATCCATCTGCAACTCATCGATATCCATCGCACTACTTTCGTCTTGCACCTGAAGACGTGTGCCTCTATCATCTCTAATTTTCTTTCCAGTAGCTTTTGAAGCAAGCTTGGAAGGATCGAAGTATTTATTATCGAACACACGGGCCTTGCGCTTTTGGTTCTTATCCTTAGTTGTGAGGGGATTGTCGGGGAACACCATTTCGAGATCGGTTTCATATCGCTTCAGAGCCAAATTCGTTTTTTGTTTGTCTGTATATAGTGTACGATACTGCTTCTTTTGTCTATGCCCATCCATCTCGGTTTCACCAACAAACGGATTGCCCTCAATTTCTTTCGATGATTTACGCTTAGGATGGTGCTTTGGATGACCACTAAGCTTCAGATGGCGAAAGGGTCGATCAACTTCAATGTCTGATAAATGGTTGATCCTCGAACTTCTGGGATCTAAAAATGATGGTGAGCCGGTTGGTACTCTTGTTAGCTCTCTTCTGCCATCTCGCTCAATAGGCTCTAGCCTCGATCGAGTGGGTGTTGATTGAGCATCTGGACTTGAAGAGATGAAACTATCATTGTTGCCGGCATCGAAGGGGCGCTGGTTATATGCCCTGGTTTGGTACTCCTCTTCCAGGTATTGAACGCTTCCTGGCAGTGGAGGAATTGTGGGACCTCCTACCCCGTATCGACGATAAGCACCAGAGCACATGCCACCCTGCGGTGACTCGGTTGAAGAAGTATAAGACTCATCTGAGTCTTGAGGCTCGTGGGATGATTGTCTGCTTCTAAGCGACCGAATATCTGAGAGAGACTTTCGACTCCGAACTGATTGTCCCTCATCTACTATCTCCTTGCGTGTGATGAAGCCATTGTCCATGACTCTCTTTGCTTTGCCCGTAACACTACTCAAATTTTCTCCTAAACCCGTTGTGTTAGTTCCGTATATGTTCATTGATAGTATGGACTGTCTCGCCTACCCTCGGCGATTCTTTTATCTATATCCATCACATAAACATCTTGATTCTCATCCCGGCATTGATATTGAGTAGACGAGCTATCAAGATGTTGATCATCCTTGAATTGGCCCTTAACGATAAATCCTGGTAAACGGCTAGAAACCGCTTTCTTGACCTTGGAAAAGATGTTACTGTTCTTTCCAGGGTACTTGCTACTCCTGACTTCCGGCCGGGTATGGTTGACACCATGTAACGATGCAGTTTTCAAAGAAGCATTGAATGCTAACATCTGTAAAATCTGACCGTTGACGCCCGCTGGCTGATTTTGCTTGGGATATGACAAACAGGCAGCTACAGGTGCTGATATAGCCGTTGTATCAGAGGTAGTAGCTGGGCTATCTCCCAGAATCAGGTTTTGCAGCGAAGTAGGTCCAGGTGTGTTTGCTGCAAGCATATAAACCCTTTGGCGAAACTTAGAGCCCTTCTGAGGACCTTGAAAAGAGGTCCATGCCGGCGTCTGCAATGGTGGTGATGTTGCTAGTTCATCCGACTCAACGGACGAGCTAGGTTCTGAATTATCCTGATTTATTTTATTGTGCCTTTTCAACGTTCGTTTCGATGACTTGTGTGGAATAGGTGGTGGCAAACCCTCCCCTTTATCTATGGCAAGTTCTGATTCTCTGGTATTAGGTAAAGGACGGTAGTTAGAACCATCTCCATCATCGCCTTCGGGGACTATAGAACTGCTCTCTTTCAATCGCCAGTTCTCGCGATACCGTCGGTGTGTAGGAGCCTCAGTACAATTGTGTTCATATGCGTCTTGCGCGAGATAATTTTGACTAGTCTGATTCTCGATGGTTGTTTGATCGGAGAGAATTCTTGATGCCAAATCATCAGTGTTATCATTGACCGTAGTACTCACGTCGGCGGCTTGTGAAGGAGATTGTAACCAGCTTTCACCTCCTAGAGAGTATATAATCAGCCCTGAAGTGATATTGGGGTGGGGTAAATATGTGCATTTTTGTGTGCAACTAATGAAGTCTAATACACAGAGAAATCGTTTGCTACCATTGACGATGGCGAATCAGGAAGAGACAAGGTAAGCAGAAAGACAAATACAAACCTTGCAATGGTGCGTAGATCTGGGATCCTAGGCTGGAGGGACCTTCTATCGCGGTGAACGATGAAGGGAGGATGCTTCTATTTCTTCTTCCATAGGTGGCCATCGTAAACCGTCACGGCCCTATTCGAGGCCGTTGTAGATCTTACGGATTTTGGCAATACTAAAAGATGAATGCTATGCTCGTAGTGAGCCCTGACGGCCAAGGGAAAGTTGGGAGTGTAGAGCGTTAAAGGTTCCTCTACACGAAGACTCCTATGCAATATAATAGCTTTGTAGAGGAGAAGTTGAGAGATGGCAAAGACGAAGTGAGGATGCCGAAAAGCTTTGCATGCTTCCTTCCTTCCTAGATCAGATCTGATGAGAAGCTTAGATACCCAAGCGTATGCGGAAGTGCGTAAAAGTTAAAATGGGTAAAGGCGAATGTTCTCCAAGGGAGAGACGGAAGTCGAATATATTGTGTGCCGAGAACATGGAATAAGAGAAACCCCTGTGACCGCTAGCCGGAACGTGGGCGAGTCTGATGATTCGATTAGACTCGTGTCTAAATACCGAGTTCCATAAAGATGAAATTGCGGAAAGGGGATGGGGACTAGTTGAAAAGTTTTGTATAGCAGAAATCTCCGCGACAGCCGTTTGGGCAGAAAGCGTTGCTGTTGACAGAGAAAGTCTGATCCCAAGTGTTTGGTGATGGTGCGGAACGGAAACCAGAGAAATGTAGATTGTGAAAGTGCTCTCGCTGTGGTGTTTTCTGCGCGGAAAAGAGTCTGTGTATATAGTGGTAGTAGTGGTTTCAGCGGAAAGATGGTGTGAGCGATGTCGTCGTCAAAAGAGGAAACAGCACTTGAACCTGCCTCAGCCAAACCGTAATATTTGCACAACAGCCTGTCTCCATAATGTTTTAAATGATCTGAAATATACTATATTCTCCGGCGTTTAAATATTAAGTGCAATAGAGAGTCACGGCTTGAAGGTGAGATTGATACAGGTAGTACATTTGGTATGGCTGGTTCGTTTCAAAACGCAAAGCTTTCTACATTTTGATGACCACCCTCCTGAACTGAACATAGGCTCAGGGCCAACCTATTTTGAACATTGGTCACTTGACCAGTTTTGTTCATAACGTTATGCGGATGCAAAGTTCCAGCTACGAAGCAATTTAATATTCAGCATGAATAATCTCGCTGCTGATTGACATGATTATAATTTCAGTGGCGCCCCGTTCGTCTCATGATCTTCTTTTAAATGACCAATATATCATCAACAGGACCGACTAAAGAGACGAAAGAATGCATTGGTGCTAGAGATGAAATACAAAAAGATGGGCCGTGGCGTAAGTGCAATGAATATAGCCAATGCATGGATACGAGAGCATATCCCTTCTATATGCTATCATATAAGCTCAGAAAGTCTTCTAGAATTTTCGTAGGCTTACCCGTTTGCAATGCGTTGATCTTGCTTACTACTAGGGTAGCTTGGGAAGGAAGGGCCGAGTTATAGAAGAAGGACTGGTCCCATTTCCTATGTTGTTTCGAGCGCTCGTTTACAGCCTAAGGAGGTATTACCCATTTGACAATTTATGCATATCAAGCTAACCCTTTCCTTTGGATCAATAATCTGCACCGGAGTTAAACATGTATTTTCATTCAAGAGCAGGTTGGTGATAAAGGGTTTGAGGCACGTATCAAATGCCATCTTTTCCATTCCTTTGTGGATGGGCTTTTTCCTCGCTTTGATCTCCCGGATTGTACAAGGATTCTTCATCGCTATCTTATGGTTATTGGTTCTATACAATAATGATAACAAGTGCTTGGTTGATGTGGCGAGCTAGTTGTTGCTATCAGACGATAGATGGAGGTGTTTCAAAGCAACTCACCCGATTGGCCCATTAAAAAGAAGCACTTATGGGAAGTAGGGAGCCGTGGCACCGGCTTGCCTCCCTGAAAACAACCCGAACTTCGGCATGTCCTCTTCGAAAAAACAGTCTAGACATCTTCCAAAAATTTGCATATTCTTCCCAACTGCATAAATTGGTTCAATTCATCAGCTTGTTCGGATCGCCTCACAAGAAATTCTCTCTCCTTTGCCAACGTCTATTGAATTGGTGCTGCTTTCGTCCAGCGATCGACTAACTTCACCCCGTTTCTTCCATCTTACCCGCCACTTGCTTTGATTTCTTGATTCTCCCTAGAAAATCTCTCTAGGCAACATAAACCTACACTACAGATTCGGCACATCACAAATCAATCATGTCGTTTTTACAAGACCTTGCCTTCAGAGACAGTGCCAGCGACCGACGACAACTGGCTCGAGTTGCATCCTCAGCCTCAACAATCGATGACAGGCGGTCGCACCTTTCAAGAGCAAGATCCTATGCTAGCACATCTGCGACGAGTGTGAGCATTTCTGGTGATATCTCAAGTCAATTACATGGAGGCTATTCCCATCCTCTTGCTCGAGCATGGCAGGCAGAGAGACAGTTGACTAAGGTATGTAGAATCTGCCACTACCCTTCTTGACACGGTTGCGACTAGATACTAATATACGAGATCAGTCAATGCTTATCTACCCCCTATTTATTTCCGATATCGACGATGAAGAAACTCTCATCCCATCGCTCCCAGATCAGTACCGCCGCGGCATCAACAGAATCGTCCCTCATCTAGAACCCCTCGTCCGGAAAGGCTTGCGGTCTGTTATATTATTTGGTGTACCTCTTGCTCCTGGTACTAAAGATGCTCTGGGAACCGCTGCCGATGATCCACATGGCCCAGTCATGGCTGGTATCCGTCTATTGCGCCAACGATTCCCGCAGTTATTCATTGTCGTAGATGTGTGCCTCTGCGAGTATACCTCACACGGGCACTGTGGTATCTTGCGTGATGATGGAAGCCTCAACAATGAATCTTCTGTCGATAGAATTTCAGACGTTGCAATCGCTTATGCTCAAGCCGGAGCCCATTGCGTCGCGCCGTCAGATATGAACGACGGTAGAATTCGGGCAATCAAACTCAAACTGATTGAGGCAGGAATTGCACACCAAGTGGTTCTGATGTCTTATGCTGCAAAGTTCTCAGGATGTCTCTATGGTCCATTCAGAGATGCAGCTGGTTCTCAGCCATCATTCGGAGACCGGAAGTGTTACCAGTTGCCACCGGGAGGTCGAGGACTTGCTCGCAGAGCCATCGAGAGAGATATTGGTGAAGGCGCCGACATTATCATGGTTAAGCCTGCCAGTCAGTATCTCGATATAATCAGTGACGCAAAAGAAATTGGCAAGAATATGCCAGTGGCTGCATATCATGTTAGCGGAGAATTTGCCATGGTTCATGCTGCTGCAAAAGCCGGAGTTTTCGACTTGAAGACTATGGCTTTTGAGGTAACTGAGGGTATTGTGAGAGCTGGAGCGACTATAATTATCAGTTACTTCACACCTCAATTTCTTGACTGGTTAGAGTCGTAGGAGGATGAACTGCTACCATATATATATGGGTGTAATGTCTGTTAATATACATGATATGACTGGTGTTTCGGTTTTAACAAAAAGAACTAGATATAAAGCGTAAAATCAATATACCCATTTATCTGCACCCTTTTGTGATATTGTGTCTATGGATCAGTGTTTATACAGCCCTCTCAATGCCGTTTCCAATTCACCATAAAGAGTATTCCATGAAGTTATTTGGTCAACCTTGGTAGCCTTTGGTGGGGGTTGAAGACCCCTGCCTTCTGTGGGGTAGCCTGGAGGCATTTTCCGGGCTCGGCCCAAGAAGAAGTCGCAGCCTTGTCCGAGCTTATACCACAAGTTACTCCCCTCATTTAGAGTAGCAATATCTAGACGGCTGCTGCCGCTCCTATACTTCCATGTTGACCTATCACTACCAAAGCTTCTCATGATGAAGCGGCTAACGTCTGGCTTGCCTAAGCCATGGGCGGAGACATCCCGTTGCTCTATTCGAAGGGATGGAAATCTACTTCCCACTAGATCGCAGAGACAGCATCATAAAGTTACGCAAATCTGTAGACGATATGCATCAAACACGTCACCTCGCCCGAGGACTGCAATCTTCTTTCCGGGTATGTGAATTCCATGTGTGCTAACTACCTGTACTGTTGCTGATCGTGAATTCAAGGGCAGGGAGTTCAAAGAGTTGGCATGCTCACACCTTGGATTGAAGCGTTTCCAGCAACCGCGAAACCGTTGGTGGAAGAGATTGATCACCTCTTAGGTTTCGAGCTTTCAAAAGTCATTGAAGAGGGTCCTAATAGCGCTCTGACTGCCACGCCGAACGCTCAGCCTGCCATTATGGCATCATCAATTCTTATTATGCGAATTCTGGAACAAGAGTTTGGATTCAAGGCAACGGAGAGAGTAGATGTTACACTGGGGCATTCTTTAGGAGAGTTTGCAGCATTGGTGATAGGAGGATATGTATCATTCGAAGACAGCTTAACTCTAGTTCGGAAACGAGCAGAAATCATGTCAGAATGTTCAAAGAAGGCTCGGGAAGTGCACGGTGGCGACTATGGGATGGTAGCTTTGGTTACAGAGCCGGACCATCTTAAACCCCTGGTGGACTCCATTCGAGACTTCCTTGGGCATCACAACCTTGGAACAAAGGCCGAGAGTGCGGAAGTTCCGCCTATCGAACAAGTCTTGATCGCCAATGAAAACAGCAAAAATCAAATTGTCCTGAGTGGAAATATGGCAATGATACAGACTTTAGTAACTCATGTTCGACAGTTTGGTGGCCATGATCCAAGGGCAGTTCCGCTGAAAGGGGATAGTCCTTTCCATAGTCCTCTGATGCAACCTGCTGCAACTGCCATGAGAAGGCTTCTGGAGGGCAAGAGCAGAGTAAGGGGACGAGAGGACCAGGATATTGTCTCCTTTCCGGGCTTAATGGAGTGTATTAGCAACGTCTCAGCAAGACCGTTTAAGAGCAAAGAGGAGTTAAAGGATCTTTGGGCTAGGCAGTGTGTCGAGACAGTGCGGTGGTGGGACTCGATCAAATATCTTGACCAAGAACAGAATGTACGTCGTTGGATTGGTATTGGCCCGGGAAAGGTTGGACGAAATCTCGTTGGAAAAGAAGTTGGAATGCGGGGAAAGGATACTGTGAAAGGTGGAGGAGTGTGGGGAATCAGTGATCCCAAGGAGATTGAAGAGGTCTTGAGGGCTCTTGAAGAAACAGAGACTTCGCAAGATGATTGAAAAGCATTTGCCGTTGAACATCGAGACCCTTGATCATATGGCTTAGGACAGAAGTCGGGAACTTCGTGAAAGCAGGAATAGACAACGGTTATGGAGATTGTCATTGTAACATAGTATATGTGCGTCATTAGCTTGGTAGTAGGTGAAATACGTTAAGAAGACTTGGTGCATGGCTAGAGGCAGAATATTATGCAGGTGTATCAGAATCGACAGCAATATAAAAAAAGCTATAATGCATTTACATGTGATTTTCTTTCTCAATCGGACCAGAACATGAAATACATCCTTAGCTGTCATGTCCCCAAATTCATTATGTAGTATGGCCAAGCATGTCAGCCTTGAAGCGAGGCTCTCACCACCTCATAATCACCACCATGGACATCAACCTCGAGCTAACTACAACCACCACAAAATGACCGCAATACCCTCAATAGCCTGCCTAGGTATAATAGGCAAGAACGTGCTTCCCCCCGTCAACCCCCTATTTCCCTTCCAGCCACTGACAGAAAACAGAACAACCCCCTCCATATCTCTATCTTCCCTTCTCAACCTGCCAACACACCCCTACGCACGCCATTGCAATTCTCTCTCCTTCTAAGCAGCACGCTCGACATCTTCGAGTCACGCTCAAAAGCGAATCTTACGTCCGGCGGAGGTTTATCAGGAGATTTTGGGCTATTGCATGCGATTGATGAGCGTCTTTCGGCGTATGGGTTTGAGACAAATACTGGAGTTAGGTTTGTGGCTGTGGTAGATGTAAGGGGACGTCTAGCTGGAGGGGCGATAGGCCCAGGAGGAGCGGTGGGAGTGGGCATGCGAGAGGGGGAGATAAAGATCGTGAGTTGGTAGAGGGGACGGGGTGATATGAGTCGGTGTGCTAATAGGAAATAGGTGTTCAAGGCGATGCAGGCGGCGTACGTAAGGTTGCTACAGAACCCGTTTTATGAGCCAGATGAGCACAGCCCACCAACGGGGAAGGGGGGAAAGAAGATTACGAGCAAAAGGTTTGCGGATGATATGAGACGGATCGGAGAGGGTTGGACACCTGGTGCTTCTGTGGCGTGATGTCACATTGGAGTGAGAGGTCTGCTTGATGCATTATGAGGCGCTGGAATCCATAGGATGGAATGGGCTGCATTAGCATGGCGTTTCGAGCAATTGATGGAATCCAAAAGCTGTCCGGATACCTCGCCATGTGTCTCTACAGGTCTAAAGCCGTCAAATTTAACAACAACTGTGTTATTATTACCATATCTGTTACTTCCTTGCGTCGAATTCACCGGAAGAAACTCACGCTTTCCCCGGCGACTCCAAATACCGAGTTTGCTTCATGGCGTGTAGACTTCAATCCTGATTCGTCAGAGAGGAATTGCGTTACAGAAATTTTAAAACAGCAAAACTCCAGGACCTTCCAGAGAGTCCATAAGAATCCTTTCGGATTGTTTCAAGTCGCTGTCTGGTAGGTATCATTTTCATCAGCCTCAAATCCTTACCTAATGAATGAATCCCTTCCCCTGGCAGGGATAGATTACTCGAGTCCATATCTGTCAAGTGCCAGATCTTTTTTATACAAGGTGGAGTACACAGGTCCATGTTGAGCCTGGAGATCGGACCTCATTCAGTCTGCTTTATGCGCGGTGATCAACTTCCAGCTCGACCTAGTGGCACTCGATTTGCCAATCACCGGATCTTTGATATTCCAGTTGGGGTCTATTGGTTGCATGCGAGACAAACATGCTTGGACATATTGCTGAGAGAGACCTACTTAATGAATCTCATATAAGGCTCTGGGATTTCTTTTAAATTAAGCGAATTGCCCCTTTTCGGCTCCCTTTTGATTTAAAAGGGTTGGGAACACAGAGCTCACCATATACCACATATATTGTTCATATAAAACTAAACTTCAAGTACTAGTTTGATATTTGAAGTATGTGTATAACAGAAGTTGTAAATAGAGCAGCATTGGGGACTAATGAGTGGGTAGCGGCAATTTGTAGTAATGGAAATATCTATAGCGAATTGCTACTCTCACAGATTGAAAGAGCAAAGACAAGGTTTCACCTTATCTAACGCTTGCAACTTTACATACGTTCTGCATCTTTCCTAATGTTTTAGCTTTAGAAAGCAGTCACAACTTGAGCCCATTAAATGCCAAGAACAGTCCTCGGTTAAAATTGGAGACAACGACAGTGATATTTGAGTCTACAGCTACACTGAGCCATCTTCAACATGAAACACATACTCCAATGCCACCAACAACTATCCTCTCCAGCGGCCTTACGATTACCAATCCCCTAGTATTATACCGGACTTTGTTGGCCTTGAGAAAGATTGAACCAGACCCTGCACAGCATCGACTGGCCTTAGAGCTCCAAAAGGTCTACCATCGTCTGAAAGATTACTCGCCTGAGCAAGACTACGGAGCTAGACTGAAAGCTATTAGTTGTTCTGTAGAAGATGCTCCAAAAGTTAAAGACCAAACAGTTGTCGCAGCGCCTGGCCATCCATTGAGGAGAAACCCACTCTTTGCTCATCTATTTCCTAAGGATGCAGATCGAGACATCAAGGCTCTCACGAGGATACTTACTAGTCATGAAGCAGCGATGAATCTCGACTCGCCCAAAGGCCTGCTCCTTCATGGAGAAGTTGGGACTGGAAAGTCAATGTTACTGGATTTGCTAGCCGACAGCCTTCCACATCCGAAGAAAAGACGATGGCATTTCAATACCTTCATGCTAGAGATACTGTCCCGTCTTGAGCACCTCCGGAAAATTCGTCCTGCTGAAGATTCGGAGTACAGCATGGTATGGCTGGCTAAGGAGATGATAGACAAGTCTCCCATTTTATTTCTGGATGAATTTCAGCTCCCTGATAGGGCTGCATCCAAAATTCTCAGCAATCTGCTCACGCCATTTTTCCAGCTGGGAGGTGTTCTGATAGCCTCTTCGAACCGAATGCCTGATGAGCTAGCCAAGGCTAGTGGTATGGACTTCACAGCTCCGGCTAGAGGAGGCTTCGTTAGAAGCTGGCTTGGGCTTGGTGGTGGAAGTCCAAGGTCGAAGTATCAAGCAAATAATGAATATGGTCAATTTGTCGATGTGCTAAAAGCCCGATGTGATATTTGGGTAAGTCAAGTCTTCAAAATAAGTTATCTGCTAGTGTCATTCTATTTCATGAATTGCTCGGATGCCTCCGCAAAGTTGCTCATTAGTGTGTTGTGTATATGTCAAACCTTGCAACCATTATGCTTGTATTAATATCTTGTAATAGGATATGAATGGGGGTCGAGATTGGCGACGGAGAGAGGTCGAAGAAGAAGATCACATCGCAAATGAGGTTTCTGAGAATCTGGGAGAAGATATTCTTGGGGGTGTTCCAGGTCTGGAGATGCTGGATCACAACAACGTAATTTCTGAAAAGGATATACCTCTAGAAGAGGAATTGCTCAAGAACTCGATGGCAGCTCCTCGGAAGTACTTTTTAGTTGGATTGAGTGATGGGCTCCAATGGGGAAAGGCTATCAGAGCATTACTTCCACCAGACATGAAATCTCCAATCCCCTGGAAATCGACAACCTTCCAAGTTTATGGACGAAAAGTAGATGTGCCGAAACATGCTGCGGGTGTAGTGTACTTCTCTTTCCCATCTTTGTGTGGCGGACTACTAGGCCCTGCGGACTATATAACTCTGGCCTCGACGTTCCACACTCTAGTGTTAGACGAGGTTCCTATCCTAACCATTTCCCAAAAGAACGAGGCAAGGCGGTTCATTACTCTTCTTGATGCACTTTATGAAGCGCGATGCAAACTCTTAATACGGGCTCATGCAGGCCCAGATGATATCTTTTTTCCTGAGATGAAGGCAACAGAAACCTCTAGCTCCACCATAGCTTTGGGTGCAAATGATGCAGCAGATGCAAATGAGAGCGGTGATGCAGTGTATCCTGAAACATTGTCTGAGATCTACCAAGACCAAACATCGCCCTTTCGACCCAATGTATCATACTATACCGACGAACCGAGAACTAGCTATGATCCAGATGAAGATTCAGATTTCGGTTTTGTTCCTGGCAAGGGCAGCGAGAGTGGACATCGAGTAGATTTTGGGATGACCAGTAGCTTCGCGGGGGAGGATGAGAGGTTTGCTTACAAGCGTGCAAGGAGTAGACTATGGGAGATGTGTGGGCCACGTTGGCATAATAGATCCGAGCCTGGCTGGTGGAAGCCATTGCCTTTGGAGAACAGGAGGTGGGAAAAATCTAGCACTATGCGTGCACCAAATTCTAGACCATTGTCTTCGATAGGAGGAGAAGTGAAACTTGGAGAATCCATAGACTTAGATAAGCCAGCAGGCTTGCAAGGGAAGATGCTGGAAGAAATGATACATCCAAGCCCATTCAGACCGGATCGGGAGCCTGCACAACAAATCGCATGGACTCATGCTTGGGGTATGATTAAATGGGGGGGGAAGGCAGGCATTTGGGGCCAAGGTCCTGATGGACTTTCTCGAAGAAAAAATAAAAAGGGGTAGAAAAGAAGCACTTCCTGCTAAAAATAAATAAATGATTCTGGGTATAAATTGGTAGGCAATTGTGTTATAGAAACGACTAGAGTTCAAACGAACCAGAAAAACAATTTAGGTTCTGCTTGTTGATGCTGGTAATCAGTCACCAACGTAAATGTCTAGTGGTAGGCAGATCTGTCGATTTCAGGGCAAACTAGAAGGGTGATTGAATCAGCTACTATTCGGTTCAAACTATAAATGCTCCATGAACGGAGAAAGCCATCATCTTAGATCCTAGGAGCATTCCTCTATCTGCTTCATTTGTTGTTCATTATCTGGGAGATCCCTAAGATGCACTGCTGTTCTAAGCTAAAGTGGGCCTTCGCTTAGAGCTCCAAGGCGGTAACGTTGAGCCTCTAAACCTCAAGTTCTGCCGGTTCTTTTAGCCCTGTCAATAATAAACAAGTTTGAAAATCCACGAACGGGATTGTGCTAGATATATTCAAGGCTTAGGTCAGAATTCGTCCTGCGGCGTGACTTTATTGGCCCCAGATATTTAAGACTTTCAACCTATGCTTGCGACTGCAGCAACAATGTTTTCTCCAGCAGTCAATCAAGCCGCCCCTTCTGGCTCTGTAAGAAGTAGTAGACGGAGGCAGCGACAATCGAACGACTCTATATCAGGACAGCAGCCTAAAGCCAAACGGCAGCGGAGTGCGCTGAGCGATCAGACATTCCTCCCTCCCGAAGATACTCCCGAGATGGAAGAAGCTAAACCTCAGAAGGTCGCTAGCCTTGCTAACTCGAGACCGTTGGCTTCTATGCCACGACGAGAGATAGCTGTCCGAAGCAAGAAGACTAGAACCGGTGATAGATCCGAGAAGGAGGATGGAATTTCTATACTGGTGAGAGGCGACTTGAATCGATCTAGACGAATTACGATCAAGTGCTAATTTCATTCAGACGAAGAACGATACGTACACCGTCAGCAAACTCCACGCGCTCCCAGACCGCCTTCGCGCAGATATAGCGGGTATGGACTACTTTCTGGAGCATAGTTGACATTGATTCTAATAATGTTGTGTAGGTCGGCAGCATGGTGCGATATATTCAGACAGCGGGTACGCCCTCTCACTCACCCACTCCCACGCAATGGTCTGGCAATACACGACCAACAAGTTCGCACCCGATACATACACATTCGCTCTACCGTATCCAACGAAACATGTTTCCGACCCATTGCCGCTCGGGGCTTTGGTATCTGCTTCAACATCTTCCGACGAGCCAGGTCTCGTCGTGATTATGCCTGAATCAGGCAAGATCACATACTGGGAGTCCATCACCAGTGCTGCCACGCTAGATCTCATTAAACAACAACGAAATGGTGTGGAGCTGACCATACCGGGACTATACAAGGGAGAGGTGGTTACACAAGTCTTGAATGCCGAGTCTGCGGGATTTTTACTCGCGTTTACAAGCGGTAGAACTGCATATATGAGCGTTAGAGATGCACAAGGCCGACCTGCGATCACCGTACAATTCATGCGAAGCAATAGCGGTCTGACTGGTGGAGGCATTTTTGGCAGCATTCGGAATTATGTGAAGTCTGGAGCTTCAGAACATATTGCTGCAGTAAGAGCAGGCGAAAGCGACAAGATTGGGGAGAGAAATGTTGTTGTAACAACCTCTAATGGCAAGATTTCTTACTGGAAGATCCACAGAGGGGGCCATAATACTTTACACGCAGAGGCTGAAGGACGAGAGACGATTGTCATGGCAATGAAAGAGAAGCAGCCAGACTTGAGCGATCTGTTGTTAGAGTCTTTCGACCTTCTGGATTTTACCTACACTCCTAAGCCGCCCTCGGACGCTGCGAGTAAAGACCAAGGAGAGCATCTTCTGCTCCTTGCATCGCTGGGCAGAGAGGAAGCCCATTATGCCCTCGTTAGCGTCGTGCTGAAGTCAAACACTTTGAGGGTAACAGATGTGCGTCCTATCAGGTCGTATACGACCCCAGTCAATCGAGCAGCAACGTCGAAGACCCGGCTACATTTGCCGAATCCTGCCCTTGTAGCCTACATTGTATTCGACCAAGCTGTGGTGGTGTTCTCTATGGCAAAGCAGCCTGATTCTCCAGAGTCTCAGCTGCGTGCGGAGGGTCATATCCTTCCCGAATCCTTTGAAGATGTAGTCGATTTCCGCGGAGACATGAACGTTGAGATTGTGGGTTCAGGGATAGAAGAGCCTCATGGCAACCAGCATGGATCTGAAGATTCGAGGTCGCGCCGAGCAAGAGTTAAACACCCTGCTACTGTGCTTCTAGTACGAGGAAGTGGAGGCGGTGTTATCCGAATCGCCGCTACTGATACTAGCAAACTCACCTCAAGCATACCCCATAAAGTAACAGCTAGGACCAAGCTTGAGCAAGCAGTACTGTACGGAAACTCAGCTGGGAATCCTTTAAACTTTAAAGTTCGACCGGAATTACAATTCCCTCCTGAAGAGGTTGGCATCGCAGCCGTCGAGCTAAGTCTTGATATTTTGAAGGCCAAGGTCGCTTCAGGGAAGATAAGCAATGCCCCGTCTTCAATTGCAGCAAATCTGAAGGGCCGAGCAGCTGCCCTGCATCACCTGGCAGAATATATCAAAGCTAGCGGCGTGGTGCTTGATCGAGTAACACGTTGGAGGTTGCTCTGGGACGCTGAGAAGATGGAGGCCGCATCTAATATATGGAAAGCTTATGACGCAAGTGTCGCTGCAAAGCCGGAGGGACAAAAGCGTGGGTTGCTTGATGATCTCGTTGAATCCATTCACGAGGATTTCAAGACAAATCCAAATCCAGAGCAAGGAGAAGGCGATCGTGTTCGTCATTGGTTTATACACGATATCTGGAATTTGGAGATTGCCATTCCATGGGCTTTCCAGGTTATTAAGTACACCTACCAGGATGGATTGACTGAGCACAGCTATGTGATGAATATACTCAGCGAGGCGGATGATTTGGTCATTGGTGCACTGGAAAGCGCGTTCAGTTTCCGAACCAAAAATTTAGAGCTCTATAATCTTCAAACAGAGCGACTTGAGAACGGTATACTTGAAGCAAACTACGAAGGCCTGCCAGAAATCTGGACCTCGACAATTTTCATTGCCCAAAATGTTAGAAAACAAGCCACTCTTGCGGGTGCACTTTTACAAGAATACTGGCCAAAATCCACTGAAGAAAGACCCGAGATCAATCCTGCTTTAATGGATAAGATACGGAACGAAAGTCCCCGATTGGTTGATCTTGCTATTCGAGCGAATACTGAGCGGATCCGCTGGGTTTCTGTACAGGAGTCTCCAGCTCTGCAAATGGAGGCTGAAACTCTTAGAACCGACCAAAACAAGGCGCAACATGAACAACTTTCTCTATTGGCAGCTGTATTTGACCGGGCTGATGATGCATTGGCTATAGCAGAAAAGCATCGTATCATGTCGACTTTGGCGGAGGTTATGAAACAGGAAATTGCCTTCAGTACAGCCAACTTGCGTAATCCTGGTCTTGATGCAGCACAACATAAATACTGGAAAGCACGCTCTTCGGACCTTGATGACTTGGTTAGACTCTACTTCGATAAGTTTGGACCAGAATGGGCAGACGCATTTTACAAACTACAGATTGAGCAAGAATCAATTGCGGATCTGCTCAATACCTACCAGGACAAGGATCTTTCACACTTTCTCACGGCTTTTCTACGCAGCAAGCCGGAGTATTCCAAGATATCTTGGATTCACGAGGTGAGTCGAAGCCATAATTATGAACAGGCAGCCGAGACACTCCTCAATCTCGGCCTAAAACATGAGCAACATCTATGGAGTAAGAAGGTTGAGCTTAGTCTTGGGAAGCTAGCTCGTATGGCAAATTCGCAGGCGAATGGCCACTCTCCTAAGGTTGAGCAAAAAGTGGATCTTGCCACAACCAACAGTCAACTTGGTCTCATCAAGATACAGCAGCAAGCTTACGCTTATGTGTTACCTTCAATCGCTGCAGCAATTGATGATAACGCTGAAGTACAGCTAGCATTTGAAGCACATGGAAATAAGGATTTGAAGAAGCAGAAGGCATTGTCTTCTCTTCTTGAAGAAGGTCTACGTCACTTAGTGAAGCAAGAATCAATGGGTGTCATGACATTGATTGACCTTCTGACTCTCATGGACAGTGCGGAGAGGTCTGGAGAAGTTGGGAGCTTCAAAGGCGAGCAATTCCACCTTGCATTGAAAGCTCTTCAATTAGGCATCTCCGACAAGCAAGAACAAATCTTAACACTTCGGATAATATGGCGGCGATGCATTCTGAAAGATGATTGGAATGTAGTCAATGACACAGAGTCAAAAGATGATGAGCAGGTTCAAGACCAATTGCGTCAGACGGCTCTATATATGGCACTCAGGGCTGGTTTCAAAAATCGTGAGTTCACTTTGTCGTTTTAATAGTGTTACTTACTAATGAAATAGGCCTCTTTGAAAAGAATTCGCCAGTTAAACAGTTGGGCCCTCAAGATATATTAGGAGCAGGTACTAGAGAACTAGACCACCGCTTCGATCGCCTGGATGTCAGCATTAGAGAGACGATTATGAAAGATATGCAAGCAGAAGACAGTGCCCTGAGCCTGTTCATTGAGCAATCACAGCTTGACAATTGGTACAAGGCGGCCATGGATTTAGCGAAAAGCGACTTTGAAGGCGAAGTGCATCTGGAAACAAATGAGGGGGACAGCATGCGGTATGCGGCCTCCCTTCTACAAGAAAAGGAGCAGAGCATCAAGGGACAAGCAAAACTCGACGCTGAGAAAGTTTTCAACTCAAAGAAGTCTAAGGTACAGGAGAAGCTAGAGGGCAAGTTCTTGAAATCGAGCAGGCGTGAGAATAACCAGGCGGACCACTATTGAATAAGCTTAGCTGTTGGTGGGCACAAGGCAGAGCGAACGCTCCGTGGGAGTTCTCACAAGCGGACAGAAGAAGAATCATGGGAGCGAGAAGTGCCTACATGGCTTGTACACTAGGACATGGCGATTGTCGACCAAATTGGTGGTGGCCAGAGCCGAGTTGGGTTCTGTGATGAGAAATGAATTGTAAAATGTATGTATCCAAGCAATCAAGATGCGCGACCAAGCAAATAGTATATATGAATGTTCTCGTGGTAGTTTCTGCTATCCAACGAGTTTGATTTAAAAAGTTCGCTTTGGAAGCTCTCGGCAAAGGTTCATTCAGGACTCCAACCAAATTATCAGTAGAATGAAGTTTTATCAATAGATGTTTACCTAATATTAGCCGTACACTAGTCATTAAGATCAGCCACAATTTTCAAAGCATTCGAGCTGAGGCGATCAGAAAGGCAGGTCTCTACTATGAACAGGGTGCAGCTATTAATACAACGGGCCTAAGCAAAATCATGCACGAACGGGAAGTCACCTCCAAAAGTGGGCATGTTCTAAGGCATGCCGTTTTTCTGGAATCTGTACAGAGAGCTATTTGAGGAATGCATGTGTTTTGAAGAAACCGGTAAGAGCATGATATTGATAAGATCCCGCTATACAATAACCAATAATTGCATCCCTGCTTCACCTGAAGTTGTGAATAACAACAGCAGAGAACAGAAAACAGGAACTGTTTGATGGTGGCCAGCCTTCGCGCTAGAGCTTCGACCAGTCCACCGCTTCGCTCCACTCCACTCCGCAAAAACGATGCTTGATTGACTCTTAACCTGGAAAATAAGGCATAAATATTTGTCAACCGACCAACCTAATTTCTCGACCACCAGCACCTGCAGCTGCTGCCTCTCTCTCCTGAAGAACAGCCCATCTAACACAACAGTTGTGCGCCACAGATCACGGGCACCCGTCCTTCATTACTGGGGAGAGTTCGTTGTATCTTTAAGGAAGAGCAACAGTACCTGTGAGTGACTCTACCCCTATTCAAATGCCTCAAAGGGGAATCAACAATTGCTCCTCCCCCGACCGCCTTCGGCTCGAGTGCAAGACAGGCCACAACCCAATCCAATTTCATCCTCCTACCTCGGGTCATCCCTTTATTGCAGACGTTGCAGCAGACAATAATTATCTGTGCCTTCATTAGACATTCTTGTTGTGCTAACTATCATTTGCCACAGTCGTCGCGTGTATCCTAGCAGCAAAGCCTTTCCCGTGTTCCCTTAAATAGCCCGTCACGAATTGCAACGATATTGAGACTCACAACTCCGTCAAGCTAATCAAGGAGCTTCATATACATACGCCATGGCTTCGTCATCTTCTAATGTCGTCGGCGTGCACTATCGAGTGGGGAAGAAGATTGGAGAGGGCTCGTTTGGTGTTATATTTGAGGGAACCAATCTCTTAAACAATCAGCAAGTCGCTATCAAATTCGTACGTTGGCTTCTTCTTCATGGACGGACCTTAGGCAAGGAATTTGCGGCTCCATATGGGCTCCATCAGCTGCATCTACGTACAACGGCTAACTTGAATCAACACATTAGGAACCTCGAAAGAGCGATGCCCCACAGCTGCGAGATGAGTATCGAACATATAAGATCCTAGTTGGCTGCCGTAAGTACAATCCGATGTAGGCATAGACCAAGACTAACCTTGGCACAGCTGGTATACCTAATGTCTATTATTTTGGGCAAGAGGGTCTTCACAACATTCTAGTCATCGATCTTCTTGGGCCTTCTTTGGAGGATCTGTTTGATCATTGCAATCGTAGATTCTCTATTAAGACTGTGGTCATGGTCGCGAAGCAAATGGTATGTGGCATTCCTAACTGAAAGCATCGCAGTGTTGATTTAGTGTAGTTATCGAGGGTTCAAACTATTCATGAGAAGAATCTTATCTATAGAGATATCAAGCCTGATAACTTTCTCATTGGTCGGCCCGGCTCAAAGGCTGCAAACGTTATTCATGTGGTTGATTTTGGCATGGCAAAACAATACCGGGATCCCAAAACGAAACAGCACATCCCGTATCGTGAAAGGAAGTCACTCTCAGGCACAGCAAGATACATGAGCATCAATACGCACTTGGGGCGAGAGCAATCAAGACGTGATGATCTAGAGGCATTGGGACATGTGTTTATGTATTTCTTGCGAGGAGGCTTACCATGGCAAGGGCTTAAAGCTGCAACCAACAAGCAGAAATACGAGAAGATTGGGGAAAAGAAGCAGACCACTGCCATCAAGGATCTGTGTGATGGATTCCCGGAGGAGCTGAACAAGTATTTGAGCTACGTACGAAATCTCGGTTTCGAAGATACTCCGGACTACGACTATCTCAGAGATCTCTTCACGCTTGCTCTGAAGAACACAGGAGAAGTAGAGGATGGGGAATATGACTGGATGAAGCTGAATAATGGGAAAGGATGGGAAGCCATGAAGCAACATCCTTCCCAAAATATGTTGCATCACCCTAATGCAGTACCAGGAGCTTCGCAGAGAGAATTGCATGGAACCGCAAGAGGAAATGGCACACAAGGTCATCTTACTGCTGCTCGTTTAAACGCCGCACAACCCCCGCCACCGTCCCCAGCAAAACCGGGGATGGGAAAGACGCGCGATCGACCAAACGCTCAAGGCGGCTTGGTCCCAAAACGCAGCAGCGGAGCGGCGGGGGGCCTTCAAGACGCCGCTACTCCCGCAGGCTCAACCCAAGCCCATTTCCAGAACAGTTCGAACAACCTACCCCAGAGAATGACGCCACAGCCAAACGTAAATAATGCACAGCAACAAAACGGACGAAACCCAGAACCACAATTGTCTGGCTTCCAGAAGCTAATGAAGACTCTCTGCTGCGGTAAGTTCAAGCAGTCCTCAAATCCATAGAACATGTTCTAATCAAGTTAAGGGTCATGATTACAATCCACTGATGTTCTCAATATTACACCTAATGCGTCTCATATTAGACCAGCTCATATGCTTTTCCTCATTGTAAAGGCGTTTAATGAATCCGGCTTGAAATCATATCCTCGATTATGCTCTTATCCTGCCAAATGTGCAGGAGATTCGGGGCTACTTATGGTCCCCACTTACGACTTCGCTACATGTCGATACTCCTCCTTAGCATATCACACTCAGAAATTCAGATCTGGGGTCCGGCGTATGGATGTTCACTCACTATTCACACTAATATTTTGTTTTCCGTTTTTCTCATTGTCATCACCTCCGTTTTGATGGTCCGCAAAGTACAAAAAGGGCACGCATGGTCTTGGTTGAACGGATGACTTCACGATCAATGTATAGTTGTTTACTGTGTAGTTCGGAGCGAACAAGGCGAACAAGGGAAAATAGATGCATTGGGCTTGGAATTATAATCTGTTGATTCTTAATGAAACGTCTAAATAAGCGATTATCCCCGGGACTGAAGTGTCTAACTGTGAATATATATCTGGCTTTGGTTTAACACCCAGCCAGGTAGGTAGCTATGTCGTGCTCTCGAGCCATTCCTCACAAGATCTAGAATGGAGTTTATTTGGAAACCTTGCATGTGAAATTCAAAGCTTAGATGCCATCATGATGCCCTCTAATATGCCATATTTGCTTACTTGTCGATAGTGCATAATTAGCACCTTATCTTGAGGATGTCCAAAATTGCTCCATAGAGAATGCAAGACTTATTCGCCCTTTTTTTATTGTAAAAGTTATTGTACTCAAACCTGAAGATTCAGATTTCCTGTATTCCTTCAAACTGGAAACCACTTCAGATATTCTCAGGTTAACTTCTGTTTGATGAAGAAAGACCTCAGATGTGATAACTGCCATGCGCAAGTGACACCCAATATCACCAGTTGTACTAATGTCCACCTCACAACTCGTGCGTTAGTCGACTCTGATTGATCTCTGAATTCTGCCTCACGTTCCTAGTAACTCCTTAGCACCATTTATATTCTCGGAAAGGCATGCATTTCGAACTCACCCGCTGGAAAACCTGCTCCCTTCTAATATCCTGCAGCCGGCCATTAAGATCCTTCACCTTCTGTACAATATCGCTGATCTTGCCCTTGTCCGTGCTCTCGATAGCACTCGTCTCTCCAATCGCCAGATCTAAAGTCAACTTGATGCCGCCCATAGGATGCAAGGCTGAGAGCCAGCCTGAGTTTCCTGAGTTTGAGGATGGCACGAAGCAGATCTTGTGGTCTCCAGAATCTGCCGCGCTGAAGGTGAAACGCCCCGATGAAGAACCTTTTTGCGATACTACGCGGTGGTCGTTATCAAATACCTCCTATGAAAGCTGTCAGCAAAAGGAAAAGGGGCTCAACGTGGGTAAAAAATGTACGTCTACGGAGATGAAGATATTTAATCCATCATGCTTAGACCAAGTTTTTGTGTTCTCGTCGTACTCTTCTGCTGTATAGTGTCCTACGACAAGTGTATCTTTAGGCAATTCCTCAAAGAAGCATTTGGGAGTTGTGCCATCGATGTAAAAGTAGAGCGATTGCACAGGAGCTAGAAGAGCGCTGAACGAGAGAAAGGGTATGATTGAGCGCATGGTATCGGTTTCAAGGTATGTCCCTTTCTAAGTGCTATATTTGTTTGGCGTTGATGTTCTCATGCCAAAAGGAGAAGTCCAACGACCAAAGGAAAGTTGGCCTTGTCGCGAACAGATAACAATTTAGCAACGGGTCACGTGTAACCTTTAAATGGTCATGGACGCGACAGAGCAAAGAACTTCCTTTCACAAAAGCCTCGATCAACGTAGTCTTATTCGCCAACAACCTTCACTTTAGTAATAGTCAACACCTGTGCCGAATATACGACAATAACACGTACAGTAGCAACGCAAAATGACGTCCCATGATGTGCGGGACATGCTCGATCTACCTGGCACCAGCGGTCCCCGCCCTGCTAAGAAACAAAAGATCGCAGCACCGCGCACAAACTTAAAGGGTCTGGCGCGAGAAGTACAGAGTTTAGGGGGTGACAATCCGATCGCGATAGTTCCAGAAGTGTCGGTCTTCAAGAAAAGGCGGCTTGCGAGCCGGAACAAACCTGCCGCGAGATGGGAACTATCACTATTCAACAACTCTGCCAGAACGGATGGACTACAATTGAAACATTGGAAAAAGAAAGATGAGATCCTGCCGCGCTCTGTGGGGGAGGATGAATCATCGGAGGGATCAGAAGCGGCTCAAAAGAAGACCGAGGATTCCTCTTTTGCAAAGTTCAATGTTCGGGTCAATGTCCCTAGTTATACGAACGAGGAATATAAGGAACATCTAGAAATTGAGGATTGGTCGAGGCACGAGACAGATTATCTGATAGAATTGGCACAAGAGTTTGATTTGAGATGGCCAGTCATTTGGGACAGATACGAATACAACCCTCCTCCGCCTGCTGATACGGAAAACGCAGAAAGTGCATTAATACCTATTCAGAAAGTGCGCACGCTAGAAGATCTAAAAGCACGATACTACAAGGTGGCAGCTGCAATAATGAAGGTCCATAAGCCTTTGGAGTCGATGAATCATTCAGAATTTGATACATATGAGAAGATGAAGAACTTCAACCCTGCACAGGAGACTCTGCGAAAGAATTATGCCGAGAAGATATTCATGCGCACGAAGGAAGAGGCTAAAGAAGAGGAGAGCCTTTTGTTAGAGCTCAAACGAATACTGGCCAGGTCAGAAAAGATGGGCGACGAACGCAAAGAGCTTTACACCCGACTCGAAGCACCAGCCAGCTCAAGCAATATGGGAGTTTACTCAACCAGCCAGGGTCTCCAATCACTACTCTCACAACTTGTACAAGCCGACAAATCTAAGAAAAGACGGCCCACTCTTATGGATCCCAGCTCAGGTATCAGCCCAGCTTCCGGTCCCGGACTGCAGCAGCTTGATCGTCGGGATAGCGGTATTAGAGAATCCATATCTGGAACCAGTAGTGGTAACAAGAAAGGAAATGCTGGCGCCAGTGAGCATCGACAGTTGTCAGAACAGGAAGAGAAAATTTATGGCGTAACACACCCAACGGATCGCTCTACGAGTGGTCCTGTCTTCCGTCACGAAAAACTCAACAAGCTTATATTGAATAAGTCAGCTATTCAACAAGCAAAGATCACGAACACGCTCAACGAGTTAGGTATTCCATCAAGATTGATCATGCCGACAGCAGACGTGGGTGCCATATGGACTAATCTGCTGGAGAGTATCATCAAAATGCTTGATATGATGAGGCAAGTCGACAAGGCCAAGGGAGAGCTCAGTATTGCCAAGCAACAGAAGGCTGAAAGGGAGAAGAAAGTGAGAGCTGAGAAGGGCGAGCCAGAACCAGAAGCTGATGGCCAAGGCCAAGCCGAGAGTGGGATTAAGCAGGAAGAGGGAAGCGTCCGTGGAAGCAGCGTCCAGCGGAATACGAGAGCTGAAAGTGCTCAGCGCAGCATTCGTGGAGGCAGTGCTACTCATAAACGAAGCGCCAGTGTTCTCAGTACCGCCAGTGATAATGGCGCCAAGAGACAAAAGAACTAGATGTTATGATATCATGTTTGATTATAGTGGGGTACTACTGGCATAAAAAGAAGCAGAACATATTTTGGATGTATAATAACTATGATGATCAATGAAATATCAAGGTCTCCTTCCCTATGGAGGAATCAGCATGCTCAAAGAAATATATAATCCGTGGGTAGTCTCGCCTTAACCACAACGTCAGATAGTCCAAACCACCCTTGAGATTCTCTGACGACTTCCTGAAAAGTGATATTATCATTAGGCATAAGCTTAACTAGAAGTGCGTTCATGGGGCAACAATCAGCCGTCACGTTCACCCAATCCCAAACTTCAGAGTGACAGGCGACTAAACACGGCTGATCCATGATCTCAGTCTCCCATAGCATCAAGTTTTGTTTCGCCAGCAGGATGACTGAGATCGTCGAATCGCGCCCGAGAAGGCGGCGAAGGCGCTAGGTCTCTTACCAGCAGCGAACGTTCATCTGCTTCCCATTCGTCTCAAAGACACGGTCTCTACTGAGACCAGTTCGAGCTTTGGTGCGCTTTCGGCCATTTAAATGTTGCCAATTGGATGATCTTCCTCTCAGGTAAAGCAACCATGGCAAAAGACTTGCAGTTGCGGGTAGGGGCTTTTATTCGGGGCAGCGGATTGGTGAGACCTTGTTAGCGTTGGGACCTTGGAAAGTACCATTCGTACGAACTTGATGTGATTTTTGAAACTTTCCGTTCTTGAATTAACCAAGAGATGCCAGAGCAGGCAGGCAGAATGTGACACGAACAGTTATCAGGGCTCGAACTTACGGTGCAGAGCACATCTCAATATGTGGCACATTGGTTTTCTTTTCCATATATTCTTTTGACATACCTATGACACATAATACTACACAATCCTATATACTCCTAAGTCTCCACGACTACCAGAGCCTAATCTCAGTATTATAGATCCTCTATCCTCTAGGATATGCCCATTTTTTCCTTCCATCCCTCCCTAGATACATGAGAATAGGAGATAAAAAATATAGACGATATGGTATATGTTTGAAATCAGACGCTATGCAGAAGACCTCACGCCAGACATAGGAAACAGTGAACGGGTATACGAAGGAAACTTGTAGTTGAGGGTCGGAAGAGGTCGAAAAGGGGAAGTCTAGTCATCTTGGGGGTAGGTGCCTCGCAAGACGCGGGCTGGGTTTCCTGCGACAATGGTGTTTTCCGGAACATCCTATTGCACGAATTAGTAACTGTCAAATGCGCTTTAAGGGACTAGTGAACGTACATGAGTGACAACAGAACCAGCCCCAACAGTTGCTCCTCTGCCAATGGTTCGGCCAGGAAGAATGGTAACTCCACCGCCAATCCAGCAGTCCTGATGAATGGTGATTTTCCTACCGAAGCTGGGACCCCTGGAGCCTAAGCGCCTCTTTGGATCGGTGTTGAGTGCTGCCGTGTATATGTTCACATTTGGTCCAATGCGACATCTGTCGCCGATCACCACGTCGCAGGTGTCTAAAATCGTGCAGTTCTTTCCGATCTCCACATCCTCGCCAATGCTGATGTTGTAGCCATAGTCACAGTTAAAAGGGGCTTCAACGACGACGTTATTTCCAACTCGGCCAACTGGAGATATTGGTGATGCTTGGGTAGGTGAAATGACGTTTTCTCGCGGCTGCAGAATATCGCGGAAGAGCCGAGATCTCTCCTCGGGGGACACACCATTGTTTGGATTGGTGCTGCTGTTGAACCGCCAGCATGCTCCATTGCAGCGTTCACGTTCCAGAACAAGCTCTTTATCGAATTTAAAATAGTTTCTTCCTGCCAACATCTCTTCCTTTTGAGTCCGTGGGCGACTTGTAGAAGCAAGGTTGGACAGCGCTAGTTGTGCTGCCATTTGAGGATTGGAGTGAGGACTATCTGCGTGCATGTGCGGGTGTAAGATATGGGGAAGGTTAGAAGATGCTGATTGAGGTGTCATGAGATCATCTTGCTTCTCTTGTCTTGATAAATCATGCAGTGGCCCAATGCGCTCATATGTATTCTTCTGATGGCGATCAGGGTAAGCACTGCTTGTAGCTGTGACTGGTGTTGGCATTTGCGCAGAATATGAGATAGCAGACAGTCGACCATTGTCAGGGCTACTTGACGACGCACTGGGCATAGTGGAAGCACTAGGTTGGTCATCGTCCATGTTAATTAGTCTCCCATGTGGTGGAGTAACGCGCAAGGTCTGGCCACGGTAGCCAGGCACCTGTTCTCTCCGTACTGGTCCAGCTGATTGAGGACTGTACGAGGACTGGGTGAAACCAGCGCTTTCGTAGTCTGTCTTTGATTGTAGTGGGACAGGCGCCTGCTTTTGCTCCTGCTTGGGCCATTGATTTCGTTGCTGATAACCAGAGCACACAAATCCACCACGAAGGCAATTGTTACCTAAAGACATCTTAATAAGCTGCATTATACAAGTGGTCACTTGACCAAGCCATGAGAAGAATCGTGTTGAATACTTACACTCAGGACGCGTCTCATCGCACTTCTTCTTTCTCCGTCTACATGTCATGCATCCAGTCTTGGTTCGATTGCTAAAGTTTCTCTTCCGCTTCTTGGGATCTCCCTGAGCTGACAATTCTCTCTGCTCCTGGCCATAGCCGTAAGGAGTGGTCGATTGATCATCATCGGGACTTGCATGTTCATACTCGTGTCGACGTTGAGCATCCATATTCTGAGATGCGCGTTGAAGTACTTCGCCTAATTGCTCATCTGAATTGATCTGTGGTGCTGGGGGATATTGCCGATTCCAAAGATCTGGGTTCACCTCTCTTCCATCATCAGCTGAAGCCATAAATTGCCTATAGCTATCAGCACTATAGACCTCTCGATGGTCAGCTTGTGCTCGGAGACTATCTTCTCGTGTCATCACGTCTGGCTCGGTGGTCGCTGTAGTGGGTGTCTCTTTTGTTGCGGATGGTAGGCCGTGACTGTGGTAAGTATTGGCTGAGGATGAATTTCGATCAATCGAACCTGATCTCTTGCGCTTGTGAGATGCCTCCGCATCCGAGTATGAGACTGAAGCTTGGAACGGCTGACGCTCTTCTAGTATGGGTTGTGCCCAGTCATCTCTTTGGCTTGTGGTGGTAATGGTCAACTTTTCTTGTCCCACAGTGGAAATCCGAGGCTTGCCATTAGATCTCGAATCAGAGCCTCTCCTTGAAGAAGTGTGATCGCCAGTGCTAGTGGTTGCTTGTTTCTCTCCGTTGACGGCTGTAAATCGGGAGGTAGGCGAGTCCGCCATACTTGAGGGCGGTTGTTCTTCCATGGGCCTTGGGTTTGAGGGCTGGTAGATCTCTTGAGCACCCTCTGAAATCAAAATATCTGTTGTAGGACGAGCAAGATCTAAATGTGATTGCCCACGAATAGCTTCTACCCTATTGCTTCTCATCCCCAAAGAGCTTGGTTTTTGTCGTGTAGACACAAACTCAAACTCGACTTGACTTTCAGAGAGCATATGTCCTGAGACCAACTTCTTTTGTCAAAGCTAGTAGACTCACACAGGATAACGTAGCTGACACTACAAAGGTTTTCCGAACGGTATTCTCTCCTAGACAAGTTGCTGGGGGTGTTTTGTTGCTTTCTGTGAAGTTGACCAACTAATTGACGCCGTCGATCCGCTTTTTTCACACTTTCTTTCCTGTTGAATCGACCAATTGGCTTTTCTGCAACACTGCCACTCATCCAAGACCGCCCGCTTCACAATGGACTTCTATCAGCTTCACCTGACCTGTTGTCGCTTGCCTCAGATATCAACCACTAGTACACTCCTTTTCTAGGTTACCTTCCTCCCAACTAGACAATGCCAAAGCTCGAGAATCTGAGCAAAAGAAAAATCTCAAGCACAAGAATCAAATAAATAAGAACCGTTTCCGATACAATTTTGCGCAATTGCGGCAGCTAAAGCTTGGCGTCTCAATGCGCGTTGAGGCTGTGGACGCGGCACCGTGGTTAGAGTGACGAACAATGTTGGCTTCTAGTCCAGGCTCGAGCTTTAAAGCAGATTCGTTATCCCTCCGATACTGGATTGATTTGAACTCGATCAGAATGAGCACAGTCGTGCCTCAACAAGTAGATGTTTCAATGCGTTCACGTGGCCCAGCCGCGGTATATTTAGAAGAAACAGAAACTGGTCCGGTCCAGCTGGAGTCGCCTCTGTTTTGGCTTTGCCTTCGTCACTCCCTGGTTCTCCACCCTCCGTTACGTACTCTGGACTCGTACTTATGCGACCGTCGCTTTTCCCTACAGGTCGGCCTCGACAAACGATCGTCAATTCTTTCCTCGCTCGTACTAGGGACCAGTCCTAGAATAGAATCGCAAAGTGGCCTTCCAGACTATCTATTCGTGGCTGTTTGCGAAGGATCAGTTGGAATCACTCACTGGGATCCTATGTTATCCAGAGAGACGGCGAGGAAGGACGACCCAACAGTTTGGTAGCGGACGCAGAAGATGTCAACCGATTTAAAGTTGGGGTTGCCTGCCAATATATTACCGCCCGCCTGTGCTACTGACGACATGCATGGGTAAGGGTGCCGTGGCTGTCTGGTTTCCATCCAAGTCGCGCGCCTATTGCGGGCTTCGTCGCTAACGGGGTGCTTTGGTTTGGCTTGGCACGTTGCCCTTTGCTTATGCTGCCGCCGGATAGGCAGAGAGTTATAGGCAGGATCCGACTGCTTAATCCAAGGATGGCTAGGGGGAGTTTGCTGGATTACGAGGATCGACAAACCATTGTCGCGAGAATCACCGTGGCTTAGAGGATCAATAATTGTTGTGAAGGACGAGTCCCATCGAAGAGGCTTGTGCTTGCGATACGTTGAGTCTGGAGAAAAGAACAGGCAGGGCAACGCAATCACACATAATCAGCAGGCCAATGGAACAATCACACCAAGAGAGCGAAGAAAGGAGAGAGGGGAAGCGACGTGAGATGAGATGCAGATGGTAAGTTAGGGTTTGCATCTCGTTATGCTGCCATTCGGAACGATGGATAGAGTTTCCCATGCCACCCTCGCACCTGTTTTTGAACTCGCCCGCCCAGCCTAGGGCCGGCAGATCAATGTTTATTGTGTGCAGTACAAGCCAAGCGGTGCGTTGCGGATGGCAGCAACCTGAACATGCAGCACGATGCGACTTCAAAATCTCAAGCCTCCCGTCTGCGAGGTTCAAGGTTGGGCAAATTTATCGCGGAACGGGGCACACATAACCTATCATCAACTGCTTGAATCAGGTCCAGCTGAGCGGCGGCGCGTTCATCTCTGAGTTTTTGATGACTGGACTGCACAGTGCGTCCTTCATAAGGCATATCACACTCTTTGCGCTACCGCGATGTTGGACATCCCTGTTCTGCCATCCTATTCGACAGCGTCTCAATGTTTCTGCGTCGGCAAATATCTCAATTAGGAAAAGCATAACTGCAATAAATCGAATCGAACCCAACCTCCAATTATTCATACCACTGCGATATGAAAGCTACACAGCTCACCCTTCCCACCAGTCATAGCAACCTGGAGAGAATTATTCGCTGAAATACGGTGAGGCAAGCCTATGTCTTTTTTTCACCTCTTCCTCGTAGAACCTACCTGAGGACAAAAATGACACTCTGTTCAAGCGCATCTCCAAACCAGTCACCATTTGCCGCGCTGGTCAGTTCTGAGAGTCACCTTCAACCAACTCTCGTGCATATGGAGCAACAAATTTCCGATGTGATGCCCTTCCTGGATGACCTTTACAGTAGGCTCGTACTGTCTTACCGTTCCTATCCTTGTCCGAGACTCTGCGGCCGAAGCATGACGGCGCATAAGGGCTGATCTGATGCGTGGTTGGGAGCCGAGTATTAGTCGATACCCGAAGGATGTGGAATGTAGGCACCCCTGGCAGCCCGGCTACGTTGCTCTCTTTGAAACAAACCTCCGAATGGATCGGTAACAAGGGTGTGCTTGACAAGAATAGAATGGATCGCCTCAAGTGATGAAAAGTGATGAGGGCACTCTGGCTATCTCAGTAACGATGCAAAAAGGTACGGCTATTGGCTGATTACATGTAAAAATAATCGATGGGATGCCTCATTTAGCGCTCAAACCCATACTGATGGTGGGTTTCGCAGAGGGAACTGTGAGAACATGGGGAAGATCCATCAGCTTGGCAGTGCGTTAGACGCCGCTCGGCAAATTTGTCGTCTTTGCGCATCCAACAAATCTTGAAGCGCGCTGGATGCCATAGCGATGGAGGAACATGGAAGTGTTTTGAACTGCTTTCTTGATGGCTTAAAATCCATGGCCTTTGCCACAACCAATTCTTATCTAGGGGACAGCACAAGCCTTTTCCTTCATGGTGTGTGAAAACGAAAATATAAGCAGGGCAAAGTTGGTCCATGTAATATCAATATGGTGTAAGAAGCCGGCAGATACCTCCGATGGGTACGGGCTTATGTTACGGTGAAGTCACGCACACTACCAGATGATCCGGCTGCTTCGCTTTTGAAACCACAAGAGACGGTTCTCTTAATGAAGCTCATAATTGTTACATTCATACTGTCCCGCTGCTGGCAGAAGCGGTATTTCGCAACACCTAATTTTGATGTATCATCTGATATTTTGTTCGAAGGCAGAAAATGTTTGGCTTGACCACTCGGTGAGCTTGAAAGATGAGGAGGAAGAGGCATTATAATGATAAGCGCGGTGTATGATCGACCTTCCCGCGCTTCGCTTGGAAAGATATCCGGCCGAAGGCTCACTCTATTCGAACAGTTGGTATTCCGTGCCTCAACTCGACATAGACCAACAGTCCCTTCCACCTTTCTGACTTCGTATCAACAATGCAGTGAAGGACTGATTGCACAGGAATACCTTTCCGGAAGTCTAAGGATTTCTAGTGTGTGACGAGTTGGGGAATGCTCCAATGAAATGTTGAGCCTGGGAAAGTGTCTGCAAGATTGGACCACACCAACCAGGGCGACACGGAGTGGCTTTATATTTCTCGTGGCTCGTGATCAGGTAATGCAGCGTGCCAGGCCGGCCAGGGCTGCAACTTCCTTTGGATGCCTGCCGCACGGAACATGGGTTGTTACCACACCTTTAGCCGCCACGCTGAAAAAAAATGATATTCTTGTTTGCTTCGAGATTTGGCCCCTTGAGCATATGAGCGATGTTATCAACATGGTACGCAAATGATACCCTGATAGGCCAGAGAGCAGAGCTGGCGAGATATGTGCAGAAGGAAGTAACGGACCTAAAGTCTAGGATTTCACAGCATGTCCACAACCGAGCGGTCAAAGAAGTGGCGCTTCGTACACGTGACCGACCTCAACTTTCCCCGTTGGGCTCTTTATCAAGTTACTTATTGACTCCCATCCTGACCCAACACTATTTCGTTTCATCTCTACGCATGCCACAGAGGATCCAAAAAGGAAGCTTCTGACAAAGATACTTTCGAAATAGAAGTAAATGTCTCCTTTCATGCCAATCAATCATGCAGGAAGCCGCCCTCTAAGCGCTGCTTCAACATTCCACGACGTCCATTCATACTTCTTTGTACTACACCTTCATGGAGACTCACGACGTCAAGTCCGCATTTCATCCCTTAGATGGCCTACCGATTCTTAAATAAGCTTCAGTTTGACTTTCGTACCTGCAGTGGCCGGTACCGACACCAGGGCTCAGTATCGCACGAAAAGGCTTGACCAAGCCGGCGTCTCGCTCGCAAGCCATTAATTGTTAGAGAGCATAGTATGAAGTTGGTCAGCGTTTGTTGGGATCTTCCTTTGCTGCCGGCGATCATACGCTGGATACCATGGTGCCTTAGCAACAGCAAGGAGGGAAGGCTGAAGAAGCAGTAAGGAAGCATCTCAATAAGCGCTCATGCAGGAACGACCAACACTCAACCTCAGGGGTCCAAATGATCGCGCTTGAAATTTATCCTCTCCGGCGCCAGGTACTTATACCATCACTACAGCCACTAAGATGCCAACATGACATACTTTGTAGTACTTTATATAGATGTATGTACCCGAGAACGGTCTACCAACGTTCACATATGCACCACGTTATCACAAATTCTCCGATCCTCCACGTTTCTGCAACCAAAGAGTGCTGGAAGCGCGAAACCCATGGGCGATGATAGAAGTCTCCTCATACTGTTGGAGAACCCCATGCTGTGGGTAAGCCGCCAGGCGAAAGCTGTGGGTTTACATCGCATCAGCATCAGACCTTTATTAGGATCGTATCTTGGTATCAGCTGGGAGCTATTCTTAGGTGTCCCGATGCCATATTTAGACACCAGTGATAGTGGTTCTGTCAAGGCTGTCACCTTTCCCCAATATTCTATTTGTGTATTCCTGGCGGCTCTATAATGCTTGCATGAGCTTATTTCTACGTCCTGTTGTCTCTCATATTGTACAGGCCTCACCTCTGACGCTGATGATGCACAAGAATTGGACTCCTAAGTTAACAAATATGGGAAATCCCAAAGCGACCAGGCTTTGGGAGAATTTAAACACCTCATCTAAGGCAAAACGAATATTCCAATCAAAATTTGAGCTTTTTTGGTTCAATTTACGTTCAATAATACTACATATATCTGCTACTCAAATGACAGCACCATATACTTTGGGAGGAGGTAATGGCCAGAGTCTTTCATCTTGGTGCCCGTCGTTAGTACTCGACACATTTTCGCAACCCATTCTCCATGAGAGGTTTCATTATTTAATCTTATTCAGATCCAGGATCTGAGAGTACAGTCATCGTTGGGAAGACTACATCAAAGGATTGGATTTGTCCTTACACATACCTTCCACAGGTTCTCAACTGTCAAAAAGCTCTCCCACTCACATCCTCTAAAGGCCCACTAGCGTGCAGACAAGTCTTGCTCTTCTCTCTTTTCCTACTCTTACTCTATCTTCCCTGTCCGGGACGAATCTTTAATTGTAAATCGAGCTATTTCCAGCCTCGCCAGCCTCTCATTCATCTACCGTATTTTCGCAGGTATAAGTACACCACCGAGATATTCCAATAAGAGAACCTCTCTTTCTAAGACCATCTCTCGGTCGCCAGTCTGAGTACTTAATCCAAGTCCAATCGAGCAGCCTCTTCATGTCAAACAATATTCCCTTTCCTCATACGCCCCGATCGGCTCTCCTTCCAAATCTCGCGCTTGCTTTCCACGTCCATTCTCGGCCGCCAAACGATGGTACTTTCCAACCACCTTCGGCATGAACCGCTTCACATCATCAATTTGAACACTCCTCCACCAAGCTGTCCATGCGTCACCACGGCATCGGTTGATGAAGAATTGTGTTGGTAGGTGCCAGTGTTGATATGCGTTGATCAGACCGTTGTAGAATAGTTCAAAGCGGTACTTTATTCGCATGTGAAGAAGATTTTTACTCCATAGTTCGAATTCCTAGGATTGGGGTTCGCACTTCGGTTGGGTTAGATTATTCATGGTGGATGGCGACACAGTTTGTGTCTCCTTTAGTTTTGGTGTGTCAGATCTTGCATTTTTGGTGCCATTGTCATGCAGACTGTATATGTATCTCGGAATTTGCTTGGAGGCAGTTGAAAAAGGAACGGTTTTGAGGCATGAGGCGGCTGTTCTAACTCCAAGATACCTTCTTTTGAGTCACTTTCTTAAACAATGAGTCAGAGTATATGTATGATAATGGTCTGTTTGAATCGCCTCCTTCCAAACTCGCGTCATTCTATACTAGAGTCAGCACGGGAGTCATTCACGAACTGAATGGCCTTCCTGTATCTTATGGTTACTTTAAATGATCCAGAAAATGAATTTCAACGATAGAACAAGGCAATCTTGAATGAACTTTAGACATTAGCATATTGTCTCATGAAGTTGATGAGCCTTTAATTAAATAACTCATGTATGCATACCCAGGATAAGAGAGCCTCATCCTGCTGACAATACACCTACGACTGGGTTTTGCTGTTGAAGACGGGTTAGATTTAGCAATGGGGAAAGCGGGTGGGCTTTGACTTCGTTCCTTTGGTTTTCCCTCGAACTTCACACGCGATATATCAATAGAGTGTGGCTTTATGGCAACCTGGGATAATGGGGTTCAGGTTATAAGTCACCTTTTTTGTCAGACAGCGCATAGTGTTCCTGGCAGGCAGGTGTTGGGGGAGAATTAGGGTGCTTTCGGATTCGATTCTCTCGACAAGCTCTCTTGCAGCTGTAGATCAGTTCCCCGAATTATCATGAAATGGATTTTTCCAATGGTAGCGTATCGTATCTTATGTTCAAGCTCAGCCCCTTCGACTGTTTACATCATAGCCGTGGCTCCACCAAGTGCTACCAAAAGATTGAGGCTTACTAGAGCAGTCTGGACCTTAATCACCTCCACATCTCTGAACTTCACCATCCATCATATTTTTTTAACTTAAAAAGCAATTACAACATATCACCATACTTTTAGAACTCTTGAACACCAGAGGATGAGAGAAGCCACCTTTGCAACGACCTTCCAGTGACCTTAGAAAGCTTCCCAACGAACTCGAAGATCAGATATGGAATCTGCAATCGAAGGAATTGAGCCTCGTCTTATTTATAAGTTCACGATCAAGGCTACGCCTTTCCAAGGTAAAGATAATTCTACGACGATCATGGCCAGGTAATAACGTCCTAGCTCTTCTCCATGCATACTCCCGATCGGGGACCCTCGGCCTGGAAGAATACGTGCGGTTTGACCTATCTATCGAAGAGGGGCTAGATCCCATATAGGGGAGGATTTATTCAGAGACATACGCCAGCAGCCACCTATGTCTCCTTCGAAAAGGATATCTTTCTTCAAGTGTTTGGCCAATCGCCACCTAATCCCGCCGAGTCTCAAGCACATTACATCGCTATTTCGAGCACTATATATAAATGTACAGCCTCTAAATCATTCTTTCGGTTCAGAAATCTCAAGGGCAGTTCTGTCATCGGGTCAGGTGTTCACCCGTGGGCCCCAAATGGCCATCACGATGTCTATTTAGTCCGGGATATGACTGCTAGGCAAGGCCTTGCTACGATTAGGGAAGATGTAATTGACGCCCCGCTCGACAAAGTAGCCTTGACTCGCTGGAAGGCCTATCATTACATCCTGCACAACAACTAGTGTATTGCCCGAAGAATTCCAAACATAGGCGAATTGAATACTTCGTGAGGAAGAAGCGACCATGTTCGTCTAATGCATTGTACGAAGCGAACACTTGGTTCATTGGGGGATTTACTTGTGAAGTTGCAGTCCTCGAGCCCGGAGTTCAGAATCATTGTAGATGCCGGTTGGGAGATGCCAACCGTTCATGTAGGAAAAATGGTGGTCGTTTAGAGGCGATGTATTCGGAATACTGAAAGTTGGCAGGCGGCGAAGGCAAGCATGGAGCCTGACACCAGCTACTTGTTTATCATGAGGCTCTTTAACTCCAGTGACGGTGAATTCCACACAATAAAACATTATCGACAAGCTAGATCAGTCCTGATGGTGGGAGTGACCATAAGCCTCAGAAACAGAGATGGGGTTATTCTGGAGGACCTGAGGCATAAGCCAGGTCGTCACCGTTGACGGTTGGCATGCTGTTTTGCACATTCTTTGCTTCGAGGTTTGCAGGGTTGCGATAGGGACTACGGCAAGGATAGCGAAGGCGAAAAGGCTCTGTGTTCTATCTATGTTTTGGCTACTTTACTGATTAGTTTATAACTGGTGAGCAAACAAATTCTAAATGTATCATAATACTCGGATGCCGGAGCACCAAGCTCACACATATTCTATACCATCACACGCTTGCTATGAGTCACTATCAAGGAGGGGGCTCTAAAGCGAGACGCATACCAGTCAGCAATTTGCTCTATATAACCACGAAGTCTATTCTCAACGAATCTTTGGACGGGGTTTCGGGGGGCGGGGGGCGGGGGGCGGGGGGCGGGGGGCGGGGGCTTCCTTTGCGTAAGTGATTTTTATCTCAAGTCTAACATGATTGCATCTCAATTTACTAATAGAACAAGCTTCTTTGGAAAGTGTGTGAGAAGACGTGAGGCTGTCCACCTCTGAATCAGGAAGTCACGCATCTTCACATCTCGTATCCATATGGAGGTACTTCAAAGGCTGTTCCGAAGGCACCCACTACTATACACAAAACCCAAGCCACCAAAGAGAAGTATTAGTATCTCTATGTCAGACTTCAACCCTTGGGATTCAAACGACATTTTAGCTTTCTCAGAGTAGCTCTTCATCGAAACGTAAGCTACTGCCACCCTGACAAGCCATTATGCTCTCAGTTGGGCTTATATATTGAGGGCTTGCAAATGAGAATTATAACTGACATGAACAGCATTACAAATCCAGCCCTTTGCTCAGTTGTCCAAATGGCACTCAATATTTACACCCTTTCAAAAGTTAGCATTGCTAGCTGGTATGCAGCTTAGCTGATTGAGCAATGCGTTATCTCTCAGAAATGAGATGGTTTGCACAATTCGAGTAACAAAAGGACTTGAAGAGTGCTTTGACGGGTACTGTAGTTACGTGTGCTCAGGGAACTGGTTGACGCCTGGCATATGTCTAGATGCACTGCTTATTGGCTAAAGAGCAAGGGCCAGCTCAGTCTGCCTTGTGGCTTGCAGCATGTTTCGATCGTCGTTGACTGACATTAAACGGACCAGGGCACGCGGGCTCCATCTCTTGGATCAAATTTCAATGACGGGTTTTTCTGGGGTTTTCCGCTTAGTCCGCCCCTGCTTTTGAGGCGGAGTCGACCAGGCCCTGGCCATCAATGCAGCTGCATGCGCCAGGGAGAACAGTACGACCGGAAAAGCAATATATTGACGTACGAAGCAAGGAGACGCAGCGAACACAGGCTGGAACAGTACTATCGGATAAAAATTGGAGGATCAAGAATACCTTACTCAGAAGTTCAGGAAGTGCCACGACTAGAGATGGACCCAGGGCAACTAGCTGGCTTTGCCTGTCGGCGAACACGCCGAGGCCCTCCCTTGCGGATTGCATTGTGATGAGTAGAAGCACAGATCGGGGAATCGGGATGGGTTCTCTCGCACATAGTAAGTATTACCATTGCCAGAGCAGTCAACTGCCGTGCTTTTCCAAGGTCGATGATATGTGTAAGTTGAGTTAATTTTACCGGCGTTGTTACAAACTTTAAGATAAAAAGCTAGATGGTGCTAAAGCAACTATTTTGCTCAACAAATGAAGCCTCCTCAGTTTCTCATACGCGGCAAGTACGTCAAGAGAAGTCTTTTCACGGCGTCAGTAGGCCGTTGGAGTGATGGAATAGCAGGTTGGACGAATGAAGGGTTTGTGTAACTCGAGTTAACTTTTACTTGTGGCTTCTAGAATGGAAAGTTTGTAATGACGAAAGTGGGATACTGAGAACTACTTTGTAGGTAAAATGGCTAGTGAATTGGCCAGCAGGCACAATCGTCTCTTACGCGGCAAGAATGGAGGAGCCGATCGAACGGCACGATCGAAGGGCTAAATCATCGCGCGAAAGTCTATCACGACTAATGTTCAGGAAAGATGTTACACAGGGTGATAAATGATGGTTGACGGCGGCAGCAGCACAGATCAAGATTGGTCCAGGCTTACAGGCGAGTACTTACAGGGCGGCACTTACAGGATAGTGCAGTACCGTACAGTAGGGTAGGTTTGGGTTTAAGTTCAGGCGTAGGTTCGGGGGGGCCAGGAGGAGCGTACAAGTAGCATGAGTAGGAGTATGAGTAACGAGGATAAGTACCTCAGGCATCAGCCTAGCTGAGTGATGATGTGATGAGGTGTGTGTGGTGTTGTGCTGCTGTGCTGACTTGTGCTGTGGGTTCTGCTTCAGTTCGGTAGTGGGGGGGGAAAGGCGTTTGGGGTGAAAAAAGTCTCTGTCGTGACGGATCCATCTTTAGCTTTTTCCCACCAAAACGGGTCAGGGGAGCACGAGATATTATTGGGCCGGGGCTGGTCTATTCTCCGTGCAGTGCCTTACGCTAGTCCTCTCTTGTCTGGCGCCAAGCAGAATGTTTCCGTGGCCTGGCCTTCCCCCCTGACTCTCGTGTTGTACAACTAACGATCATTGGTGCACTGTCGGGCAGTGAAAAGGCAGACATCTTCCCCCCCCGTCTGATCCAGCTTCTCTCTTCTCTCTTCACTTCACCTTACCTTGTCAACCTTTCTACCTTCGTTCTTTTTTATCTCCACCACCAGCTTGACGCTCTCTCGGTATTCTGCGGATACTGTACTTTCCTTCATTAACAGCATCGTTCAATCACTTCGAGATACCACTTCTCACCACCATCTTTTGCAAACTCTGCATTTGTTGACACTGCAAGCCGCATAAACATCAAATCTGGATTCTCCCCCCCTCGAATCCCCACGTACATATACCACAAGCACATAAACCACATCTACAATAAACATGAAGTCCACCACTTTCGCTCTTGGCTCACTTTTGGCCAGCATTGCCGTCGCACAACCACATCGCCACCAGGCACACCACCACAAGCGTGCTGAGCAGCCTGTCGAATGGGTCACTGAGTGGGAGTACGTCTATGAGACCGTAGGCGTAACTACCACCATCTGTGTCACAGAGGGACAGGAGGTTCCTACTGCCGCCCCTGCTGCTTCTTCCACTCCCGCCGCATACCCAGCTCAATTCTTCGAGCCCCAACAGTCCTCGCAGGCTCCCGCTGCCGTTCCAACCACCTCAAGCAGCTCTGTTTATGTTGCACCGTCTCCTGCTGTGGAGGCTGTCGCCGTACCTGTTGTCCAAAGCTCAAGCGCCGCCGCTCCTGTCACATCTGTGCCAGAGGTTGTTGCACCAGTCGTAACACCAGAGGTTGCGGCAACACCAACAACCTCAAGCGCGGCCCCGGCTGCGTATAGCAGCAGCGCCCCATCGTCAGACTCGGGCTCTAACTCCGGAACTGGGTCAGCGACAGCCACTTGCGAGGGCAAGGATAATCTATGCGCAGGCGAGCTCACCTACTATGACCCAGTCCCAGAGTCCTATGGAGCATGCGGCTGGCATAACGATGGTCTTAAGGAGAGAGTTATCGCTCTTCCACATGGATTGATGGGAACTCAATCCAACGGTAACCCGTACTGTGGCAGAAAGGTGACTATCTTGCACAATGGCAAGAGCACCGTCGCCGAGGTTGTTGACAAATGCATGGGATGCGTAGGCCGTGCCATCGATATCTCCAGACTCGCATTCGATGATTTGGATGATCAGGCAGTTGGGCGTACCACCGCTACTTGGTACTTCAGCGACTAGATCTCTTAACCTGGAAGCACCCTTATGCTTGATTGAGTGGATCTCTCGGCAAGCGACGTCGCTAGTCGGCCTCGAACGATTTTAAATTTAGGCAGATTCTCAAGCATTGGAAAGGAAGGCGTCGGGCGGAAATGGCATAAAGGCGTACGATACCAGGTTAAAAACATGATGATGACCGTGGGTGCCAGGAGCACGTGAATCTGGGTTGAAAATATTTAGACTTCTCTTCTTGTAAATATTTTACCTAGGCCTTGATGTTTGCACTGTAGGGCAATACATTAGTGGCATACAAAAAATAGACATTCGTTCATTGAAAAGTAGTTCCCAAGGGTTATGAGCGATATAAGACACAGGCTAGATCGTGGCCACTCATGTCTTAATTGTTGCTACTCATCTCTACATCACCCCATTCTGAGAGCCACTCAATCTCTCTTCGTAACGGGTTTAACAAGAGTAAATGCATAATCTAATATATATTAGTATAAGTACAAGGATGTCGTATGATTTGAAAAGACCTCTCGTTGCTTTTAAGAAGCCTGGCAAGATTAATAGAGAACTAAAAAGAGTTTAGACATAAGAACATACATAATCAGACATCTTAGCTGCAAAACTCTTAAGACAAGCATCTCCAGCCGCTAATGATGGTGTTTTAGACAGCAGTTTGTCTGCCCCAAGTATTGCATCACTATTAGCAATCCTAAATACAGAGATATATCACTCGACTCACCAACCCTATTCTCAAAGTACTTATCCGAGTACCGGCTGATGAGCCTATTGTGCAATTATACATATTCATTACATATATCCGTTCTTACAAGTTCTACCTGTTCTATCCCTCTTTTGGCGTCTCCCCCTCCGCACCCTCCGCAGGCACAAGCACCTTCTTCTCCTCCAGCATCTTCGCCAGCTCGCCGTTCTGATGCATGGCAACCAGGATATCACATCCTCCCACAAACTCCTTGTCGACATATAGCTGCGGTATCGTGGGCCATTCCGAATACTCCTTGATCCCTATTCTCCCCGTATTAGCTCCGATCTGCCTTTGGCATCCTCCCTTCGACTCTTCCAAATGCGGGGAGGGGGAAAAAAAAAGGGGGGGGAGTGGGAGGCAATGCACATACCCTGCCTTAAAGCATCATCTTCCAATACGTTGAACGCGGTGAACTTGGCCGGATCCACACCCTGCAGCCCGAGGATCTGTATGCTGGCCCTCGAGAACCCGCATTGCGGCGTCTCGGGCGTGCCTTTCATGAAGAGCACCACTGGCGCCGAGCTCACTGCCTTATCGATCGCCGCCCTGGTCTCTGTCGACAGGAACCTGACCGCTGTGAATCGGGAGGCGAATGTTGGGGCCGGTCGAGCTGCTTGTCGGAACGCCTGTGTGGATTGGTCAGCGGGAAAAGAGTGTCTAGGTGGGAGAGGGGACTGGAAAACAGAACGGGGTGAGCACGAACCGACGATAGTATAGGCCTTGCGAACATGTTTGCTGGGGGGGGAGTTTGCGGAGGATGGAGGTTCTGAGGAAATATTGAATGACGATGTCGCGAAAGTTTGGAATTGAAGGAGAAGGCTGACCAATCGCGGATCAGTAATCAACGAGGCTGCGACTTTATATCTCGACTTCAGAAACACTACAACGCTGCCTTTTCTTCTTCATATACGAAAAGTATTGCTGGATCAAATCATTACTTGCATATTCTAAATCTCTCATGGTAGGCATTTTTGAAGCCACGGTACTAAAGGCGTGAAATTATCTGACTTTTGTTTTCTACAATATATCTACAGTTTCTCCTCTATACATAGAGCCATTACGTAGGAGAGGATAAACAAACTCTATATACGTACTTGTAGCCGGGAATCCCTTTTAGACGGTACATTAAATTACCCTTCAAAGCCTCCGGCTACCCTACGGAGGGCAAAACCAATCTCCTCCTCACAGTCAGCGCCCCGGGGCAACCGTCAAGCTCGTTAACTTGTTGGGGTGTAGGGGATGGTTCGATGGAGGACTGGACGGAGATTGTAAAGATTATTAAGAAGAGGTTTCAACTGGCTTCAAGTGAGGCTTGAGATAAGATACCAGAGAATGGCCATCTTGGCCTGCTAAAGGCTATTCCAAGTCATATATGAATGAGCATATTGTCCTGGCAGAGCGGAATAAGGGGGGTAAGAGCAGGTAAGGATCTCTATGCTTTTGCATCTTGGCTTGATTTCCTTCGGCGTGGTCTCATTCCCTGGATGAGTTGCTTAGTTTTCGACGCGAGATTGTCAGGCGGCAGACTTGGACATTGTCATTGATTCAACATAATCAGCCAGACATCTTAGCTACCACAAATTTACAAGCACCGGCTGCCAACGCGTGCCTACCTAGATGAGCTGCGTTTTCGAGCATAAAAGTCTCTATTCGTCCTTATTTCGGAATCTCAATATCTACTGCTTTCTTACTCACCATTACATTACGCCTTCATTAGAGTGAAATATGTGAGTTGTCCAATGTTGAAGTATCCTTCGCCGCATGGTCTGGGTGCTAAACTTGTGCCTTCCTTCTTTGTGTCCAGTGCCTGGCTCATTTGGCATGGGTCCTTGGGGGAGTGTAAAAACTCCAAATTTCTTTCTCATTGTTGTCACTTCTCTTCAGCTTCTCATTTCTGGAATTTCCCGATCTCTTGTTTTATTATACTTTATTTACTCGTTCCTCGAATCTACTACAAAATACTTCTTCTACTTGAGGGCCACAGCGCCTGGTGACTTCATCATGGGCCGCGAGAAGACGCACAAGAGCCGGAAGCACCAGCATAGGGCAGAGTCACCGCCGAAGCGCCATCGGACCTCTCGTAGCAAGGCTTCGAAGAAATCGCCGGTCCAGAAAACGCCTGTGAAGCATCCGGCGACGTATTCCTATACCTCGAAACATGTCCACAAACCAGAACACCGATACAAGTTGTCGAAGCATGCTGAGGATAAGGAGCGAGATTTATCCAAGAAATCAGAAGAGGAGCAGGAGCCGCCTTCACCTCCACGCAAGTCTAAGAAGTATTCGAAAGTAGAGAAGGAGATTGCGGATGCTAACCCTTCACAACGCCGCAAGCCCAAACTGCCAGTGCTCCAAACTGAATCTCCAATGGAGAGGAAGGCGATCAGAACTAAAAATACTGTGTCTGCTGCAAGCATTCTGAAGAAGAAAGGAAAGGTTGACTTTAGAAAGGACCGAAAGCATAAGGAGCCCTCGCCAAAAATTCTAGTGACGTCAGAACTTCTGATTGACTTTGAAGGTATGCAGAATTTCCGTCTCCAGATGATTATGTTAATTTGGTTACAGAGGGGATTGAGCAGGCCCGACATGCCATCAGCAAAAACTTGAATGGCGCATTTGAGGGTGTTTATAATAAGCTTATGGAGAAGCTGAACCATGCCAGAGCCAGCGACGAGGCATTTTTGAACGAGCTCAAGCTCTCGTTACATAACCTGGCCACTCCTCTTGCTGAAGAGAAAGTCTCTACAGTCTTCGTGCGTGATGGCAAGACCATTACCGAAAGATCGCACATGGGAAAGCGGATGGAGCAGTTCAAGAAGAGTGTCATGAAACACAAAGATAAGCTTGAAGCTAACTGGAAGGCGTGGGACGAGTTGCAGGACGAGTTCGTTCAACTTGGTCTCGAAGTGTTTGGAGCCGGTGCATTCTCTGAACATGCCGATGAGGAGGAGAGGCAGATTGGCTTTAAGAGAGATATGGAGCTGTTTGGCCTGGAGCACAATGCAAGGATAAAAGAGATGATGGGGGAAATAGAGGACATACAGAAATATGCTCTGGAGACCTTGGATGCTGCTGAAATGGTATGTTGAGGCGCAGGCCGTCCCCATCAAATAGTGGAATGTTAACAGATGCTCGCATCAGGAAGCCACAGCAGCTTTGAAAAACAAACAGGTCAGACTTCTCAGGGCGGCCTTCGACATGTAGAACATGATGTATTGTAAGTATACCCCCGACTAGTGCCGTAGCATTTGTTCTGACCGCCATAGATTGAAGAATTTTCCAACCACTTTCCTCGCCAAGCTCGCCTGCTTCTATTCAAATATAGCTTTAATCCCGATAGCATAGCACTTATCACAATATATCACATGGAACTTTCACATTAGGCGGCACTTTGTTGAATTCTTGTAACACTCGTGGTAATTCAGATCTCACCACCTAAAACGCCTATGGGCGACCACGCAGTCAAAATCGGCAAATAACACCCGCATGCTCGTACAACAAATATAGTCCGTGATAAAAAGGAAATACAGACAAACTCAGAGGCTATTTCGTAGTTTTTTGTTTTTTTTTGGTAGTGGTTGCTTTTTGGGGGGCGTCCAGATACGTATGTTGAGCTTAGTGTGAATATGTCAAAGGCACCTACTTCCATATCCGAAGCCGAGATGGCGCTCCAATTATTTGGGTTCGAAAATCCTCTAGCCATCAAGGCCGGCAGGCTGCATCAGATCATTCAGAACTCGTGCCTGCTGGTCGCCATTCTGGCTTTCATCTGACGAAGAGCGGCTATTGTGTTGGACGTTTTGTGCGGGAGGGCTGTGGTGCTGGTATGGCAGGCGCTCTGGTTCAAAGTGCTCAAACGGAGCCGGTACGCATTGCCTCCGCCAGAAGATCCCATATAGGCCCAAACTCTGCTGCCGTCTTATCCATCTCTTGCTGGGTGGGAGGATGCCATCTGTACGGTGTGGGAACACCGTATCCAAGATATTGGATCACCGATCGTTGTTGAAGGTCATCCCTCTCCTGTGGGGTAAGCCGTTCTGTTCGAAATACGACGCGGCTTTGAGGCCCGGAAGCTGCTCTTTGTGTGCTTAGGCCGTTAAGACGTGTTGAGAGGGGGTTGTCTGGGGCTGCCATGCGTCTTGGCAGGATTGTATAAGGAAACCTCTGAGATGGGTCAGGAGGCTCGTGGTGTTGCAGAAGTTGCGTTGACCGTGGGGGCGGAGCGGGACGTCTCCCACCTGGAGATGAGATAGCTGTACCATTAAAGGCGCCTGGATGTTTGATTCTCCTCTGGGCTCGGGATTGCCGGCGATGGTTTCTTGGGAAAGCTATACCCGTGCTAGGACCAGGATACCCAAGACCGATATTCCCCCCAGCCTGCTGATTCAAGGTAGGAAGAGCAATGTTGGCTGTATCCAGTCCCATACTCGGTAGGAAAAGAGACACGCTGAGTTCTGTACCAATGTATTCCCTGTCCTGTTCAAACTTATCAAATGCAGTCTCTCTCTGCTTCTCGGTCCTTGCCGGACCACCAGCGGCGAATGTGTCTGTTCCAGAGTGGACGTCAGCAACAGCAGGATGAGTTCCGGTAGGTTGAAGAACTTGTTGGCATTCCTCGGCGGAGTTGGCAGCAGAGTCATTAATTTCATGGGAATCAACCTCTGATGCGTTGTCCGCAGGAACATTGCCTTTACGAGAGATCATGTGCCCTAATGGAGGCATGGTTGAGTAGTCAGAGGTCTTATTTGTAATTGGTACCTTAGATATTCCTTTGGCAAATGATTCGTTTTGTAACGATAGGGTAATGATTTTTGGGGGCACATATGATATGGCAGAGTCCTGCCATAATTCTCATAAACGAATGCCCACTGAAAGCAGGTATATCATGGTGTTGAGCTTGCTCGTGGATGCCTTGATTTTGATATACTGTAGAAAGTCGAAATGAATTATTGCAATATATGCAACGAAGACTACGTTGAAAGTTGACTAGGGAATTGCCTATTTCGCCTGGGCCTGATCCGGCTTCGCGCCAGTTGAAAGCCCGAGATCCGCCTACACTAAGGTACAGGTAACTTGCCATCTATGACTGGATGGTCAAAGCAAAAGGGAGTTGGACAAGGAAAGGAGTGCGGTCTGGTCATAGGCCGTAATGAAGAGATTAAGCTTTAGATCTGATCAGAGACACAGCGGTAACGCAAGACTTATTTTACGAGAATGTTAAGATGATAGACGGGCAAGAGCATCTGGATTTCCGCACTCTTCAAATGGAAGCTCAGCATTCCGTAGATGTCGCAAGCAATATAAAATGGTCTTTCCTACGTGAAGTGCGGTTATTGGAATTCAGAATGCGCGCAGGAACGCCGTAGAAACCGCTATCTTAACCATCTATACATACTCTATGTGAATTCATAATTCATATCGTCTATTGTTCGTCAACGACGACGCCCCATTCGTGATCCTCGTGACCATACATGATGTTCACCAACCACTGGCAAAAAAAATTAGTAACTCAACGGGATCGGGAACTATCCCTTAGCGTGGTAGACTTACACTCTTGATCAAGGCAGTGTATTTTCCACTCTCCCCTGCAGCCATGGGCATATCGAGATCCTCATCATTGTAATTAATTGCTGATATAGGTGCAACGAAATACTGTGTACAGTCAGTGGTAAGAAGATAAAAGTAAATCTAGACGCAGGGGCATATAGCGACGTACAGCAGTACCGGCCGCGAACGCCTCGATAACTCGGTGCTCTTTTATGGCGTCGGCGATGTCATCCATGGTAAAGTCACGCTCAACAACCTCAACGGCGTCTAGTTCTCCCTGAGAACTAGATAAGCGTTCTCGGGCAAGCTGTAGGATACTCCTTCTGGTCACTCCGTCAAGGATGATTTTGTGTCCAAGCGGGGCAGTAACAAGCTCGGTCTTGCCTTCCTTGCTCTTCCAAACAATGAAGAAGTTACTTGCACCCGCTTCAGTAACTTTGCCGTTCAGTAACCATAGCACTTGGTCATATCCCCGCGCCTGCCATCCCCTTATCAGCAAGCGATATCAGATATTAATCAAAGGTGGGTTGAAAGAGACAGAGTTTTACATACTCGTGCTTCTCCGGTAGCCATAAGACTTGGACCTATAATGTGAGTATTAGCATCCGTTCGCCAAGCTAACTGGCTTCAGGACTGTACAAAATGTACCGTCAGGGTCTATGATAACGACATACCATAGTTTGCGCCGACCTTAGCATACCCGAAGCCGCCAGGCCATGCTCTTACCCCATTTTGAGAGGCAAGTACTTTCATTCCTCCTTTTTGCTCAAGAGATGGCATAAAGGTAGCGACAACGAAGAGCGTTGCTTCCCTCGGTGTTGCTAATAAAATATGGTCAGCAATCCTCACAGGCACCCCAAATAAATGATCAACAAGGAAGACATACCAACACCTAACCCTGCGCCAGAGCCGATCATGGTGGGTCGAAGGTACAAGAAAGTACCCTTCTTGGGGAGCCACTTCTTTCCATCGACTGCGAGGAGGGCAAGTATGAGCTTTTCGAGTTCTTCCGGATCGAAAGCTGGCAGTGCGATACGGGTTGCCGAGACAAGCTGTTCGGGTAAGCTGGGAAAAGACAAGCATCAGACATGGCCACTAACCATGCGTTTACAGTTCGCATCTGGCCTAAAAAGCCTTAATTTGCCATCATACCCACGATACATCTTCATACCCTCGAAGCACTCGGTGGCGTAACTGCGGGATAATCAGCTGGAACGGACCGAAAAAAGGAATCTTGGCCTCAGCCCATCTACTCACTGTAATACGCTGGCAGTAGGGGGAAGTGATAGGTTGCCATATGGTCTTAATTCTGGAGCTTCCCAGCCGGTGGTATTCCTCCAAACAGCAGCGATCATATGATCGGTGCATTGAGATGCCGAGTTGGCGACAGAATCACCAATCTCTGGAACTGTCATAGGAGTCGTGGTTCGTGTGAAGATCAACTTGGACGCATCCAATGCTTGGAGGCCATTCTGTTTCTCGAGCTTATGTGAGATGGCGGAGGCTGTCAGCTCTGCAGTCTTAACTCCCTTTGCCGGAGTTATGGCGGGCGATATGGCAGAAGGGGCCATGATGATATTATGATGGAGTATCGCGGGAGCCAAAGGTTGAGTGACAATCTGACGATAGCGGAAGTTATCGCAGCGTGAAAAGCAGACGGATTAGAACCTCAATGGGAATATTGAGTATATCGAGGGGTACTTGAGTTGAGAGGCGAGGAATAGACGAAGTGAAGAACAATTGGGAAACCTGACTTTGTTCTTATGTTTGAGTCACCAAAGGAGAAGGTAGCAAAGAGATCAATGTATTGGGAGACGCTAAGTGAAGAAAGGTCCACAGACGAACAGCAGCCACCCCAGGTTTTATAAGTCAGTGGCAGATCAACGGGCCTTGTTTTTCAGGGCGCTTGCTTGCGAGAAACTTAGCTCGAGGATTTTGCAGATAATACTTACTAGTGTCCTTTTTCAATTCGGAAGTTAATGCCGAGTGTTTGGGGGGCAAGGACCAAACGAGCGAGTGAAGGGCGTATGAAGACCGAATCTCTGCGATGGTAACATGGAGTTGTGCGGCTCATCTGCATCAACAACCACCAGAATCAATCATCTTTCGTCGAACAGAAGCATCGTCACCGCTGAATCCACAACCGATGTCGGCATGTTTAAATTGCATTACAGGGCGTGGCAAAGTCAGAATGAGGCACGGCAGTCCTCCCAAAAACGTTTAGAGGCGCATTCAAAACTGTTATAAACGTTAACGCCTGTTGCCAAAGTTCTTTTCATTCCGCTCCAATTTTTAGCGAGAGCCCGTGGCAAACCGATACAAGCCGTGGCACAACTGCCAAGGAGATGAAGAAGAAGTCTCGGTAGTCTGGAGAGAGGGCCTCCCGTTTAAAATTCAGACGGCTCCCCGTGCTGATGGTGGACTGGTCCCTAGAGGGGGCCTTATCAACCTGAGAGCTTGGCGATGATGCTAGATCTTAGACGCATACACCGACCCGATCTGATGAAATACTGTACATTAAAGCAAGTGGAAGCAGGAGATGACTGACTCTTGGTATGGACAACTGTTGATTGTAGTATTCAGTACAGTCTAGTTTAAACCACCAGGTGTATCAGACGCCTAAAGCAACCTAAGAGCAGACGCACGATGGATAACACTTCTAAGCCTGACTCTCCTTCCGTCGTTGCTCTTCCTCAAGGTTTTCTCGTATCCTTTGCGCCTCTTCCCCAATACCCTTAACGCCTTTGACCCTCTGTCTCTCTTCATACATATCTCGGCTCTTCAGAATCCGCTGCACAATCTGACCTGCGTTGACGCTAGAGAAGCTGTGCTGCCCGATTTCTTTATAAATGCCCATTGATTTAGGAGCTGTATATGGGTCAAATGTGAGCGGCATAAAACTTGTTGGGCCGTGGTAAACTGCATCAGGAATTCCCCAGGGGGTGGATGTAAGGTAAGCTCTTGTTGGGGAGAATGGAGCTCCAAAAATGACCGAGTTCACATACTAGTGTGGAAGTCAGAAAGTTGTGTGTGGATCTGTGTGGAGGATAGCTTACCTTGCACTGCAGGACACATAGACCTCTCTCATATATATTCATGATGGGATAATTTACACCCTTCCAATGGTTGATTACTTCATCGTCGTGGACTCCGGCAACAATGAATGCAGGGCCGTAGTCTGCCCCTTTGCCAACCCTTTCCTCGATCGCTTCCCTGTTGTACCAACCTTCATCTTGTCCTATCTTTTCTTCTGTTTTGATAACTTGTCGAAGAAACTCGATATGGCCTGAGGAAAAGAGATCGAAGCCACCATCGACATATACTACTCGCTGACCAGGTTTGGGCTGTGTTCCTTGACACAAAGTACTGAAAACTCCCTTCTCTTCTTCTGTATCATCCCCTTTGGCTTCGATTGAAGCTGTCCAGAACCATACACTTGCACCAGGGTTCAACCCACTCTCATCTGTAGCATAGAGCCGCATTCTCTCCGTTAAAGCCGCTCCTTCTGCTCTCCGTTCTGCTTCACTACCAGATCCCTCTTCGCCTGATAACAATTTGCTTAGGGACTTGATGAAATGCGTTCTGGTGCATAACAGCATACGGCCTACGAGATCGGTGGTCGATATACTGGGTGTACGCTTTACAACCTTAAAACGACCGGCAGCCTTCACGAACCGGTAGCAATCCTCTCCGCTACTATCGGAAGTAATGTCATCTCCATGAACAACGTATTTGCAGCCATAATGCGAAATCCACGGCAAGGACGTGACATATGGTGCATACGGTACGGATTTGGTGACCCATCGGCAGGCATCGACAGCAGCGATTCTTGAAGTCGAATCATCAGTAAAATGCCCCGTATGCGACTGGTGGAAATTACCGCTCCTCCAGTGTCATGACTGTTGGCCCCTTGTTTTCGAGGATTGACTCGTCAGAATGTATGCCGACGACAAGCTCATCCCCCAGCTGGCGTGCTTGCAGCATGGCGCCAGCATGTCCTGGGTATTAGTTAGACGGGCTTGTTTCATCAATCACAAAGGAAACGACGGGATTAATTCGAACCATGGTGGAAGAAGTCCCAGCATCCGTCCACCCATATTCTTCCTTCCAAAATCTCCGGAGCTGGATCACCCTGAGGGGCCTCTTCTTCTACAGGCTTCGACATCGCCGCCGTCGTGAAGGATATTTGTGCCACAATCACTAAAAAATGAATTGGATGAATTCATCAAACGCGGTGTGAATGCCAGGATTGGCCGCCATTTAGGCCCCTCAACTCAAAATGCCCCTCATTCCAGGGATGTGCAGTTATAACTGGTTACAGTACTAGGTCATAAGTCTTCGCGGAACACCAAAATCAATTCCGACACCCACCAACAATTTATTAAATAACTTTCCAACCACTTATTCAATTGATTTGATTTTGATTGCAAATAAATGACAAATAAGGCCAATTTCATGCACTCCACCCCTGAATCCCCTAGTATTTTGTATGCCACCCATTTGCTTTGATCACAGCCGCAACCCTGTATGGCATACTATCCGCAAGCTGTTCAAATAAACTATCAGGTAATAAGTCCCAGGCTTCAATTAAAGCGTTTTCTAAAGCTTTGATAGCATCTTCTCCTTTTCCCATTCCCTCAAGTTCTGGATGCTTTTGTAGAACGAGCTTTTTAAGGTGGTACCACACGTGTTCAATAGGATTCAAATCGGGAGAGAACGGCGGCCAATCAGTCACTGGTATTGCGTTATCCACAAACCAATTAGTAATTGCGCGAGCTGTATGAATAGGTGCGTTGTCGTGCATAAAAAGTAAGGCCGGGTTGCCAACAAGTAGGTAATTGATCTTCGAGTACTTCGAGGTACGAGCGTGCAGAATAGCCATGCTTTTTTTGCTTCAAAGTCACGGTTCAATAAGTATAACCCAGACCGTTGAATCTTTCCAGCAATAAACCAAAAACAAGCCCATACCATTACTGATATCTCTCTGCTTTTAGCGTACGTTGATACCATGCGTGGTTCCCATTTTTCAGCAGCCGTACGAAAGCACCATTCCCCTGCGCGGCCCTTTCCGCGCTCTGCAGAACACTCATCACTCCACATGTATTTTCTCCAGTCGTCGAGGGTCCATTTCTCTCGAGCTTTGCACCAAAGATACCTTTTTCGAGCTACTTCAGGTGTAAGGGCCGGACGTTTTTTGCAACGCCAGTTATAGATGCCGGACGGCTTGAGCATACGCTTCAAGGTAGAGTCGCTGTATTCCCAGTTCATTTCTTTCCGAATCTCGTTGTACGTGTGTTTTGGATGTTGGCGTACGTGCCTTACAAGACGACGTACATGATACTCGTTCCAATCTTTTGGCCGGCCGCTGCGAGGTAAAGATTCTCCTTCGTTGCGTAGTGAGTCGATTTTTAAGGTGCTGCGAACAGTCGATTCAGGCTCATTTAGGACCTTCGCGATCTCGTCGGGTTTATGGCCGAATAACGCACCCCCAATAATTTGACCTCTTTTGTGAGGAGTTAAAGGCTTCTTTTTGACCTTATTTGAAGATATAGGGCCTAGAGGGGTACGTGAATTAGGCATATTGTATGATTGTTGCAAAAGGGTTGAAAATCAATTGATCGCGAGACGCGAATTTACGTGATTTACGCGAAGACTTTTGGTGGGGCACTGTACTACGTCCAGGCACTATTTTACCCCTGAAGCCACGGCGGGTGATTAAGAGGCTGAGGGTTTCGAATTGGATTTCACGACAGCGACGTATCAGAACCAATAATGGGGGGTTGTTAGTACTGGGAATATGATGTGTACTGGTTAGATATAAAAGCCCTTGACTGCCTCTGCTGTGCTATGATCTCGATTGGCCACACCGAAAGGACGCAACACGAAAACAGTTCTTGACGTCCCCAACCTAGGCTTGTGAGACAACATAGAAATACTTGGTGTAGCGCTCGTGAAAATACTTAACAGAAAGCATCTTTCTGCATCTGCCAATGCATGTCTAACTGCTCCCGAGAGACTTGATATCGTGAGAAGAAGAACAACGGCAAAAGTGCTGAAGAAGCTTGATATGCGACTCCGACGGGACTAGGCCCAAAGAGTGGATGCCGAGATGCATCGTTCTTCGTCGAACGTTGGTGGAGGGTACTTCAAGGGAAGCAGCATATTCGGGAGGAGCAAGACGCCAACTACCACGAGGCCTCCCACGAGGGATTCCACGAGTACGAGCAACGCATCAGCTGTAGCGCACGCACATAGTGAATCCACAAATAGTTCCACAACATCGAGATCATCGGGTTTCAGCCGGAAGGCTTCCACCAGCAAGTCCCCTAAGAATATCTCTCGAACCAGGAGCAATTCAACCAGTATTACGGATTTCTCGCCCGAGAAGAAGGTTGTCAGATCTGCGGCGCAGACGGAACTACACCCTCTGCTAACAGCGAATGGTGTGCTAACGCAGATTTCGTCTGGTGCTGAGGACAAGTTAGAGCGGGTGACGACCTACCCTGATAAACAAAGTCGAGCATTGCGGCCAGATTCTGTATCCTCCATAACTCCATACTCAAACATGCTGGCCAGGCCAGGTACTGGATACTCGGGGCAAACCACGAGCTCGAATATTGTTGTAGGGGCTTATGGCTCGTCCATGCAACCATCCAGTCCAACTCTGGAAACGATCACATTCCAGCACATTCAAGAGACAAGTTCCAAGAGGATATCAACGTTAGATTATCTGAGAAAAGCGTACGTCTCTTTCCCTATAATGTCGCAGATTCTATACTGATAATTTCCAGCCATGAGGGACGTGTATACTGGTTCAACACATTATTATTCAACAAGCCTGATTTACAACGAATGCCATATTTTGATGCGAGGAAACTGGCAAGGCGCGCAACGAATTATCTTTTACTCGGCCTTTCTCTTCCAACTATAATAGATCTTAATGGTTCCAATGCCGTGGAATTCCTTAAGACGTTAAATGCACTTTTATCCGAATTTGAAACCTTCCAACAAATCCATCCTCCAGATGGATCCTCATCATTATCAAGGGGCAGATTTCCGCAAATGTTCAAGCGTGCTGCTACGACGGCTACAAAGGGGCGGCGACAGAGTTCAGCTGCAGAGATAGGACTTCCCATGGGCATTGATTATTCGGATTCCAAATCATCAAATGGGAACACATCGACTGGAGGCACAAACCCGAACACATCGTTCTCAATCACCGAAAACGATCTTCAACCTGGAGAGGAATATACGCATTTATTAACGCCTTCGCTGCCATTTGATCCGGATTTTTACGAGACATTCGCTACGCTGTGCGATGTTTTGATCGATTGTTATACGAAGCTCATGAGCCTGGTATCTTCGCCTAGGGAATGCAGTCCTGCTGTTGCAGAGATGTTTACTAAGGCGGATGCTCGTGTTCGAAAAATCATTGTGCAAGGCGTAGTGAAGGAGTTTGAAGATAGTAGTCGAGGCGGTGTGAAAAGTGAGGTCGCTGGTGTAGGAAGGGTCGTCCTTGGAGGCTTGCTGTGACATTGCATATGATACCACTGGAAAAGAAGCGGCGTTTTTGGAATCAGAATTATTTACGATTGGGATGATATATAGACAGAAAAGCAGAGATGCAAACGCATACAAATTTTAGCTTAGGGCATTTTGTAATATATATAGTTTGGCAAGCAATAACTTCAAAATCGGTAGCAAGAACTAAAAGAGAATCCAATTATTTTCATCAGATACCATAACGCAATTTGTGTCATCATCGAGTGGTCCGCTGTGCGGTCTCACCTCAGTGCTTGACTCTATTTGGTAATCATCATATGAAGAGGAGTGAGACTGGCTCTTTCGAAAGAGCTTCTGGGACATAATGGCATGAATCAAGGCACTCTTCCCGTTAACAGAAGAGCTAGAGTGTATGCTATGATCCTGTTCACATGCACCCTGCTTTACAATAAGCTACAATCTCAAAAAAAGAGTGTGGCTCCTCGCATCAAGAATAAGCCCCATCGAGTTACCTCTCCGGCCACTAGAGTGGCTAGAAGGGCAATCGCATAACTATCGATCTCGACGAAAAAGCCTCCAATAACCAGAACATCCCACCTGGTCCAAGAACAGTCCCATCACCTCCTACAACCGTGTTGTTCCCAGTTCCAGGAAACGTCGCACAAGAAGCTCGGACTCATATCATCGTCCGTGGGGTCTCCTCAGCTAAGTAAAATATCCCCAAGTTCAACAACGAGATGCAGTACGAACGGTGAGAGGTGGAGGAGCAAGAAAAGAATTGGTTAGGGGAGCAGCCGCAATATGCTTCTGTGGCGGCGCGTTTCCGCAATCCTCCTTAGAAGGAGGGTGTCCGGGGACTTTCTCCCAAAGCATAAGTAGCTATTGCTAGCTGAGATTTCTGTAAAGAGATCTCTGTTTGTGTGCTTCGAATGCGATTCTTTTGGCGAGGAGTGAAGGAAGAAAAAGGGCAAAATGGTTGAAAACTTTCGCTTTTATGGGGTTGGGCTAGTGTGAAACACCCCTGCTCGCTTGAAGTGGTTGAACATGATTGGCCACACCAAATCGCGACTTTGCTTTGTTCTGGCTGCCTGTGTGCTTGAAAGAGTAAATTCTACCTAGTTGCGGCGGAGAGTCACTTATAAAGGGCAACACGGTGTCTGAAAGACAGGTCGATAATCCCAAAATATCAGTCCACCATTCTCCACCCCTTAGGAGAACAACAAGAAGAATTTCAAGATGTCAGGCCTCTTTGGATCTACTACCACCACCTCGACAGCAACAAGTACACAGCTAGGAGATCTTTCAAAGGATGTTGCGCTGAATAGCCCCCCTGAGGATAGCATATCCGACATCTCATTCTCAGGACAGTCCTCCCATCTCGCGGTTGCGTCATGGGACAAAGCCGTGAGAATATACGAGATCAACGCGCAAGGTGGAAGCGAGGGAAAAGCGAAGATGGATTTTGAAGGCCCAGTCTTGAGTTGCGACTGGTCAAAGGTACGTTGATTCTCAAGGAGAAATGTCGACGACAATTTTCTAACTTCCTCAAGGACGGATCAAAGGTAGTGGGAGCTGGAGCAGACAAGGCGGCACGCATGATTGACCTTGGAGCAAATCAGACCACCGGGGCTCAGATCGCGGTGCACGACCAACCTATTCGCTGTGTACGATTCTGCGAAATCATGGGTAATCAGATGGTCGTTACTGGCTCCTGGGACAAGACAATTAAGTACTGGGATATGCGACAACCAACGCCGGCGGCTACAGTTCAGATGCAGGAGCGAGTTTATACTATGGATGTGAAAGACAATCTTCTGGTTGTAGGCACGGCAGATCGATATATCAACATCTTCAATCTCCAAACCCCGGACAAGATCTTTAAGACCATCCAAAGTCCCTTGAAGTGGCAGACAAGGGTTATTAGCTGCTTTACAGACGCAAAGGGTTTCGCAGTTGGAAGTATAGAAGGAAGGTGCGCTATTCAATATGTTGACGACTCGCAATCTAGGTTAGTATCCTCCAGCATATAATGTTGTAGAATTGCTGCTAACCATACTTAGCCTAAATTTCTCTTTCAAGTGCCACCGGGATCCTCCACAGAACAATATGACAAATGTCTACTCCGTAAACGCCATCTCGTTCCACCCAGAACACGGTACCTTCAGCACGGCAGGGTCTGACGGCACGTTCCACTTTTGGGACGGAGTCGCCAAACACAGACTTAAGGGATACCCAACCGTGGGCGGTACCATATCTGCTAGTGCATTCAACTCGACCGGAAACATCTTTGCATATGCTGTGAGCTACGATTGGAGCAAAGGATATGCTACCAACACGCCTCAATACCCAAATAAGGTTATGCTGCATCCTGTGACTGGCGACGAGTGCAAGCCAAGGCCTAGCGTCAAGAAGCGGTAGATAGACGATATGTAATATAGGAAATGGAAATGGAAATGGAAAAATAGGCGTCTGATGAGATATTTCATGAATCGACGGGGACCTGTTGGACGTCGCTTAGCTAGAGCTATTGCATGGAAAACTGCTGCTGTGTATTCAGGGGAGGATATGGCGTTCACGGAGCCAATTCTAGCGTTCACCAAATAAGATACCTTTAGATAAGGATTCAGTTGCAAAGTTACTGCATGCAATACTATGTATTCATGCTATGTCCGATCATCGTACAAGCTTATAAAACCACTAACAACCAGGATATAAATATAATATCATTCCTTTTCAACGCTTTCAGCTAACTTGCATGATCCCTGGCGCCATTTAAGTAGATTCCCAGAACTCCAGCAATGTGTATGTTTCATGCTATTGTCATCTGCTTTCTTCAGCCTTTCCTTTTCCATTCACGTGTCCACTTCCATGCTTCTCATCCTCCTCATCATCACTTGCACTTCCCACGCTATAGCGATCAGGGACATCTGTAGGAGTCTGTATATGTAGCTCATCAAGTTCGCTCTCATCGAAATCTGCAGCCTCAATATCTCTAGGGCTCGCTCTCTTGTTGCGGAGATTATCAAGCCCCATGCCGCTTCGCAACCTGTTCCGTGCTCCACCGAACGAGATGGGTGTATCTCCTCCGAAGACTCCGCGGTAACCGTTGCGTTGCCGACGCTCTCGCCAAACGTACCAGCCCCATGCCGCAGCAGCGATGGCCACGATAACGAGCACAATCTCTCCAGACTTATAGTATGCATGCCATTTGGCGGCATCAAGTTTCTCTTTCTCGGCCGCTTCGGCAACAGTGCTGTTGGGATGTCCACCAACGGAAGTCTGGGGACCCTTCTCGCCGTCAATGCGGCTGTCTGTTGGAACACCACCAATACTAGCAATATCCACCTTCATAAAGCGGTCCAACATATCACGGGTTCGCCGAGAATAGTCAAAAGGTACCATGTGAGATGAGTTGCTGAATAAAATATAGGTGAGGTTTCGAGCTTCTTGGTAGAAGCCAGCCGACTCGCCTTCAAATTCCCAATTGCGTCGTGGGGCCCATGTTCCCGGTGAAGTTTCGAAGCCCTTCCCGCCTCCCCATTGCAGATTGCTGATTAGCTCCTCCGTACCAATATGGTTGCAGATGAGATCTTCTGCACCAGAAAATAGAACAGTAGGGACTTCTGTAAGGATATCAGGGAGTAGCCGAACAGACGGTTTGGAGTTCCTGGCTCGGAATGCTCCTCCTACAGCGCCATTACACTCCTGCCAGCCAGTCTTTTTCTCTGGCTTGATATGTAGCGCAGCCACAACATCCTTTCGACGAAGATAAGGTGTAACATTAGCCAAATCCGGAGGCCAATTCATACCACAACTGGGGTAAGTGTCCTTTAGCCTGACATCGTACATGTTCAGACACTCCGTCTTCCCGTCTGTGTGATGTTTCGTGGTCTCCCTCAGGAGATCCTGTAGAATCTGCTCACATTCCGGAACATCTACCCTATCCGTTCCTCCCGGCTCTTTCAATACCTTGACGCACACTGCCTGCTGTGATTCAAGTTTCTTTGCAACGTCACTGCCGCGCTGTACCAAGCCTTTTTCATATGCAAACGAGAGATATGCCATGTACTGCTCCTCTGGTGAAACCCACCCATTTCCGATCAACATCCCTTTTAATTGCCAAGGTATTTTACCGCCGCCCGCTTTGTTTCGGTCTAGCATTGCTTTTGCAATATAGGGAATATGTTGTCCTGCATAGGATTCTCCTGCAAGATAAATCTAAGAAATATCAGCTTAGCGGGTTACAGAACGCTATATATTACTCACATCATCATTCTCATACTCAGGGAAAAGCGCAAACCACTTTTCCAGGAATATAACAAATTGGTTTGCCATTTCAGGTAGATCAGTGACGTAACTGTTCGAGTCCACGAAACTGAAGCCTGTACCAACAGGATTATCCACGAACATAACGTTGGCAAATTCGTCCCAAGAGCCAGGATTGTACTGGAGTTTTGGTCCGTTGGGATCCTTTACCCTATAGGGACCAATCTCCATCAATGCTCCATCTTCACTACTACACCCAGGTCCACCATTTAGCCATATTACAGTTCTCTGTCTATTCGCGATGTGCCTATTTTGATAGTGCCAGAAGAACATATTGCCATTATGCTCGGGATGGATTTCGATGTGGCTGCGTGAGTCAAGTTAGCATTTTGAAAATGAAGTTCTCGATGGACACGTACCCAGCATGCATCTTCAGCAGAGGTCCGTCTGGGGCCCCAGGAAGAGAATGAACAAAGTAGTCAGAGGCAGTCTGTGCCAGGCCAGTAGATGGAAAAATTAATGATATCCCCCATATTGCTGCTAGGCCGTACGACGCCTTGTGCCGATGGAACTGGCGAGCGAAGAATCGCATCTTGGATGCTGACCCAGGAAGTATAAGCAACTTCTGCTACGGTCGCATCTATAGTCTTGGTGTTGATTGAAAAAAAAACACGCTCTCTTAAGTTGGTGTGGAGAGCAGGCCCCAGACCACGCAAGCTGTCCTCCCAAAGTTCCCGAGCCGGGTCCGGGTAATCTTGAATTTATGATGAGTATCAGTAGTTGACGTTTCTTCCAAAGGTGAGATGGAAATGCTCTGTTCCGAGCCGAGGATTGATGGGACGAGATAAATTCGAGTGTGTTAAATGTTTTTTTTGGACATCAAAGGTTAGATGTTGAAGCTTTGCAGCAGGGTCAGTAGACGTGGTCTTTGTCACCAGCCAGTCCGTCGTAAGCTGAGCTAACTAAGGAACCGCGATTCAAGCCTCGAAAGAGGCTGAAGCCTTCCTTGGCGCCCTTCCAGTTGGTCTATTTATATGACGTTTGAGAACCTGACACCTCCAGTTCCGGAGTCGTCTCTACCCGCTGCGCACTCCCTGGGAGCTGGGAGGAGCCCCAGGATGAGCCAGGGCAGGCGAGGCCAAGCCAATGGTTGGTACATCGTGACAATTGAAGGCCACCACAAATAAATGACTTTCCGTCCAAAGAGCAACACCATTCCCATTTTCTCCTCGCGTCAAATGGGCCAGCAAAAGCGTACATTGATTGGGATTGATGGTGCTGGCTACAAACCCCTTTACTCAACGTGGCAACAACCCGGAATGGGCACTTTTTCGGCATCCATCAATGACACTTGCGATATTTTCTAGAGGTCACACACGTTCTTCATGTGGCATGCCGCTTCTCTCATGGAATATACTATCTTCTAGGCTCAGTGAATCTTTCATACAACCTAGCGACCCAGATCTCCGGCCGATACATTCAAAGCGCGCCAGAGTTTCATCTTACTTGAAGTATTGCTTCATCCCTGTGTATCTTCCTTGCTCTCACTAAAAGATTGCCGGCATTGTACTAAAACAAACTTTAAGTCTCACGTCGTCGCATACTCGCGAGATGAAATCTTTTGCATCTTTATGGGATTTTCGCTGTCTTTCAGAACAAATCACCAAAACCCTTCTCAGAATCCTTCTTGATCAGATCAACCATACCCTCCAGTTTGTCAGCCATGAACACGACTGTAACTGATCACACATACCTCCGGCATTATTGGCTCCCCATACTCGTTCTTGACGTAGCGGAAAGGCATCTCTGTGCTTTCGTGCTTGTTGACACGAAGTTCAGGATCATCAATATACGGAATGCTCTCAAGCGGGGCTGTACCTCATCAGGGGCTGGTCAGTGTTCATAAGAAGAGTTTCTTACTTTTCTCTTGTACAATGAGTCTAGTGACCCTGACGGCAGTATCTGTGGTCATTTGTTTTGGGCCGAGACGACGTCCAGCAAATCCCTTCTTTCTCAGCTCCGAAGTTCTATCTGCGTTTGTTGGTTAGTTTTTAAAATTATCTGGCAAGCTAATGATGCTCAGCAATTGATTGGATGGATGAGATTTCATACCTCTTGGTGGATCGTCTCCTACAGGATCTTAATGAGAGGCGATATATGTCGAGACTGGGTGCTTACCTAGTATTCCACCAAACAAGAAGACGTCGAAGATTTCCGCATCATCTGGGCTCAATTCTTTCGAAGCTGACGGGTCAAGCAAACAAACGCGAGACTTATCATCCGCATACAGTGTCTCAACACTGCGGCCGTCTGCTGTGAAACCGGGAGCGCTTTGCAAAGCTTGTGGTAAAACTAGTGAAGCTGGTATAGACGACAAGCAAAATTTCGATCCGGCCTTATGGGATTCTTTTGCTATAGTGATATACTCTAGCTCAGACCAGGACCCAAGCTCATCGTCGAGATGCTCAACTATGTACGTTTTGCCGGCCATATGTCAAAATTTCCTCTGTATGGTGTCTCGGCAAATATCCTAAATTTGAGACGCAAGGAAAGGGAAATCGGATGGGTGCCGGAACGAATCAGGAGGTTGAGCGGGGTAACCAAAACTCAATCCCTCGAGAGATGATTCAGGTAAGGCGAGCTGTGACGATGAACGTGACCTATCGACCGCTGTTCTGTTCTTTGTAAGCTTCAGGAAATAGCGGCCAAGCTAATGTAGGGGTTGGTAAACTCGAGATTGTATTGGGCCTCTGAGTAGATCAACAACAAACCAAGTCTTTCAAATCAAGGGTTAAGATGCTTTAGCCTGATACTACTGGCTCAGCTGAGCTCCCCCAAAGACAAACGCAATTGTAGTGAAGGAGCAAGGGAGAGCCCCAGGGAGGGGATAAAATGGCCATATCGAGGTAATTCTTCTCTTAGAAGAGATGGGACCTAGAAGTGTCCAAACTCACCCAAGTTACGTCACTGATGTCGGTTGTGTGGCATGTGATTTACAGCTGTAATCAACCTGAAAAAAGGGCGTTTCTATACAGAAGGGAGTGTTGGTGTTAGACCAATTCCTGTTCGAGAAATCTTTCCTTTGGCAGAAATTCAGCAAGTTGAACTTTTAGCGAGGAGTGCCAAGCGAAGGTAGTATGGGCTATCGCTCCCTGTCCCTTCTTCTGACACCATTTCAATTTCACCCCGCCCTCCGAATCGACAGCGACTGTTTTCAATTTCTTAACAAATACATATAAGTGATTCAACCTTACACCTGTGGATTCTTAGGACTCGACAAACAAAGATTCGGAAGCTGGCTTGAAAATTCCTTGCAACAGACGCATTACAGCTCTGCCAATCATAAGCTTGAACCCTTTGCTTAACAGCTCAGTTAATCACTTGGCCGGGGTCTGGTTGCTTGAGCATCTCGACGACAACACAGCAAGAGCAACAAAATAAAAGTTGACTCACAACACCCGAGGAAGCTCTAAACAGTATAAATACACCCCGAGCTTACCTCTGCCTCAATAATCTTCGGCACTTCTCATAGTACCACCATAGAACTTTTATCATGTCTCTCAACCCTCACAAACAAAACAAGGTGGACATCAGCGTACGTAATCTACTCTCTAACCTGCCACTTACCTCCGGCCAGAACACTGATCAAATGCCCCAGTCACTCTCCCCAGATGAGCAGAGGCTGTTCCGTCTCTACGGCAAGCTCCCTTCCAAATCCGACCATCTCGCAAAGCACCTGAAGGAGCGCAAGTACTTCGACTCCGGTGACTACGCACTCTCCAAGGCAGGGAAGGCCGGCTCCGTCGACACCGGCAGTGTTGGTAGCGAGCATCCTCTCCCAGAGAACATCCCACACTTGTCCTCGCCGGGCGTCAACAATAGCAGCCAGGGCGTTAGCGGCAACGGCAATCTCCATCCCAGCATCCACCAGACCAGCTTACAAAATGGTAGCCCTGTGAAGGAGAGCAGCTTCTTGAACCGGGAGACTAGCATTGATGAGCTGGAGGATGTTACGAATAAGCGGAATGATAGCATTAGTCCTCCGCCGGCGAAGGACGGAATTCCTATCAGAAGATGAGTGAGAGAGGTGGGGAAGGGTAGCGGTGATATGCTGCGCGTTGGGTGCGGGGTCCTATCGATAACGATGATGACGGCTGGCGTTTAAGGCTTTGGGCTGGGATGGAAACTTTTTCGATGTATATCTTGCTATTGCAGCACCTTCGAGGCGATACTTTTCAATCAACCACAGTCGATACCTTGCGCGGCTTAGTGTGCTTTACAGCGTCCTTATATCTTTCATTTATCAAGTAGCGCTCCTTGCGTTTCTAAAAAAAAAAATTGTATTATAAGTTTACTCTTGGTTAGTGAGTTGAAAATTCATACCATGTTCATCAATCTATGCATGCATACTAGCCTCTATATTTCATGCATTGGCTATCGATTTACTTGCAAATCTTTACTGCTGTTTTTTTCTACTGTTACAAATCCAATGCTTTTCTAGCCATAGCAATGGCTCCATCAAAAGTCTTGTTTCCACCAATAAATCCAGCTGCGTGGACGAATACTCCTCCTGGAATACCTGTGACCTCGTCCAACTTGTCGTCTCTTACCCCTCTCCAAGCTTCAGGTCTAGAAGTATCTGTTAGCAAATCCAGCCGGCAATAAACTTATCTTCTTTGTTACTTACAATGGTTTCCTGCTTTCAAAAGAATCCTTGTTGACAGGCACTGCTTGGATCCTCCACTTCGAGTCTGGCGTTTGCTTTTCCGGATATAGCACGTATTGAACCAGAGCATCACTTGGGTTAGTCGCCTCGAGTTCATACAAGTGATCCTTCCAAGGTACAGATTGCCCGGCAAATACTAATGTTCGTCCTGATGGATCATACTCTAGCCGCTTTGCATATGCCTGGTGAACGATATCTCTAGCTGGTAACCACGCCTTTGTATAGTACTCCAAGTCCCGCGAAAACTCTTCACCCATTCTAGTGCTAGCAACCTCGAATTTCTCATCCTCAAACTCTTGTGCTTCAGCAGGATCCGACGGGGTAGGATCATTCCAGTTTGGGTTCAGTCTTGAGACCATGGCTCCCAATGAATTTCCGCCATCTCTGAATCTTTTCTCCAGTCCTGCCGCCGCAATGCCTTTGGGGTCATAGACTGAGATGCCATTATCGTTAGCATCCACAGCCTCAACAAAGTTTTCATAGACCTTCTCCCAAAGTATCTCAACCTCCTTCGCATCTTCTGACTTTCCCAACTGCTGCGCAATGATAGCCTTGCCAAAGTGCATGTAGACCAAACCAGCAGACGAGAGCTTTGTGGGACGATTCGGAAAGGTGGTGTCAAATGTGCGCTGATGATGGTCGTATCGGTGAACTGATGCATCATAGACGCCCCCTACATCAACGACTGTGTGACAAGTCTCAAGAACCGCTGGGTCTCTGGTTCGCACAAGCTGTGAGTCTTTGTAGGTAGGGAGGAGACGAAGCATGTAAACAGCCAATGCCTCATCAGCGTGGAAGTGACCATTGTGCGTTCCAATGCTGATGTGGGAGGTTTTCAAACGTTTTGCTGCTTGATCTGCCATTCTGGTTATGCTACGGATCATTCAAAAAGTGGAAGATCGGTTTGCCACAGCAAATAATGTCGAGTCTTGCTTTTCTGATTTATTTACTTGCCTATAGTTTTTCAGTCCCACATCTGGTGGGATGGCGGCAGTTTGCTGAGCTTAATCAATCAGGCGGTGAGCTAGTCTGCCTTTAGTCTTCGGGTACCGCCTGCCAGATCTAATCTGAACATTAACCTCCAATTTATGAATTATTTATTTGCATGTACTGTCCTGTTGTTCATGCCATCTTGCCTGTTCAACCCTTGCTTCGATGTTGTCTCTGAATTTCTGGTGAATAGATGCATCGACCGAAAGAGAATGCTTCAGGCTAACAGAACTTTAGGATCTGAACATCAGGTTTGACGTCGTCTGGCCCTAAAAAAGCAAGGCCTGATAAATTTGTTATCGGACCCTAGTCCCACCTTCCTTGCACGCGACACAAACTGTATTGGTGCAACACACCTTCAGGTTGTGCCATAGGGTTTCTGGCACAAGGCACGCAATATCTGCAGCTTCATAGGTGTCACATCCAAGACCGTTCATTCCTCAAATTTTCGAGCTGGCGTCACAAAAGTCGCAAGCCCGACCTCCTAGACGACTTTCTACTATTGATGGTGACCGGAAGAGCCTTGATTGCCTGACAAGGAATATCCGGCCTCTGGAGTTGGAGGTATTGGAACAGTTGCACTGCACCAGACGGGTTTTCGCACACCATCGAACGCGTCTATAAGCCCCTGTGCTTTCCACGACGACCATACTAGAAGACTGGATAACTTTGGCACTGTGATAGCTGGGCGGGCTCTAAGCACGCTCGGCGCCCATTGCGCCAGATGTGGATCTTTCGTGTCATATCCTCCACCATCTTCCTCCTCTCGATAATACTCTCAATACCTATAGCTTTTGATGTGGGAGGAAGAGAATGTGGCCTGGCATTCTCCCTCAGCCTCTTTTACTTCTACTTCTTCCTATCAACGATCAAGCTTGCGACACCAGACAGGTCAAGAATAAGATGGTTTTTTGTTAAGCTCACAGGGCTATCGCAATGGGTAGTTATGCCAGTGCTTCTTATATGGAGCATGAACCGGTTTGCGGTAGATGCCAACAACAGTGGGGATTGGGTCGCTAGGACGTTCAACGGAAAGAGGGCTCAGTACGCAAGTACATGGGAATGGATATTTGGCTCCGGAGGTCTGGTCGAATTTTTGACTATCGGCACCTGGGACAAGCTCCTCAGATATTCAACACCCTTTTTCCAGCTTGCCGAAGGATTCTGCAGCTTGCTGTTGATACAAGCTGCTGGGCAAATCACAAGATGGCTTGTGAACCGTGGCCGTAGTGACACCTGGATGGTAAGGAATCCTTATTTTTCCTGGCACAAACTTGCTAAAAATCCTTTTACAGATTGGCTTGCTTGTGCTTTCAGCCTCAATCATATCTAGCTCCGTTTACTTCTTATGGAGAATAACCAACTTCCCAGAAGTTGGCAACGTGGATGCCACACTGATAGGGGTTACCATCACTTGTGCAGTTTTCCTTTGTGCCTGGGGTATTGGAAGCGGCCGAGGCAATCCGGTGGAGAGTTCCTTGCTCTTTGCTTACGTGGTATTGTGCATCTACCAAATCTTTACGGATTACCTGCCGACGACGCCGCAGGAAAACCCGGCACCCTCAGCACAACCTGACTTCCCGCCACTGCCACCAATCATCATGGCCTCATACTCAACGCTCGTGTACGTTCTGAGCACATTACCTTCTGCCGTGCATTCCGGATTTACCTTCCTTTGGGCGGCCTTCCAAACAATAACACCTTCTATTATTATTTCCTTGGCATATAGAATATTCGTCTTTTACTCTGCTACAAGGATCATTCCCGCTGTTAGGGAGTCCGGCGCCCGAGCATTGTCTCAGGAGCCAAGCCTCGAAGATAGTGATGGAGCCGGCAAGATCTTGGGACTGCTTAGCTGGTTTAGTCCATCTATCCTCATAGCAGTCTATACTTCATTGTTGATGCAGCACTTCTCCACTACATCATCAGAGACAAACGGAAGCGAGTGGTGGGCGATGCAGGGCGGAGACACTGGCGGCAACGTCTGGCGCTGGATCAACGTCGTGGCCACCATGGCGCTATACTCTTTAGAGCTCTACCTTGGCAACGATGATATTGATGGCCACGGCTCTTTCACAGAACACTGGAAGTCGGACTGAGAGTACTCGAACTACATTTTCCTTTGTCAGATATTATGAGATACCCAAGTGTCTCAGGGAGGAACAAAATCAAGATCAGCACCAAAAAGTGGCAGAGAGATCTAGGACCTAGAAAGAGCATCGGAGTACCGCGTTGGCTCGTCTTATTTGGAGCATTTGGTTGCGCGGCTGAGGATAATGTCTGGAATAGTGAACTCGTCTGTTGCACTTGGCGCGGCGTTTGGAGGGACCTCATGGATCATTTGGCTGTACATATTGTACCTGTGGCATGATGGATGAAAGGAGCATGATGCCTGTGGCATCGCATTATCAATATAGGAGCATCCGCCGAGGAGATTCTCACAAGATGACTCTCTGGGATACCTAATGAAAGATGACTGGGAAGCATTCCGGTCTTTGAGCAAGCACCCATGTTTCTTGCGTGTGAGGGGCACACATGTTGTAGTGATCTTCCTTGCTCGATGTCGTTCCAGAACTGCTCCATCCCAATATCTTACCGAGAAAAGATTTCTAAGAGCCTTTGGATAGCTTCTTGATGAGGACTGACAACTGTGGAATGGAAGCTGGTTAGATTTGTTGATGTCAACAGCTTCTTATCACCACATCTCATCTCATCTCATCTCTTTTGGGTGGCTTTTGCCTTCGTCTGTCTTGGGGAGGGATAGCCAGGGGTATGATGCGCCAAGCAATTGATGTGATCCCTGCGAGCCGGTAGTGAAAGCTTTTTAATTTCTGGAAACCTGGGCCGGGACAAAGCAGAAGAAGGAGAAGCCTTTTTTTGAATACGGGACAGGACTGATTTGTTGAGCCTAGTATGCGAACACAGACAGATTGATGATGCCTATATCGGAGTTAATTATCAAGATTACAAATGGTTTTCTGTACAGCAGGCCATCTGATACAGTACACCAAGTATTTGAAGGTGATGCATGTTTTTTCGGTGTCCGAGCCCGCAGATGCTGGAGGAGGGAAGCGGTGTGGTGCTGGTTGGCTGTGCATGGCTCTCCGTAGCTACTGCTGGATCGCCGGGTGAGCGTTGAGGAGGGGGCCGGGGTGGTTATTACAGGGTGCTGACAGGGGGAGTTTGATCGCATCTTCCCCACACTAGCTCCGCCTGTTTCTGTTTGGGATAAGGTCGAGTCCAATATCAAACCATTCCACAGCTCAACAATTCCTATATCCCTACCTTCCATACACAAAGTCAGCACATCATCATCATCATCATCATCATCACAAATCTGCCTTCTTCTCTTCTGCCCCAGACCTCCCTTCCACCCACCCCTTTTTCGCTTTCCACCTATTCCAACCCTCTATCCTTCTACTTGTTCCCGCCCTCACCCGTGCTTGAAGTGCCTGTTCCTCTTTCACATACCTCGAGCTACCTATCAGTCTTCCAAGTCCACACATCTCCCTTCCCCTTCACATCAATTACCCTTCAATTATCTGCAATGTCTCGCGTTACCCCTCCTGTCACAAAGATTAGCCATGCTATCCGGCGTATGAGCTCCAGTGCCCGTTCATCTGGCATGCTCGACCAGAGCAGACATGTCTCCGTATACTTACCCCGCAAACTTTCCGAGTTGAGGCATGAGTGTAGCAAAAGGCAACTGAATAGTAATGGGAGCAAGCTCGAGGTACTTGACGCTCCCGATGATCATATCAATTCCCGCCTGCTAACAATATCCACAGCTTATTGATCGCCTTACCGCTCACGATGTATCCTCTCGAGCGGACTTCCACAGCGGTCATAGACCTGCTCCACCGACGAGGAGAATCCCGTTGATGCAAGGTTTCCGTACCTCAGCACCCAAAGAGACCGCCCACGATGCATCTACTATCGACTTCTTCTTTATGCCAGAAGTTCCAGAGCCCGCTGCAGGGAACCCCTTCGCGAAGCTCCGTGTTCCTCTTCTGCCCGATAACTACACTCCGGATAGATCTGCCAACTCCGCTCACGCAGCCGAGGCAACCGATGAAGCATTGCCCAGATCAGAGATCTCGATTGTTGCTGCGCATCCTGAGACTGTCCTTCCAACAATCATGTCTGAAGTTGTGGGAAATGATGGCCTGGATGTTGACATCGGTCAGCTTACTGCAGGATTCACGCACACACCCACTGCTTATTTTAAGTCTGTTGTTGAGCCTATCGCAGAGTTGAAAGAGCCTGGTGCTTTAAAGCAATTGTGGGAAGGTGTTGTGGATGACGTCTTTGGCCCCAAGGGATCTGGCCCGAAAGCCGCCTAATCTCTATTTTTGTTGGTTTCAGGTTCGGTGTTATGAGCGAAGGAGTATGGCTTCGGCTTCAGCTGATGGATCGGGAGCGGCTTCAGGATCTCAGCCTGGGGTTGCTGGTCTGTTTCTTGCTTGTTTTGCTATTTGATTTGCTAGTCGACCATATGTTGTATGTGTTGACTTTATGACGATGATAGAGCACTGGCCTTTTCCCAGTGCTCATAATGGCTTGTTGATGCAGTTGACCGCCAAGTATATGAGTTTAATGAAGTTTTTTCTAAAGACCCCAAGCTTTGCGGCGCGCTATGAGTGTTTAGATGGTTGAATTATAAACCGACTTAGCTAGTGCCTCTATCATCCGGCTGGCCCCATCTTGATTTCTAGATCATGTGCGTGTGAATCTTCCTCATTCTTACTTTGTCTCTGCGCTTTTCCCCTTGGTGAGTGGTGTCTGGGATTGTAAACCCCGTCGACCTGTCCTCAAATCTAAGTAGAAATGTTCACCAAAATCTGGTGGTAGCGAGAAGTAGTCTCTCTCCTCCGTGCTCCAAATTCCATCAATCGCTGACTTATGTGATGGAATGGATCGGAACGGTGCATATTGTCATAAGAGGGAGATTTTTAACGTACTTTCTGTTCAGGGATAGATTTTCTAACTTCAGGGTCGTTAGTCTACGCCTCATCAATCAACATGATCCCACAATTCCCAGAGAAAAATCGGCCCCAACCACATCTCCGATCTAATTGTTTGTCCCCTCCAGTTTTGCACATCAATGATCCCAATCCCAAGTATCTAAGCGAAGGTATCTATGCTGCCACATCCTTGCTGTTATCTGCGAGATTTCGACGGCCATCTGCCTACGAAACGGGCTTCCTCTTTCAAGATTACTCTATTTTACAATATCATGGTTACTAACTAGCGTTGCAATAACCCTACACCTTGCAGTACGATAATAGCGAGGCACCAACCACCTAAAACAACCTGCCTAATGCACAATCTTTCGAGCGGCCTGCCCTCCCTCAATTCCAGTTTCCGCCTTCAATCCCTCCCGACCTCGACCATCAAATTTTCTGAGGGACATGACCCAGCATCATTTTCATGCCATCCAATTTCACATCCACAATATATTTAGACCTCGATATGATGCCTCTTTCCTTGTCCTCTTCCCTCTTCCACCTTCTCAAAGCTCTCTTCAACTTTCACCTATTTATATACGTTCCTTTTTCTTTCTGGACTTCTCATCCTCCTTAGTTACGCATGGAGCTTTCACGAGATCTGTCGTATCGCTAGGTTGGTTGTGCAACGTAACTGGCGTCTCCGTTTGCATGAGCATTGTTATCCTACGCTCAGCAACCAAAGGTACAAGAAGGTATAACGAAAACAGAGAAACGCACGAGGGCGATCTTCTTGTACAGTATCCAAGACGGCGTTGTTGTTAACCTCCTTATACATCCCCCAGTATTAGCGTGCTTGCTACCACACCTCCTAATTCTACGATACCTTCGAATGCTCCTCTATGTCTCGACCCGGTGAGTACGACTCTTCGGATGACGGCTTAGATATCGCTACCGACGATGGTGCGGATAGCTTGTTTGAAGATAGCGGCGACGAGGCCGATATCGCGAACTATGATGATATAGACAGCTTTTCGGAGAATAGTGACGATCCGCTTTGCTTGTCATCGCCTCACTTCCTCTTTCGATAGTTCAAATCGATACACGGTGTCGACAACCAACACCAAGACCCTCCCCCTCCAATACCGATGGGCCAAACATCGATAGCTATTTCGATATAGAGAATGAGCAAGAGGGGATTAGATGCGACGAACATTAGTACCGATGGCGAAGGAAGCGATGAGGCAGGTCTGGCAGATCTAGTATAGTTAGTCATTTGGTTATTCATTTCTACCATGGCCAGAGCAGAGAGAATCTACCATCCCAACGCTCGCTGACCTACCACATATATGCAACGGTGCTCCGGCTTCCCATACTTGATAATGATTTACACAATACAAAAGGTAAAACCACAGGTTGCACTTATCATGGATGTAGTAGGCGAGGCTAGATAGACCATAGCTTGCCTTTTTTTACATGGTGACCGCCGCTAACGATCGATGGTAGCGCGACAAGATCTGGATGTAACTCTCCTCATTCTCATACGTCACTAAGCCATGCCGAATGAAGAAGTCTACCATCAGGCATCCATTCCCCGGAGTGAACTCGCCATCATCCAGTGCTTTCTTTATCTCATCGATAGGGTACAGGCTAATGTCCGAGGCCTCCATATCAAAGGGTGTAGGAACAACACTTGCGTCGACCTTCATGTCGTACACGAATTGCGTTTCCGCCCGGATGAGTCCCGCCTCGCCGCCGCTGGTAGTCTTGGTGTCCGATGCAGTGACAAAGGCGATAGTGCCGACGGGTTTGGCGTGCTTGCGGACAAGCTCTGCCGGCAGGCTGGCCTCTTCTTGGGACTCACGGATCAGGCATTGAAGAGGCGTTTCGCGCGCTGGCAGACTTCCGCCCACCGTGGCGCCGAGGCGGTTGGGGAAAAGAGTCTTGGTTGGCGCTTGACGAGCAGCCCAGATTGATCTGTGGCCCTCGGTATCTTCAACGTACGTAATGAGCTGGACTCCGTATGTCACAATGCCGAAAAGTGCGGCCGCCGAGCGCTCGAGGTCAACGATGAGTTCACGGTCGGGTCCATATATGGGGAACCGCTCGCCGGTCCTCTTCTCCAGGACATTAAAAGTTCCCTTCTCCCGCTGCAAGAGCAGGGTCTTGTCGATACACTCCTGTCATGATTCGCGGGTGTCGCGGCGCGAGGTGACAGTCTTCTTATCATAATCCACGGCCCAGTGCTCGTTCCAGGCAAACCTCTTGACGGTGGCCTCTACGAGATGACCGTAGATGCCTTCATATCCGTGGATGTGCAGTGTATAGCAGTCGGTGGGGTATTGGGGCAGTCTAAGGGCCGGCTAGTACGAAGTGAGGCACCTTTATAAACGGTAGCTTACCTGTCACAATCGTCACAAAGGGCCATATACGACTTCGTTTTGCCTATGTGTTGCTTTTGATGATATGGGAGTTGAACTGCTGACTTGAGTAACAGGTTTGGGGAATGGCGAGTCAAATAATACCTGGTGGCCTAAGGTAGTTGCGTTACACACCCTAACCTCTAATTGAGCTTGGAGTGGTGGTTGGTGAAAGCAAGTTCGCCTCACTCCCTTCAGGCTCTCTTCGTATACAGACGAGACAGATTGGATTTTAATCCGTAAGCCGAACTAGAACTACTGATGGAGTGCAAAAATGAGGGTACTTAAAACACCTCTCTCAGGACTTGACGTCAGCCTTTCCATATGAATCAAGATAATAAGACACTATAAATTCTTATAGATGAAAGCATAATAAAAGTAATATCAGTCACTATAGAGAAACCTGATTCGGGAAGGGGGGAAGCTCGCTTAAGTCAACCCATTCTATTCTAACAGGACTCCGAGCGCTCGCTGGCAAAAGTCCAAAAATGAAGAACTATGACTCTAGCTTCTGCGAAGGAACCCGGCAGGGGGCTGGGATCCTCCAGGGCTGGCGAGCACTAAAAGGATAAACTTACATTTCGCGTACTTGTAGGTTTCGTAGATGTGGTGGGTCCTTCGGCTCTCTCCTAGAGCTTTTGCCGTTTTTGCAAGCTCTTTTTTTCTCTCTTTCTTTTGAGCTGAGCCTTTGCTTTCAATCGCCGAGCTAAGTTGTCGTCTTCAGCTTTCTTATCGTATCAAAAGCCTTACATGAGCTAGGGATCATTTCAAGTCAAAAGACAACGATTACCGAGGGACGGAGCGGGTGAAGTTTAGGAACAGTAACATATGCAGGATTGAGGCTTGAGTGTCAGAGGTAAATTGGATCGGCAGGGAACCATATTCAATGTATCCTGCCATTGCCTTATTCTATGATATGTTGGTAGGATGATTTCAGACGAATGGTCGGGGTCCCTATCCACTTGATGATAAGATGCGCTATACACTGGGTGAGAAGACTTGTTAAGATGATTAAGTATGATGATAACTAAACCTCAGAGGAAATATCTACTCTTCAATATTCATTGGTTCCAATATCATGTCCGCAACAGAGGACCATTCTTGCGTGGCCACCGCGGGACTGCCGATTAAAGAGGCTGATTTTGTTAGCCCTGGATGAATCGGCAACCTATTCGTTACAGCAGCAGCGTGGAAGAGCCTCTGACCGGCACACTCCGTTAGATGCAAGACGATCTAATGAGCAAACGATTGCAGGATAGTCAAAATCGCGATTTTCATTCCGCAGCTTCATTATTCCTTGGTGATCCGAAGGACCGGTGAATATCATATACTTCAGATGAAGCTGTAGCAAATTTTCGGGTTTAAGTTAAAGAGCTGTGTTTGATCTTATGTTATATTGGAGAGCTAGGGGTTGCATATAACTTCTACCTAAGTTCCTGCTTTAACAAGATTCGGACCAGCTTCTCCCAGTCCCCCTCTCTTGCTCAGAACACGCTATTATTATCCCTTAGCAAGCTAGTCGAGAACCTTGCAGAGTTGGAAACAGGAGAATGCATGAGAGCGTGTATAGAGAGTTTGTTGAAGGGGTCCGCTTGGAATGAGGAAGCCGGATGCAAAATCATACCTAGATAGATTATCGTTGCAGAATTGGAAGTGAGGACCAGAGGGGCTGAGAGGGAGACGTGGGTAACACGAGCATACGCAAGACGAATGTGTAATGGAAAAGGTCAAACAGTGTGTATGTAGAGATGAGGGAGCTTCTTAACTATTGAACTAGGATGGAAGTTCAAGGGGAAGTGGTATGGGGCAGGGAGAGGATATGCGATTGGTGGAACTCGGTACGCTAGACCTAAACCGTCGGCATCTAGCCCTAAACCAAAAGCGAATATTTATACAAATGGCCCCGACACCCTTCTAGAACCTGGGCTTCACTGCCGTAACCGTGCTACAGAATACTCTTTAGTTTCCCATACGTATTAATATCTCTTTCGTAAACCTGGCGCTCCCAGCCACAACTGCTACCTGATCAGAACCACGTAAAACACCCGCATCATGACTCTTTAGCCCACTGCTTTCCACTCCATAGGTTTCCTGTTGTCCATAGCCAATAGTCCCTTCCCTTGATCGCCCACACCAAGAAGCTTGGTAACTGCCACCCCATCGCTGCGCCGACACCTTTAGTTTTTCCAATAGGTACCAGTTGCATCTCGCGAGTCTCTTCTTTGAACAGTCTATCTGCACCCACAACGCTCTCCTCCTTGCCGGCGGCTAGAAGCAAGTCACGCTTCATATTAGCAGCGAGAATAGGAACGGTGCTGAGGATATTATGTACAGCGGGTCGAGCACACGAGGATGCATCACCAATGCCGTAGATACGTTGTCCAGCTTTGTCAACACGCAAAGTCAACGAGTTAGTCTCAACGCGGCCGTCCGCCGTGAGCAATTCCTTTGGGACAAACCCTGTGTTGAAGGTCATGCCCACGGCGGGGATGTAGATGTCTGCTTCGATCGTATTGCCATTGTTGAGGGTAATCGTTGCCTTGCTCGCAAGATCCTTGACCCCGGCGCCTTCAGGGGCCACACTTTCGACTCTTGCGTTCTTGATCACAGTCACCCCTACCTGGGCGAGATACCGCTCCGCTTTCTCGGCAATGGACGTGCGGAGGAGCGGTAGGATTTTTGCTCCCGCGGTCACAACCGTGATGCGAACCTTGGGCTGCTCCATCTTCGATGCAAAGAACCCAGCGCGGCCGTTGAGGTACTCGCCCAGCTCGCCAGCTGTTTCGATACCGGATGGTCCGCCGCCAGCGATGACGATGCTTTTAGCGGACAGCAATGCTTGTCGGAAGGCTGTCCAGCTTGACCTCAGGAATTCAGCGTCCCGGTTGAGGCCGAGCAGTGGACTTTGTGTTGATGCCCCTGTAGCAATGACAAGAGCATGGAATCTGAGCGTCAACTTTTCATTGCCTGACGCAGGGTCGATCTGCAGGGAACGTTTGACATGGTCAAGATCCGTCACGGTGCCGTGGATAAAGCGGAAGCGCTCTAGAGAATATTGCTCAAACTGCTGAGACACGTTGACGAAGATCTTTTCCTGGGGAAGGAGCTTGTCTGAGACCAATGCTCGAGGACAGGTTGGGCGACACATGGCTTCGGGTGACGCGCTGACAAGGACGATCTGATATGTTTCTGGCTGGGGCAGCTTGGGAACAACATGCTTGAGGACATAGTGAGATGTTGATATCCCGCCATAGGAGCCACCGAGGATGACAATATGTTTTTGCTGCGTGCTACTATCCTGTGACATCTTGGAATGGCACAGCGAAAGGGGAAATACTAAATCAAACGGGGACAATAGATTTATTTACTCAAGAGAAGAAGATCTTCCTCACCTTATGAGGCCGGCTCTGCAGCATGAAATTACATTTGTACGTCTCTGACTCGGAATTCGGGGGCTCGCCATACCGGCAGCATGGTTGCCTTGTCACCATGGTTCCCCAAAGAGAGAGATATACTGCGCCGCCAGGAGCAGCGGACGGACTAATTCGAAAGTCGGCACCTGTCGTACGGCTCGAGCTTAACCACCAAATTAGGTCTAGTCTTTTCTTGGCAACATGATACTTTCCTGTATATCCTGGCTGGAGATCATTATTTACTTACTCTTGATATACAATAAACATGTCTTTTCTTGAGATGATTGTCCATTTGACCAATTAGACATATATCACCACAACAAGCCTGATATATCCGTTATCGTCAATGAAAATAACTTCGGACCAACAAGTAACCCGCTCTTGGAACATTTTGGAGGTCTGCTAAGCTTTAGCCATACCAAGGTCTAATTAAATTACACGACCGCCACTGTAAGGTTACTGTGCTGCCGCATCTGAAAAAAAATTGCTTGATCGATTTCCGCAACGGCTGCTACTTTTGCCGCTGCCGCCTCCCTTGTCCGTTCTACGCATTGTCGCTTGGGATCTATATGGAAAAGGGTAACTGGGACTGGTATTGGCAAAAACGAGTTTTACCAATGCTCTGTAGGTACACGAAGCACCATCGTCGTACGTGCTAAGAACGGCTGGAGGAGTGTAAAACGGCCCTGATAATCTCGCGCGACTTTAAAATCCTTCCCGAGAGTGTTTTTACGGGATCCCCGGAAAGGGTGAGCTCGCAGTTTTGGCCGTGGAGAATGATTGGGGTCTTGTGGTGGGAGGCATCAAATAGGTCATGGTGAGTGAAACGTACTTCAGAGATTGTTTCAGCTAAGACTCGTACGGTACCATATTCTATTCCGAGGCCGTTCTACTTAGCATGCCGACTCATTTCAACAGTCCTCCCGAAGACCCATATCAGAGCAATGAAGTCTTTTCTTTCTTTCCTTCTATGAGCTATTTGATTTTCGGGACTATGAGTAGCCTAAAGGCCAAATTGTGTTTACGACGCAAATGAATACCCAGCGTCTAAGTACGACGTTAGTTGGCGTCTAAATTAGATGCTGTCGAGGGAACTTGCCAACCGATATCGTCTGTCCAGTCATGGATGTGTTTCTCGCGATGTCTACAAACGCCTGCGCGCAATCTTCCAAGTTTGTCTAGGACCTTGACTTCAGCATTAAATCTCTACAACGGTGACCGCATAAGAACATACCTCCTTCTTTAGCGGAGCGTTTTCTTTCATATATGCGATTCTCTCTTCTCCATACAGCAACCCCTGGAGTACCTTTATTAGTATCTAAGAGTGAAGGTCTCCGGAAAGTAACGTACCCATTCCGTGAGCAGCAATCCTGGCAATACGGCATTGACCCGGACCTTTGGGCCCTGCGTCACCGCAAGACATTTCACGAGATGCAACTGCGCGGCTTTGGTGACGCTGTACGGCATACAACTACCGGCTTGTTTGATGCCGGCGATGCTGGAAGACACGACGAACACGCCGCCTTCTGGGTTGGCGCGGCTATGCATCAGAATCTCCGAGTTAGTTTGCACACATTCGATGAGTTTTTAAAAGCATGAGGCTATTTCGAGAGCGAATTACTCTCAAGACATGTTCAAGGAGTACAAGCATATCTTAAGATTAGGAAATCCTACGGAGCTTTCCAACGTGGCGAATTTTGCTCTAAGTAGATGAGGCTTACAAAGTAGGTGTGGCTTCTTTAAGGAGGAATGATTGCGCTTTTACGTTGACTGCGAAGCAGGTATCCCAATCTTCAACTGTGGGTGCGTTAAGGTCTTTGAAGTCGGAGAAGCGCGTGTAGCCCTGTATTATGTTAGGTTGGAAAGGGAAAGAGGAAGAGGGGAAGGGAAAGGAAGGGATATACAGACGGCATTCGAGATGATGATATCTAGACCGTCGAGTTTTGATGTTGCTTCTTGGACTGCCCGGTAGCAATCTGCTTCTTTGCCCATGTCCTAACAAAAGTTGTCAAAAATAGGCCTTGATATGATATCTAGGAACATGAGAACACGCGGTAATGTTCAGCTTAATGCACCTACTGCTTGGACGAGAACTGCCTTCCCTCCTAGTTTCTCAACCTTGTCGGCCACAGATTGAGCTCCTATAGCGCGGTTAGGATTATGAAGTACCGGAATCATGGTTTAAGAGCACCTTACGAGCTTCGTTTGAGAAATAGTTGATGGCAACATTGCAACCTTCTCCCGCAAACTTCAAACAGATAGCCTCTCCCAATCCACTGTAACCGTTAGTTTTGAGGTATTCGGCCGCTGGAGCACAGAAGATGCGGATTCATAATGATTATTTTAGGATTGCCGATTGTGCGGAAGAACGAGACAATATGCTGTAGTGGGATGGATGACATGACTAACCGTGATCCGCCTGTCACGAGGACATTTCTTCCCTTGAGCGAGTAAGGCATGTTTCTGGCTCAGTATCTTATACCTTATGAGACAAATTTTGACCTCTTGTATCGATTTATATTAGGAGGGAGTAATAGGCGTTGTTGTTCAGGTTGAGAAAAGTGGTACTCTACCCGGATAAGTGGGGAACCGAGGATGTACAAAGTCGAGATTTATCCATCGTACTTCCATAGTGGCACAACATCCGGCACTTGCTTTAATATGTTCAAAATGAAGCCTGATATTAGAAAGAGAAAGATAAAGTTAATACAAGAGCTATTACTATCAATTGGAAAAAAAAGAATGATGAAATTTAGGAGAATCGAGGATCCTAGCCTACCCTATAATCTGGAATTAATGGCTTGATTTGTGGCCATTTTAGAGGTGGCCGGGGGATAGAGTAATTCTCTAGCCTCATATAAATAGAGGTGTAGGTGTTAATATGTTCAACCATATCTCCTTACCCATCTGTGAAGGGAGGGTAGTGTTTGTTAACGTGTTAACATCGAAAGCCAGTATGGAATCGTCTATAATGACGACGAAGGACAGCACGGGCAAATCATCTATACCCTAATAGCTAATGAGCTTACTGTACAATTAATGGTCTCGCATACCAGCGAGCCATATCCATTTCCCATGATGATTAATGAAAAGAGAAGTAATATCACGCCATTCCACCTGCGAAAAACTGACCGTCTGCCTGTCATCCATCAGGAATACCAGCGACTACTTCTTCAGCATAGCCCCTTTTCCTTAAGCGGACTTGGCCTTGTCCTCCTCAACGCTACCCTCGGAACCTTCGGAGCTGTCAGTATTGACGCGGCGAACCTCCTCAGTGTCATAAGCACCATGAATCTCCTCCTCAAAGACCGGTTCAGTCTCAATGGTTTCAAACTTAGTCTTGAAGTCCTTGAGGCCGGCAGAGTAGGAGCTGCTGTTGGAGCGGCGGCGGGCGTTGTTCAAGTTGAAGCCCTCATCTTGGACTTCCTCGCCATTCACTCCCCTTGTTCCATCAGCAACGCCCATTGTTCATTGTGTAGCATATGGCATCAACTCACCAGCCTCCCTTGCCAGCACCATTCTTCTTGGCCTTCTTGGGGTCGGCATCGATATGGCCAGACTTGGCGAAGTAACGGGGCAAGTGTTCAATTGGAGAAGCAGTGCCATTGGCCAAGCCGGCGTGGTCGCGGTCATTGTACTTGTTGGTCTTTCCCACTGCCAAATGGATATTAGCACCCGTATGAAGTCATTGCAATGCTATTGTACAACCCAAGCTGAAGCTTCTCAAGGTTGTGCAAAGGAATGCTTGCGGATAGGGCGGGGTAAGGTCAACAAGAAGATGGGCAGGAACAGATAAGACTTACTGATTGCGGTTTGGATGTCTATAGATGGTATTGAGTATGTGCGGGCACGTCTTGAGATGGTGTTGATGATTGAAGAAGTATGATGGTATTATGTTGTTGTTGTAGTAGAAGACAGAAGGAGGAGGGAGAGGGGAGCTAAGAAGGGGCTGCGCTGATGCTTTCCTTTGGGAAGCGAGCTCGCGTGATCAATGAGCTACGAAGGTACAAGCTCAGGGAGGGGAGAGGGAGAGGGGAGGCGGGTTTGGATTGAGTCAGACCACCCCGCAGTATTCCAGTAGGTGAGGTGTTGCAGGTCACGTAATGGCCTGAGGAAATCATGCTTGGGATGGCTGATTGAGTTTCAGTCAAGTCCTCAACTGAAAAAAAAAAGAGTATACTGTATCACAGCCCCAATCTGTAGACGGTTATATAAACATTTAAATAGCACCCTCTTCCTTCAAGACCGCCTCCTTTTCCCCTCCCTCCCTCTCTTCTCCTCTCCCCTCCCCCCTCCGCCCCCTGGACGGAATGTGACGATCGATACCCCAAATCTGGGGAAAAGGCCCTGGGGCTCAGCGCTGAGGGCCCACTCAACCCCCCGCCACACTCTTGGAAGACAGTCCCAGGGTTTCCGATCGGAAAAAAGTCCAATGACGCTGAGTGGGGGTTTGCTTACCATTTCTGCCCTCCCAAGACGATAAATTTTTGGTGGGCTGCTTATGAATGGATTAAACATTTCCGCGTCTGTTGTACCCTATCTTATCCCTCCCCCCCAAAAAACACACCCCTTTCTCTTCTTTTCACCACAACCACTGTCTACAAGAACTGTTTTCTCCAAGTCCATAGAGTTGCTGAAATACCTATCCTATACAGCAGAACAATTTCGCCTTCCCACAATGGCCCCTTCTATAGATTTCTCCTCCGATTTCTTTCCGACCCCCGCTTCGACAAAGATAACAAAGCCCAATGCCAGAACCCTTTTGCTCGCGCCTCCTTCGATCGCTAGCCATGAGCAAAAGCTTCGAGATGTGCTCGTGACCCATGATCGAGCCATCACCGATTTGCAGATGCTCGACCGCCTTTCTGCAGGGCTAGTCACGCTGCCAGACTCAACCTACGACCTGATCCTCATACTTACCGATGCGAGTGGCACACGCGAAGAATCCTCGTCACTGTTAGTCCGGGACGTATTCACGAGGATCGCGCAGGCTCTGAAGCCAGGCGGAAGATTACAAGCACAGGATGGCACATTCGGAACCATAAAAACAGGGGAGGAGTATCGAGAGTCAATTTTGGCTGGATTGGTTGCAGAGGGCGATGGCATGGTGAAGCCAGATTATGCTGTCAGCGAAGCCATCCCACTTCGGCTACGGAGAAAAGGGAAGAATGGTGCGGTGTCGAATGCTGGGCCAGTGGTGGAGGCAGTGACGGTCCCAATCAATGGCAAGCGAAAGAGCGTCGATATGGCACAGAGCAAGCCTACGGGGGTTGGATTCGTCGATTTCAGTGATGACTTTGATGATCCACTGATCACTGGCGAGGACGACGACGATGAGCTTATTGACGAGGACACTCTTCTGACAGAGGAAGATTTGCGAAGGCCTGTTAATATTCGTAAGTCGACTAACAGACAGCGCTGAAACGAGCATCAGCTAATGGTAATCACAGCTCCTGAGTGTGCTCCGAGAGCTGGTAAACGCCGCCGAGCTTGTAAAGACTGTACCTGCGGTCTAGCAGAGAAACTCGCCGCTGAAGATGCAGCCAAACGCGCGACTGCTGATGCCCAGCTTGCCACCCTCAAACTTGACGCCGATGACCTCGCCGAAGTCGATTTCACAGTCCAAGGAAAGGTCGGCTCATGTGGGAACTGCAGCTTGGGGGACGCTTTCCGGTGTGACGGGTGTCCATACATCGGTATGCCGGCCTTCAAACCTGGCGAGGAGGTTCGACTGCTCAATAACGATGTGCAACTGTAATTTTCTCATTGGACGGGATATTTTATGGCGTTAAGATAGATGGATATGAGGGCGGCCGTCGTGTCGAGGAGCATATAGTCGAGTGATTACATATAGCGAGCGCTCGGCAATGGAGTTAACGAATCAACGATTTCGAGATACTATACTACCTATTTCGAGACACTGAGATAGTAGAGGTCAGGCCGTGCATTCGTCTTGGTCGAATTCCCTACTGTGCGCGTAACCATCCTACTGCGTGAATTCTTGGAGATAGAATCGCCATAAAAGCACCTAACTGAGGTCTCCACAGCAAACAATAGACATGAACCCAGAGGCAGGTATCTTGTCGGCCGCGGCGTCGCCGATGCCAAGCTACATCTATCCATCTTACACTACTACATATACAACGATCCAGAAGCTCTCCTTATCATACATAATCTCTATCATACACATGAACTGTCACAACACTACATGTTTAATCCTTCTCATCAAATAACCATGGTCTATTTGAACGGATTTATCGTTTCTCCCCCCCTTCTCATCTGGTGAAATATCAGCGCCACTTACCTCGCTATATACCGGCGCCGGAAGCTCATATGTACCAGCAAATGGGTGCCTTTAGATCGCAGGATTCTGCTTCTCCTTGTCGTCGACGGGCCTTTGCGCGCGTTCCTCACCTAGGGGATCCTGCGCGGTTCCGGGACCATCTGAATCAATATCCCCAGATCGAGATAGGCTCTTAGTAATGATCTGCCCCTTTCTAATGGCTCGCCTGGTCACCCGTTAGTTTCTTAAGACGAAATTAGAGGACGGCGGTATGAAAGAAGCACTCACAAAGCCCGGTGGCTCCTATGCCTCTTCAGCTGCCACACTTCGCGGTCCTTAACTCCGTCCATGACCGTCGCCGCAGCCGCCTTGCCCTTCCCGGAAACGGTAATCTCCCGCACACGGATGCATTTGTTCTTCCTGCCGCCCCAGAACATGACCGCGGACCCGTCTTTCACGTAGAAGGCCACGCTCTTGGGGTCGAGGTCGCCAATCTGCCCGCTCGGATCCGCAAGTACCATGAAGCGCACATCCGGGTGCTCGGCCAAGCACTCTTGGGTAATCCTGCCTCCGCTGTTAAATTTCCAGTGGTTGTGCCAGCCGCGGAGACTCTCAGGCTCGTCAACGATCTCCATGTCTTCGAGTATCAAACGCTTCACTGTTTGTGCGTCGACATGGACGTCGCTCCACAGTCGGCCGATGGCGCGGTTGTATCTCTCGATTTTTAAAATGGAGTCGCGCCATTCGATTTGCCGGTCAGCACTGGTGATTTTGGTAGCGTGGATGAGGTTCTCGTCGTTGGGCTTTTGGAAGTTGAGTTCGGGGGTGGAGGGCAAGTAGAGCCGTTCCCGGATGCCTTTTATTAGAAGATCTGTAGCCTTTGGCGTAATGTGTTTCAACAGCTCGGAATATGTGATCTTGAATGGATCAGGAATTTTCGTCTCATGCTGCGGAGTCTGTGCTAGAATCTTGCCGTGGTCAAAGGTTTTCTCGTCGAGAGTTTGGAGCGTTACACCTGTTACTGTTGATCCTGACATGATTGTGTGCTGGAGCGGTGCTGGGCCGCGAAATCTGCATCAACATGTTAAAAGATATATATGCGATAATCTCTCAGGACGCTTACTTTGGCAAAAGAGACGGGTGGATATTAATTCCTCTATAAAGTGCAGATTTAAGGATCCTTGGAGGAACGAACAGTCCAAATGATACGGCTACAATTAGGTTAACATGCAAGGGCATCTGTAGGACTATCAGCATGAATTGATATTGCGCGAAAAAAAAAGCCTTACCTCCCAACCCGTGAACGTATCTCTCTCATAAATTTTGAGTCCCAATTCTTGGGCTACGGCTTTCAGCGGTACTACTTAACATCAGCTTGAAGTGTTTTCTTCCGGAACTTGAGACACGTACCATCTCTGATTTGTTTCAATCCTCGTCCAGTTGGCTTACCAGGCCGCAAGAAGACTTCAATTAAATCTACATTGGAAGGATCCCTTTGCTGTTCTTCATGTAGTGCTCTCAACGCCGCACAGCTGAAATCATCTGAGCCACAAAAGAGTATTTTCAGTTTCTCTGGCGGAAATTTGACAAGGTTAGGCGCTGCACTTTGGCAATCTTTGAGTTTTGCTAATGCTTGATCAAATATTGCTGAGGAATGCTCCTTCTCTGGATCTGTATGTATGAACCGAGCATTGTTTATCCGAAAGGTCCTGATAATGGTTCCTCTGGCTAGACACCGGAAAGGGTGTATGAGATACATTTCTGGTTCTTTGGCGGAGCAACCAGTGGAACTATGGTATGATCTTGTGAGACTGTCCCTTTCGGGAAGAGAAAGAGCTCTAATTCTTTGAAAGTAACAATAAGTCAGTATTAAGGTCGCCCGATTCGTATACGTCGTATCTGAGCTCTTCTGGGAGTATCGTTGTTTTCGCCCCAAAAAAGTTATAGAACTTATAGCTGAGCCCGGGAACCTAATCGACACCTCCTTGGGCACCACCAGAGCACACGCCTACTCTATAAACTATAATGGCCCCACAGCATATGATACAAAAGAAGTATACCATCTCCACGTGATTTAACAAGCTCATCTGTCATTGAATATTAGTGCCTGAAAACCAAGGCGGTAATGGGTGACTGAAATTTTTGGCAAGGATCGATGACTTGGCCAGCATCCTTGCTTGGTGTGGCAGCCCTGACATCACTGCACTGTTCTCCTGAAGATCCAGCGCAATATCATGGACTTGTTCGGTGTGAAGGCGTCGGCTATATAATGCTCTCCTGTCATTCTCACTATTCTTGTCATGTATCTCCTGGCTCCTAGTTGTGTTGTGCCATGTCTTTTCCCACTGGATCTTCCCAAGCCGTAGTCCCTGCTCACCTGGGCTTTCTAGCCATTTATAATCCTTCCCTCGGAAACACAGATGATACGATAGAAGACCAAATTGTCTACTACTCATCCAGTGAGCCTCGTGAGGGTGTTGCGAAGGCGCAAAGCAGTCCCAATCAACCGGCCGTCCAGGATGCGATTCGCGAGCAAAAGAACGAGCAGTTGAGGCAGATTGGCCTGGCACAAGGAATGGTAGAATTTGGCAAAAGCTTCTCGGATGGAAGATCTGTAGATACTGTGGAGACCTCCAAGTCGCGAATTATTCTCCATGAGCTAGAGTCAGGCTGGTGGATATTAGCTGTGAGTATCATACATCTCCAAGATGGCGCATTGCTGATTAAATCAAGTCGATCAACTTGACCATTCTCCCCGGCAAGGCAGCGCGGTCGACTACAGGCAAGGATAAAGCTCAAGATGGAAAGGAAATCCCGGAATACTCCTCGCGGGAAGTCAAGCCTGCTATTTTACTTTTAGGGGATCTCCTACAGGCGCACTCGACATTTCTCCTACATCATGCTGCCTCACTAAGCGCTTTGTTTGTGCGGACCAAAAGATCAAAATTCATGGGAATTTTGTCCAGATACTGGGATACTTTTCTGCCAACATGGAACGTACTTCTGCATGGTAATCCGGCAAACAACCTTTATGGAGGCATAAAAATTGCTGCCTGTGGCGAACTTGGAATGGGCGTCGGCGAGGAAGAGCGGGGTAGCGGTGAACGCGAGGTCCTCGAAGGCTTTGTTGGCCGTATCGATGGGCTCGTTGACGTTATTGTATCGAAATTTGGTGACGGAATTGAGTCGAATGCTGGGAACGAACAGTCTAGTCGACCTCCAACGGTTCATTGGGCACCGCCTACTGCGCCTTGGCTCGGATCTGGAAATGAACCTGCTGCTGAAGATGGTGCTATATTTTTGGGAACTGGCGCACTATCTAGGAAGTCTTTACGAGATGTGTCGCATTGGATGGAGGACTTGTATCGCTGGGGCGATCTTGCCTATGGGATAGTGGACAATCCTACTTCTAACAGACGGACCAAGAGATCGAAAGGAAAGACTAAAGGGAAAACTCTATCTCCTGAGGCAAAGCAGAAATCTCGAGAGGTATATGGGTTGAGCCCTGTAGAAGATACTCTACCCCAGGATGACGGACCATCGCCACTCAATGGGTTACCTGCTGCTCCGATCCAGGAGCCAGTAACCCAGAAATCCAAAAAGAATCGCCGTCCTTCGCTTAATCGTGGCCCTTCAAGCTACGCATCCACTTCCACCGATAGTGATTCAAGCAAAGCTGCCACGTTGATGCAGTATTTGAAATTTGGATACGGAAGGCATTGGTCTTTGGGAGGCGGGCTCTCTGCAAAAGAAGAACCAGCTCGAGAAGAAAGCTCATCTCAAAATGTAGCGGCTGCCCAGCCGGCAAATCATGCTGCCACAGCTCAAAGACTGGCGGATGATCTAGGCCTGGAAGAATCAGCAATATACCCCCGAGATGACTCAGTGGGCCACTATCTGATTGGACTTCTGGGAGACATCGAGGATGATTCCGAAGAACGTGCTGATGTAGAAGAATCTGCTGCATCTCGAAATTCAAGATTACTTCTACGAACCTTGACTGTGGAACTTGAGAGAGAAGAGGATGCTCGAGCTGAAAATGAAATCAGTATTGATTTGGGAAGCACAGAAAACGATCGGGCGTCATCACATGGTCCTGGATCAGAGCGCACAGGCACATCCAAGAACTCTTTTGATAGCCAAGACCGTAACAAGACAAAGAAGCTCAGGGTCGTTGTATATGTGAAGAAGCCATTTATATTTGCACTGCTTTTCGATCTACGAGCCAGTTCTCTTGCTCTGAACGGCCTATACCGGTCGCTTCATCACCAGATTGGACCGTTGATCAAGCCTCTCCTAGTTTCTACAGCTTATAGAGCATCCAAGCCAGATCTTGGTGCGAGTGGTACAGATGATTCTAACACACCAATTTATAATCTCATTTGGAATCCGAGTCTCCTGACAGTCAACTCGACTATTCCCAACATCCCAGATCCACATCTGCTTCACGCAAAGCCCTCCGTGGTTGCTCCTTGGACTCGTATTGAAGCGATCAATACACATATCCAAATCATCAATACATACATAGCTAGCATGACAGACGAGACTGAGAGAGAAAAGACGTGCAAAACTAGTCGAGGGTGGTGGATTGTGTGGAACAAAGTTGCAAATCCTGAATCATCTATATCAGACCCATATTTAGCATCTGGCAAAGTCAAGACTCCGCACACCATTGCGGAGGACGACCTGGAGCCTCACAGCTCACGTTCTCCAAGTTCGAAACGAGGAGTATCACGTGGAACGAGCAGCCCTGGACCGAGCCTGGGTTCCGGGCCCGCCCACCCTTTCCTCGACACGCCTTCCGGTCCATTTGAATCCACATTTCCTAAAGAGAAGGAAATATTCTTGATTCGACGGGCAAGTGATCATGTGGCAGCCAAGTCATCGAACAGATTCACAGGTAGATCAGTATCAGGAGGCGATGCCTCTGATTCAGGTCGACTAGCACAAGGAATTGGAATAGATACGAAACGCTACATAGAGAGTTTATTGAACTTTGCTGGATAGGCGGATCATTCACTAAGCATGAGACGAAATAGCTGCCGTAAATATACAGGCTAGTAATGAAAGCACACTGTTCATCACAGCTCATATTCTTGAATATAGCAAGCACTTGTCATTCTCTAGCACTGAACCTCTCATGTCAGTAGTTCTGGTGGATACTCCACCAGCGGTGCGTCTAATTTTTAATTTTTTCTTCGGTCGCTGTTCATTAAGATTCGTGTCTTACAGGTGATTTCCCATAATTTCGGACGTTCTATATTAGACTGCGAGGCGATCCGCCCTCTTTCATTAGGCTACCCTACTGAGTTTTGTCCAGCAGCATGCATCCGAGAACAATTCACTTGGGTAATATCTAGAGAGAGGGTGATTACACGATGTCTGAAGTGTTCCCTTCCTCCTTGACCTCTACAAGCTTAGATCTCTTGAACAGGCAGGCTTTTATTCCGGTAAGCAGTGCATATCTCGGCGACCTAGCCTTCAACCTGGGTTTTCCTCATAGCTCCCAACAGCCGTGAAGGCAGGCTTGGTGCACTTTGAAAGCCTCGTAGGATCTCGTCAGGTTGTTCTCGCCCTCTCGGAATACCGGTCCACGAAGGACAAAGATAAGCTCACCATAGCACTCTACAATGGGTAAGCCATCCTTCTGAGCCACCGGTCGGCATGGATTCCAACCTTATAATCTTATCACACCGCACCGCGCGGCGGTCGCCCAAGCTTTTCTTGTGAATGAAGACGCTACAGATTTAACCATTGAAAGCAAAGGAAAGACTCACACCTCCATTACTTCCCCATGGAAGAACTCACACCATAATATGATGTGCTCGGATACTCTTGCAGGCTGCCGCTGGGCAGGCCGTTCTACGCTCTTAGGCATTTATTCTTATTTTCCTAGATAAAAAGACCATCGGCCCAATCTGCTATGACCACGTGTATCGCCTCGCCAGAGGCGAGATTAATTTTCGACTGCCTTGATTCCAGGATGATTAAATTGAATACAGAATAGGACTGTTTCCGCATCCAAGGTTTGCCTTGACGTTTCGCTTAGGAAGGATATCCTCATTATTATATCATGTATTAAAATTGTAACTAATGAGTTTAATATTATACAGTTGAAGAGCCGCCAAAAAGCAGCAGCACGGCCACACGTGCTGTTGTGGTTGTCTAAATTGCAGCCCTTATTTCGTTTCCTTACGCATGCCATTCGTTTGCTTACTCATGCTTCACTTATCCTCGTTGTTTCCCTCTCCTTGATTAAATGACATACTGTATCGTGCATTAGTAACGGTTTTACTTATGAAGGTGTGGGCTTATGCTCTTACGGGAATAAAGAGATATGGCACAGTTGCCTTGTATTCATCCCAAGCAGCACCATACTTCTTCTGGCATCGTTGATCATCTCTAATGGCACGGTGCATGATCATACCACCAAAGAAGACGGGATAAAACCATGGGAACGGGCTGTTGAATCCTGTGACAAGACCCCAAGATAAAGCGAAGAACATGTCGCATGTGTAATGAATCTTGCGAGCGTATCCATACCAGCCATCAATTAGGATGGAGTCTCCAGTGCTTGTCTTGATTTTCCTCGGGTTTTTCACAGTACCCCAAGGTAATTGAGGGAAGGCCTTGCGGATGATGAGTTTACCCTTCTCCTCGGAGCGGAAACGGTTCTTCTGGGAGTTTGTGGTATCCCAGACCCAATAGACGAAAAGATACGCGGTGTATAGAGCACCCAGAAAATATGGGCTATGGTGGTAGGTGGATGGGTGATGGTTAGCAAGGTAGAGTGTGGAGTGACAATAAGAAAGAGGAACGCCAGCAAGGTTCCAGAAGATTAACATAAAGCCCCATTTTTCGTAATACATGTCCCTATAGTACTACAGGTTAGATAATATATCTGCATCAATAGTAGGAGCCCGTACCATGTTGTGGTGATCAGTTCTTCGCCCTTCGCGCAAGAATTTGCGTATAAAAAGTGAGCGAGAAGCATCAACCCGACTTCTCCGGAAACGTATCCGTTATTCTCATATTGTCTTGCAGCGGTTGCAGACGTGAGACCAAAAAGAATGAACCACGGAAGGCGAACCTCGAAGAACATTTTGAAGTCAAGTATGCCAAACATTCTTGGATTTAGTTCTGCCCCCATGAAGAAGTCATAGAAGAAATACCCCGTCATACGGTGTTGGGCACCACGAGCGATTGCTGAGAAGTAGGCCACGATGGACACCAAAAATCCCGAGCAGATGGCTACTGACATGATAGGCCCGAATTCATCGATGATGGTGTACAGTGGGAATATGCCAGTGTAATGTAAAGCTCCCATAACAACGATCGTAGTATACCAGGACCACATTGCAGAGCAGTAGTATTTCAATTGCTTACCTCCCTCATGAGGAAGCGGCTTGCCATAGGTGTAGATGCCGGGCATTAAGCAATAACAAGCAGCCTCAAAGATGAAGAAGGTCCAGTAAATCTTCCATGCATACAAAGATGGAAAAGCATGCTCGTACACAAGGTTTCCCAAGTATTTGACAAAATCTTCGAAAGATTGGCCTTTTTCTGGCGTGGGAACCTTGCCATCGTAGAAGGTTGCTCCAATCCACATATAGTACATCAACAGCGGAAAGCCGATCATCATAGCACTGACACCAAATGATCCACCAAAATCAAAGTGACCGGAAGAGTCGACCTTGGGATTGGTCCCGACCTCCCATCCATCAATGATCTTACGAAATTCTGCATCGAGTTTCTTCTCTGCAGCGGCATCCGCATGTCCATTTGTGTGGCCATTGGCGTGACCATTGGCGTGACCATTGGCGTGACCATTGGCGTGGCCATTGGCGTGACCATTTGCGTATCCATTGGTGCCATTTGTTTGCTTGTCATTTAGGTATTCCTCTGGCTTTGCATATCCATTACCATTGGCCAAACCATTCGTCGTCGTCGTTGTTGTTGCTTTCTCTACCAAGCTGACTTTGCGGGAGTTTGAAGAATGGGCGGCAACTCCGATGGAGTTCGTCGTAGAAGATGAATCGTCGGCTGAATCTTCTGGGAATTGAGACTTGCCTGCGCACTGGGTTCAGCTGTTGTTCGATGAATACAAAGCCCATGACGGCACAAAAAATAATGACAAAAACATACGGCGATTTGGCTTGCGAATACGCGGAGTTTCTACATAACCCTCATGCGCTGTCTTCCTGTTTTCACCGGTTAGTAAGGACATTTGGGTGGTGTTTTGAGGCTTATAGTGTACTTTGGAGTCTGTCGCAAAGAGTAACGAGTAGACATATTGGCTGGCGCGACGACTCGGGTCAGGGAAGTTCAAATGGCAGTGGTGAGATGAATGAATGAAATAGAAGGCGCGATTAACCACAACACATGCTGCGTTGATAACAGCGCAAGTATCATCCAAGACGCTGTACAATTGCAAAATGTAGAATTGCAACGCAGCTTGTCCAATGTCAACACGACTTTTTTGCTGTTCGCAAATTACTCGTCAACAGGCGTCACGAGCGTCCAGCCAATGGTAAGCCCGGTCAGCGGCTTCCCCCACACTGCGTGGAATTATTTACCCCTGAAAATATCAACAAATCAACAATGCGGCCCCTCGCGTGCCTCTCTCATCCCATGCGCCTCGTCCCGTCTTCTGTAAGTACCCGCAACTTTTTTCGTCAGGATGTGCTAAGCTATCTTCTATTAAATGTCCTTGTGGTTAGCTAGATAAACACATTTTAGAGCCCATACGTGATCTAGTCTTTAAATAATGATGCCATGTGCTATTATACATCTAGGTCACGCCGCCCGCCTGGCAGTGGTGCTCATTAAAGTGATTTTCTTCTGTTTCTTTTTCTTCCCGCCCGCCTTGGTTGGGGCTGAACCACTTTCATCATTTAGACTCGTTGCCGCAACCTGAGCAAGGAGCTCTTCTTCCTCGGCTCTCAGCTCCTGCTCCCATGATGCTAACCACCCGTCGTCACCCTCTGCTTCATGTCCGCGCTGTGGTTCGTCTGCAGGAGCGATCAAGGCTGTACCCCATACAGTCTTTGGGCCTGATGGACTTGTAGAAAGTGATGCAAGTGTTGCCAACCCGGAACCTTGGCGTTCAGGCCACGGTGACGCACCTTCACCATACGAGGACGAAAGGGGATGAAAATCGGCTGCTGTGAATGTATCACTACGAGGAATAGATTGTCTCCTTCGTGAGTTTGCCCATCGTGCATCATCTTCGGCCTTTTCAGCACGCAACCGGTCCTTTTCCTCTTGGTATTCTTTGTCCCGGTTGCGTTTCCTACGTTTCTCGATCTCATCTCTAAATTTATCCAAGACATTTGGAACTACCACATCTGTCCAATTGCACTCAAGGAAGCCCACCTCGCAGCCATAAGGAAGGTGACTAAGATATTTGGCTCGTTTCCGTAAATCATGGTCTATGATATGTCCAGTGGAGACCCGCTCAACCCGTGGAAGAAGTGTGGATGGAAAAGACGCAAAATCGCCAAATGCAGATTTGAGAATCCTGATATCAAGGGGAGCTAGATAGTAGTGCAGAAGGGCTTGGTAAAAGAAGTATGGTGTCTCCAAATTAGGTACTTCATTTGACCGCTGATATTTTGGCTGTAAAATGTTTTGACTCGACGGAGCTGGAGCACCTAAATTTGGTAGTTTGCTGATGTTCTGTTCTTGTGCTTGAGATTCAAGCGTTACTGAAGCTAGGTAATTTTGATAGGGGTCGATCTCGGGAGTTTCGTTGCCAATAGAACTGTGTTTTAGTTGCTCTTTCCGAGCTCTCTTTTCAATTGGCTGCCTTGGTATAGGTGGATTGCCGATACCGAGAACTTTCTCCTTGGCTTCGATGACAGCCTTGACGGCCTTCCTAGTCCACTCGGGTTCCTCTCCAAACATTAGCTCATCTTCATTCTCTTGACGTCTGAGATCCTCAATTTCGGCGTCAAATTGCTGAGTCATATATTCTTCACTCCCTTTCATGATACGTGCGTAATCGGTAACTTCTGCTGCAAAGTACCAAGGAATATCATCAGACTTTTCCCAATCATCTACACAATCACGAGGTAAAGCCAGAGTACTGCCAGGACGTCTCATGACTAGACGTAGCACAACATCATCTCCTTCACGAGGTGGTGGGCATTCTTGACCAGTGAACCATCTAACCGGCTTCGTTTCTGATATATAGACTGAGTCCCAACATATTGGACATTTCTTCCACCGAGCCTTCTTCTCGGGCAGAGGTGTATCCTCGTCGGCTGAATGCATGTAACGGATAAGGCAAGGTAAGCAAAAGATATGACCGCATTTAGCCATGCGAGGCGCAACTGGACGTGAGAGGCATATTGGGCATGATGAGTCCTGCGATGTGCTAGAAGCAAGGATCTGTAGAACGTCATTCCAGTCCAAGTTTTGGTCGGCATCAGCAGCCTGGAGCTTGTAGCTTCCATTTGGCTTGACAACAAATCGATAGTTTGCATGGATAAATCTATACATGGTTAGTAATAATTCTAGCAATAACTTCAAAAACATAAATGTCTTTGTTCCCGAATTCCGCCAAAACGGATCATATATTTGTTCCACATGGCTTAAGCCTAAACCTGTAAATGCTCATATTATCGCAAATCCTGAGAGACTGCTTTCCCTCCCCCAATAATGAATACAGCATAAATTGCAAGGACGGTTCCATACTGAAGCTAAGGTGATATGAAATCTGACATATTGAGACCCTCCTAACAGGGATTTCATACCTTGCCTTATCACTAACATGATGTCCAGACCCAATACCATATATATTTCCTCTTCTTGTACCTCGCCAGTTCTGATACTCCTGAGGTCGGGGAGGAAGCGTGATGTTCATTAGATGTGTGATGGATGTTTGACCTCGGCGTCCGTTCCTCATGGCTCCGTCAGACATGTCGTCGGCGAGTGATGGCTTTTTTGAAGACTTATGACCTTTCCTACGCCCCTGATTATTCCGGCCCGTGGCATACGTTTGTGTATAGCTGTTACCACCTGGGGATACAGCTTGAGGAGGCTGTGGAAGCAGCGAATGCGTGTGATGAGAGTGATTAAGCGCCTTGCCTCCGCTAATTGTGGACATATATGAAGGAGCAGCACTCACTGTAACTCATCAGTGAATGGCCTGGGAGTAACTGTCTACATGATCGACGTCCAAGAGGTTGAGGGGCCTTTTGACGCATCATGATCCTTGATGCATTGAAAGTGATGTTCTTGACATTAAACTTAACTTACTATTTCCTTGAAGCTGTTGTTACATTGGGCTGAATAGTCTGAAAAGAGAGATTTGAGGTGGTGATGCACAAGTGCCACGCCCTCACGAATGGTATACAACGACCCCGACGTAGCATCGCGGGGCGAGTCTGGTGGAGGGGATGGCGTGAAGCTCTATCACGGTGATGACTAAGCACGGTCATCAATGTAATCTCTTGGCGGCATGGGTGGTCGGACTTCTCTCAAAATGAGGCAGCGAGGCACATATAATTTTGAAAGATCCGTCCTCCAACACAGCAATCAAATGCGCCGCTGAGAAATACATCAAACTCGCATTCAACTAATCTATTGATCATTTGTCAATACGACACAGTTCTCGATGCGCTCGATATAGCTTTAAGAGGATTCCCGGTTCAGTGCACCTCCAGCCTGACACGCGCAAACGCCATATCCGACAACGCGGTCGATTTTAAGTATTCCCAGCCGGTATGATGAACGGTCGTCATCTGCCGGCAGGGCAGCAGAATATGCCAGATGGGAACAGGAGGCGCCAGTACAACCAGCATCAACAGCCGCAGTATCAACCCAATGCGCAAATGTACAACAATGGTTATATGAATCACCCATACAATAATGGGAGCTTTTATCCACCTCAACCATTGCCTCAATACCATAATGGCGGCAATATGTATCAGCAGTATACTCCGTACGGTCCTCCTCCTCATATTCAGTCACCTCAATCGATACCTCACCAACATCAAGCATTTGTTCCTGCTCCTATTTCGCAGCATACATATGCTATACCTCAGCCTTCTCCGACCATACAACAGCAGCCATATTCTATGCCTCAGCCCTCCCCTTCTCCTGCGATTCTACAGCAATCTTACTCTATACCAAAGTCATCTCCTGCTATAGCAACGCCCTATCAAGCGTCAGCGCCTCCGCCTCCTCCAACCCCTCCATCGCCTGCTCTACCTTCTGTAACGCCTCCACCTGCAGACTCGTCACATATTCCTCCCACGCCCCAGACTTCCCGCAGCACAACCTCAGAAGATGCTCCTCAACCGCCTGTGGTGCCATTCGCATACCCACTGCCCTGGCTATCGAGGACCGACTTATTCTGGGCACCTAGGAGGTCGAGAAGGAATAAACAGGGACGAACACCTAGCATTGCCGCTCAGTCTGTGGATACTTTTACCGCGTCATCTGCTACAGAGATGGAAGAAGGCACACAGTCGCAACCTACTCCAAGTGTCTCTACAGTGTCTTTTGAGACGCCAAACACGTTGACAGGTGCAGGTGATGGGTTGGTAGAAAAGGGCGAGGACGCGTATTCACATAATAAGGAGATTTCTTCTAACAGCGGGCTGACATCTCCACCGGTATGTGTAGCCTATAAGACTCGAGACCATTATGTATACACAAAATTGTGCATCAACATCAAATTCTCTAGTTTTGGCTAATTTTTTAAACTCATAGGTGACTCCTGCTGTAACGACAACCGCATCTTCAGACCCTGCAGCTAAAGATGCAACTCCTCTGGCAGCTAAGACCACTCGAACTGGAGCCGTGGTGGTTCCCATCAAACCAGCCTTGCCAAAAGCACTCCCTAAGGACTTAAAAGCTGTCTCTGAGAACGTGCCAAGCGATAAGAAGGACACCCCACCAGTCGCTGATATTCTGGATGAAGCTGCCGACCCAGAATTGTCCAGCGTTGTTGCCACTGAGCCAGCAAAGACTCTACCCCCTCCACCCAAAGCATGGTCTACCCCAAAGGCATGGAGCGGAGTTTTCACTCCTGCCCCAGGCTCTCGTCCTTCTAATAAGAATGGTATCACATCTCATGTGCCTCCGGGTGGTAAAACAACCGCTGAGTCGCTGGCGGATGCCTTGAAGTCCTTTAGCGTTACTTCCCCAGATACCAAGGTCGTTTTCTTAGAGCCTCGTGGTCTGGTAAACACGGGAAATATGTGTTACATGAACTCCGTGCTGCAAGTTCTTATGTTTTGTTCTCCTTTCTATAATTTCTTGGAGCAGTATGCAAACCGTGCTACCCATAGCTTTAAGAGTGAAACGCCTATGATTGACGCTATGTAAGTGTAGCTTAGTACTGTTTATCAATGGCTTCTAATCCACCTAGGATCATGTTCATGCGAGAATATCCGGTTATCGATTCCGCCTCCTCTGTGAAAGAATTACGATCACGATTGAAGGATGGTCAACTTGAACAATACGGCAATGCCATGGATCCAGCTTTCGTTTATGATGCTATCAAGTCTATTGATCGATTTGTTAATATGCAGGTGTGTTCACTCTTTTAAAATCATGACCTTCTAATGGTAAAGTGTTAACACCATCGCAGCGTGGACATCAGCAAGATGCAGAAGAATTCCTTGGATTTTTAATTGATGAACTTCATGATGAATGTGTCAGAGTCATGCAAACTCCTGCGACCAATGGGGGCACTACTTTAGTAACGCCAGCGAATGGAACAAGCTCGCTTGGCAGCGATAGTGGAAGCGCTGCAGGATCTTTTAACGGTAATGGCGGCTGGCATGAAGTCGGACCTAAACAAAAAGCCGCTATAACCCGCGCATCTGGGGAGATTACCCTGCCTTCTCCAATCACTAAAATCTTCTACGGGTACCAGCGATCAGAGCTCAGAACCCCCGGCGCCAAAGACTTGATTGATGGGGAGCCATTCAAGACTTTCAAACTTAATATTGGAGCAGACACCGTCCACAACATCACCGATGCGCTGATAGAAAGTTCACGTTCAGAGAAGCTCCAAGGGAATTCGCCACAGGGCTCCAAAGTTACCAGAGTTAAGCAGGAATTCATCGAGACCTTACCACCTGTTCTTATTCTACACTTGAAGCGCTTTCAATATGATTCTACGTCTGGGAAAACGCAGAAGATTTGGAAAAATGTTGGGTATCCGTTGGAGTTAGAGATTCCAAAGGAAGTCTTTCCTCGACAGCAGCGAACCACTTACACCCAAACTGGCTTTCCTAAGTATCGTCTAATCGCCGTCGTTTATCATCATGGCCAACAAGCAAGCGGAGGCCACTACACAGTCGATGTTAGACGACAAGATGAGCGAGAATGGATCAGACTAGATGATACTGTGATTAGACGAATCCGACGTGAGGACGTAGCCGAAAGTGGAAATGTAGATTCTCCAAAGAACAATTCCACTGAGAAGAGCAACTCTCCTACAGGCAATGCCTTTTCTACGATAGAGGAAGGGTCAGACTTGTTGGAGAATGATGATGGTTGGAAGCAAGCAAGCGGAGCAGGGAAGAAGTGGTTGAGCGTCGCAAACGGAGCTACAACACCAAAGAACAAGGGCGATAAATTCGCAGTGAACGACAAGAAGGTCGCTTACTTGTTATTTTACCAGAAGATTTAGGCGGATTTAATGGCTTGTGGTGAGACCTTGAAGAATTGCAAAGAGTTTACTCTGTGTATATGTCCTTTCATCTGCATAGCGCTTTGGCGCTTGGGAAGGAAGTTCAAAAAAGACTTGCGGGTTGGGGGACCAGTCGAATGTATCATATGACTTGATAGCACCCGTTGCTATAGCGATGCTTTGAATAACAGTCACTAATACTTGTAAAACATCTGAGAACTCTCTATGTTTGAATGCTTGGAATTATTTGAACGCCTTCAATCATGTTGCTGTGTTATGCCACATTTGTTCAGCTTGTCCATAATATGATATCAGTCGTCTTCCTATATCTTACATGACGGCAATCCGCTTTGGATGTTTTATCTCTTGTGAGTCTCAATAATTCAATCCCTTGTCGTAAAGTCGAGCGACATATTTATCGTTCAGACTTCCATCTAGCTCGTACTGTACAAGAGGACTAGCTTACAAGCCTAACGGATACGATTGAGGTTTATGATTCATGGTGGTGCTACGGCAATCTCCATCTGAAGCTCTTAGTCTGAAAGATCCTATCCATTCAATCTTCAGTCTGCAACATTGGGGTGTTCCATCCATGGCAAGCTTATGCCTCCCTACACTTTTATCTGAAGCCGATTGAACAATTTGTAATGTATGCTTCAAATAGACTCAATAAGGCTCGATCATCTGGCATCCTCGTAGTATTGAGGTAATATTGGTTTTAAAGTTCTGGGGAATCTCTGATTGTATCTGTCGTGGTATAGCATCAATTCAGACAGCCTGCACAATCAGCTCTGTCAGCTTCTTAGAAGAAACTGCCAAGGAAGCAATATTGTAACATACCCTAAAGCTATCACCTTGGAAGGATCGGAAATGGTCTCTAGCATTCAATGATGTCACGACCCATGATGGAATGTCTTTCATCCAAGAATTGTCGGTATGTAGTGCTACCATTTGAGCTTGCAGTTCTCACCGAAGAGGCTCCTTAAATAGGTCAAACTTTCTGTTAGATAGTTCGCTCTTCTTTATTGCATCCGCCGACACACCAATAGTAGATGCTTCGTGGTTCAAAGAGATTCCATGAGTATCAGGAGCAAGATTGAGGAGGACAAATATCATATCTCGTTCATCAGAGCTCAAGAAGGCACTAGCGGAGCGTATCACCGTGAGCAGTGGGATAGAGCGGCGTTGTCATGGTTGACCCTGTGAAACTCTTTGTAGCTCTCTATCAAAATTACAGTGTTCTAAACAAGAGGCCGTTTTAGCATCAGGGGAAATTTGTGTCCTTCTAGGAGTTTGGAGAGAGATGACCATAGCATAGTTTCATTCTCACACATTAGAACTGGCCGTGGAGTAAATACCATCTTCTGTAGACCACTCTGCATTAGAGAGCACAATTTCTCCCATAAAGATGAAAGAGAAACACAAAATGCACGTGTTCTTGATGGCTAAGCACCTGAAAGTATTCAAATCTGAGAAGGGATCATAGCTCAATGCGATTAAATTATATGTACCTAGCTCTATCCCGGCTTCGATGGATATGAAGGCTTTTGGGAAGTAGAGCAAATAAGAAGCTACATCCATATCCGTGCCCATAGCTGCCAACCACGGAACGGTTTCAAGGATCTTGTACCAGTCACTACTTGAGAGATCTACGTGATCTGTATGGCGCCTGACTTTCTCAACTAAGGCGTTCAATTTACTCAAATGCTTAGGCGCTGCTATCTCTCTCCTCTGAGCCTTGCCAAGCTTTGAATACCATTCCTATAAAGGAGGCTATAACCTGAGCCTGGGAACTCCGCTCTTGATTGTCTTCTTGATTTGTACATATTGCATCAATATACAGTATTCTTGGGATGACAGCATACCGCAATCGCCGTAATAGTGATGCCAGATTAGTGGCAACCTGAAATTATGAGGCGGCCTCATCAGTCCTTCTCCAAGCTTTGGATTTGACCTTTTTGGAGGATATCGGAGATTCAATTTCGCACAAACATTTGGGTTGCCAATACTTAACTGAACGTTTTTACACCGGAGTTGAGTCTATGGAGGCGTTGACTAAGCCTTCTGCAAGACCTTCCAATGGAGAGTTTACTGGTGCGAGTGCTAACGAAGAGTCTAATGTCCCTAAAAGCAGACAACTACTTGTATTTAAATGACGCGTAGGCTTCATGCTCCATTCTCTTGTCCCTCATGTCTGCTTGTAGCTGGAGAGCATACAAAAGCTTTAGTGATATAGTAATGTACAGATGACCGGGATATAGAGGTGCTGAACATTATCCCATTTCAAATATGTTTTGTGGTGCGTGAAAGATGTAACGATGACTTCCGAGATAAATAAACGAGAACTTTCAAACTCATAGCACTGAAAAAGAAGGTTGCTATGTATTGCCACATCCAGTATATCTGAAAATGAACATATACTGCCTGAACCCTTGATAAAGATTGGGTTGTGGGAGGCCCATGCTATATCAGAACTTCATGATCAGTTGCACATAAGATACAATTGAGGCTAGTAAGAATGTTTGAGCTAAGCACAGATATATTATGAATTGTTAATTCATAGAGGGGACATGTCCATTTGAGCTTGATCAAGTTGCCAATGCTTAAGGGAAGACCGTTGCTCGGGGTTCGGATTTATATTCTACCGAGTAAATAATTACTGCGCCAAGAGTGCCAGGCATCCACTACGGCAGCCGGTTCTCCCAGGTCACGCTCGGCCTGAAATCAATTTAGCTTCATCGTGAGGCTCGCGTCAAATTATCAACCTGTCTCCTCCAGACAACCACCTTCTTTTTTCTCCTGCCATTCCCATCATTGTCAGATATTATGGCGGAGATCAAGATCGACAAGAGTCTCTTTCAAGAGCGATTATCCCACTTTTATTCAGCATGGAAGGCCGACAAACGCAGCGGCGACGCGATCTTTGGCGGCGCATCCTCAATCTTGGTCTTGATGGGCAAAACTGAGGAAACAGCAATGTTTCAGAAGAACAATGCTATCCATGTAGGTATATTATATAGATTTGCGCTCACCAGATGTGACTGACAGCCCATCATAGTTCTGGCTGCTTGGCTACGAATTCCCTGCAACTTTATTCCTCTTCACCTTAGATGCGCTCTATGTTGTCACAACTTCAAAGAAAGGTAGGCCCACGCTACGCTGCCTAGAATATACGCTCTAACATCTTACAGCCAAGCATTTGGAACCTTTGAAAGGAGGAAAGATTGCCTTGGAGATCCTTGTACGAGGAAAAGACCCGGAGCAGAATGCTGAGCTATTTAAGAAGATCACCAAGATAATCAAGGACTCTGGTGTACGTGTTGTCAAAACCTAGTAATAAAGCCAGAGCTAACATTGGTATTATGGCAGAAGAAAGTTGGCATCCTTCCTAAAGACACTTCCTCTGGACCTTTTATCGACGAATGGAAGAAGATATACTCGGATATTTCCAAAGATATGGAAGAGGTTGATATCGCACCTGCGCTCTCCGCTGCTGCCTTGGCGATTAAGGATGAGAATGAGCTGGTGAGTCCATTGCACTTATACCTTGGTCATCTTATTGACGTTAATTCAGCGTGCAATGCGAAATGCTTCAAAAGCTTGTATTGCTCTTATGAACCCATACTTTGTGGAGGAGATGTCGAGTGTGCTGGACGAGGAAAAGAAGGTCAAGCACAGCGCGCTGGCCAGCAAAGTCGATAGCAAGTTGGACGACACAAAGTTTTGGAAGACGGTCAAGCTCCTGAACGATCAGCGAATGCCATCGGATTTCGACCCATCACAGCTTGACTGGACACATGGCCCAATAATACAAAGCGGGGGCAGATTCGATCTTAGGCTAAACGCCCAGGTTGATGACGAGAATCTACATGCTGGCGTCATTCTCTCTTCGATGGGTCTTCGTTATAAATCATACTGCTCCTTAATCGCGAGGACATATCTTGTCGATCCGAACAAATCTCAAGAAAGTAATTATAAATTGCTTCTGCAGGTGCACAGCTTGGTCATGAAGGAAATTCGAGACGGAGCACAAGTCAAGGAAATATATGCCAAAGCTCTGGCCCTCGTTCGAAGCAGAAAACCCGAGCTGGAGAAACATTTTCTGAAGAATGTTGGTGCGGGAGTCGGTATCGAGACGCGAGATGGCAGCTTGATTCTGAATGCAAAGAGCACGCGAGTTCTGAAAGATGGCATGACGCTCTGCGTAACAACAGGTTTCAGTGACGTGGAAAATCCTAGTCCTCAGGACAAAAAGAGTAAGATATACTCTATGGTTTTGTCAGATACCGTCCGTGTCACTTCTTCTGACCCTGTTGTTTTTACTGGCGATGCTCCTTCGGATCTGGATGCAACCTCCTTTTTCTTCAAAGATGATGAAGAGCCAGCACCAACACCCAAAAAGGCTAAGAAAGATTCGACAGTTGGGGCTGTGGCATCCAAGAATATCACTAAAACCAAGTTACGTGCGGAGCGTACAACACAAGTCGATGAGGGTGCCGAGGCCAGACGACGAGAGCACCAGAAAGAACTTGCACAGAAGAAACAGCAAGAAGGTCTTGCTCGATTTGCTGAAGCTACCGGAGACCAAAGCGGAACTGCTGTGAAGAAGTTTAAGCGATTTGAGTCGTACAAACGTGATAATCAGTTCCCAACGAAGGTTCGGGATCTTGCAATTGTGATGGACCAGAAGAACTCAACTATCGTCCTTCCGATCATGGGTCGCCCAGTACCTTTCCATATTCAGACAATAAAAAATGCGAGCAAGAGCGATGAAGGCGACTTCTCTTACTTACGCATCAATTTCTTGTCGCCTGGCCAAGGAGTTGGCCGAAAGGATGATCAACCATTTGAAGATGCGTCGGCTCATTTTGTTCGAAGTCTCACTTTCCGATCTCATGATGGGGATCGTTTCCAGGATATCTCTAATCAGATCGCTAATATGAAGAAGGATGCTGTGAAGCGCGAACAGGAGAAGAAGGAGATGGAGGACGTGGTTGAACAAGACAAGTTGATCGAAATTAGAAGTAAGATTCGTTCTCTTTTGCTAAATCTGGATGCTAATACTATCTAGATCGTCGGCCGGCCGTCATGGACAATGTCTTTGTACGTCCTGCTATGGATGGTAAACGTGTTCCGGGGAAAGTTGAGATTCATCAAAATGGTCTACGATACCAATCACCATTACAAACTCAGCAGCGGGTCGATATTCTGTTCAGCAACGTCAAACACTTATTCTTCCAGCCTTGCCAACATGAGTTGATCGTTATCATTCACGTACATCTCAAGGATCCAATTCTAATTGGAAAGAAGAAAACTAAGGACGTGCAATTTTACCGGGAAGCGACCGATATTACGTTCGATGAGACTGGCAACCGTAAACGCAAGTATCGTTACGGCGACGAAGAAGAATTTGAGCAGGAGCAAGAGGAGAGACGACGACGGGCAGATCTTGATAGACAATTTAAAGCGTTCGCAGAAAAGATTGCTGAGGCTGGAAAGAACGAGAACGTTGATGTTGATGTTCCTTTCCGTGAGTTGGGATTTAACGGTGTCCCTTTCCGGTCAAATGTTTTCTGTCAGCCATCTACAGACTGTCTAGTCCAGCTTACCGAACCACCCTTCATGGTCATCACACTGGACGATATCGAAGTGGCACATCTTGAACGTGTCCAATTCGGTTTGAAGAACTTTGATATGGTTTTCGTTTTCAAAGACTTCCACCGTGCTCCATATCACATCAATACCATTCCGGTTGAGTCACTCGAGAACGTCAAGGAATGGCTTGATTCCGTGAACATCACCTTCAGCGAAGGCCCTCTAAATTTGAACTGGCCTACCATCATGAAGACCGTCCTAGCCGATACTCATCAATTCTTTGTGGATGGTGGATGGTCGTTCTTAGCCGCGGAATCTGACGAAGAAGGCTCTGACCAAGAAGAAGAGGAGTCTGCCTTTGAAATGTCCGATAGCGAGCTTGCGGCAAGTGATGAGAGTTCAGAGGACGACAGCGACTTCGATAGTAACGCTAGTGACGACGAAGGTGATGCAAGCGAAGATGAAATGAGCGAAGGAGAGGATTGGGATGAACTAGAGAAAAAGGCGAAGCGGAAGGACCGTGAGAACGGCAACCTGAGCGATGATGGTAGTGCGCCAAAGAAGAAGAGAAAGCACTGAACGGTTCCAGTATTTATATTCGCATTGATTTAGAGCACCTGGCTCTCATTTCAATCAGGTATTCAAGGGAGAAATATGGCGTTGGTTGACCAAAAAGGCATATGCGTTATTTTATGAGCGCGTAAGTGGCTGCCTTTGATTCATGGATCTGGCGGAAGCGTTCTTCAGAAATAGTAATAGCAAAATGGATGACATGATACAGAAAGGTGTGGATCTATATCATCTCTTCTCACTATATATGTTGAGCATAAACGTTTCTGGCTGTGTCTGTTATTGACAAGCCTTGAGGTAAATTTAAGATGTAACAATCCTCGGGTTTCCCTCAAACTTCCCATAAAGCTCATGACTAGCTCGCTCTCTTACGATGCTACTGGGAATTATCCGAATACTGCCTATTTCGTGCGGAATACCTTGTAGCAGGGACAACGCGATCTTGTCAGCCTTTGGCTTATGGGAGAAAGCTTCTTGCTCGGATCTCAAGCTATGCATACCCCCTTTATTTATCTGCACGCCCTGATGTTGGATTAGAATAAGCACGAGGGACAATCATAATATATGGAGTCTGCACAAAATGGCTACTAGAAAGAACGATGCAGAGATCCGATGGGTCACGAGCCTATCGGATGAGGAGGCAATACACCTCGCAGATATCGTAAATACGGTCTACTTGATTGGCGAAGCAAGGTTCTGGGTTCCGGGCTGGACGCGCACGACGCCGGCGGGTCTCAGCTTCGTCGCCTCTCAGCATGAGCTGATCGGCGCCTATGTCTCTTCTCGACTTGTCGGCTGTTTACGCTCTTCGCCCGAAGATGACGCTGGCACGCTCTCCATTCTAGCTGTCAGTACAGAGGCGGGAGGGAAGGGGATCGCGACGGATATGGTAGTGTTTGCGGAGGAGCATTGGAAGGCTCGGGGGAAGAAGATGATGAAGTTGGAGATACTAGTTCCGAGGGACTGGAGGAGTGAGACTAAGGAATGCTTGAGGGCGTGGTATGGCCGCATGGGGTATGTGAAGGTTAGGACGGGGACGTTGGATGAGGGGTACGGGGATTTGGTGAAGCAATTGGCAATCGAGTGCGATTTGGTATTCCATGAGAAGGTGCTTTGAGGGAGTTTTGATGCTCTGGTTGGGTGGAATGCTTGGTTCTAGAGTGTGGGAAGTTGGAGCGTTTGATGTTGTTAAGAATAGACCAGATTAGATGGTAAAAGGGTAAGGCTTCCACCATTCCGACTTTTAAGTACAAGTTTTTTCTGGCCTTGAAGCAGAGACATGATATATGAGTGTAGCGCTATATAGAGGCTCAATGAGAGCGTGCTTCTTGTAACAAACTCGCGAAGTCTCGGACCATGAAGTTGGTCAAGGATGACTTGTGGGTCTGCGAATATTTACTTCAATTCAGGCTTACTTTTCTGGCGGATACACCACGATACGATCTATATCCGCACCTTTGTAGTCGAAACCATTGTACAACCCTCGAATCGTGATTGTGTTCTTCTTTCCTTTCTCCAACGTGAGCTGAAGAGGGCTGGACAAAATAATGCCCTTGTGTGTGTCGCGCTGGTATAGGGTATGCACATTTGATGTGTCATCATTGACAACGACACTGCTGATTCTCCGAAGCTGCCATGTCCCTCCAATCCGATCAGGCGTCCCTCCGGCTATGATATCGTAAGTAGCCAGCCTATGGAAAGGAATAAGAATTACTCACGCTGATCCCCATAACCCATGTCATCGATGTCTAAGGCATCAATGTCAGTAAGAAGACGTGTTTTAAGACAACTTTGAGACTTACTCTGGTGGTAGAAGGATATCCATTGAGGCTTTCCTGTTCCTTCAATTCCCTCAAATGTCACGCTACTGTCATTACCGTAGATCCCGGTCACAATAGTGCCACCGCTTGCAAAATTCTGGTCTATGGTCATTTCTGGGTCCAGGCATGATGTATCAGAGTACTCTTACTGCTTCTTGCTTGAAAGCGGCCCCGTTAAGTTTGGCGTCCTTGCCATAATATGTCTTGCCTTCGATAGCTTTCCATTCTCCGGATTGACTGAGAGATCAGCACCATTCTACTTAAGAACAAGTAGTACAAACTTACACATCCAAGTCATAGACATCATGCCATTCGACATTCAACGTTTTCTTCTTGTCATCAATATCGATCGGTAACCAGATGTATCGACTTTCCCACAAGGAATTCGAATCCCACTGGTTATCAAGTTAGTAATATTATATGATATAGAACGGTCACATACTTGATCTCCCAGGTAAAGATAGGTGGTCTTCTTCTTGCCTTTGATTCTCAGTGTGAACCCAGATTGCGAGCTGTAAGTTCGCGTATTTAATGGTGCGACAATGAATGGCTGCGACCACGGGCCAGCGAGTGAATCCGCCCGAAATGCGACGACATCTTTTCAAAGTCTTAGCGCAACTTCTCAGGCATTCGCATCAAGAAACTCACTATTGGGTCTGTATCCAGTCTTATGGCTCATTATTGCATAGTAGCTTTTCTCTGTTTGGATGATCGTCGGCGCTTCGAGATCAAATTTGTTGAACCTGTACACAACCTTGTCGAGGCCAGTAAGGTCTTCGGTAAAGCTAGTGATATAAACATCTCTACCTTCCTTTCGATCTCCATTGGAGTATAGAGAGTATGATCTTCCATCCTTATAGTCCGTGAAAATTCCAAAGTCCTGAGACCAGTTTCCAAGAGGAGAAGTAGCATTGACAAAGGAGTATGGTCCACCGATGGTATCCGACACGGCAAGACCTTGAAGGAGTAGTCCGTAAGAAGAGTTATCAGCATGCCACCACATCTACTCATTGTTTAGTATGATGTAAGACTCTGAATAGAGCTTAGAATACACACGTGATACTGCTTCAACGGCTCACTGTAGACCACTTTCGGTCTCTGAATGATCTTGTCCGGCGAGATGTAGGGATGTCCTACAATAGGTTCTAAATGAATTTACATCAGATTCAGGTTCGAACTCGAAATCGACGGTTTAACGAACCGAGAGCAAGGCCATGGTGTTTCCAGGTCGCCAAATCCTCAGAACTGTATACTGAAACACCACCTCCTTCTGTTTGTTTTTCAATTTTGTATTCCCCAAACCACCAGAATGTCCCATTCTTGTCAACGGTAATTCCACCGGCGTGAGCATTGATCAATTTACCATCTGTATCTAGCCATCTTGCACCAGGGACAATATATTTTGCTTGGGCAAGGACTCCAAATAAGACAAATGAAAAAATCTGTCGCACAAACATGATGAAGGTTACAACGCAGAGCGAAGTTACTAATTGATTGAAGAGACACAGCACTATTGTATACTCATCTTGAAGAGAATAGTGACCAGAGCCGAGCTCCTTCCGGTAAACATTGTACCGAAAATATTAGCTGCGAGAGCCAAGAATTGCGATGGTTAATAGCAAACGGCGAATATATTCTTCCGGAATGGGTCTCTGGACAACTTCCAAGCACGACTTTACCCCGCATCCTATATTGACATCATTGTGATAGACAGATATTGTTTTCTATCAGACTCAAGTGCTTTGGTTGTATTCAAATATCAAACTTCGGAGACTCAGCTACACTGCTGTGCAGCAAGGGAGGCGCATCTGGTCCGGACTTCAAGGGTCTCACACAGCCACAGCTGTCAGAACAGTACTGGTCGTGGGAGGATAACCTGCGGTCTTGAATATTGGCCCTGATCACGATGCACGCTCAAGAAAGTTCGACAGCCTTGGTATGCGTAGGGGCATCGATCATAATCGCGTGAATAGCCAACTGGGGAAGTAGGAGGATATACAACCGGATGCCAAGGGAGGAGTACAGTTTGTAAGACAATGTTTTCTAGCCTCTTTTGGACAAGACGCTTGTACTCGCTTCCTTTTGAAAGCCGACCCTAGAGATCATGTGATACGTGATGTGACATCAATCTGTGACTTTGCTAATAGGACACATGTCCGAAAGGCAAATGCTTTTCTGTCTAGCTTGTAGAATTAAATTCGATTTTGACCCAGTAGTCTTTCTTTGTGCAAATCAATTGTGCCAGACTGCACTGACCACTAAAGACACGTTCTTATCCCAACCACTACCGCAATAACACCTCAGTTCCAACTTGCGGTGAGAGGTACGAGAATTTAATTCATACTAGTTTATATACGTATATAGATATATTCGCCACTTCGTCGCATGGATATAAAATAAGTGCTTATCCTCGCTAAAACGCCTGCAAATCAAATGTTAGCAGATCAAACCTCATCGAGACCATTATTGGAGTAGTATCGGTATTGTGTTGGCATTGTGTTGGAATGAAGCAGATATGTTATAAACCTTCTCTGGCGCGACTGGCAAGATTGAACGTTCTTCACTTTTCTAGATCGATTATATAGCCTCGTAAAGTAAAGAAAATTAAGCAATGGCACCCACCACGCTTCCTCCAACATCTCGAGGCTTGACCCTCCATGTTACCATCTTCATTGCGCCCGAGAACGTCGAAAAGTTTCTTGGCCATATGTACCCGGTATACAAGCTTGTCGCGGCCGAGCCGGAGTGCACGTTCTTCGAGGTGTATTACAGCGCTTCCGAACCAGGAGTAGTGCACTGGGTCGAGAGCTGGAGCAAAGATCAGGCGTGGCTCTTGGAGGCAAGTGATTCCTTGATCTAACCAGTCTGGTACTGCAGCTGATACAACCTGATCCCTTAGGTGCAACTCCAAAAGGAGTACTATAAGCCATATTTCGAGGCCACCGAGCCATTGTTCATCAAGCCCCGTACGAAGCCTGAAAAGCTCTAATTTCGCGCTCATAGTGCTAACATGTTGCCGTTATTAGGAGAGTTTAAGTTGCTCGAGAGGCTCTCCCCCGAATGGACGACTATCAAGCCCGAGCACACTGCTTAGTGGCGCGATGAAGTGCATGTCCTATTGCCCTAGGGCAGATGGTGTAGGCTCGCATATCTGAATGGATTAGGGGCTCGTTTTCACCTGTCATAACTCTGCACGTATTATAGGAGTTATTTATTCGGCTATATAAGTCAACCAATTAAACTTCAGTATAGAAAACCTGAATTTGAAGCTGAGAAGTATCTTATATTAAATCTAGACATGCAGTGACCATCAACTACTTAGTATATTCCGTCCACTATGAAGAGTACTTAACAGCGACTTTGAAATGTACAGATCAAGTTTTCATATGAGGTATACAGATGGTTGATGTGAAAAGAACATTTGGCGCCATGTCTCGACCAGTTAATCACTGGGCTAATCTGGGACTTTAATAGCCTACTCTAGCCAGCTGCTGATTTCCAGTGAGAAGCAGCCATCTATCATAATTGTTCTCTACGAAAGTTGGCCATAAATATTCGACTTTTTAATGCGATTTCTTCGCACATATCGAAGAAATAAATAAGGAGATATGAGGCACATGTTGTGCTGCCAAAATAGCCTACCAGGCTAAGGAAGTTTGCCGGGACATGGATGGTCCCGCAGAAGATAATTTGATTGGGATGTTGAATATTATAAAGGGACAAGATACTAGCCATCTAACGACAAAGATAGCAAAGGTTCTTCACCAGAACATCTGCTGCTTGGCTTTCTATGGCATCGAGTCTTATTTTCTCAAGTTGTACGTTCTGAGGCGAGCTGGCGTTGGAGCAGGCTTTGAAGCAAGATGAGATATACCTGAGAATAGTATTTGCATATATAAACCACCTTATCAACGTAGGTCTAAGCTAAGCTTTTGGATTTTTATCAAAGAGTATCACCTGGACTGTGATATCATCTCTAATTGTCCTCGAGTACGGAGGCTTTGCCCCGGCAAGTCCACATAGCCTCTCATAATCACATCCTCCAAGCGCATTTCTGACCAAATGAGCTGCAACATTCTCGTCCTCGACCACGAAATCCTCATCCTGTGGTTTAATGCTCCATATCGTCTCCCGTTTCTTCACCGGCTGCGGCTTCTTTGGCCCCTTGCCGATCGTCCCTTCATCTCGTGCTTGGATCCACATCTCAACCAACTTCACCGCCTGCTCGCTGCTGATATGATCCCACAGCCCATCACTGGCCATTACTAGAAACTCACCTCCGCCCTTGATCTGTGTAGTCGTAATGACCGGCTCGGCAGTCATATACGGCGGTGTTTTATACCCCGGTCTCAAGGCCTTCCAGAAATACCTTGCTTTAAGATCTTCAAGGGTCTCCTTGGGCCATTTCCAGGTCACGTCCCCAAAGGCACGTGTTACTGCTATACCAAGTAATCTTCCGCTTTCGACATCGATGACGTCTGCCTCTCCTGGATGAGCAGCTCTGACACGTTCGAGTTCAGATTTGTTGAAGCCTGTTTGGTCAAGAGATAGAGGTGTAGCGGTATAGGATCCAGAGGCATCACGCTGGCCAAGGACGGCACGGCAATCTCCCGCGCTGGCGACGCGAAGGAGGCTAGTATTTGGGTCGAAGATTGATAGGATTGCACAGGAACCCGCGAAGCTCGGTGCTAGTCTGGACAGAGCTTCGGTGAAGGACTTTGAGTCGTTGCGTGCAGCGTCGCCGTCGGATAGTATGTCGGCATCTAACTGGCGGAAGGCGGAGGAAATAGCAACGTCTACTGTAGGTGGAGGCACAGCTTGGCCGTTGAAGGATTGGTAGAGTTGAGTTAGGTTACGTGTCACGTACGGCACCAGAGACTCTTTCAATGTCTCTGACATTGCTGGGCCACTTGCATTTCATGTTAGATATAGCCCCTTCCTTGGGATAATTGAATGACTCCCAACTTACTTATGACCATCAAACACACCCCAGAATAACCACGGCTGACCACCATCACCAGCTGGCGATCGCGAGGCTACAAGGGTATCCTCACTTGGAGAGTTGCTCGCGAGCCTGATACTGTCCCACCGCGTCACGCCTTGGGACTTTTCGGACAAGGAATAGCTTTTGGCCGCCTCGTCCAGCCATTGTTTAACGTCATATAAACTAAACGGTTTTACAGAATGTCCCTGCCATCTGAACGATCCCTCCTCAAATCCTGCCTGAAGTTGATGTTTTGGTTGTGGCTTTCCTGAGACGTATAGATAGCCTCCCGAGGCCAACACCACTGCTGTCAAGAAAAGAAAACGCGATCTATTTTGATGATTTAACTTTTCAGGCTTTTGTGTTGAGAATCTGGTTCGCTGGGTTTGTGAGATTCTCTGAAGGTGGTGACAAGGGATAGGACGGAGCCGTTCTGGGTGAAATAGAGCTGGGCGAGAGAGGCTCGGACGGAGCATGTTTAATGTACTGTCTATTTTCCGCTATCGACACAATTCCTCTTGTAGTTTGCAAGACCGGGATTTATATGACGATTGTTTGAATGAGTTGTGGAACAGATGAGATGAGAGGTCATAATTGAATGCAAGGTTGCCTTAAATATGTCAGCGAATCACAACCAAATCTCGCCAAGAGTGCAAGGCACATTCAACCCGGTCACCCATTAGGGGACGGCAGCGTTCGCTCAAGTTGACCTGATTGCTAAATTAGGCAATATTGAAACCCCTAAATGCTCAGACTAAACCTAGTTGGCTATGACTTGATTTATGTGGGACAAATGTATATTATCTACCAAATAGACTTGATCATCTAAAATACTGGAAATAAGCATCTGTACAGACCTAGAACTGAATTAAAAGCAATCTCTCTCAGCCCAGGCGGGCTCTTTGATCTGAACCATTCTCTCAGGCCCCATTGAGGATTTCTAAATAGTACCAGAGTGTTGCTAAATCAAAGTAGCGAGGCCAATCTACTACAGACGGTAATTCTTTCCGCCAAGTCCGCGATAGATTTAGATTCGAATAGGCCAGGATCAATACGATTGACCTATGCTATGCATTCTATAGCTATGTATACCAACTACTAGGCTGTGACAACAGTTCTCTTGGATTTCCATACTCCACTACTCGTCCAGAGTTAATGACTGCTACCTTGGTCATAATCGAGTACTGTCACCAAATGATGAACCATGGGACTAGCCGTCTTGTTAGTCCATTTATCGAGGACAATAAGCTTAACCATCTCTTCCCTCTCGCGATCAAGATTGCTTGTTGCTTCATCAAATATCACGATGTTGCTTTCTCGGAGCGAAGCATACGCAATGGAGAAGAGCAGCTCTTAGCCCTTTGATAATGGGATATTCTCAATATTCATGTCGAACACCTCTGTAAGACTGAAAATTTCTTCAAGACCAACACGCGAAATGCTGCCAGGATCTCCTCTTCTAATTTTGTGGAGGAATGGTCAACGTTCAGTCGGACTGTTCCAGGGATCATAGTTGAATCTTGCGGCAGAATGACCAGACCGGATCCAGCCTTCTCTCTCTCGTAATTTCCTCAATTGAGGTATTGCCAACTGTGATACTGCCAGATGAGGAGTTGAGTAAACGTGCAAGGTCAAATTGAGATTTTTGTAAAGTATAGAGCACAAATAAGCAGAATAGGATAGTAGTTGCCATTATTTGAAACCGGTTGCGTTCAAAATGCCTCGACCAATCGCACTCGCTAGAGCTGTACAAGTCTGCAAAAATTCCGATGGAAGTTGTGAGTCGATTAACGATATATCCTGGATAAATATATTGAGCGTAACCCCTAGGCATGTGGAACAGTGAAACAGGTATGGTGCTTTCATACCAGTAGCAAGTAAGTAGAATGGAGTCAGCTTCCTGAGCGAGGAACAATCACAATGAATATCTAACACAATGAGACACTAAAAACCAGCAGAGCTGATGCAGTAAAAGCTACATGTATCCCGACATAAGTTCCTTCATCTCTTGTCGGAGACAATTCATTAGCTCCTGCCTATCACTGAACCCAGACGTCTGAAAGCATATTGGTAAGAACATTCGCGTATTTTTGGGTGCTGTGGGCCTTGGAATTTTGAAAGCACAATACTTACGAGGATATTGGACGCAAAAAATCCGCATTGCAATAAAAACTACAAACAGGAATGCCTGAGGGTAGCCAATAGATTGCAGATAGTACCGGTACGCTGAAAGATCATCTATTCTACGAGACTCATCCTCTGACACTACGGGGGTACTTCATCGGACAAACGACAGTGCATTAATGGGAACGGCTCAAAGTGCGGCGAGATTTGTGGCTGGATGATTTGGTATTTCGCTGCTTCTCGTATAATCGAAAAAGACTTGTGTCTTAAAGTCATCAAAAGTTCCTTGGAAGCAAATTCGACCGCCTCTTTCAAGGGGGACAATCTTATCTCTAGCCTCAGCATTGTAAACCAAGCAGAGTTCTCATTAACTACTTGCGTTCAAGCAAAGAATTACCGAATGCTCCCAGTCTTCAATAGCCCACGGCGTCCAAACTGCCTGTTTTGGACCCCGGCGTCTGTTTGGGCATCAAGGCGGCTGCAAGGGTTTTCAAAGGTCAAGAGCTTAGTATTTTTTTTGAATGCATAATAAAACAGATGAATATCTATGCAATGAGGAACGTATGAGGGGTGCACTGATATTGATTGAAGATTGCAAGCAAGCTCGGCGGGGAGTGGTATGTGCTTCTAACTGCTGGGGAGAGATTACACTATCAGGCACGTGCGCACGTGTCAGATCCAATATTGATCCCAGCAAGATCGGGTGCTTTTGATGCTAGAACATATCAGGTTAGATTAGGAAGCTCGTTCCCTGACTCTTCGGCAGACGTGGATGCTTGCTTTCCCATGACAGCAAGAAATCAAGTTCTTCCAATGAAGTAGTGCTATTGATTCACGGCAACAACGATGCGGCGAACTCTCATGGTTCCAGGCTGTTGTCGCTGTGGATTTACGCGGGTTGACGCTAGCAATATTCTACAGCGGGGATATTATGGTAGGTGAGCCAGAATCCTGAAAATTCTGATGCGCTATGTTCTCAGGTCTGATGTCATTCTCGCTGGGTCAACGTTCTTGGGTATGTGTTTAAGCACACGTCGAATTACCGAAATGGCGAAGTCATAAGCCATGTTCTGGCATAAAAATTGCCCCTCGAGAAGATAGAGGCCCAATGTGTCATCGATTTTAATACCATTGAATCGCATCGTATACATATATATAGTCTTCTCGTGAAGTGAAGAGGGGTGTAGGTGTTGAGAGGGATGGTCCTGCATTAGCTGAGGTCACTCAACGCAAACCAACCTGAATTTTAAAGGACCGTATTGGCCCCGGATTTCCCGATTACCATACTGTACGCCACTAGCGGATAATATCGTTTTTCGTTCGATAAACCTGAATGGAAGAGACTCCTCTTCTGCTGTACTGTGTGGCCCGTAACCGGATTTGTCGTGTTCCTGTCTCTGGCTCTGTCTCTGTCCTGTAAGTATGTCCAGGGATCATTCACGAGGTGTGGTGGGGGCAGGTACGAATCATCGAAGAGGCAAAGAAAGAATCCAAGGTTGGTTGGTACCCCGTTTGTTCTTGCCATAAATAACTTTAAACAGTATAAACCTACTGCTTCTGATCCCCTCCCCCTCCATCAACAACTCGCCCAAATTCCTCATCACCACCTCTCTTGCTTCCCTTTTTTGGTGCCCTTGTCAATCGTTCTAGTAAATTTCATACATACACTCGCTCAATTTCCTCATAAAATGCGCTCTGTAATTACCACCACCGCAGTCCTGCTATCGGGAGCGTCTGCTGCTTTCCAAGGCTTCAACTATGGAGCTACGAAATCAGGTTCGCATGGCTTCTTGACTGCAATCTTGAGTCTCTACATTCTTAAGGCTCTAGATGCAAAGCTTAATAAACACAGTGCTAATTCGGTGATAGACGGATCCTTCATGTTCCAAGCCGATTACGAGGCCAAGTTCAGAAATGCTAAGGAGCTCGCTGGTACCAACGGGGCTTTTACCAGTGCCAGACTCTACACCACAATTGTGATTGACGTTCCCGGTCTCTATCATGAAAAGATACTAACGAGGCTGTAGCAAGGTGGAAGTTCTACCAATGAGCCCACGCAAGCCATTCCCGCCGCCATCTCTCAGGATGTGTCTCTTCTGCTAGGTTTATGGGCATCTGGAGGTGAAGGTTTTTGTAAGTAGGCCCTCTGCCATTGTGAACTCGACTTTCCATTATGCCTCGGAGAAGTGGTCCTCATATCTACTTACTTTGGGAAGTTGGGAAGTTGGGAAGCAGATCTTATGTGTTAGATATATTTATGACCTACTGCTAACATATTTGTCCCAGTCCAAGCTGAGATCACCGCATTGAAGTCTGCTATCACACAATACGGGTCGGCTTTTACCAGTCGTGTTGCCGGTATCTCGGTTGGAAGTGAGGACCTCTACCGTATCTCCCCGACTGGAATCGCAGCCAACTCAGGCTATGGCGCTAACCCCGACGTGGTTGCGCGATATATCGGCGAACTCAGATCTGCACTCGCTGGTACAGCATTAAGCGGTGCCTCTATTGGCCACGTTGACACTTGGACTGCTTGGGTCAACAGCTCTAACAACGCCGTGATCGATGCTGTCGATTGGATTGGTTTCGATGGCTACCCCTACTTCCAAAATACTCAATCCAACGGTATTGAGAACGGCAAAGGCCTCTGTAAGTCAATATCCTGTGATTCCTCACAAATCTGGAGGCCACATATCAGCTTGGGTTAGAGGGAAGCGCTGCTAATCAATGAAACAGTCGATGCGGCTCTTGCCGCCACCCAGGCTGCCGTTGGAGGCAAACCCGTATGGATTACTGAAACAGGCTGGCCAGTCAGCGGCAAGACCGAGAACCTCGCTGTTCCTAATACCGCCAATGCCGAGACATATTGGAAGGAAGTTGGCTGCCCATTGGTATGTAAATCTCGATACGTATTGTACCAGTATCCAAAAGGATACATTCGCAAGCTCAAAATCAATCTAAGAACATGGCTAATCCTTCCTAGTTCGGAAATGTCAATACCTGGTGGTACACGCAGCAGGATTCGGACCCGGTCACCCCAAATCCTAGCTTTGGCGTGATCGGTTCTTCGTTGTCGACTACCCCATTGTATGATCTTTCCTGCAGTGCTGGTCCCTCTTCAAGCTCGACCTCTGCCGCTCCTTCATCTACCAGTTCGGTAATTGCGAGTTCCGCCAGCTCCGCCAGCTCTGCGATATCCAGTTCTGCTGGTTCTGCCAGTTCTCTAATCACATCAGTCATTGGTGGAGGAAGTACTACCTCTGCAGTTGCCTCAAGTGTCGTCTCCTCGGTCTCCACTGCCGCAACAGGCGGCGCGATTGCTTCTTCCGGAGGTGGTCTCGGACCTGTGGTCACTGTTCCATCTGTCATCAACCCATCAGCAACTCCCACTGGAACAGGTTCAGGTTCTGGTTCCGGCTCTGGATTAGGAGGAAATGGCACCTCTGTCTCTACCCCTACGAGCCCAGGCCCTACTAGCCCAACCGAGGTCCCTGTAGGCGCCGCTGTTGCTCTCTCAGGCTCACCCATGGCTGCTTTCGCCCTTTTGTTGGCTGCAATCGTAGCCTTGTAATTGATATAACGATATGGGAGTGGATATGCATAGGATGGGAAAAATTATCGCATGGAATTTTGGGCCAACAGGTTAATGTAATAATAATGAATGGGCATCTCGGGAGTAGCTGCCAATTAATCACGGTCTTTTGTAAATTTGATTTTGATGAATGTTTTTCACAATGTGATCCTGCAGGATTGCTTGAGGTTAATTCCTCTGGTTAGCAGAACGACATAACTACAGCATTAGAACTGGTTTATTGAACTTATGTGACTTATAAGTATAATCAGAAAATTTTGCTGTCTTCACTTCAGCTTTTTCCTTACGATATCGCCGCTGAGGTGAAAGCGAGCGAGGTTGATTGTAGTTAGCGATGAAACACTGCCTAACCACATGAGTTGACATGAATAAGTTTGCCACTTCAATCGATGTAGTGCTGGACGTGAAGAAAAAATCGGTATTTACCATTCCATGAGTCTGAAAACCTCATATCTTAATATCACGACCACAGAGGTACGGAAAATTCCCTATTAATATGCTACTACGGACTGATATTACATCCTGTTCGTTCTGAGCATCTTTTTTCATGCAAAATGTTGGACAATACTGGTACTATGTCTATGACGTAGACGAACTCTCCTTGACTGTTTTGGATCAGGTGGTTTGAATGAAGTGACTGGTTGGATTGGAAGGACTTTGTGACAAGATTTATGGAATAAGGGAATAGTGGCTGGTGAATGCATAATTACAGTAGGAGTAAATCTGTTCACCAAAACTGGTTGCTGCTGCCCCAGGTTTTCAGGTCGGTAGGGGAAATGAGCCAAACAGGGAGTCACCTGGGCAATCTACCGTAGGCTTTGGTGAGGAGGGGGTTGGTGGATGAACAGACTAACACTACTGTACAGTCATCAAGCACTTCAAATCAACCCAGTGATTCATCAACCCACGAAAACGCACATTGGAAAAATAAATAAATATATATAAAAAATATAAGGAACAAAATCAGAAAGTGGACCTAGGGCGATTTATCCTTTGCCACTCTTGATCACTTTCGTCGTTCGTCCGCTCGTATCTGAAATTAGCGACAATCAAACACCCTGGCACTGCCTTCCACTGCGCACTACTCCATAAACGTTACCCCAGGGGACTAGCCAAGGCTTTCCTTTCACCGTAGCCGCGCCGCCCAGGAAATTTGATCATCCATCAACCATCATACCAAGCAGAAACAAGCATCACGACAAGACATCAGACAGATAGCATCACCCACGATACCGGATCCCCGTTTTGCATCCCACTGCTAAGCTCTGACGTCGCATCCTGGCTTTTACCTCTCGCATGTCTTGAGCATCGCGAGGTATTGGCGTCCGGTCGTTCCTGTACAACACATCCCCTATTCGAACGAATACAGAATCACATTCAATTGAGACCGCTTACGCGGGGTGGAAAGATGAGATATCCCTTCATTTCTTGCGCGACAGCGCTGTTGGCTACGAGTACGCTTGTGGCTGCTGTGATTGATGTAGATCTAGATGATCCAGGTAGGCGGCGCTTCCAGACTGTGCGATTCCCTTGTGACTGACCGCTGTCAAGCATCGATACGGAGTGCCGCCTCGACATTAGCATACGATCTGATGACATACTACAAAGGCAATCAATCTGGAGGCATTGTCGGCGTTCTGCCTGGCCCTCCACCTGATCCTCCAGAGGGATGTAAGTTTTGTGGATATCTTCCTCGTAGGACGATATACTGATATTCTGTAGACTACTGGTGGGAGTCTGGTGCGATGTGGGGAGCTTTGGTTGATTATTGGCATTATACGGGAGATTCTACGTATAACGATGTGCTGCAGGCAGGCGTCCTGCATCAACAGGGCGAGGAGCAAGACATGATGCCTTCAAATTGGTCATCGTCCATGGGTAATGATGATCAAGGATTTTGGGGTATGACGGCAATGTTGATGGCAGAGCATAAGTTTCCAGATCCGCCGGCAGACCAGCCGGGATGGTTGGCGCTGGCTCAAGCCGTATTTGTCACACAAACCGACAACAAAGGTCACGATAATGAATGCGGAGGAGGGTGAGTTTCCTCTACTCTCGGGACAGCTAGAACCGTCTACTAATTTTTCCAAGACTTCGATGGCAGGTTTATCCATACCTTACGGGCTATGACTATAAGAACTCTATTGCTAACGGATGCTACTTCAACATTGGTGCTCGCCTTGCTCGATACACTAACAACGATACATATGCCCAGCTTGCCGTGAGATCTTTCAACTGGGTTCGCGCTATTGGCTTAATGGACTCAGATTACAGGGTTTACGATGGGGCTCATATTGGGACAAACTGTACCGATATCAACAAGGTACAATTCTCATACAATGCTGCTGTCTTCCTGCTTGGAGCCGCAAATATGTACAATTACGTAAGTCGTTGCACCTCAAGTATCTGGCCTAGGCTAATGTAATCAGACGAACGGCTCCGAAGAATGGAAGACCCATGTCGACGGTCTTCTCACCTCGATCCTTACTGTATTCTTCCCGGATGGAATCGCCTACGAAGTGGCATGCGAGCCCAAGCTCACCTGCACAACCGATATGTTCAGTTTCAAGACCTATCTGCTGAGATGGATGGCAGCAACTGCTCTCATAGCACCATACACTGCAAGCCGTATCTACCCAGTTTTTAAGACTTCAGCTGCTGCTGCCGCAAAACAGTGCAACGGAGGTGCTAATCAGCGGGCTTGCGGATTAAGTTGGTCGTTGGGAACTGCTTATGACGGACGTACAGGTGTTGGACAGGAGATGGCTGCCATGTCAGCAATGTTCGTCAACTTGCAGCCATTGGAGTATATAGCACCGCCAGTCACGAATGCTACCGGTGGAACGAGTGCTGGTAATCCTAATGCTGGATCACATACAAATACGAATCCCACAGCGATCACGTACGTATTTCCTGCAATCTTGACGAGTTTTCCAGATATGCTGACACGATACAGACCAGCAACGACAGCAGATAGAGCTGGTGCTGGAATAGTGACAACAGTTGTTTTGGTTGGTGTCACAGGCATGTTTGGCTGGATGAGCATATAAACCATCACCTCTGCATCACGAATATTGTATCTCATTCATCAGTCAGCACTGAGGAGTATTAGTGTGTACAAAGCACCTTTTTCAACCGCCACCAAAAACTACAACATGCATGCATTTACCGGAATTTCCCTCTTTATTTGAAGAGCTTGGGGGAGTTAAGGGGATATGGGGGCTGGGAAGGGGTTGTATTAGATATGGCTAGTGTAATGATGCATTCTGCGGGTCTTTCATTTATTTTATACATTCATATTTGCGATACCCTCCAGCTAACAAGAGCCACGGGGAGTTTTTTGTGTCTTTTTTGTGTGGTTTTTTAATGTTCTTGTTTATAGGAATAGGGAAAATATGTTTCTAATCAGGTTCCGTCTATTCGTTTTTCTGAACGTGTGATTATAACAACGTATGGCTTCGCTTTCATCGCTGCTCGATCTCGGTACGTGCTCATTTCCCTTGCTCTTAATGTAGTACCCCTTTCTATCCTTCTATGTTGCCCGACGCTTCCATCTCTTCGTTACTTCTACTTCTCCTCTTCCTTACCTCCCCTGCTATCCCCGTCTACCCCAAATCAGAAACCGCCCAACAAGCCACCAAAGCACGGCGGCCCTCAAAAGAAAAATTTCCAATCCCAGGATTTCAAGCCATCCGAAGGCGACATATTCGCTGCCCAATATTTTGAGAACGTGATTTGCATATTCTGCTTCCTCTGCTGCCGTCGCGTGGCTGAGGATGAAGTTCTCAAAGCCCGTCAAGCCGCTACACGTTCCCGCGTCTGTTGCAGCGGGCGGAGAAAGTATAGGAGCGGGATCGGGAGGTTTCTCATAAGCGCACGTTATCGGCTCGGGACGCCTGCGGAGATACGAAATAAGCGCGTACTTCCACGGGGGCCGCCGGGCCGCCGTTGCGGTTGGGACAGGAGAGGCGGCGGCGGTGGCGACGAGCAGATCCAGCGGTGCGGAGCCAGAGAGCGCAACCGTTGCGCTGCCGCTTTCAGACCTCAGCGCCTCGGCGACGGATGCGTAACGCGCGAATCTCGAATAGAATAGCGGCGTCAGCACCCGGATATCGAGGGCTTGCGGCGCCGCTGGCGCCGATAGCTGCGGGGAGGGCGAGCGCATCGTTTCGCTTCGTAGATCGACGAGCCCTGCCGGCGTGTACGTCACCCTCGTGCTCTCCTCTGCGTTCTCGACCACGTGGCGGAGGTACCTCCGGAATAAACGCTCGATGAGGAGCTCTGAGGCGATGCCGTCCCGCGCGATGGTGTCTTTCCGCGGTTCGGGCCGGAAGACCCAGGGCAGCTTTTTGGTCGTGAGGATCGTGAGGGCCTGCGCGACGGTTCGTGGGAAGGTCGCCAGGCCGATCCACCAGTTTGCTGCTAGGAAATGGGTCTTTTGGAGGAGGGTCATGGTGGAGGGGGGGATGCCCGGGGAGGTGGAGAAGAGGCGGGCTATTAGTTTTGGGGAGCCGGTGGAGGAGGAGAGGGTTATCGTTGCGTCTATCAGGCCTGGTCCCGTCACTGAGGTATGTCAGTTATGAGTGAGGAGGGAGGCTGGCGCACTGGAAGGCAAAGGGAAGCAAGCACTGAAAGAGGGAATAGGCGGGAGCTTACTGGAGGGATAGAAAGGATCGTTTGCGGATAGGGAATAGGAACCTGCTCGGGAGTTAAAGACCGAGACGTAGAAGTCTTTCGGCCACTGGCCGGTGAAGCGTGGGCTCTTTGGTTCATCTAAGAGAGTTTGGTGTCAGCGATACAAAGGCTATGTAGGTTGTATAAAGGTTGTCTACCTGTGGAATTTGATGAAGAGCGAGATGGCTTTAAAAAGTAGCTGTGGCGTTCGCCGAACGTGTTATTGACTTCCAAGATCAGTGCGGAAAGCTCTTTGGTGGCTGAGTAGAGATACCATAGTGATACAGGGTTGGAGTAGTAGCCTGAGAATCGTATATCAGTAAAAGCGTATTGCAAAGCTATATGATACAATATATGAGGTATCACAGTCGGGACATAGGGCTTGATGACTACCTACCCAGAAATCTCGGAGCTGTGACCAAGAACGCATACGGATACTCTTTATGGTCAACTCCCTAATACATTATTTAGAAGGGGCATTGCCAACTCTAGGGAAGACATACCTGAGTTTGCAGGAAATCTCGAAGCTTCCCCTTCAAACCGTTTGCATGATGACCTCGGGCTAAGTAATCATCACCACTCACAACATGCCATGCCGCGCCATGTTTCAAAGAGAATATCCTCCTATACCATGGCAATACCATGGCTGGGTCATCAGCGGAAAGCATTCCACCCACCGAACCTTTCCATCCTACCGGAACCCCAGCCAGGAGGTACGAGTATTCGAAACTGTGCTTGGTTGGAAAAAATCTCCTGTGACTTGTCCGGCATGGGAACAGCATGGGCTCAGTTGAGATACCGTCCAGACTCGCGGTTGGCTCTTTTAGAGCCTTAACGTATCTCAGGATTTGGAAAACTGTAAACACCACAGCCCCTGTTGTGAGAAGTGCTGATAAAAGTTCCTTGTTAACATTTGTAGCAGCAACTTCCTGAAGACTTTCCTTATTTCTTGTGAAGGAAATTAAGAATAATAGTAGAAGATTAGTCTGGTCTATTACCAGCCATGACATCAGTTCTATAAGAAGTACAGGACTCAAAATACCTCCATGTTGAGAACTCTGAGTTGACATATTGAGAGGGCCAAACTAAGGAAGTGATTTTCTACTCTGTGACTGCATGATTTAAAAATGATATAAGGTCCTAAAGGATTATACTTAGGACAAGACTTGGGAACTTTATTATATATCCTTCGCACTCAAAATCCAAGTGACAGAAGTGTTTCATAAGTGACATTCTTCAACACGCTGTGAAGTCTAGAATATGTACAGGGATGCTTTCGGTTACTGACTAGCGTCTCTGGTATGATTCATTTGTGGCTGACCCTGCGCCACACCCTTACCAACCAAGGGACTATTTATCTTCACCCCTCCAGCACATCAACACTATCTACAAACCACCACCACAAGCACACGACCACGCAAACACCTCTTCAATCAAGAAACCCCTAGCTACTCAATAAAAACTACATAACCTCAAGTTCTTACTCTTCATTACCGCAATCATGGATGACTGGGACAGCGTTACCAAAATTGGAAGCAAGACTCGTGGAGGCGCAGGCGGTGGAAATCGGGAAACCGTTGTTCGAGGCAAGAGCGCACTAAACGCAGCTCAACGCTCCGGAGCAGTCATCGGCACAGAGAAGAAGTTTGCTGCTGGCAATGCTGTAAGCCCACTCCCTCCTACCAATCCTCCTCTGCAACATATTTTTTGGCCCTTCTTTCCCGCCCTATTCCACAGCCTTCTAACATCTTCCAGACTAGCAAACCCGGCGTTGAAGGCCAACGCCTCACCAAGGTCGACCGCAGCGATGACATCGTCAAGCCAACCAAGATCCGCAAGGAGGTCGCAAATGCCATCGCTGCCGCACGCAACAAGAAGGAGCCAAAGATGACGCAGAAGGATCTGGCGACTAAGTGCAACAGCACTCCTAAGATCATCGCCGAGTACGAGAACGGTAGTGCGTCAACTCCGGATAACGCTCTGCTAGGCAAGATTGAGCGTGCTCTAGGCGTCAAGCTGCGTGGTGCGCTGGATGATATTGGAACGCCGCTCGGAGGACCAAAAAAGAAGTAGTGGATTGTTAGGCAGGTTTAGGAAGGAGTTCTGGGGATGCTTTGAGTTACGAATGGCGCCTCTGGAGAGCATCGATACTTTTGCGCATTCTTATGAAAGTTATGGTTTGGACTAGCGGTCACAAAATGTATTACGATCATAGAGTTCACTGAATCGAGATTAGACAAAATTAGTTGTGTGTACACTTCATTTGATTCTATGCATGTTCTTATTCCTAGGGGTATCTTCTCAACAATTATACTCTAGCCAGATGACTAACCAACAATGCTTAAACGGCATGTTTAATTCGATCCTTGATATCAGACTCCGAAGGTCTGTGATCTCTATCTACCACCAAAGCTTCCATCTTTCCCATCTTCACCAGCTTCACCCAGTATGGAGCTATCTCGGTAACCAGAAGCCGTAGACATACATCTCCCTCTTCCTTGGACATAGGAGTTTTGAGCGAGTCTCGTAATTTTGCCAGGACAGTAGGCATCGTGAAGGATACCCTCTGCTGCCCAACAGAGCCTGAAGTACTCAGCATCGTCAAGACTCCTGCCACCTCACCAATCCTCTGCAATGCAGCTTTGCGGCTCAGCTGCTCTTTTGAAGGTGGTGCTGGTAATATCGATTGGTGAAGTTGCTTCGCTCGTAATCGCTCGAGCAGTGTAGGTTTTGTTCCGGTGACGATTTCAGCAGCAAGAACATTCTTTCCATTCGCAATGTCTTTCTTGATGACAATTCCAGCCTTCAGATCTTCCAGCCTCCGCTGTCCCTTAGCAAGGAGTGGCGACATTTTCGAAAGTGACGCACATGTGGTTATAGGTTCCAAAGGTAATCCGTTGATAAACTCATTTATCGTCACGTCACTATCGTTTCCTTCCCACATCTTCCACAGCTCCAGCACAAACATATCGTTCAGCGAATTCTCATCCACAGGTCTAGCCACCCTTCCCTTCTTTCCGCCTCCTGTTGTAATCTCAATGCATATCTTCCCATGCCCATAATCGGAGAGACTTAGGTTCGAGAGTTTCTGGTTGTGGATCTCTTCTGAAAAGCCTTTGTTCATGATACCGATCGTTCTGCGGATATCATCAAGCACTACCCGTCTCTTTCCCCATGCTCGCGCCACGTCTGGGCAAAGCATTCGTAAATCGGCAGGAGAGTGCGTGCCATTGTGTGCATAATGCAGTGATAATGCGGTAAGAAATGACGCGTGCAGGTTTATGAGATCTAGTAGTTCGGTGGGGAGTTGGGCGGGCAGAGGGCTTGCTTCCCTTGTTGGTTTGTCTGTCTCTTTTGTTGAGACGAATAGACGATCGAGGAGTGATCGAGCTCCTTTGGTGGATGTCTCAAGTACTGGTGATGCGTTTGTTTGCTTTTCTGGGGTCTGCGGACTGAGACCAGTGTGTCGCCGGGGCAGCGGCTTGATATCTCTGGCGACAGTAGTGATTGTTGACACAGCCTGCGCAGCTTCCTCCTTAACCTCAACTAGCTTTCTCTTGCCTCCTGTTGTAATATTTGAGGCAATTGCTACCGTATCCACATAATTGTTCTTCTCAATCACGGCCTTGTCGTATGCGCTTGCCTTGGAAACACGAGTGTATGCATCGAGGTTTCTGGTGCCTGCCGTAGTTGCGTTCCTTGCGATCGTGGCTGACACTTTTCGTTTCTTAATCGCTCCTGGCATGGTTGAAATATTTGTTAGGGTAGGAGCCAGTGTCGAAATTTGATATTTGGATGATGGAAGTGGGAGGGCAATTCTCGACAATATAGCTTTGACCTCAAACCCGCGAGGCTGGGAAATTGGTTTCGAGACGCGATTTTTCGCGTAAAGTGAATGTCGGACTGCCCCACCAATTTCTTGATTATGTAATTATTCTCAACCACATTTCATCAATGCATGCTGCCTTCAAAAGTCACCTCTCTTTCACTGAACAATATTGCCGCAGGTTTTGAAGCAGCTCAGGAATACGGAGGGGAGGGTGTCCTCTGGGGAACTGTCCCGGCAACTCGTCGAATGCCGCCCACATATCGCACCACATTCCTCACCTAAGAATATCCATGGCCCTCTCATTCTTAGAAGTTTTCCCACGAGAGATCCGAGACCAGATATACACATTCGTATTGGCAGGGTCTTCAGGCAAGGTATCTCTCTCGCCATGGACGGTCGATGTAGCCCGCTCATTGTCGGTGCTTCGGGTTTGCAGGCAGATGCAGAAGGAGTGCAAAGCGATTATATGGCAGCATAACAGGCTCACAGTCCGGCCAGTAACACAACTATTCCAGGCTCTCCAAAGCATATCTGCTCCAAGACTTCAAGGAATCGAGCATATCAGGATGTCATTAGAGCTATTAGACCGGGATGAGTTGGAGTGGGCAGATGGCGGCGTGAAAGCGTTCGCGAGCTGGCCAGACTTACGGACTATCACATTCACAGCTAACTGGGAAAGGCCTCGCAATGTCGCAGAGTTTCACCAGGAACTTGACCTGCGGCGTGGGCGTATCTACGATGGGCGATTGTACAATCCAGATATGCGCCCGAGTGATACCCTGCGGATTATGACTGGCTGGCCGCGCTTTTGTCATTGGGGAAAGCACAACTGGCTACAAGTGATGCTGCTGGATGCTGGCAGAGTCGACGATATACTGCAGGATATGCATAATAAAGTGGGTGGGGAGATGTGGGTCGACGGAGTGCTCTGCTATAAGGACCACACCCAGCTGGTAGAGAACTTCGGGCTGAATCCGAGAAAAGGAGAGGTGCAGATGAGATTTAGATATTGATCAAGCATCTGTAAGCAAATTCCACTTAATAAGAATATCTCACTCTATAAGATTGTTTCAAGTATTTGTCGTATAGCTGTAAGGCGCAATGCTTGCCGTTGTCACGTCTGCTTTCTCTTTGTTATTCCTAGACCCTGAGTACACGTGAGAACTAGCAACGATAGATCAAGAAGTTCGACGGAATGCAAAGATTCAAGGGAAATTGCGTGTTGTAATCGAAGAAATATAGTCAGACAGAAGGCTCTGCTACAAGAACCAGGGCAATTAATTTCCAAGCGCATCTGATCGCTTAGCAGCATGGACAGCGGCAGTTAGGGGAAACGAAGCTCGCGAACATTCAATTTAGGGATATCGCTGTAAGGTTTACCCTGATAAACAGGGCACGGCGATTGGGAATAACCTCTCAGCTGAGGATCCAATGCTGCTTGCTAAACGCGCTCTTGGAAGTTCATGCGATGACTAGCAAATATCGTAACGCCTGAGGCGCAACGACTACCTGAGGTGTGAAGATCAGATCATGGAATCATTCCAGAAAGGCGCGGCCTTTGGGTGATAGCAAGAGTTCAACTCGAAGGATAGCGATGCTTCTTCAAATTTTGCAAGATCTCACTTTCCATCATTCACGGTACCTCGCCTGCACAACTCGTTCCTGAAATGTGCATTATAAGTGCGTGAATAAAGAACTAGCAATGCAAACCATTTTGGCTCGCGGAAAGTATAGTGCACTATACTTCAACATACCAGTAGTTTATCGCTTTGCCACTTAGAAAGATAATCTTTGAAGCTTCAACGAGTCTGCCTATCATCCACACTCTAAGCTGCACCTACCTATGTAAGGGCTCTTTCCTCACGGAAACCCCTGTAATTCACAAGGCTCTACATAAATCTCCGACGAGGTGCGAGGCGTCCACCGGTAGACTTCCCATATATCCGATACTCCCTGTGTTTGCGGCCTTTAGACTCCAGACACCATTGTATTTCGCACATTCACCGGTATTACGATCCTGCTCATCCTTTCTACCGATAAGCCTGGATCTGCATGAACAGAATATCAAAGTCGATCCAGGTTCATCAACCGCTACGGGGTGGTTTTTGATCGTTTTCATCCTGGAACTACGCAGAAGGCCAACTTCCTACAATCGCTCTCACATTAAATAAGTCTGGTAGGGGTAACATCCCAAGCAAATCCGGAATATTGGAGAGCTGAATTCAGGCTCCTGGCTGTTTCATTTGCTGAACATCCCACAAGAGACCTGAGATATTTTTTCTTCAAGGGACACCATAAACTCCAAAAGTCAGATAATTTCTATTAAACTGAGCAAGCTATGCTTGATATATGGAAACATATGACTTCAGAAATTCCCCATTCGCGCCGGCAGACTTTTCAATTAGAGACAGAGTTCGAATAACATAATGGGTCAGCTCCAGATGAATTTGCTTCGGGTCTGGGGTAACTTGATCCACTACACTACGTATCTGAAATCCGGATTTTCCTTGTCCGTCAAGTCTTCGAATGCGTGTGAATGAGTAATCTTCTCATCACTCTGTTGTGTCACCTCTATAGCTAGAGCATTCGCTACCGCAACCCGCTTCGCTGTATTCCGCCTGGTCAAAAGCACTCTAAGAATGACGAGGAAGATGTTAAAAAGAACGTAGAGGCAGAAATGGGCAGTGAAGCCTTTCCGATAGCGGGGGGCATCACCCTGCTGGAAGATCTGGAAAGCGGATTAGAAATAATTGGTCAATACAGAGCGAGACGAGTAGTGCATACCTGAGGTGCTGTCATGTTTCCTGCAGCCCAGCCAATGAATGTCATAGCAAGCGTGGTAGATTTCTTGGTTTGACCAGCGACATTGCGAGATATCAGAGAGAAAACCAAGTTTCCTTGGGCGAGGAAAAATTGGGTGCAGTAGAACGCGATGAGGAGGCCAACGCGAGTACTGTGTATCGGAGGAATAGCGTAAATTATTGCTGTTCCAATTATTGGAGGACTGGAAATGGAAGTTAGAGGTAGCCTTAGTATCAAATGGGGGAGAAGCTCACATTGTCCATGCCTATATTATGTGTCAGCTAGTATTTTGTAATCAAGAAGAGGAAGTCTCACATGCATGACCCAGACTGTCTGCCCTGTTGTTTGAGCAAGTGTTGCACCACCGATCATAACCAAGATTGTAACACCACCCTGAGCGATGTTAAGCAACTGAGTCTGTAACAGACTAAACCCAAAGGAGGAGATTATGATGTTCGAAAATACTCCTAGGCCACCAATAACCAGCGTGGAAGTGATCTGCAACATGATGTAGCACCAGATGACAGGATCTTTGACAGCTTCTACCATTTGATGACGCTTGTAAGTCTTGTTCTGAATACCTGTCTCGTTGGCGCGGACTCGTTCGATCATGAGTCGTTTCTGATCTTCGCTGAAGCATTTCGCTTTCATAGGAGAATCGGGCAACCACCAGCCGATGAAGAGCCCCCATACGCAGGTCAAAATGCCTAGGACCAAAAAGAGGAGCTGCCAGGAATAGATAGTATGTCCAACGTAATGGCTTGCTCCCCAGGCGATGATGCCACCAACCTAATGTCGCACATAAATTAGCCCAATTCGTCAAATATCAATAGGAGGGGCACTATACCATAAGCTGGACTCCTGTCATGCAATACCAAAGAGAAGTCAAAACCGCTTGTTCTCGCTTAGTATACTACATCGGTAAGCTTAGCATAAGGCTTGATATCAGAGTGACGAGCGCCTCGCAACTTACCCACATGGAGGTCCTAGGATCTGTCAGATAAGTCCAAATGAATGGGTATGAAATCCTTACATGATAATGAAAGCTGGCTGAACGCATGATTCAAATAAACCAAGCAAGAATCGAACGACCATGAGGGCCTTGAAATCTTTAGCGGCTGCTGAGCACGTAATGACAATGCCCCAGAGAAAGACGTTGGTGGCGAGGTATTTGGCGACGGGGAACTTTTGAAGGAGGAGATTTGTTGGATATTCCCCGACAAGCACTCCCATATATAAGATTGTGCCAAGCCAACTGCCGCAGATGTTAACGCGGTGAACTGTTAGGGTTTTCTCTCCAAAGGCTTAATACCTGTACTGTTGTCCATGAAGGTGTGCATCCGTTCTGATGCCCATAATTGAAGCAAATCCAAGAGTCCCCTTGTCTAGGGACTGGCAAAAGTAAGTTCCCAGCATACATGCTAGAATACGTTTGTTGACTGTCCAGAATAGCTTCTTGCTTGTCTCATCGTCGACGAATACTGCCGACTCTCCGGCATATGCTGCTGTCTGAAGGATGTTAGCCTTCTATTACACAGTTGCGAGATCTCTGAAACCAACCTCCGCATCCTTATCCCCGCGGTTCTGTGGAATCGGAGTAGTGTAAGGCGCAATGTCATCGTCGTGACGAACTTCCACCTTGGAGGGGGTTTCCAGGTTAGTCATCTGGTCAAAAGTTTCAAGGTCGATCTTCCTATCCTGAAATTTAACCGGCCTTAGTTAGAATTTCGTAGTCTTAGGCCGTAGAATATATAGTCGATCCGAGTAGTGACCTGTACATTTGCTGCTAGGTGTTTGGGGGAAAAGGGAGACTTGAATTTCGGCCCGTGTGAACTAGTCGAGCCATGTGAACATGATGCTCCACCGGGGATATTGAACATAGTTTTCCCGTGTTCAAAACCCGACTTCTCGAGCTTTTGGGATTTAGAGGCTGGCGGAAGTTGGTCTAAGACGCGGGGTGGGGGCCCAGTTTTCTCTCCTTCGGGGCCATTTCCGATACTTCCCCCGCCTCCCGGTCACAGTTACACTCTTTCCTCTTTGGTAACAACGATTAATGATAATGCTGACATGGAATTTCCAGATACTTTAAACACCCGGTATAATGGATAGATATGAGGCGCTACTGATAAAACCGGCAGCCTTGCTTAAAGATTAGCCGGTTACTTGAAGGCGAGCCAGCGCCAAGTTCCAAAAGAGAAGACCTTGGGCGACCTGTACTCAATCGATGATTTGAAATCCTTGATGATACTGCGCTGTCCTTTAATTACTTGGATGTGGTCTTCATACTGGCAATAGAGAAGAAGAGAACAAAGATGGCAACCCAAATGATTCCCCAGAAGAGAGCGATCTCACCACTTGAAAGCCAACGAAGGACTTTGCTCAAATCTACTCCAGATAATGGATCATTGGTGAGTTGTGAAAACAGGCATAGAGTAAATTTTGCAGGAATAGAACTGACAAGTCCAAGAAATATTTTAAATCTATATCGGACTCTTCAGTTCCAAAAACAAATGGAATTGTACTACCACCCACGTCGGATACCTCAGAGTTATCTCCAACATTGAAGCACTTGAAATCACTATATTCTGAATCAACAATATCCAAGGTATGGGGTATAGCACAAAAAGCACTCGGAAAGGTGAGTTTATGATTTTTTGGGGGGATACGAAAGGACACTAAGTGGAGATATATAGTCAGCTCCTCCAACTTTATATCCAGAGTATACAAAACCAGGTGGAACGTCATATGTGTATCGGGAGTCAGATTTCTGGACTTCCGGGTTCTTCCCCGGCTCTCTCTACCTGCTCTTAGAGCGTCAGAGGAGGTATCCTCAGTTTGTTCCGCCTTTGCCAAACTCTGGTCTGCCTCCTGCTCCGCATCCTTTTCAACTTGAGTGAGTTTTCACCAAAACCCTCTCTATATTCAAAGGAATTTGAAGATTGACTATTTAACTCTTTTCAGATATGCCTGCCGCTGGTGGACATTGAACTTACATCAAAACTCCTTACTTACTACTACACACGATCTGAGCTTCATGATCTCACCATGGGCTCGAAAAGCTTGGGATCTTGACCATGATCAAAAGTCCTACGGAACCCTGATCGCTGCAGCTAGGACTCTCGCCACACGCTATAATCCCATAACACAATGTCTGAGGTCGTGGGATACCTGCGTCACGAAGAGATATTCATTTCTGGATCCTAACTTAGACTTTTTGGTTATTATAGTGAGTTAGTCTATCAAGCCGACCTCTTTATGGAGAGGCTTTACCAAACAGTATCGGCGAAAAGTGTTCTTTGAATGGCGATTTGCTGATAACTCTCGGTTAGGATAATATGCTCAATCTTGATCTTCTCTTCTGGGCAGCAGCAGAGCTTCGAGATCCTCGACTCCGCGACATTGCCATTGCTCACGCAAAAACTACCCAACAGCACCACATAAGATCCGATTCATCGACCTTCCATGTTGTAAATTTCGACCAAAGCAGCGGAGCTGTCAAAGCAAAGATGACCAACCAAGGCTACTCAGATGACTCCTGCTGGTCGAGGGGTCAAGCATGGGCAATTCTTGGATTTGTTCAGACATATACATGGACGAATGACGTATCTTTCTTGGGTACTGCTCGTAGCTGTGCAAATTATTTCCTCGAGCATCTGCCATCGAGCGGAATTCCACCATGGGATTTTTCTGCCCCGTTCTCTGCGGATACGCCAACTGATACTAGTGCTGCTGTTATAGCATGTTATGGGTTACTGCTCTTACATGAGGCGCTGGTAGCCGGTGGTGAGCAGTCTCAGTATTTACAAAAGGCTTTGCACTTGCTTGGTGCGGTATGTTCCACGAACATGAGTCCTCCTGCGAAGTTCCAGAGCACACCGATAGAGATCCCCTCGGTTGAGCACGGGGTTTCTTTTGAAGCTGGCGAATTGGAGGTGGATATGAGCGGAGGTGCCGAGACAATCTTGATTGGTGCTACGATCAACAATTATGAGTTTGCCCCACGAAGATGGGCTAATCACGGGTTGGTTTATGCAGATTATTACTTCTTGCTTGTGGGTAATAAATTATTGGACATGGGATTTGGACCAACCATTGTTCTTGAAGGTAGCTAGAGGGCATCTGGTCCGCCGGCCTGAGGTGCCTTTTCTTGGGTAGAACTTCATAGAAAATTGAATAGATCTTCTGCGTTCCCCGCTATTCAAGGACATACGAGCATGGAATAGAATAATTTGGGAGAAGTACAAGTATTTGCAAATTTTTTCGGCAACGATATAAATCTGTGCCGCGGTGTATAGCATTAACCAAAGATTAGAGGCCCCATGAGGATGCAAAACCCTGTGCGTAAATAAAAGCAGTTTCCACCGACAAAATGACAAAATCAAATGACCTTTGACTTGTTAGACTTCTCTATCGGGCTGCCCAGAAAACATGCTAATTCGCTGATTAGGTAGAAACGAATATTCGAAGAAAGAGTTTAAATGATTTAGGTCATCCAACCCACCGCCAGAGACGCCATAGTTATCTGGAAAATTGCTTGCTGAAAAGCCCGTTTCTGCTGGTTGTCCATAATACAAGTTTGGTTGCTGCATGTTCATAACTGAAGGAGAAGGCATTGTTGTATGAGTTGCGCTTGCACAATGAGGCTGAAATGCTAGAGGCAGGGGGGGAAACGCAAGCGTAATGCTGTCAGGCGATCCTTCTTGTTCCGCCACGACGAATTGATCAGAGCCTGCCTGTCCTGGATTTTGTGGGAAAGTGTCTGGCGCTTTGTTGTTTCTGAGCTCGGGGCTGGAACGCAAATTTTTCACAGGACTGGAGCCGAAATGTTGTGTGTGAAATTGTGGCGTCCTGCCCTGAGTGGGATTAAGGCCATCATGTCTAGACGCGCTTGCCTGTTCGTCGGAGTAGGCAGCTTCTCGAATATCTAACGAGTGTGGGCCTTGCTCTCGTGCTTGTACTAATCTCCCAGCGAACTTGGAAGCAAGGTTTTCTGTTCTGCTCTCCGAATTATCCTGCACATGTGGACCATTCCAGCGCCTTGAAATTTCTTCAAGGCTTCGTATTAAGGAGTCAAACTCCTGTGGCAATGCAACATTATAATGAGATGCATGCGCCAGGAGCATCCGTCCGCTTATGAAGAGACAGAATGCAAATTGCGGACTTGTTAGTGATGTAGAGCCTTCAAGGTACTTTTCGGCAATGACCGCTACTTCCGTTGCCGCTGCTAAACAAGTCTCGGCGCTGGATAGAGATGGGAGACGAATACGACTTGCTTGCCACTCTGCTGACGGATACGCAATCCCTTGGTGCAGAAGTCCTACCGCAGTATTGTGAGTTATGTGGGCTAGGGTTAGGTTTGGATCGAGCCTTCCGTCGGCGTTCAGCGCGCAGGCTTCTCGCCACTTTTCAGGAAGAAATATTTTCCATCTATAAAATAAAATCAGTCCAATGAAATTCCTGACCTTGAGAAGTTGTCTTACTGCACAAGCCTTAAATCAAGTTCTTTGAACCTCATTAACCACATCTGAACATCTTGCATATTGGAAACATTGACAGCGTGCCTAAGAAAAAAAGTTGTAACTAGGCTCAAGCTCTCAGATGCCTCGATACAATATGCAAACCCTCCAATTGAGGCTTGATCTTGTGACTCAGGCCGGTTGGTTGGCAAGACGCCTTCGGTTGATTTGTCTCCAACACCGAAGTACGGAGTAGGAACTTCAAGCGGTTTTCCTTCTTCCCACAACGCACCTTCGCAAGGCAGTCGTCGTTTGACGTCAGCGCTAGTCAGCGAGAAGTTCCATCCTGTAGCAATACTGCAAAACCGATCCATCAAGAAGATGTTCCAGAATACGCGTCGACGCTCTTCTCTTTCAGTCCAGCTTTTGGCCGGAGGGAGGAAAGCCATTCGCTTAATGAGAATCTCCGCCGGCTGACGTTGGTCCTCATCCTCAATGCTGAGTTGCAATTGTTCAACCGTTCTAGTCATACTTCCAACCATAGACCAGGCTGATGGTCCTCTTCCACTACCAATCTATTGAATTCAGCGAGTTTCTCTAATGGTCAAGAGGGAAGGAAGCTCTACCGTATCAAATGCACAGATTATGAGAGCTTGCAGATTTTCGACAGAGAAAGATTCCATGCTCTGTAAAATAACCTTTTCTCTGCTTTTCTTGGAAAATCTTGTTCTTACTTCTAAATTTTCTAGTCTTGGGTCATATGAGAATCGGACACACAGGGAAACTATAGCATGGAATATAGTTGTTAGTTTGGGGCGCAAGGCTGGATTAGCCTTCTTTTCGCGAAACTGTCTAACATGGAGAATGGGTATCCATGGATGGATATTTGCGAAATATATTTCAACCAGGGAGTCAACCAAATCATCTGGAGGCAAGTCATTTTCCGTCTCGCTCCGGATGGGAGGTATGTCCTGTAGAAATTCTTCTTCTGTGTTGCTGTTTCGACGCCGTCGCTTTATTGGCCTACTTGATTCGGTATCTAGTGCCTCAAGATCCAGGTCCAGTGGAAGGCTTGATAATGTAGACTTCAGCCGGCTGATAGATTCCACTAGGTCATTATCCCCAATTACTTGATGGGCTTCCGCGACGTTTGATGTCTGCACTGGTCCTTGAATAGCATTGAGGCAGCGCCAGACTTGTTGCCACAGTATACCTTGTCCAAGAAACATGTTTTCCAATGCCACTAAAGTAGTAGGGCTTAGCGAAGTGCATTTGCTAAGGTCAATATCATGCGAGAAATTTGATACTCCACGTGACGCTGAAGACCTCACTCACCAACTCTTTGATTCAGGTTCTCCACGGCACCGGTTCGCAGTCCAGGCTTTCCTCTCCGGTCATCGTAAACACATTCTATATCTATGGATGTCAGAGTCTCTAAAAGGCAATGGGTCTTAACCGTGCACTCACTGAACCTCATACATTGAGAGCAAGGTGATCGCCTTGAGCATTTTGCTTTCTTCTTTCGACATGAATGGCATCTTGGCATCATGCTGTCAGTCTGAGGTTACTCATATAGCTGTACAGTATTCCACTTACGCTGGGCCTTCCTCATCTGCCCCTACCTTGCCTCCTTTGCTGCTTGATTTGTTTGCATTACGTTTGCTGGTGTTGTCGAAGTATTCTTCATCTGCCTGGTGAGTGGTTTCTGCATTGGAGCTCATTGCTGCAACATTCGAAAGGCGAGACTTATGGATTCATAATTTTATCTCAAGGGCTCAAAGGGTTTCAGGGAGGAGCTGTTCAGTTGATGCAAATAACATGCATGAATACAAGCAGACTAGCAAGCATGTGTGTGGGGGCAATGGGGAAAGACTGGATCTGGAGAAATTGCGGGGTACGGTAAGAGTGGTGGATAAAGCTAACAGTATGGCCCTCCTGCGTGGAGTCTTGTCGTATGACACTTTACTGTACTTATTATCTATCAATGTAAATACATAGCGAAATTGAAGCACGCAGTAAATCTGTGAAAGATACATCGTCATGTGATAAGTCACGTGGCAACGATTCCAAGTAGGGCATTCTAGGATGGTTTTGGAGGTATCATGGCCTGGTACAGAAATCTAGGTTTTAATTTGGTTGTATACTAATTCGCTTTGCTGTGCCATTTAATACCATACCACAAAGTTACTTGGGTGAGGTAAATTATCCGGTATCCAACAGGCATGAACTTTGTTCGTTATTCAACCCTAATCACCGAAAGATTTGATGTTGGATACCGAGGGCAATGATTGTATCTTGCGATTCATATATGCTGGTCTAATTACGCATCACAATTAATGTATATGTTTTTGTATCTCCGCATGATACCCATTGTGGATGCTTGCTCGGGGGGCGGAGGAAGTGTCGGGGCTTCGCCCGGCCACTTCCCGACCCGCAGCGACGATGGGAATTGTTGTACGAAATAGCCAATTGAAAGTTATCTCAGATTTTGGAACATTACTATAAAAGTTCAACTCTCAAGCCCTGGTTTTGGCATACTCAAAGGATATAATGCCAAAGACCCCGAAATCTTATGACAATCTGAAGGTTAAAGTTCCGTAACCGAGCTGGTCATAACCGCCTGAGTTAGGACCGTAATTCCCACCACCACCCTCAGCGCCACCACTGGCATTATTGACTATATCCCGATATTTGCCTGTCCATTGCGCATTCGACCCCTTTATGTCATGGTAATGAGCATAGAGGAGTTCGTTCATGGGCCGAATATTTCCTCTGGAGCTGTTAGAGATGACGGACTGCGTAACATCGCTGTTTGTGTACGACGTGTACGGAACGTCTTCCCCCACATTATACTTGGAGCAGTACTCACTACCAGCTAGGATCTTATTGTTTTCGTAGGCAAAAAGATCATCGCCTTGGTTATAGGCCATCTGGGCTATCGTACCGAGAAGGGCGAAGTCAAGGGTAGCTGTGAATGTCAGAGTCTCTAAAAGACAATGGGTCTTCAACAGTGCACTCACCATGACCTTGATCTCGGCCAGCCTCTTGTCCCTGACCGATAACTTGGCCATCAACTGTGTACAGCTTCCAAATCATGCGGTCTATATTGCCGTTGCCAACACCACCCTTGAAATATGTGATTGCTTCATTGTACATCGTCTGGTTGCTGGTGAAAATTCCAATCGAGATGACTGAAGCCAAGTTGCACAAGTCCCAATTGGCCCAGTAGTGGTCGTTTGCAGCGTCATTATGGCGGACTAGGAAGTCATGATTCATTGAGTAGAAAACATTCTGAAGCATTATACTAAAGTTGGCTTGACCTGCATTTGTCCAACCAGCGTAGCTACGCAGGATTTCGGCAGCATTCGCGAGTTGATATCCATAAAGTCCGGCTGCGAGATATTTGTCTGACGAACCTTGAATTGAGGTGAGAGTAGATGACCACCCATCTAATACCCCCACTGCGGTATTTGCGAAGGATGTGTTTCCCGTTATTTTCCAGCGAAGGCTAAGCGCATACGCGGCAGCAGCATCATTGAAGAGGATATTGTAATTCTGAGATTGATCACCCCCACGATAGACAATTGCTTGTGGCCTGGCGACATATGTGCTTGCGGAATGGGAGTTGCTTATCAGCTTGTTCCATCCAGTGATCCAAGGGGCTGCATTTGCGGATACTTTGGCTTTCATTCGGGTGAAATCGGCCTCAGTATGAAGCATACCGGGGTGGACAAATGCGGAAACTGTATTTAATGCAAAGACAAAGAATGGAATCTGTGAAATGAGTACCATGGTGATTGATTTGAAAATTGATGGATATTATCTCAAAGTCCTATGATACTGATTATTTTGGTTGTCAACAGCTAAAACTAGTGGAGAGAAAACCAGAAACTTAACGAGGTTTGGATTATTTATGTTAAGATTACAAAATTTCAAACGGCGTCAAAACTATCGGTCATGTGCACCATGAATGCATCAGTAGTTTACCCGAGAAGTCTCTGAAAGCCATATGATCTGGTGAATAGTCATGTAATAAGACATATGTGTTTCGAGAACGAGGATTCCACCTATGACTGTCTACCTAGGGAAATCTCTCTGAAGATCACCAAATTACTACCCGGTGCTGCATCGTATCGAACTCCAAGTACGGGGTAGCTGCCGGCGGCGCTTTCCCCACATTTATTCCCCAGAACTATTCCCCAGATCTACATCACATCTCCTTGCACCCTGTCATACATAAACTAAGGCCTCAGAAATGTTTCCAGGACGATTACGCGTCTGTTCTGCCTTGATATTCCTGCGCCTTAGGCTAGCCAGAAAGAAACAAGGACAAGAGAGAGCAAATAGTTATTAGAGTTGATTTAGGAATAATAGTGTTCTCGATAAACCTTCACGTGCTGTAGTATGTTCACAAATGGCAGCTACGGTTTATTGGGACTAATTGTCCTTTGAACAGAATATTCAAAAACACTCTCATCCAGGGCTTTACATAATAACACGAACCGTAGAGAAAATCCTAAATATAAAAAGTAGAAGCATTGTATTAATAACCTATCTGCTTTGGTCTGTATGGTTCTTCCAAATACAGGGCTTCCTTATCCGAAAGTATAAACTTGACTGCTTCAACAGCCTCATCTATTCTTTTCACGCTGTTCATTCCGGTAATTGGATACCCGCCTCTCTTCAAAGACCAAGCCAATGCTACGACAGCCATGCTAACATCTCTTTCTCTCGCTATCTCTTCTACTCTGCCAATTATAATCTTATCTACCTCCTCAGAATCTTGTCCTCTAACCAGACTCTCCAAAAGTTTGTCGTTTGAATCTCGCATTCCACCACGGGACGCAAACGGCCTCGCCAACGCTCCTCTTGCTAGAGCGCTCCAGGGCATTAGCCCAACGTCTGAATATTTGCAATATGGCACCATCTCTCGCTCCTCTTCCCTGTGCAGCAAGTTCCAATAGTTCTGCATGCTGATAAATTTGTGCCAGCCGTTTTTCTCGGCAATGTTTTGAAGCATTTGAAATTCCCATGCTTGCATACTGCTTGCACCCAGATAACGAACTTTCCCGGATACCACAACATCATTGAGAGCCCGCATAGTCTCTTCAAATGAGCAGTCCCTGTCCAAGCGGTGGATCTGGAGAACGTCGATATATGTCCCAAGTCTGGCTATTGAGCTATCTATAGCGTCCATGATATGCTTGCGTGATAATCCGACACGATTGACAAGATGAGAGGCAGTCTTATCGCTGAGAGCACTAATTGGGGGCTGGTTCACTGGATCTAAAGCATAGAATATCTTTGTCATTATGACAAGGCTCTCTCGGGGAATCTGGAACTTTTTAATCGCTGCACCGATTATCTCTTCACTTCGACCATTCGCATATACATCTGCCTTTTTTTTTTATCACTCTTAGCCTGCTTTGAAACTCTAAGATAGGCAATCTTAATCTTAATAATAATAGCTTCCTTCAAACATACCGTATCCCAAGTGGTGATTCCATTTTTCCATGCATATTCCAAGAGGGGCAGCGACTGATCCTCTTCAAGAAGCCATGGTTGAAACTTTGTATCCCCAAAGATTGCGCCTCCGAGAATTATTTTCGATACATACAAGCCAGAATTTCCAAGTCTAGAGAAGATATATTAGAGCTGTGCAACTATATTCAGACTATAAATACTTACCTGGCATATTCCATTTTCACACCTGTTGCACCTTTAGCCCTATGAAAAGGTTGATGAAGTGTCTTGCTGAGGAGATATAGAATAACATGGTCAATAAGTCTGAGTACAAGGTGACTTTCTATTCATTGCATAATTTCACATGCATGATAGGAACAAGTACCGGGAAAACGCCGGTGACTACCTGGGAAGTTCTGTGGTCGTTTCTTGGTATCACGTGCCTCGCACTTGATCTGCCACTCCGGAAAATTGCAAAGCACAATGGAAACACGAAATAATTTCAAACAAAAAAAACCTTCTTATTTAGAGTTGACCACTGGTGCAGGTGGTATCTGATATACTCAGCATATTTAGCTATTAGGATATACAGAGCCGTAACAAGCAAAAAGTAGGCAGATTGAGTACAGATGAAATTGAATTCCAGAATGCTTTCAAATATATCTATCTATGTAAAGTTCATGAGCCTGACGATGTCGAAAACTAGCAGTAGGGAAGCAATGGATTAGAACAACTTCCAGCGATAAATCCTTGACGCGTCTTCTCAACATCTGACTCGAAAATCTGAGCTGAAGGGTCTAAAATGTGGTCAATCACATGAACAATCCCCTGCTAGCTATCAGTTTTCTCGCTTCTTTTTGAAAAGTAGAAAGTACTTACACTTGGCACTGGAAGATTTGCATCTGTAACCGTTGCAACTCCGTTCAAGATCAACTTCGTCCCAACTATTTGAGTCCCAACATAAAGATAACTCCCGGTTTGGATGCGAGTAAAGGAGTTGTTGAATGCAGAAGTTTTCAGCTGAGAGTTTGGAATGTAATGGTGTTGGATCAGATTTCCAAGCCACCATTTTCCCTTTGGCGTTTTGGCAAATGTGGAAAAGTATGCTCCCGTATTATTGAATGCTGTATTTGAAGGGGCAAAAAATGTGTAAGACCAAGTTGTTGGCGTATCGAAAGCTTCAGCGAATCCTGATACAAATTTTAGTTCCTTTCCCAGGCTAACCTGTGTTGAGGGCGACTGTTTTGATATTCTTACCACCAAGTTTTGGTAGCAATTCAGCTAGAGTAGAGAGGTCGCTGCGAGACTTCACAAAGTCTAATAATGTAGAGGTAGATTTCGGCAGAACGTAAGTATCCTTTGGGGTTGGGGCATAGGAAAGCGGTTCACGATCGTTTCGGTCACAAATAGTCGTTGAAATGAGCGCAAGAATAGAGAGAGAGCTATAGAGCCTCATTTTGTTTCTGGAGACTTCTGAGCGTATAAAGATTCAAGTTGAAGTTGCTTCTGAAAAGGAAAAACTAGAATGGTACTTGCCGGTGGTATATTAATTGGCGATCTCCAGAGCCGAGGGCTTCCTTCCCCTCTACCCAACAATTCCTGTATAAGGACTAACGACAGTCTACTCCACATTCTGAATCTATATCACCCGGAGAAAAAGGTTCCGCTAAACCCCGCAAGTCTCCACACGCCTTCACCTTCAATTAGATACATGCAGCTTGCCATTGTTTCTCCGACAGTTACTCCGCATACTGTTAAAGTCTTTAGCATAGGTTCGGTGGTGCAAAGGAGGCATTAGACATTTATAACTTGGAAAGCTTTCGTATCGGATGGAGCGCCATTCTAATCAAGCTGTCAGTAAAACATACCACGTGACAAGTCTACAAATAGAATCATGTTGATTGGTCATTCTACTTCACTCCTTTTCTTAGGCTTTTGCACACTTGTTGCGAGCAAAGTCCATCCCAATAAACCACAAATGGGTGAGTATTAGCTCCAAGATGAGTAGTTCAATTGTTCAAGCCAATTCGACGTGCTTTGATTTCCAAAAGCTTTGGGGAGGTGCTTGCGGGGCAATATTTGGCTGACTTCTGGGAAATAGGATGGAATAGTTGGAATACCTTCAGGCTGAAGATTAGCCAGACGCTCATTGAGAAAACAGCTTCAGCTATCGTGGAAACTGGACTGGCAAAAGTTGGATATAATTACGTTGTTATGGACGATGGCTGGCAAGCCTACAGCAGAGATGCCCAAAGTCGCCAACAAGCGAACTCGACTACATTCCCTGCTGGTATACTTGCATTGTCAAAGTATGTCCACAAACTCGGGCTCAAAATCGGAATATACAGGTAGAACAGAAAAATTCACATTCTACCTATACATGTCGCTAATCCAAGAAGTGATGCGGGTATTTACGACTGCGGCTTCTTTCCCGGAAGTTGGGGTTATGAAGAGCTTGACGCACAGACTTATGCTTCTTGGGAGGTGGACTACCTCAAATATGATAATTGTGGTGGGTTCCATGCAGGAACTTACTCGCCACAAGAAAGATTCATAATAATGGGCAACGCACTCAAGAATACTGGCCGAGACATTTTCTATTCTCTCTGCCAATGGGGGAATCAATTCCCTTGGTTCTGGGCAGATCAGTTTAGCGACTCTTATCGCATGAGCGGTGACATTTACTCTTCATTTAGTGTAGATAAGAGTGGAGTCTGCAAAACCGCTTATTGTTTGAACACTGGATATGCGGGGCTCAGTGTCCTGACCATTATTCGCAAGATGCGTGAGATCTCCACTTTTCAAGGACCTGGAGCTTGGGGTAAGTTTCGACAGGATTGCCTTTTTCTTCTATGATAACTAACATCCTCTCAGCTGATATGGATATGCTTGAGGTTGGCACAGGAAATATGACAGAATTTGAAGAGCAAACGCATTTTTCGTTTTGGGCTGCTCTCAAGTCACCATTGATCATCGGAGCAGATGTTACCACCATCCGCCAGAGGTCACTCGAAGTTCTCCTCAATAAAGAGATTATTGCAATTTCTCAGGATGATGCCGGAATCGCAGTTTCATACCGGCCAGAGCTCTCCAAAGAAAACATCTTCCAAGTTTGGGCGGGGCCATTGAGTTCTGGCAACTCCGAGTTCGTGATCCTTGCACTCAATGAAGGTACAAATTCTACAGACATTGAGATTCCGTGGTCATTGATCCCCGATCTTGAAAAAGGTGGGAAGTCGCGATACAAGATTCGAGATGTCTGGGCCAAAACTAGTCTAACAACAAATGGGACTAATATTTCTCTTCAAAATGTTGGGGCACACCAGACCAAGGTGTTGGTGTTCTCCGCGTAGGCTCATTAGTTCAATGTAAATAGAATCAATGAAATATGGATATTTACAATCTGAATTACTATATCACCTCAACGTAAGCGTGACGCACTGGAGCTTCAGTAGGAGTGAATTACCCCCATCGCCTGAGGCAAAGAGGCAAGAAAAAAAAAGGGGCTCGCTTAACCTTGAGCTGAATGGGAACGGACCGAAGGGCTGCCCGGTATGTTCTCATCTTCTGACTATTACCTCCTCGTTTATTCATTAGAAAATTTGAGTGGCTTTAAAGCTGCTCCATTTATTGTTGCGCAAATTTCCGAGTGTTTTGTTCCTTTGTGCCCGGAGAAGTTTACTGTTGAGCTTCTTCCCGAGACATTTTCCGTCCTCCGCTTTTAGTGATGTTCTCCCCACTACCCCGCAAACCCCACCAAATTTTGATCTTACATGGGGACATGAGGGCAATGTCCGCCGTACCCCTTGTTTAAAGGAGCCCACTTTCGCTCTGACGGTAAGGGTTATATGGACGCCTGTGACTGAAGAACGTAAGCTTCTCGACCTCGTTCAACCAAAGGAACCTTGGCATATTCAGCTTGTGCATATCGGAAAGATCCTGTAATGAAGGTAAGATGCCTCCATATGAAACTACTGTACAGTTGCAGCATAGAACTTGATGAATTCTGATTGACATGACAAAGATTCTTTATTTCTTGATCGGGTTTGTAACCCTTCTCTCGTCTGCGTCAGCAACTGGAGGTCTCAATGGTCTCCCAGTTCTTAACGGGCCTGTCAATCCAGTGGGGGGCAATCTGTATGGCATGAAAAGGAGGGTTGGGGACTTTATACATCCAGGCCTCTGGCATACACACGATGACTTGGAACGCATACGACAGGGAGTATTGAATGGTCAAGATCCATGGAAGTCCGCATTTGCAAATTTCAGCACAGATAGCTTCTCTCAGTCATCTGTAAGTCATATGTTAATCACAAGATAGGAAGGAGAGACTAAGAACTACAAAGTATGCCATGCAAGGGCCCAAGAGAGTGATATGTCGGGGAAGCTGCAGTAATTATACCACATTCACAAATGATGCTCGAGCAGCCTACCAGAACGCTCTAATGTGGTACATCACCAAAGATCAAGCACACTGGGACTTATCTACAAAGATTTTGGATTCCTGGGGGACGAATTTGACTGATGTCATTGGGGTTGACACCTCTCTCCTTGTAGGGCTAGAAGGCGATATATTTGTCAACGCGGCCGAGATTATGAGATGGGAAGGCGGTTGGATTGAGAAAGGCGCAAAACCAGGTGGCGGAACTGGATTTTCTAATCAAATTTACTGGCTATTTGCACGCCAATCCATCATCATAGGGCAAGCAAACTATGGCATGGCTAGTGTAAAAGCCTTGTTGTCATTTTCTGTATTTCTCGATGATGTGTCCATGGTATGAAATTAGGATTCTCCTTGAAGATCTCAGTTTATCTAACAAATCAACAGTACAACTATGCCCTGAACGCTTATCAGAACGATCTTTGCGCTGGCATTTATGGAAATTTTGACCCAAGAACAGGCCAAGGCGCAGAAACCGGAAGAGACCAAAGCCATGCCTCTTCCGCGATTGGATGGGCTGCAGAAGCTGCGAGGGTCGTTCAGTCACAAGGGACTGACGTATACTCACTAGGAGATAATTTGCTACTCAAAGCTGCAGAGTACACTGCAAAGTACAATCTAGGAGAGGAGGTTACGTACGATCCCAAGTTCTACCGGTGCGAAGCAATTCTTATCAACGGGCCATGGGCCGCGCCTTCAAACATCAGTCGAGGTCTTGGTCAATTAAGCAGCACTTCCAAATCGCAGGCAGTGTGGGATGTGAGTTTCCTTTAGCCTACGTAAACAAAACCGAGACTGATTATACAGATTATTTACTATCAATACGTTGTCAAAAGAGGGTTGAGGGCGCCTTGGACTACCAAAGCGAAGCAAACCTATGATGCAGCCGGAGGAGAACAACGGCGTGAGTTATGGATGGTCTCTCATTAAATGTTATATACTAATAAGTTGTTAGCGACAGGTTCCGGTCTGAGTGATCACCCCAGCTGGGGAGCTCTAATTTGGTCATATCCTTATCGTGGCAGTTTTGTGAATAACAATGACAGGACTATCTGGGGAGGAGGAAAACTTGGACCTAGTGGCATGGGAAACATAAATGCAAGTTAAGGCGGTGAAGGTAATTACAATTCACTAACTTTGAACTGTTTGCCAATATTTTGATATTTCTAACAATAAAATCAATCGGGCCGACGCATATTGGGAACCTACTTTTAACAAAAACCTTTTCACGTCAGTTTGAAGTTGACTTGGCTTCGAAGTGGTATGAATGAAAATGCTCAGTGAGGTCGAAAGGATCGTCTAGTCACCTTGCCACGCCTTGATTTGGATACTCTGTCATATTTTATTTTAATTAGGTTTATCCAACTTTTATTAACCTCCATACAACTTTCAACAAAATTCTACGCAACCGGCTCTCTTCGTGACGAGTTTCTCACCGTTTACCCTATGCCTAACCATGCTTTTGGAAGAATTTTCTGATCTGTCAAGATAGGCCCAATGAAATAGGCATAAATGGCGATTCTTGGTCCTACAATACCATTTACTTTGAGGCACCCTCAGCCTGATAATAAAAAGTCTCAAAAGCATCTAGCACTTTTTGGATTGCAGATATAGAATATAGCAGTGATGGAAATTTTTCAAGGGAACTAAAAGGCTCTCTAATGGTCAAGTCTCTAGTGAATTTTATCCTATCATTCGCGTTTAAACCAGGGAGATAAGGCAAAGCTTAAGAAGCTTACAGTTGCGATGATGCACTACGATAGGACTAAAGATAGCGCTTGCCCCTCCGTGACAACGGGCATATATCCTTCGATTCTGGGTATCCCTCAAGAAGGAACAGCTTGGGCCTGGTTTGAGAACTAGATCATATTAAACTCAAGAATAATGTGTAAGTTTCCGGGTGCAAAAATGGGCAGTAGCAAACCGATGATGTACAGCAGCTGCCAAGGAAGCTCGATGGAGTCACCGGAGAAGAGATATGGCTTGTTAGTAATCTCTGCTATATTAACGAAGGCAACGAGCTAGGGTTTTTGTAGAGAGGTTTATCTATTGGAAGAGTACTTCTTTTGCGTACGAGATACTGAAGCTCTTAGTATAGCAAGAAATGTTGTTGCCTGGAGGAAAGGGTTTCGGAGTACCCTGAAATTACTTCGTATACCCCTGAGTCGGAGGGAAGAGCAGAGTCGAAATGCGTACCGTATAGCCTCACGTTCAGAATATTGATATTTTCCTGGCCATGTAGCACTAAGTTTCATTACTGGGACAAGCTTAAGTAGTTTCTGTACTTTAGCTTTCGGCTTATAATCTGCCGTCAGGTGAAAATTGCTTGACCTTAACTTGGCAAAAATTTAGAGGCTTCTAGACTATGCTTCCCATACTTAAAGGTGCCGAATCACCCGAAAGCCAATCTCTCAATGGCCCATCGGCTATCTATCCGAGTTTGAGCCACTTTCATCCCCTCACTTACGCGGCTACGCCACAGCCGGCCCCGCTTCCAAGTGGAGGACTCTGTGCCGACCCGAATTGAGCCACCTCCAGGAAAGACACCAAGCCATTTGCGTCATAGGGTCCAGGCAAGGCTGTGGAGAGTAAATATACTGCTGCTGCCGACACCCGAAACTTGGTTATATAAGGTCTGCCTTGCGCTGATGGTAACTTCTCCATATTACACTCTTACAATCGCAGCTTATCTACCTACAGGCCTGTAAGTTATCAAATGTCCCTCGACGTGTGACTTTCCCAATTGGTTGCATGTGCATAGACGCATGCCGTGTAGCGCCATTGTTGGTGCTTCTCACCTGCAGATATACGGTCAGATCCTCCCGACAGACATGAATAGCCGGAATGCCTCAACGTTTCTTCTTCCAGTCATAGCCATCAAGCCATTAATCACTTATGAGTAGCAAATCGTGAATTCATGAATTGAAATTTGCGATTGTTGTCTGCTTTTGGCTTAAATACTTCTCATAATGCTACTTAATTTTCTGCGCGAGGCGCTGACCTTCCTCACAGCTCCACGAAAGCAATACCTGCAAGCAATTCAGACAGAAAACATAATACATAACCGACAACCTCCCCCGACACCCATCATGGTTAACACAAAGAACATAGTCCAAGAGCCTCTTGCGAAAACGACTATGGGAGAAAGGGAAACAGGTTTTCCTGAACCTCTGAGTCCTGGTGAGTCGGCCAGAGTGCAATGGGGAGGAAGGATGCCCTGCTAACCCCGCCTGAGATCGCAACACAACACTACCACACCCAGATGCAGACACAAGTAAGAATGCAACGATAGAGGCACCTGATATTGCGCTGGAGAGAAGAAATTCGCGCCGAAGTTTGCGCATCCACAGACATCATTCAAGTAGGAGCGGAAAGCTTACATTGGAGGAGACTATGCGGTAGGTGTGATACTTAATACAGCCTAATCCCCATGGTATCAAAGTTTTCAATCGTCCAAGCCATGGACTTGATACTTAATTCTTAAACGGAAGAGCGCTTATTCAGTTAACAGATATGACAACATTACATATGCAGACGGAACAAAGGAGAAGAACAGTCCAGCTGCGATCCAAACGGATATAGAGAATAGAGATGACATTGTAGATCCACCAAAAGGGGACGTCAAGTCTGATAGTGCAGTATCGTTGGGTCAAACGCAGAGCATTGATGAAAGGGATGTGCAGGGTTATAAAGAAGGCGACCGTACGAAAGGTATCTTGCGCAAATTGCAACTGCACAAAGTCATCTAAACGTGGAAAATTGGGTGTTAGTGGTGAGAAAATGTAACACAATGACAAGCAATACCGTGATGGAGGAATGCTTGGTTCTTTAGCGTGGAGTTTGCAATGGAAATTGGCGTCGGATATGATGTACAATCCTGCCCTCATGGTGGCACGGAAATCGGAATGAATGAACAAATGCCATTAAGAGCATAATACAATACCTCATTTTTGAAGTCTGATCATGAATTTACGAACTTTGCTCTGCTCCTATGCCCGTTCTAGCTTCCCCTATATGTCGTATAGCTATATGGGCCCAGGAGCAGCGGCACATGGAAATGTTCTCCCTCTTTCACATAAAATGTCAACTCCACCCACGGCCAAAACGTCTTCTCCGCTCCATAATACTCCCCAGTATTAAACCTTAGCTGCCAGATGCTCGAGCCCCTATGATCTTCAATCATTGTCTGCATCGTAATTGGCTTCCCAGCTCTGTCTTTCTTTTGCTCGGCATCCCAGTTTGTGATACGTCCATCAGAGTTGGTGACGGCCGTGAACGCGACACTGGCGTTTGCGGGCGCGGATTGGCATGTGAGGGTGGCTATAAGATGGGGAGCGGGACGCCCGGTGGTGGTGTCTAGGACATGGCAGGTTATGGGGTCTTTAGTCGCCATTGTTGGAGAGTTAAGGTGCGAGGAGAGAGCTTGTAGTCTGGAGCTTGGGGATGAGGTGGGGTTGTTTGGCATCTTGAGCCTGTTAGCAACGAGCAATTGACGGTGATATGATGGTACTGTACCTACGGATTTGTTTGAAAAGCCTTTTGGAGCTTGAGGTTACCAACGCATCTGGGATCTAAATATTCTTGAATTTATCAGTGATTTGAAAAGTGAGAAAACCTTGGAAGGCTGATTTCTCTGGAGGTCGGAGACGGCCGCTGGCACTTCAGCCTTGTCTTGGTGTTGACCTCCAACTCTCACACAACCTTTCTAGCCTCAGCCATAATCTGTGGGCTCTTTGGGCTATAGCAGTCCTTAATTTCTATGGATCTGTATAAATAAACAATCACCAGCATGTGTTTTCGGGGCGTCAGAATCTAAACAAGGCCAGCATCTAATTTCAAGACATAGCGGGGCAAGCCAATCAGATCAGTCCCACTACTGGCCGACGTCAGAGAAGGCAGAGGAAGATAAAAGATCACAACCCAGTGGAAGAACACATCACCTTCAAAGGGGCATACTGCTATTTACGTTACCTTTTTCACACTCCAGGAGATCACCGTAACCATGTCTTCTGCAGTGATCAACACAGATGACGACCAACTCGAGCCCACTCTGCAATCTATCCTCGATCAAAAGACACTACGTTGGATATTCGTCGGTGGGAAGGGAGGTGTAGGGAAAACAACGACATCCTGCTCCTTGGCAATTCAACTTGCGAAAGTCCGCAGATCAGTTCTGCTTATATCTACCGATCCAGCACATAATCTTTCAGATGCATTCTCACAAAAATTTGGCAAGGAGGCAAGACTGGTCAATGGCTTCACGAACTTAAGTGCCATGGAAATTGATCCTAATGGCAGCATTCAAGAATTAATAGGGGGCGCAGATGAGGGAGATAATCCAGCTGCGGGCATGGGAGGCATGATGCAGGATCTGGCATTTGCTGTATGTTGGGTCGCTACTAAATCAGAGAAACTAGGCTAACTATAGCAGATTCCTGGTATTGATGAAGCAATGTCCTTCGCAGAAGTATTAAAACAAGTTAAATCCCTATCATACGAAACAATCATCTTCGACACTGCTCCAACGGGCCATACTCTCCGCTTCCTCCAATTCCCATCCGTCCTTGAGAAGGCGCTAGCCAAAGTTTCCCAACTCTCCAACCAATTTGGCCCCATGCTCAACGGTCTCCTCGGTGCTAACGGCGGTCTGCCAAACGGTGCCAATCTGTCCGAAATGATGGAAAAGCTTGAGGGACTCCGGGAAACCATTACAGAAGTCAACTCGCAATTCAAAGACGAAAATCTCACTACCTTCGTCTGTGTTTGCATCCCCGAATTTCTCTCTCTCTACGAAACAGAACGTATGATCCAAGAATTAGCGGGCTTCCATATCGATACACATTGTATCGTGGTCAACCAGCTGTTATTCCCAAAGAAGGATAGCGATTGCGACCAGTGCAATGCTAGAAGGAAGATGCAGAAGAAGTATTTGGAGCAGATTGAGGAGCTATATGACGAATTCAATGTGGTGAAGATGCCATTGCTTGTCGAGGAAGTCAGAGGTGTGGAGAGGCTAAAGAAGTTCAGCGAGATGCTAATTACACCATATATTCCACCAGCTGGAGGGTTATAGATTAGAACATTAGTAGAATCTAAGAAGATCCATTGTTCCTTGCAGTTCTGGGATTCGCTTTTCGTTGTTTCGGGCTTGTAGTGTTAAGATTTCAACAGTATATACTCAAGCGTGTTTATATTCAGAATTTCGATAAATTTTTTTGACTAGCCTGCAAGGTAACGTTTCGATCTTACTGTTGTGCTGCGTCTGCTTGTGCTCGGTAGGCCGAGACCAGTTCTTATCTATTATCTGTCTCACTATTGTATCGAAGCACGGCAGTTGAGTTGAGATCAAGCCGTGCCTTATCCCGGCATGACCAAGTGTTCAAATCTCGTGGGAAAATGGATGGCACTGCCCGTATACTTTAGAGGAGACTGTTTTCGATTGGTGTGCAGTTTTTTATGTTGCCTTTAGCCGAGTTACCAAAACGGGCTTTCGTCGCGAGGTGGGGGGATCTTCATGCCAAGCGCATTACTCTCACGATTGCTTTACCTTGAAATAGGGTAACACCCGCAATCGACCATTCCTTTCTGAGATATGCTTGAGAGCGCTCAAGAACTGTTCCGTAAGGAAGGTCTTGAATGACGGTATCTCATTCTGCTGATTGGCTAAAAGTTACTTTTTGAGCTTTGGCCAATGCAGTAAGAGTACCTGCAGCACACACGTGCATGATAGTCTGGAGAATACAACGTGGAAGTGTATAAGAGCCGATAAACATCAGCTGCGCCGCTCAAAATTCTTTTGTGAAAATATTATGATCTTGAGAGCTTCACTTTGTTTTCGTTCTTTGCCGAGCAATTGATTCCTCGTTCAAGGACAGGTTCCCTTCTACTTTGATCAATAGCTGTACGATAGTCGTGTATAACTAGCAATGTCGTCTTCGCGTCCCCCTTTCGGTGGAGGACCATGCACTTCTCTATGCTGTATGCTTCTTTTGGCGGGGTAGAAGACAGCTTACTCAAAATTGTAGATCCCATCTTTCAAGAAGAAATGACGCTCGGCATGGTCCCTGCCATATGCCTCCCAGATTCCACATTCTCCAAAAACTATCAGTCATGCGGTGATTGTGTTGTTACAAACACAGCCGCAGCCCCCATGCCGTATCAGAGCTTTATACCTGGCATGCTAATACCATATCTCAACTACTGCGCGTCCTTAGCACAAAGTAGCACATCTGGAAGACCTTCAGCGACGATATCTTCACAATTAGCAGTGGCTTCTTCACAACTTTCACAAGCAGCAAAAATATCAAGCTACGCGAAAAGTTTACAGACTGCCACAGCCCAAGTCGTGGCGAGTCAGAATTCAACAGTGTTTGTGACGCAGACATCGATTGTGGCGCAAACACCAGTTCTAGGATTAGCGACTACCTCCCCTCTTAGCCCCCCCTCAGGTCAGCAAATTTTAAAGTTCCTGTAATATAAAATGCGGCGCTGACCCCAAGGCAGATACTTCAGCAGCATCTCTTCATTCTGCGGAAACGTTTTCATCAACAAGAAAAACCTGGATCGCAGGCGCAGTCCTCGGTCCTATTATCTTACTTATTCTTATCGGAGCATTCTTCTTTTACAAGCGGCGGCAAAAGAAAAGGCAGCAGGAAAATATTGTGGAAGAACAACCGCCAATTTCTGCATTGCCACATGAGTCATATACTGAGCCATATGAGGAGTATAAATATCAAGCGCAGCTGCATGGAGATAGTTTTGTTGTGCACGAGCTGGACTCTCCGAGGCCGATCGGGGAAGACGAGAAGGTGGAGTTACCAGCAAGGGAACCGGTTGGTGTGGAGATGGAAGGATGGAAGATTAATAGATGGTCAAAGGTCTGAAGGTAGCAGGACCCAAGTATATTGCCTATCTTGTATATATGAAAGTCTAACATTCAAATAAAATACCGAACCGAAGACTGGGCACTGTCCTTGCAGTGATATCTTTCCCGCCGTGCCATAATTCTTGCGACACCAGCAGTACCTATTCGCATTAACTGTTGTAGTATTATTTGATGTCGAACCTGGAACTTTATGGCTCAATCATTTGCACGGAAGAAAAACCATGCTGGTTGCCGCACTCTATACCCGAGCCGGCTTGGCATCACAACTCATCAATTGAAAGCAATGGAACTGGGACTTGCCCATAAAGCCTAAAGCCTAGGCTCACTTTCTATCACTTTCTAAGGGAGATAGAAACATGGAAATTAACTTGATCATCATTGGCGAATGCTCGAGCTGGTATCCAACAAATGGCCTCGAAACGGGTGGGCATGGCATTTATGCGCTGTGGCGCGGTCCTCCGGGTTGAAGTTGAAACGCCAACATTTTGAGCCTTGCAGTCGGTGAGTTGATATGTATTAAAAAAAAATGGATAAAATGAGTGGGTTTCGTTTGTTGGTCGTCATAGCCGCTTTCTCGTGAAACTGCTGCCTTCGATGAGCGTGGCAGAGTCAATGCAAGGGACACCTAAAGAGGTCTCGACCCTGGGTACAGACATCAATTAAAATCCAAAAGTCTCCTGAACGCAAAGAACTACGTTCCAAAACATGACTACCAGTCCAATTAAGCAATATCGCAGACTTATTTTCAAGTCCTAACTTAGAAGTTCCGAATCATCTGTGAGCACCCTTCCATACAATAAAGCTTTTGTTTAAGGTACAAATGCTCTAAACTGAAATGAGCCATAGGAATACCTCTGTGCTTTGCCATAAATAGATTGTTCTCACCTTCACCTTTAAGACCTATTGTTGCTTAGCGCAGATATTATTCTCTCGAATTCACTGAACCTCTACAAAACCACAATCTCCATCAATAACGAGACAATCATTTTGTCTAGACAAAATGACACAACAAACCGCTTCAACCATCGTTGAGAAGCCATCAGCCGACATGATTGATGATACTTCTCTCGGCGAGCTCCAGAGTGATGAGCATCGCAGAGTGTTGGATATTGTTGCGCAACTTCGAAAGTGTGGCCTCGAGAGTGTCATCTCGCTTCCTCAAATTGTAAGATGATTCCTCAAATATTTCTATATGTTAAATTTAACATTTCACAGGTCGCATGTGGTGATCAATCCTCTGGAAAGAGCTCCACTCTTGAAGCTATTACTGGAATCCCTTTCGAGCAGAGCGATAATCTCTGTACTCGTTTCGCAACAGAGATTCATCTTCGAGACTCCAAGAATGTTTATGTCACGGTATGGCCTGTCAATTCGTCGTAACATGATCCTTTCGACAATCGCTGGCTTGGTACTAATGATTATGCCATGCAGGTCCGAGTTATTCCAGATCCATCACGCCCAGCTGCCGAACAGGCTACAATCAAGAACTTTGAGGAGTCTTTCACTGACTTTGCTGACCTGCCTCGTATCATGATATTGGCAAAGGCTGTGATGGGAATTGAGAAGAAACCTGACCCAGAAAAGAAAACTCCTGCATTTGCAAGAGATGTCCTTAGCATCGAGTTTGGTAGCCCAGGATCACCTCAACTTACAGTGGTAGATATTCCGGGTCTGATCGCTACGTCTACAAAAGGTGTCACCAAGGCAGATGTTGAGCTTGTCGCCGCTATCACCGATCACTATATCCAACAGCCTCGAACAATCTGCTTGGCAGTCGTATCTGCCACTAACGACTACTCTAATCAGAGAATCCTTGAGAAGGTTCGAGATGTTGACCCCGAAGGTGAACGCACGCTAGGAGTCATTACCAAGCCGGATGGACTAGCTTCTGGGTCTGCTTCTGAGGCTGCATACATCGAACTGGCCCGAAATGAGGACATTTTTTTCAAGCTCGGCTGGCATGTTCTCAAGAATCGCAAATTCGAGGAGTCAGGTTGTTCTCTGGAGGAGAGAAACCTTTCCGAGGCAACGTTCTTCAATAAATCCAACTTCAAGACTTTGCCACAAGAAAGCGTCGGCATCGACGCCCTAAAAGCTCGCCTGGCGCAACTCCTCTTTGAGCACATTAAAAATGAGCTTCCCAAGCTACGCAAGGATCTGGAGACTGCTTTGGAAGATGCCCAACGCTCACTGGGATTGTTAGGTAGTCGCCGATCTACAGCTGTTGAATGCACCGCATATTTGTCTAGACTAAGCATGAACTATCATAGAATATGTTTGGCTGCGGTTGGTGGTCATTACGAAGATACTTATTTTCAAAAGAACACCGATCAAAAGTGGTCACTCACATCGCCAACTACAGTAGCGAGAACCCGTGCGGTTGTTCAGTTTCTCAATACAGAGTTCACCGAAATAATCCGCGAGCGTGGCCATAAGTATCAGTTCGGTCAACGAGATTCCGTTAAGATCGCCGTCGTACATCCTGGAGACCCTCTACAGCCCATCCGCTTGACTAAAGATGAAGGTCTCAAATGGGTCCGCAAGGCGCTCGTCCGAACTCGCGGGAAGGAGCTTGTGGGAAATTTCAATCCTCTATTGATTGGCGAACTTTTCTGGGAGCAATCCGAGAGATGGGCTGATCTTGCTGGGGCGCATGTGGAGAAGGTTTCCGGAATATGTAGCGCGTTCCTCAAGAACCTAATTCAGGACCAATGTCCAAAGGATGTCGCGAACCGAGTCTGGGGACTACTGATTGAGGACAAGCTGCGAGCACGCATGGATGGGGCGTTGAAGGAGCTGGCTCTGCTTGTGAAGGAATTGAAGCTTCACCCTATCAACTACAATAAGTACTATACCCAAACAGTCTCGAAGAGCCGTGTGGAGAGGCAGATGGCAGCTTTGGCAAAGTGTGTCGAGGATGCGTCAGTCACGACTGATAATGGAGACGGCGCAACTTCCACAACCGTTGATGTCTCCAAGGCCGTGATGCAATTCTCTCAGTCTCACGAATCAAGCATGGATGATCACAGCTGCCAAGAGGCTTTGGACTGTCTGCTTGCAATCTACAAGGTAACTTCCTTCTTTCATATGCTCCAGCTTCACGGTGACTAACATGCTATCAGGTTCATCAGAAGACATTCATTGCCAACGTAACCACGCAGGTAATCGAACGTCACATCGTGGGAGAGCTCGAGGAGATATTCTCCCCCGTCATCGTTAGCGACCTCTCTGATGCTGCTGTTGAGAACATGGCTTCGGAGCCAGCTGCCACCAAGCGCACCCGTGCCTTCCTAGAGGACCGCACCAAGAAGCTGAAGGAAGGCCAGGAGATATTCAAGCGTATCATGTGAGATACGGCATAAAGAAAATATATTATGCACTGCGATGGTTTCTTTTTGATTTTGACCCTGATGCAGGGATCGACTAATATGTCTGGGCTACAAATGGTAGTCCTTGTAGCAGCCATCAGATTATTCTATTCATAGAAATTATACAAACCCCAACGAAAATTATATCCAATCTCAAGCCTCGACACCCAAGTAACCATTCTCACCCAATAAGTCTGGGAAATTCCCGTCTGCCAAAAGTGCACGAAACCGCATGAAATATCTTAAAGCACCCCTCCCATCCCAACCCACCCTCACGAATTTACATAAAATTTCTAGCCCAGTGCAACCAAAGCTCACACCCAGAACTTTCAGCTCTCATGCATGTCCTATGCACCGAACCCGCATCTCGACCTCATTCCTACGACGGACATGCACGAAATCGACTGGATCTCACGCGTGCCCAGCGGAGGTTTTCACTAGCACCGCATACTCCTTGCAAAGTTGACTCGGTCGGCTCATCATCGCGAGTTTGCGGGGAGGGCTACAGACACATTGCATCTTCGATGGTTCCAGCTTCCCGGATTTCGTCATTTAATCCACTCTTATGATAGGTGAAGCAGGGCGGGCAGGCTTATGCTGTGTCACGTTTGGTGAGTTTGAGTGCATTTTGTGTAACAATGATGGCTCTTTGACTTTGTCTGGGACGCCACCAGGCATGGCGGAAGCGCTGACCGACATCACCAAATCATCAAATCACAAGGGGAAGACGTTCGATGCAACAGCGAGAGGTGGAACGTAAGATAGCGATGTTGGTTGTGATTGACTGGTTGCACACTGACATTACCGGATTATTGAAGCGACCTGATCGACGAACGCTATTTGCCCAAAGCAGGAGAATTTGAGACACCCTTTCGCTCCAGAACCACACCCATCTTGAAGATCTGCCCCCGCGCTACATCCTATGCCCTGGAGCCTCGATAACCCTGATTCCTGTACACGTTTACACACTTGCGATATCTCAACCAAGCGAGAACCGTCCTTCGCAGCCCACCTCCCGTTCCCACGCAAGATATCATCGAGCGGGATCCCCTAAGATCCCTTTTTCGCCTTCTGGCAGTCTTGGCAGGGAAACTGCTGGCGCCAGCGCTTCTTGATGGCCTTTACGCCGAAGCACTGGTGATATGGATCGCAGCGCGCAAAGTGGCAATAGCTCAAGAGCTGATGGACGACATGATTACAAGTGTAATGAAACTCCTCGAAGTCGCACATCCTGCAAATGTGACGGAAATGTATGAGGCTGGAACCGCGGCTGCACTCCCCTTGGAACTCGTGAACAGGGCTTGAGATGACCGTCTGATGGCGAGTTCTGTAACCCTTGAGATCTTGAATGCGGACCTAAAAGTCCGGCGTTCGCTGGTCTATTCCTTGGTGGTGTGATACAACTTAGATCTGCGGAGTCCTGATCAGGCCTGTGCGATTGTAAGGTGTAGTAGTCGCGGATGCTTGGGTGCTTCCTGTGAGCACAATATCGCTAATCTGCTGTCTTTCCTTGATTGTCCAAATTCTGGCACGAAACCGAGTCCGGGAAGTCTCTTTTGTAAGCCAAAGTTGATAGATTCTCTATTTCTTATATGATATAGTGTTTTACGGTGGTGTAAATACGCCCTGGTAAGGTTGTGTGACACTTGGTTGTTAATTGGGTACCGGGATTGTGAATGACAGATACGCTACTGTTAGCTTAACGGCTGTTGTGTAGAGAATTGCGATTTCGTCGGGCGGAGAAGGGGGTTAAAAGAGTAGTACGAAAGATATATACACACCTGACTATGAATGTTTCTAGGTGTAGTGCAGCTCCAAATTGGAAAAGAATCTTAAAGATATGTCAGCTTCATTTGAGAAGGAAATCACTAGCTCAGGAATACCAAGAAGTGTGCGCGTCTTGAAGTCAGAACTGCTTTTGGGTCTTTTCAAGAGTGGTATCCTGGATGGGATATACGTGTGGTGTGAGAGGGCAAACAAGTTGTTGCAAAGTGATGTTTGATACTTTGAATGCAACAAAGAAAACGAAGGATGATAGGAATTCGCGTGGATTTTATACTTTCTTTCACCTCTACTCTTAGCCTCTACGTCCCAAGCTCCGCCTTCCATTGCAAGGTATTAATCTAGACTTCGCTCTTCCGCTCTTGCGACATCAGGTCTCACTTTCAACATAGGTTGAAGCACCAATCTGAGTGACCATTTCAAAGTAGAGCATGCGCATCCGGATAGGAAGCCACCATCTCTGTTGCAGATACTGTGACCCACATTGTCAAGGAACGCATTAAATATCATCGTTGTTATGGGCCATGAAATACCACAAGCAATGCAACAAGGTTCATGCATCGTTCGAAAGAAACATGGCATATACTTGAATTATATGAGTGGACGGTAGATTTCTCAAGATAATTTTGGGCCACTGGGGATAATAGATGTGGGTTGAATTTGCAGGACGTGGGAGTACAAGAGTTTGGCGACAAGGGCTCTGATCAGAGGCACGAAGACGATTCAGCGAGTTGGGAAGGAGGACGAATATAAAGACAGTGCGGTTTGGCGGAGATCTAGCCTTCGGGCGAGGCAAAGCATTAATTGTGTGAAAGTGAAATTATGACAGTAATTGTGGAGCATACCAAGCAAGAGGAGGTATAGTTCTACATTAAAGACCTTCTAGTGGGACGGGCCGAGGGCTAATAGGAGTCTAGCTAATAGGAACTATGGCATTTAATCTCGTATTCTGACCTCATTCGCTGCTTGTATTTTTGTACGGAAACTTCTGGATGGCTAGCGTGGTTGCGCAAATCCCGAGTACCGGGTTTGAATGCTCGCGCTAAGATGGCCTACCAATCCCGCATTTCTATAGAAGAAAAGCCGATTAAAAGCAACGAGCAAAGCGGATAAAGGTATTGGCACGGATGGCTGGCAGACAGGTCCAAGTTTGCAAAGCATGCCTGCGTTTATTAGTATATTAGAATCGAGAAGGGTTCGGAATCGCTTTCGTAGGTTCTGTGAGCAAGACCGAGGTTGTGTTTCGAGGCCCAAACATCTTGTACAATTATTCAATGTTCCTTCGAGTTTATCCATAGGTTGATCAGGTAAACCTGGTCCGTGGAACATGTATTCAGAAATTTCTCATCAGAGAAGAAGCAATTTATTGACTGTAGATGCATAACGCAGCTGAAGATTATGGCTGACTGCATCAATGAGTGGAGAAGGCTTACACAACTTGCCATTTTTCGTGAAAGAACTTCACATACGCATGTAACAGACCTATCACTATATAATATGAAGTACGCCAGCATACTGCCTGTCATACGTCGTCTCGATGAAAGACCTTGAGCTAAGTGCCAATATATCATGATTTGATAAAATGTGGCTTCTGTAAGCCTCTCCTTGGATCCACAAAGGAGAAAGTAGAGTGATACTGGTCGAATGGGAAGCAAGCCGTGTAGATGGCGATTGAGTATTTGCTGTACATGCAGAAGCCTGCAGCAGTACAGGAGAGGAGAGCCATGCAGAAATCGAGACTCATTTCATTAAATTCTGCATTGACAAGAGGCCATCAGTTTTCTGAAATGTGAGCAAAGAAAGAGAAATATGAGGTAGGAAGAAGGTTCCAAGGAGCAAGGTGGGAGGACCGAATCAAAACACTGGAGCACGACCAGGGTGAATTCCATCCAGGACAACTCTCTGTCAGAGAAATGAGCACAAGAAGGATAAACCCGACAATTTGGAGAGAAGAGAAACACGCTCTACCAAACATTGTAAGAAGTGGAAGTCGTGAGCCCTAATTACGATCTTTAAGCGGATTCCCAGTGTTATTTTCTTTTTTCAGGTTAACATGACAAAAACCAGTCTGCGGGAAGCCTTTTTTTAAAAACTTCATGTGAAAGCCACAGAGGTTGAACATGATATAGAACAGTATGGCAGACACTGGTCATTGCGCTGGAACACCTAATCACAATGCCACCCCTGTTGTGGTTGGCCAGATGGAAGTATACCTTTGCATGAATATCATGTGAAGGAGAAAGACACTTGTTTCGCTGGATGAATCTTTAGTTTGCTGGGGTAATTATAAGGAACTGTGACAATGATTACCTCTTTTTTGTTTGCCAGTTAGAATAAGGAGAGAATCTTAGCGAGCAGGGAAAAGAAACCGTATCATCACGTGAGAATCACGTGATTTTCTGACATTGGCATAATTAGAATAATTATGCATGCTGAAGTTGTCCATGCTAGAAATTAAGGCAATGGGCGGGTGTCTTTCCCGTCCTTTCCTTACCCTTTTTTTTTCCTTTTTTTTTCAGCTGTCGGGCCATGGGGAGGGTCGTGGGAAGCATCTGTGACACGACAAGATAGACGCTGGAGGCTGTAACAAAGCAATCATAAGGTTAACTGTGCCTCACCCGCTCCCGCCTTCAATCATCTTGCCCTCCCTCCTCTTTGGACCGGTATCTTCCCTATTGAAGCCGGGCGGCAAAGATGGATTCATGGGAATACAAAGCCATCATTCGTGTAATGGTGGGAAAGATGTCGGGGCAAGGTGATGTTTTGGAAAGCGAGGCAAGGTCAGGCGCCTCCTCGCTAGTTCGCCCTGTTTTCTTTCTCTCTCTCTCTCTCTCTCGCAAGGCGAACAACAAAGAAACGCAGTTGCATTTCTGCCTTTGGGTCTGCCTCCTGGTGGTTTGTGTGTGTGTATGTGTGTTTGTCCCTCCGTTTCCTTCACTCAGCATTTATTATTGTTGTTGAGGAGTGGCCTCATCATTCCCCCCCGCCACAACCACAACCACATTATTATTATTATTATTATTATTATTATTATTATTATTATTATTATTATTCTCTCATCATTATCATGATTTGAGCGATCGTTCAATTCTTTTTGCTCTTCGATGCCATGACAATCGACATCCCCATCCAATAGCAACAGTGTCATCGTCGTCGTGGTAGTACTGGAACTGATATTGCTACTGGTACTGGTTAACCTTAGGCAAGCAGCCTAATCCGCTTCAACTCACCGAACATCACCGCCCAAATAAGCGACCCTTCGCAATAAAAACGTCCCCCCCCTACCTAACAGTCTGCCTTACTCCCCATCCCATCCCCTCTGCCCCTCTGCTCACGCAAACCTGTCCCGACGGTTTTATCGCCATTCCCCCATTTGCGACCGATTTGATTCAACCCATCTGAAGCGTCTTTTTTTGCCCTGTCCGTGTCTATATTGTTTAAGCTTTTTACTCATGCGAGTCGTGGCCATATCTACTTAGCCGGTTCTGTTTCCGACCCTTTGGTTTTGGTCCGTCTGCCTGGGAACCACGACTACCACCACCACATTTGTCTCCTCATTTACTGGGTTCGAACACTCCCCAACCATGGGCCATGCCTGAGGGACGATGTCACTAACTTCCTTATAGTCAACATGTCAGGACTATCGAGTTTCTCTCGCAATACCAGCAACTCGCGTTCAGTACGCCAAATTCTCCACTGCCCAAAACTCATGTGACTTCATTCTGATGACAATCTCTTAGTATTACAATCGTGCTCCTTCCATGGAGTCAGGAAGTCTTTTCCAGTCCACTAGAGGAATGGGGCCACATCAGGATTACCCGCCACAGCCCGTGGAGATTGAACTGAATCCTTCAAGGACGCTTCCAAGTCCCTCTGCATCAGCAGCCGTACACTGGGAACTACCACAGCACACCTTTGGTGAGATGTCCACATCTTATGCACCGCCAAACAATTCAAGGCAACTCCATATGGATGGTCACAACCGTGGCTCAGCTCAACCATTGTTGCAATGGTATGCCGAAAATGATGGCCCTTGGCTCCCAAAGGGAGTGATCCCTGAAGAGCGAAACTCAAGAACAAAGATAGGTAATCGTTATGTTTCTATGCAGCAGTACTCTGAACAGCCGCACCCATCCGATCTTGGAACATTTGGAGCTCCACATTCGGATTCCGGTTATGGCAGCCATGTGGCCAGACGTAGTGACGGAAATGCCTCCATTTACAGCGCAGATGTGGCCGAGAGGGATCAAGACTCTCATAGTCTTGCTGGCCAGGCCCCAGAATTCCATGCTTATCCAGCAATGAGCCAAGTAATGAGTATGCGGGAAACACCTCGGAGTGAGCCTTGGAACATGTTCCCTAGCAATTCTGTGCCAAACTCAACCCCTAGCCTGGTTTGTCCAACTTGTCACAAAAATGTCAAAACAAAATCTGAATTGAAGTAAGTTTCCTCAAAATCTCTACGATCAAAGCTGACTGCAGCTAGAAAACACGACCTTAGACATACAAAGCCCTTTCGTTGCGGCCACCAGGGATGCACGAGAACAGAAGGATTTAGTACCACAAATGACTTGGATAGACATGTCAAAAGCAAACACCCGTCTGCTGTCCAGGGGTCGGAACTTTCCAAAAGGTTTCGATGTCGCTATCTGGGATGTAAATCCAAGGACAAATCCTGGCCACGGTTGGACAACTTCAAAAGTCATCTGAAGCGTGTGCACCACTTGGAGACAGAGGAGGATTTTGACAGGATGATCCAGCAGTAGGTATAACTAATATCTTAGTTCCTCTTGATTTGATAGCTAACCCGTCCGCATCAGAGGAGAGGTGGATTCCAGCGATCTAGGTAGAGTATCATATCCTCAGGCGATGTCTCCTTCGCAGCCTTGCCAGCCGATGGATAAAGATACCTGTGGTCCGCCCAGACTTCAAGGTGGCCCTTCGAATTGGAGACCAGTTTATCCAGACATTATTTCCATGGATGCTTTGGACCCTAAACTCTCTCCATCCATGGAGAGTCACACCAAGGATGTTCTACCAGAGCAAAAGGATTCCTCTTCCGGTGCATCTCCTAGGACTGTCCAACCACTCGAGGTTTTCTCTGCCCGGGGAAAGGTCTTGGATGACATTCTGGCTCCAGTGAGCCTCAGTGTGCCTGAGTCAGCAGTTAAAAATACTTGCCCGACTCCTCAGCCATCTCCGCAGATATCGAAGTCAAAAATCCAAGGTAAGGCCACAAGGCAGGATGTCTCAGCCTCGGATGCCAAACTTACAGAAGTAATCAAGACGGCATTGGTTGGCTCAAAGAGCACATCAGAAAGCGATGAGCATCACCTGCATCACATCCTGGAATGCAATAGTTCGTCTTCGGGAAAGTCCTTGCCGGGTGAATCATGGTCCACGGAACAAAAGCCGGTGCTGCTCTGCACATCAGAAGCGCATATTAATCAAGCAGACTCCCCACCCTTGCCAGATAACGATAAAGACCTGGAAGCAAAAGCCATCGAAGTCTTGAAGACTCTCCGAAACTCTGGCTACATTATTCAGGAATCAAGCCGTCCATCGAAGCAGTTGAACCCAGGATCTGCAGCAAGCAATAAGAGCGAGAACTTGGTGCTTTGTAACATATGTTCCAAATTCAGGGGCCGTCCTTGTGAATTGAAGTAAGTGTATATTTGCTCCTAGGGTTATATTGCTGACTGGATCTAGGAAACATATGAAGCGTCACTCGCGGCCGTATGGCTGCACATTTGCCACTTGTACCAAAACTTTTGGTAGCAAGAATGACTGGAAACGCCATGAGAATTCGCAACACTTCCATCTTGAGACATGGCGCTGTATTGAAGAGAAACCTGAAGGTGGTTTATGCGCCAAGGTATGCTATCGTCGACAGACCTTTCAGGAGCATTTAAAAAAAGACCATTCCATCACAACTGATAATGCCGTCAAACAGAAGGTTGAAGCTTGCCGCATTGGTCGAAATTGCCAAGCACGGTTCTGGTGTGGCTTCTGCACAAACCTTGTTGATCTCACCAGAAAAGGCATCGATGCGTGGACAGAGCGCTTCGATCATATTGACGATCATTTCATGGGACGGGGCAGTCTCGAAAAGCAGAGTATACGTGACTGGGTTCCAGTTGATAGCGATAAACCTAAGGGAGATCTTGAACTCTCCGTCGTGGATGCATTACCCACCAAAGATGATGATGATTCGTCCTCCGCGAGCAGCTCGTTTTCTGGGAGCGACCCGGAATTTTCGGGCGCAGTAGCGGAATCATCAACACATGCAAGTCATCCGCCCGGCCGCGCAAAGATCCCAAAACGGAAACATTCAGGAAGCAGTGGCGACGATCGCAAGACAAAACAGGCCAAGATGGAATTGGAACACCGTGACGAGATGCTCATTGTTTGTGTAAGTTTGCAGAAGCCCAGGTTCGCGGAAGTCACTGATGGCTGATCAAACCAATAGTGCCAGTGTGGAGGCGCCCACAACGCGAAGCTTGAAAGTAGTTGTTCGCGTTGCGATAATGCGCACATCTTCTGCGGCGAATGCACAACTACACGCTACCCCAAGTCCAAGGAACGTAATGCATGACAGCACCAGTACCTATTTCTCTCTTTGGGTTACGACTAACGAAACGATAAACATGTGTAACTATACTAAAAGTAGAACATGATGGCGGGGTAGGAGTTGGAGGCAGTTTTGATATCAAGGGCTTCATTCTCATTACTATTTTCATTGCTCTCTATAAATCCATGTATTTTATGATATCCTGTTAGCAAATGAGATCTAGGCGACGCATGATCGATTCCGCAAACTCGTTCGAGCTTCTTCATCCCAATAAAGCAAGGATCCTCAAGAGCAATCCTCCTCCTCACACACCCTCTTCTCTAGTCAGTACGGTGACATTCTCCATGGTGATTTCCTCACAGTATGCCGCCAGTAATTATCCGGGGTCTCAGCCGCAGCTGATGCTCTGCTACAATCAAAAAAAATATTTTTGTGTATTCGGACCCCAAGTTCTTCCACTCACTAAAAGCTGACCGAACATGAACAAATCCCAGCAGAGTGTGTGTGGGGAAAGCAGCATTTGCCTAATATATGATTGGCTGGGTCCCATTACGCCTCATGTGCGCAAGACACACTAGCTTGCGAACCATCTCCAACCATCTCCAACCACCCCCCAACCACTCTCATCTGTATTCGGTGACCGCTTTGAGGATGGGGCATCCATTCTCGGCATATAGCAGGGCTGCCTGACGCCCGACTCGAAGGAGAGAAAAGTAATATCGCAGCAGCACAGCACAGCGCAGCACAGCACAGCACAGCAAAGCAAATCGCATTTTATTTTGCGACAGGAAATGAGAAGAGACGCGGTATCCTTATCCATGTACAAAGATGTGGGAAATACGTTGGCCGGTGTCACTCGACCTGCTGACTGGCCCTCGAGACATGGAGAACGCCAGAAGCCACCCACTGTTGAAGAGAGTCCTGATGCCGCCGCCATGATGGTCATTCACGGTGATATAGCCGCCGATATCAAATAGATTCGACGCCAATCCGCATTTTCTGAACGAGCCGCAACTCTCAAACACGGGCTTGCAACCAAAATCATTCGCTAGTTCGTGTATCTGTACGATCAGATATGCGGATGAGTATTAATATTTCCTTGGGGGCGTAATCTGTGGCAGACGATCGCTACATTCTGTGGTTTTAAGCTTACAGCAAGCCGAATGTGGTTGTGTTGCACCAAGGACGCGGAAGCGCGGAGTGTGAGGGACCAAGAAAAAGCAAACCCATGAAGGAGGAGGAGGGTGGATTTCAGGACTCGACCTGAACTAACCTGCCTTGCCCTGCCCTTGATGGTGATGATGATCGCTGGCATGCGTTTTCGATGACACGATCTTCGTACCCAAGGCGATCAGCCGAAAATGGTGAGGTCTTTTTTTTACTTTTTTTTTTTTACTTCCTTTGGTCCTTCTCTTCCCTACAATGTGCAGATTTTTTCGTCAAGCGGTGTTGCGAAGGGAGCAGAAGAGCTGTCTGCCTGCTGGTTGCCTTGTTCGCCTTGCGAGAGGACTATCCATATCCCTCTTTTTTATTGGAGATGCATCTGTGATATGTTGACCGTAAGCCGAATTTCGAACTGCTGCTTCTTGTACCTGTTTGCCCATGGAAAGAGGCGGTGTTTAAGCCACTCCTGACTATTCCGTATACTGCACCACTCCCGCTTCCCTTGACATGTCTTGACACCACAGGGGCTCGCATACACCCATACACATGCATACCAGACTTCCCTCCACCGGCAAGACTCCTGCAGCAAGTATCAGTCGGCAAGTGAGATGTTTAATTGGAACTCTGGTATCTAGTGCGGCTCTGCTGTCTTCCAGACCAGGGACGTGGCTTGTAGTGGGCATCGATGGGGGCTTGGTCTCTGTTGCACCTCATATATCAAAATGCTCGCTCCTCCACAGTCCGTCCTGGGGGGGAAGTAGATAAAAACTGCGCCATCCAGAACAATCTCCATTATTGACAGCGCCTCAACCAACTCACCTGATTCACGCCAGTGACCTCATGTGTAGAAGTCCCCTTAGTGTATGTTCAGATTCTGATATATGTCCAGGTAAGTTTGCCTGTGGTGTAATTCTCGCTTGCTGCTCTCGTCCTTTTCAAAAGTGCACCCCACACTTGCTGATATAAAGCAGACTCTTTCACCTTTGATTATTATCTACGGCAAACATTCACCTTCTAGCCGAGATATTCCATTGTGTGCCGTAGGGTAGCAGTCGCGACCGCCTTTTGAGCTTTCACGCGTGGACCCTTTAAAACACCATGGGGCGAACGATCAACAACATGTCCAACCAACAACCACCAAACATGGATAGCACCAGAATTTGGCTGCAAGCTCGCGACACGATGGAAAGTAACTACTACGAGCAGTTTCCCCTCCCTCAAGATACAGCGCGTCCAAAGAGCATTTTCCCCATCACCCAGGAAACTCAGCATTACGCTAGCCATCCAGCCCATCGACAAGCTATATCAATCTGGCACCCTCAGCCAATTGAGCGCTACATGAACGAAGAAGGTCCGAGGGTGTTTTCCAACTTTGCTCCAGTGGCTCATTATGGCCGATCAATGAATGCTGAAGGTATCTCATCATTGCCTCAAGCTGCCCACAATCGCATGATCTCTCCAGCACCTTCCCAAGACAACCTCAACTCTCAGTGTTCGAGCGCACAAAGTCCCGCCGCTGATCAAGACTGGTCAGCTTACAACTCCCCGGGAGCTTACGGCTACTCGCCTCAATCCATCGCCTTAGATGGGCCCATGAGCCAGGGAAATGGTGGTGGCCAATTCAGCAATGGTCTTCAAGCCCCTCCACGAGATAATTACTCGCTCAACTACCAACCAGGCTTCGCACAAGCTGAAATATGGGCTCAACAGCCTTTGAGCATTCAAGGCGGCATATCTCTTGAGCAGGTCCAAACAAATCCTGACCCACAAGACTCCGAGGACTTCGTGAACCAAGACGCTACCTATGACATGTTTGATGCGGATCTCTACCAAGAGTACAAAGGACCAGATTCTCATGCTCATCATGTTCATGCAGGGTCTATATTTGTGCAAGCCCAGAGCCCACAGTAAGAGATCTTATAATTCAACTAACCATTTGAGAACAGGAGTTGCTAACATACTCCTAGTAGTTATTCCAATGATGAAGGCATTGGATCATCCGTAAAAGACCCTCGCTCAACCCACCATCACACCCCATCAGAATATAGCGATCACGTATCCGTCGACAACGACGACCGATCGAGAGTGTACCGTATGAAGCGAGAACCCGACCTGGAGCCAGAATATCAAGAAGAATCTGAGGACTCTGATGTTTCCGAATTTGATCCCAGTCCACGGAGCTCTCGATCCCGCAAGCGGACCATCTCGGCTTCCAAGACTTCCACTTCCGCAAAGCGTGCTCGCGTGTCTAAGACTGCTTCTGTATCATCCACACCCTCCAAGATGGCCCTCCCCAAAAGCGCCAAGAAGCCTCGCAAGCCCATTGAAGCTGATGCCCGTCCCTTCGCATGCATTCTCAACTTCGCCGGTTGCAAAGCCACCTTCCCCAACAAGAACGAATGGAAACGCCATATCGCTAGCCAACACGTCGTCCTAACAGTCTGGATTTGCAACCAAGGATCTTGTGGCAATGCCTCCGAGCCCAACGAATTCAACCGCAAGGACCTCTTCACCCAACATCTCCGCCGCATGCACGCACCATCCGAGCTCAAGCGCGCAAGCGCCAAATCCAACAAGCGTAATGTGGAGTGGGAGGCCCAGCTAAAACAACTACAAGAATCGTGCATGCATGACAAAAAGCAATTACCAGGTCGTATGGGCTGCCCAGTTCAAGGATGTGGTTCTATCTTTGCTGCTCAAGGCGCGGGTTTTGTTGATGCCGATGGCGCGAAGGAGGCCTGCCGTAAAGCGTGGGAGGAGCGCATGGAGCATGTTGGCAAACACCTCGACCCTGTTCAGGCAGGCAAAGACGATGTGGTGAGAAATGAGAACGACGCGCTGTTTATCAAGTGGGCGGAGGCGGAGGGCTTGATTGTTCGCAAGGCCAGCGGTGGTTGGCGTTTACCAAGCGCCGAGGATGAAATTGCTGCGGGTGGTGACGGTGAGGATGAGGATGCTGATGGCGAGGACGAGGACTGAGAGACTTGCTCCTTGCTCAGCTTCTTTATCTGGCTTTGCTATAGCTTTTTCGCCTGGCCCTCCTAGCTTGCTTTACCTCGGCTGAGCTTTTGCACTTGCATATTCTTGCCTTGAGCTCACGCGTCTTGCACATGACCGTCTATTCTTGCACATACTTTGCTTTCTATGCTTCACGACCAATGATTATGATGGCATAGGACGGGGAGAAATGATACCAGGCGTGTTGGCGTATACAAGGCGTTGAATTTTCTGCCAAGGATTTCTTTCTCGAGTCCAAGATTTTCAGGGGAAGTTTTTTCTCTCTCTTTTGACTTGTTTATTTTCAAGGTCTTCTTCAGCACGCGATGGGATACAGCTCATGACTATCACGAAGCGACGAACTTTATATGGATGGATGATGGTACATTAGATCTCCTTTCAAAGGTTTCTATTATGAACAAAATGATGACTATGAAGATTGGTGATGGGTTGTACTAGTAAGATGCTTAATGTAGGAACCAGCGATGCGTTAATTGGAATGCAGTGACTATGGAAATATCTCTGCTCGTTACGTATGTGACTCCGTCCCCTTGTCCTTTTCCTTGGACTATATTTTCGAGATGCAGCAAGTGCTACCGATATGGCGTACAGAAGCTATACGGTGGCCAAAGCCTTCCGTTCTTCAGCTTTGCGGCCCCTTGACCGGGGGTATCAATTTGTGCTACATGCATTTCCCTCTAGTTAGAATGCAAGGCTTATTGACCTGGAACCCATCCCGGCACATTTTATACCTTCATGCTTGTACCCGAACTTACCTGCTGGCCAATCGTCCCTGCGTAAGCAATATAAAAACGACAAAGTATTCACCACATGTTTCACCTGAACAGAGGACAAATTAAGTGAATGGCTGAAAGCATAAGGATCCCTGGATCAAAGTGCTATGGTTCATCCAAGAGACCTAGACCAAAGCTCACTCAAGATCTGAGCGTACTACGGTAGCTTCGATATCATGGGATGAGAGTTCTTGGTATGTATAAGTCACCTGACATATGAAACTAGAATACTACAAACAAAGTAGTCCCGCCCTGCCTTGCCTCGTAGTTTTAACCAATCGCGCCAGTGCCTCCGGCCCTCCGCCTCTGCCACCAGTCAGTCAAGGCACCCCCTTGACTCAATCCGGCGTTGTCTTATAGCCCCTGTATCTCCGCAGCACCCAACCGTCTCGCGACATCAACGCTTCTTATCCGTTCGAAGACGCCGGCAAGTGATGCGGGGTCGCAAGAGCAAACTGCGTACTTCCGTCATCTTGTCAGCGTTGTCTGGAATTCAATGTCTCTGTTGAAGGTGCTCACTTGAATCATACGAACGCTCACCCCGCCCCCCTCGTTTCCCTGCCTCACAACCGTTCGCCTTCCAAATCGAAATCAACCCAATCTTGGTTTAACGCTATAGCCACAACGGCAACAGCCTGTCATCTCATTTGCTGTCTCGCTCGCTGCTGATTATCTCTGAGGAGCCGTTGCTGCAACGAACGCAGCCTGGGGGTGTGGTGGTTGGGTAGCGGTGAGTCGGCGATGTGGAGGGTGTCGCTAAGTTGAGGGCCACGGTAGAGTGCAAAAAGATGCGGTGCCGAGATTGCAAGTAACGCATTAAAGGCGTCATCAGAGTGGAAGATAAACGCGGGATGTTTATCGACCAAGCCTGTTCCCTTGTGAACTGTGGGCTTCGGGCACGAATGCGAGCTGGGACTTCATGGGATCCTGGAGCTAGGATAGGTATCGGCTTTATTGAGAGGTTATCGAGGAGTTTGGGATATAGGTTCGAGTGTGAAGGATCATGAACTGGTGGGAAAGTGCCGTTACGGAGGGCAATGCCATTCTCTTTCAGATTATGATGACTGAGCTGAAGAAATCCATGCTTTTGAGACTGCGAGCGATGCTCAGAAGGAAGGCAATTTTTATGCCATCGCTGTCTGGCTTTGTCATGTTCCATTGGTTTGAGGCACATCGTACTTCTAAGAATCGTATGAAGCAGGCTTACATCATACAACCGGAATCCCGCCAGATCCGAGGAATTCTGACCTCTCTGATCTGGCAAGCTATGCAAGTAATGGCGATCTAATGTGATGCTTGCAAGCGGCTAGCAGGATCGTCTCATAGCTATCAAGGTGTAGCGCTTCTCCTCCATTCCATTTTTCAATAAAGTCTTGGTATGAAAACATATCGTTCGGAAACCCGGGTTTACTTTGCTGCCAGATATCCTCCGATAAATTCCACAATTCCCCGTCCGCCGAGACCGGCAATGTTGCTAGAAGCGGAACGCTGGTGCAGAAACCATCCTTGACGACGGTATATATGGCCTGGACCATGATGGCCATAATGACCGTTCGTCTGATGCTTTCGATAAAAATCCAGCGACGATAGTGGGACCCGGTGCCGCAGTCGTTACTGGAAGCGATTTTCGCGGAATTTAGCTTCCTCGTCCAGGTTTCAAGCATGGCGAAATGTCTTTCCGCATTTGCGCGCTGGCGGATATCACCATCGAAAAGCCGAATGATTTGATACATGATCATCGCTTGCACCCCAAGCAAGTATTCTTCCGCTCCCCAATACTCTGATTTAGCTTTGTAAATTAACCGGAAAACTTGGCTATCTAGCATTGAGAAGATGATACTTTGGTTTTGAGGCGTCTTTTGAGAATACATAGCACAAACGCCAAGGAGACCCTGGTAGGCTTCTGGTGGCTTTTGCTGATATGAGCTGGAATGGATGAAAGGTGATTGGTTTTGCTGGGCTAGCTGTAGGATCCAGAACTGGAATTGGCTGATGCAAAAATCGGTTTGCTCCGGTGTGAGGGTTGTACGTTCTTGGAAGCAGAAGGATGTGAGTGGGGACAAGTCCCGGGCCATTAAGGCACCGGGGTTAAAGACTGTACCGGTGGATGGAGGTATCTGGATGAATTCCTGAACTATTGGACCCCCTTCAAGTGGAGATACTCGATGCCAGCCATTTCCGGTTTGCTGGACGCTCCGAGAGTCAATCTCAGATGCCGTTGCCTGCGCCTCAGTTAGATTAAGAGGAGAAATTTTCTAGGCTAAGCGTACATATCCACAAATTGAACCTCGGCTAGCACATCTACTGCATTGAGGTAGTCGAAGGTCGCATCTTCTCTTTGCGTGTACACAAGCATTGCATGCTTTGCGCCGTTTCGAGCTCAAATGTATATTCATCCTTGTCTGAAGTAGTTCACAGGCCCTTACCGCAATGTTTGATGCTCACAATGCTGGGGCTGATAGTATCTATTTGGTATAGCAACTGCGGTCAAATTTCTAGAATATTATGAATTGATATTCTCTTTCTTGTAATATCGCGTGAATTTAGTAAGCTTGCTGTTCTTGCTTAAGCGCTAGTACTTCTTGGCCCATCTTAGCTTACCTAACTAACTTAAGCGACTTGAGCATTCACAATCAACTGGCGATATTTTGCAATCCTTTGTTCTATCGTACTCGGAATGAATCTCTAGAAATTTACCTATATTCCGATATATACAATTCTAAGGGTTTGCCAAGAAGCAGCACTCTTGCTGACTAAATATATAAATTATTCAAATTATGCAAGCACGTGACTATGCATATTATAGTTTATACATTTATACAAACTAGTTCATCAGAAGCCCATATATATCGGAATGCTAATATGAAACCCAGCCTGCCTTTATATGGAGAGCTGACTGTAAACAGTTAACTCAAGCAAAGATTGAAGGTGTGCTCACCTGCTGGTTGAACATGTATCAGAAAGATGCAAAATGTATGCTTATGTGTATTGAAATGAATTAAAGAAATAGATTGAACCAAGCGTGGCTGGCTCTGCTCTAGTATGTTTGCGGAGTACTGCATATCTGAAATTGGAGGCACCTACATTATGTTATCTACCCTTTAAAATACCATAGTTGATCAAAGATCGTAGTTGATGCTACCTATAGATATTGAGAGTCTTGTAGAGAGGACTTGAAACTAAGACCTAAAAATCTAAATATTTAGCATGAGTTTGGCCCCATCCTAAACTCTAAACCATTTATTGAGTATCAGCGACGAGGAAGCTCATAAATCAAGCCCCCTTCATCCTAGACCATTGCTGCGCTCAAACTAAGCATCATACCAAGATTATCAGCTTTCGCATTCCAGGTATCCAATTTTACGACGTTATGGCTGACATCGCTCTGCTTGCAGGCATCAATGAGATCTCCAAAAACATCAAGATCCATCCGCGGCATAGACTTGTACACATCATATTCTGACTGCCATACAGAACGTGTTTTGGCCTCCCAGCATGACTTGGGAGAACAGAGGGGAAGAGCGCGAAAGCCATTAATTGTATCACAAGGTACGCCAGTTTTGACACGAACCATTTGAGCGATCAGAAACCATACTAATACAGTCCTGCGTGTAGTGTTAGCAATGGCCAACAGGAACAGAAAATTGTCCCGAGAGTGAGGCTAGAAGCATTACCTTCTTCGGGACTCGGCAAATACCCAAGCTTCCCAGCTGGAGCTTGGGTAGAGCCTCTCATCTTGGCAAAATGGCTCGTTACATAGCTTCCGGAAACTGTCGCAAAGTATCTACCTCACTCTATTAGACAAATTTTGGGTACCAGAAGGTATTTCACCTGGTGAGTCACGAGCAGTTCCAGGTTCAAGTCCTTCTCAAATTTTGAGTTACCAATAACTCGCATGATAATATACATAATCTGGGCTTGAACCGCTGCAAGGAGTTCGTTTTTGGTGAATTGATTCTGCTTTTGCTGCCAACAAAATTAGCCACGCCTTCATTCGGAGATGGGAAAATCTTTGGAACTGCATTTATCAGTCAGAGATAGACTAACAGACATGGATTCCGAGGTCTATGGAAGAATCTTTGCTCTTTGCACTTTGCTCGAGCTTTGAGCTCCCCACAGTAAAGAAACTATGAAACAAACCTTTTCAAGGAAGGAGCGTTGCTCCATCTTAACTGTGCGCCACAAAAATGGCATGCTATCTGGATTCTGTGAAGCAAAGATTTGTGCGATGCCCATGCAATTCACCAGAGGCTCAGGTAGAGTGGGATCGGTATTATTTGTGGGACGATACCAGTGCCCGTGTATGAAACAAGGGAGAGTCTCTCGACGAAGCATCATCTGTGGGAAAGCACGAAGCATCTGCATAACCATAGTTGCGGTGAACTGTGAGATGGGGTCTGATATCGGTACTCGCGCCAGAAAATCTGAATCCGATCGCTCGGATAGACATGTAAGCCCGGAAAGGGCAGAGAAATATTCATCTCGAGTGGGCCAAGAAGGCCAAGGTTGGTTTTGTTTTGCGAGCGAGAGATTTTCGGGATCAAAATTGGCGCGCAGGCCATCTATAACATGTCTACCATCAGGGCGATCAAGAAGGAGTGCCCCATTAGGCATACCCTTCGTGATTGGCTCATGGAAATTGAGCATAGTATTTCTGGGGCTCTGCGGGATGCTGCTCGCGATAGCGTAACCAAGTGAATCCCAATCCATGGTGGCTTGCGCTTCGTCTAACGGGCCTATTGTCTCGGCGGACGCAGGCAAATCGTTCCAGGTAAAGTTGTCGCCCGTTGAGGGCGAGGGAGTCGGGGAGAGTACTGGCGGATTGCCTTGCGGCGGCTGTTCTCCAAGAGCGGCCTGTTCCGTACGTGTAGTAGTCGTATTTTCATAAATACAGTCAAGCCCTTTGTTTGTACATCGCAAACATCGAGGTTGGAAGCTGCACTTTGCCTTGGCGACACTACAAGCCCGACATGACCTGATACGAGTTCGAGGGCGGTTGTGGGCGCGGCGACAATATAAAATGTGCCGATTGTACGATGTTTCTATAATGCAATCGTCAGTTATGTATCATGGTAAGAAATATGTAAAGAGGACCAGCCTTTCAGGAATGGTTTATGGCAAAATCCACAGAGCCTCATAGGCCCTGGTGATGAAGATTCATTAGACTCGAGCGAGGACGATGCAGAATCCATGGGTCACGTGGGGAATACCCTTACGCAAACCTTACCCAAGAAGTGAAACCTCTGTTCTCTTCTGTTTGATGTAAGATGGGAACTGTCTTCTTTCTGCAGATTGTTCGGGAGGCGAGGAGAGAGAGGCGCGGAGCGGAACAATATGGTCGTGGTTTAATGCCGGCGATTTTGGCCGCTGGATGATTAATCAGGTCACGTGAAATACCCCTGCATCACCGCGCCGTTCCTTGTTGAATCTCCATAATAAAGCATAAGATCGCCAAATACTGGGGATTCAAACCGCAGCTAGGGCTGAGGGCGAGCACTAAGCCTGGTATATTGTTAGCCTTAATGTAACGTTCAGGTATATGGCTGCCGGCCAAACTGGCCGAGGATGTTCTTACTAACAATTTCATGTATGCCAACCTTAGTAATTCAAGGGGTAGTATTCGAATATTAATGCTATGGCATACTTATACACTCCCTATACGCACATCTCAAGGACAATCAGCTTATTCTTCATACAATTGTCTATAATATTCTCCTCCTTTCTGAGTGACGCCTCTGACGCGCGATGACTTCCACAGAGAAGGTCGAGGGGGGAGTCCTTTCGAATTCACGAGACTCGTTTGAAGGCAGCAAAGAATCGGGGAACGCCACGCCTGATGAGTCTCTAGAACAGAAAGACGAGGTCTCCAGCCCGAGAACCGTACATGGTTTTAAATGGGTCCTGGTTTGTATATCCATCTACACTAGTGCACTCATCTACGGCCTCGATACCACTATTGCTGCAGACATTCAAGCCGCAATCGTTGAGCGATTCGACAATGTCGAGCGCCTCACCTGGGTCGGAACCGCCTTCCCTCTCGGCTCTGTGTGTGCTGTGTTACCAACGTAAGGCGCTGCATTTCTCTTTTGAGTGACCATGAGCTAACTACTGCGTAAAGGGCTGCCGCATATTCTAACTTTGATCTAAAGAAACTCTTCATCGCAAGTGTTATTCTCTTCGAAATTGGCTCTGTTATATGCGCTGCAGCACCTACTATGAACGCCCTTATTGTCGGTAGAGCAATTGCTGGTGTTGGAGGGTCTGGGATCTTTCTTGGGTAGGTTCATCAGACACACGACCCACAATTTGCTAATATAATTTGAAAGCTGTCTTAATTATTTCTCCCTCACCACGTCTGAACAAGAACGTGGCCGCTATATTTCAGGAATTGGTGTTGTTTGGGGAACAGGTGCTGTTCTTGGGCCCGTAGTAGGAGGGGCTTTCTCCGACTCTTCGGCAACATGGCGATGGGCATTCTACATCAATCTGTAAGCGCTTTGGTGAATAAAAAACACTGCTCTGCTGTTTCTAATATGTCTAGTGTCATTGCGGCCGTATGTGCACCGGCATACCTCTTCCTCCTCCAGCCAGTTCGGCCACCAGGAGCTCCAGATACTTCCGCACTTGCAAGGACCAAATCCCTAGACTGGGCTGGGTTTACTCTTAGCACTGGAGCAATGGTGTCATTTACCATGGCGTTGACCTTCGCAGGCTCAATTTGGCGTTGGGATGATGGCCGTACAATCGCAACATTCGTCGTTTCCGGGGTCCTGCTCATTTTAACCATTCTCCAGCAGTACTTTGTCTTCTTAACAACCCGTGAAATGCGCATGTTCCCGCCGAGGTATATCCTTAACGACTACACCCTACTCTTGCTCAACGTTGTCACTGCCGCAGGCGCCACCAATATCTACGTTCCGCTTTATTACATTCCGGTATATTTCGTCTTCGTGCATGGAGACACCGCACTGATGGCAGCCGTTCGCCTCCTCCCTTATATTTCTTTCCTCGCATCGATGAACATGTTATCTGGTGCCCTTCTCCCAAGGATTAGCTATTAGTAAGTACTAATCTGTGTCTTACTTTTTGCTTGGTGAGCTAACTGCTTTAGCTGGGCGTTGTTCCTCGTGGGTGGAGTTCTCATGACAGTTGGTGGTGCAACCATGTACACTGTTGTACCGTCTACTTCTATGGGAAAAGTTTACGGATACAGTATCATACTTGGAGCTGGCACCGGTTTGATCTTCCAGGCCGGCTACACTGTCGGCGGTGTGAAAACAATTATGCGAACTGGCTCTGGGCTTGATGTCCAGCGTGTCATCTCCATGCTCAACCTTTCTCAACTTGGTTTCCAGATGGGCTCCCTGCTTATTGGTGGCCAGATCTTCCAAAGTGTTGCGATGAAGAACCTCACTCACGTGCTGCGTGGCCAAGGATTCTCGCAAGCGGATATCAGGAGGGCTATTGCAGGGGCACAGAGCACACTTTTTGAGAAGCTAAGTCCCGAGATAAAGGATCAAGCAACCGCAGGTATCACGGCTGCCATGAGCAGAGTTTACATCATCAGCATTGCAGCGGGCGCATTCACAGTGATCTGTGCGGCAGTGATGAAGAAGGAGAGACTTTTCTCAGGAGCACCACCCCCAGCTATAGCAGGCGGAGCCTAGCATGGCCACGAGTATCCGTGTAGAAGAGCTCAGAGAGTGTTCGGATTTTGAAGGAGGTACGGATTGAGACCCATTTGAATGACGATACGACGTCTGCTAGTGCTACCAGAGTTATTTAGACGATTGCTTCATAGAGTGGATAGATTCGGGAAGACAACGGTGTGAGAACGGGTTCTTGTGACACTCCGTGTCATAAAACTGATTATGGGGTTGAGTCAACACTTAAGAGTGAACTGATTCGACATGAGTTCTGGGTGTCATTTACGTTCTTGTGTTCAATCATTAGGCTCAGATCTTGCTTGTTCGCATTTAAAAGTTGAATATAGTTTTCGAGATATAAACAGGATAATATTAACAATCGTTTCTCCAGAAGTAAATTTTGCCCTAATTCCCCCCAAACCAACATTACTATTAATGAATACACCTCAGAACCGACCCATTGACCAACTGCTAGTCCGGCTTCACCTTTAGATTACCAGACCGCTGCATCGTTAGAAGTTGGAGTTTGACTAGCCGTAAACGCCTCATTAATTGAACGGCTCAACAGAAACGTCTATTCATAACAATGATGGTTCTAGAATCCCTGAAGCGCATTTGAGTTGCCTAATCACAATTAAATTTTCAGTATTGTCCAATTAGCTAGTACCACAAAGCACAGGGATTAGATCGTACTTCGGAGACTTTGCCGAGCATCCCCGCAGAGTTAGAAAGGCTAGTCGGGAGAGCCACCGAGGTTGGAATCCTTCCGCAAGAATTGGCAAAGAACCAGTTGGCAAAAAGTTTTCTTTGAAGTTCCCAAAATACAATTGTCTATGGAGGAACAATTTTGCGGGAAAAACAGAGGCTTTAATAGGTGTCGGCAGGAGTACTACATTTCTAATATGTTTAATGCTTTCTTTGGGGAAAAGTAAAGCTAGTATTCATCTATAGCTTGCGCCGCTTTCCTTGGCAGGACTAATGGCGCAAAGTTAGTCCCGCTTCTATATCGGGGCTTACCTGATCCTCGTAACTTTCGTGCTAGATGCCGAGATTCTTATAAGTAAAGATTTCAAGGCTCTAAAACTTCACTTGGTCGAGCCTCTGTACTGGGAATCTCCGTCTAACCTGCCTTGAACTGGGTGTCCCCATCTTAAAACGTGTTGCTTCCGCTTTAGCAATATAGAACCCTACTTGAACGACACTGTCATCTGCTTCACCCCTTACTTTGATCATGGCCTCACTCATCCCCCGACTACACAATAAAGTCGCTGTGGTCACGGGAGCATCATCCGGCCTAGGCCGAGCCATTGCACTTGCATTCGCTTCTCATGGCACTAAGCTCGTCGTCTGCACAGACCTACAGGCAGAACCGCGCAAGGGCAGTGATGGTGAGGTTGGCGCCACCCATGATGTGATCCAAAAGCTATATGGTGAGGGGAAGGCCAAGTTCGTCAAGGTTGATGTAGGGAAGGCGAACGAGGTCAAAGAAGCAGTGCGATCGGCAGTAGCGGAGGGGGGACGGTTGGATGTGTGAGTTCCTTAAGTTCAAAAGCACGACTTTGGCGTTCTATCTTGTATAATAGATGCTGACAGATGATGTGGTGGCGCAGAATGGTAAACAACGCGGGAGTTGGACATACTAATTCAACCATTCGACTCCATGAGCTCCCGGATTATGAATGGGATAGGATGATGTAAGTTGGCATTTTTGCCCTTTGTACTGTCCTATTACTCAATCAACTTTTTTCTAGTCGAATCAACGCCACTGGTGTGTATAACGGCAGCAAGCACGCGCTCGCACAGATGGTAAAGCAAGAACTTGATGCCAAGAACATTCGTGGCCGTATCATCAATGTGTCTAGTGTGATGGGGTTGGTAGCCTCGGCAGGTGGCGCTGGTCAGTAATCTCATCCTACTTCCTCCCGATTCCAAGCCTGTCCTCTTCTGACAATGGTGCCTTCCAGGCGCTTACAACGCTTCTAAGGCAGCGTCCCTCAACTTGACCAAGCAGATTGCCCTCGACTATGCGCATGACCGCATTATTGCGAACGCACTCTGTCCCGGTTTGATCAAGACAGCTATGACACGCGACTTGGATGAGGCCGCAGCTCAGGCCTTTCTCAAATCTACGCCATGGGGTGATTGGCTTAGTGCGGAGGAGGTAGCTGGTAGCGCTGTTTTTCTCGCTAGCGATGATGCTGCAGTGGTGACGGGCATTGCGCTCCCCGCGGACGGTGGCTATGTGGCAATGTAAAAGGAGAGGCCCATCCAGTGGCAGGGAGGAGAGTAACATCTTTAGTAAATGCCAAAGTATAGGTTGACTCGGCTAAGCGCAAAAATTACTAGAGCACTCACCCAGCGTGAGAAGAGGCTGTAAAGGTCTTCTGATGGATAAAAGACTGGTATTTTTCAAGTGCAGCCGAATATACTCAAATTTAAAGAAAAAACTAATATCAAAACCGACAAAGTAGAGATAATGGTGTTTGACAGCTTGTAGCACTAATTCTGACCTACAATTGAAACTACACATACTGAATTTCTTAAACGCAGTTTTTTTGAGAAAGTATTGAGATAGAGGGGATTTTGGGCAGCAACTCGAGAAGCACACCTTGCTAGTCCAAGTGAAGGGAAGGCTCAATAATACAAGTATTTTGCAGTAAGGCTACTCGATCTTGAGGCGGTATAGAATGCTAGCTCAGAATAGTTTTGATAGTTCTCACTCGCCATACCATGCTATATTATCAATTTAGTTTAGCCACGTACGACATGAAAGAGTCACTAAGTTGTTAACTCGTCTAAGGTCAGAATCGTTCCTAGTGCGGAAACTTGTTAAAATATGGCCTATGGTTTAGTGCTAGATACAAAATCCCTAAGGACATGCTTCGATTTCCTCATCTTGTACCAGAAGGAGCAAGCTAATCAGTAAGTTGAAGACGGTGTTAATGTTTACTTGGCAGGGTTCCACGAGATAAGCTAACAACATTATAGGACAGTGAGTATATAGAGGTAGTGATATGATGTCTTTCTAATTTTACATCATACTCAGAATCCATCTGGCCAAGGCAATAAGGGTACCGACTCCGGCTAAAAATAGTGCAAGTAATCTTGAGTATTGGGAACCTGTAGCTTTCCCTTTACCCTTGGGACCAATCAGCTTTTGCGCATAGTACTCGTCGATAATGTCATTGAAGTCCTCAGGTTTGTATGATGAGAAATATTCAGATATGAAATTGGATTTTCTGCGAGAATTGATACCAAGATCCTTGCAGAGAGTTTCGACGTACTGCAACCTCTGCATCAGCAAGTATATTCATAAATGTTTGATCAGAAACTTACAGGGAGGAAGTCATATAGGGAGTACGGGAACTTTCGACCCTGACTGATGTAGCGCTTCCGTGTCCAGGCATTCCATTCGGCAATCTCCTTGACCATTATGTTCTCGTGGGGCAGGTCCTGCTCTCCAAGGAGATAGAGAATGGCCCAGAAGGTTTGCACTGATGCAACTAAGGGTGTCTGAACGGTATGAATTTGGCCCAAAATGGCGAGTGAACGGTCGTTCTTCTTAGCAAGAGCAAGCGGTACTACTCTCCGGTAGAGTCTCCAGTTTCGTGGAGGAGATTTTAACAACTGCGAATGGGCATTGGCCAACACGGGTCCTTTGGCTAAAAATGGCAGTTTACGGTCAACAGACGCTTCCGCTTCACGATTTATGCCTTTCCAGTCTCGGTCGGCTGGATACTTATCAAAATTTTGGGCTTTCACTGGCAGGCCGATTTCGGTTTTATGATCATTATCGAACATGGCGAAGTGATCTCCCCATCCAGTACACATGACAATGAAGTCAGATTTAACTGATTTCCCAGACTTAAAGGTCATGGTATCATTATTGAGGGTCCCCAGGTCATCCCGAATGATTGTCACATCGCCCTTGTGAATTATGCTCCAAAAGTCTGGAAGAGTGACAACGCCGAGGCCTGAATTAGCCCAGAAGATACTGTCGTACGTTAACTTTAGTACCATCTAAACTAATGGAGTCCAAACCTTTTGCCATCTATTTCTGGCCTCAGGCCGGCAACGTGGTCCCCTTTATCGTAACCAGCATGGAGATCACTCAGGTAAGCCACAACATCCCAGAAAGCACCAGCCAGCCAGCGCCCAATTGGGTTCGCCTGGAAGAGGGAGTACACCAGTCCTTCGGTGTTAAATATTGAAGGACTAAGACCGGTCATTAACCTGGTGGACGCAACGCCAATACTCGTAAAGTAGCCCAACAACTCCGATGGCAATATGGCAAGTGGCCCGCCTCCTTCGGGCCGGATAACCCACGTTACCTTTTTCCCCATAGTTAAAAGTAGATATACAGCGTCATAGGCGGATTTGGCTGCGCCAACTACCATTACATGCTGATATTTACTCTGTTGAAGGTCGTTGTAAGACTCGCCCAAGTCTCGAGAGTGGACAACTGGAATCTGAACATCCTTGGCCATGTATTCTGGCATATTGGGAATAGATGTTACTCCGGTTGCCACCATAAGCTTCTCAGTATCCAGGATGTCGGCACTGTCTTTGTAGTGGAGACGCCATCCTCGCGGCCCACGCTCAACTTTATTTACATGGGTATTGAATCGAATACGGCGGAGGAGGTCGTGTTCCTCGGCATACCTCTGAAGATAGCTGTGAATCATGCGTCCCGTGACTTGCCTCTTGTTGGTGACTCCTTCTGCGGGCATCGGTGTGTCGATGTAGTTAAATAGTCCCAGATTGACTTGAGCAACCAAGTTGGGGTATAGCCGTTTCTCGCTCCATACTCCACCAACAGTCGAGTCAGTGTCGATGATCAGTATATTCACGTTTGGGCGAAGCCGCAGATAGGTGCGCGCTGCAACAAGGCCGTACCAGCCTGATGTTCATTGTCAGTAAGTAACCCAAACTTGACAAAACATCCCTAAAAGTCCAGATTTCTCGCAGATAAGGTTCTACACACCTGCGCCGATAATTGCAACGTCAACTTCCTGTATGGTTGGTGCAGAAGACCCCATCACGGATGTTTATGCTTGTAAATTCCTCCTTGAAGGGCCAACTATTACAATTTCTCTGCAAAAAGGAGATGTTCTGTGCGTATCCTGATAAACTACTGATATTTTTGGCTTTGGTGTGTGTCCCTTCCCAAGACCGTTCTAAATTGCCTGATGCTATCGAACGATGCTTTCGAACAGTATGCTGCAATACGGTTCATTCTCGGAGTGTATGGATCTCGCACCGAAACCCGTTTAAGACTACGGGCCCGTGTACAAAGAGAACCCCAGTCATTTTTAACATTGTATCGCGGACCGAGGACCTCCAGGTATGAATCTTACTGTGATATCGGTGGGCTCGGCCCTAACACCGAGGAGAATGAGTCGTGCGGCGAAAATAGACGAGTCACGTGATATTTTTAATGCGCCTTCCATTCTGGCTTAACCATACGTCTATCACGCATCTTCATAACTCTGGAGCTTCTCATGGTACGAAGTCGGTAGTTTTTGTGCATTATCGATGACCAGTAGTTGACATAGTTCTTTTTCAGTTATCGCTTCAATATTGTGAGCACTCGCTAAGAATCTAGTAGAGTATTTTTGCCAGCTGATTTGTGAATTGGGATTATTTTTGGTATTCAAATCAAACGGGCTTAATTAACATAATGATTTACAGATTACCGAGCAGGCTAGGGAATATGTAGCTTGGCGCAAACACATTTGAGTTCATAGATCTCGCTTAGTTCGTTGTCTTTCTGCCTTGTCCGTAATCAGAAGAATAAACCTTGCTCACGCTAAGCTTTAATTTCAGACTTCCTGTCTGACAAATTCCTGGCTGTACGTTGACTCAGTCACACGCCAACGTTTATTTCTAACCAGAAATCAAGTCTTGACATAACGAAGAAGGTAAATGCATATTGCATGCTCACTGTCACTTTCCACCCTTTTTGCTAAGGGGCGTTTTGACATGCATGCGTTGAAGCTGGCCCTCTCTCCAAAACAAAGCCAAAGACACTACTGCTCCAGCTCCAAGCAAAAAACTACCAGACAAAAATATAACAGGTAAGAGGATCCTAATTCCCGCAGGCTTCGAGAGACACCGCGTAGTCAAAAGGTAAGCCCAAGATACACAGGAAGCCGAGATGATGATCAAGTCGTATTGCAAAAAGAGCCATGGGCCACTTGCGAGTTTCTGGTTCGCCCCCTCGGGTCCAGCAAACATGAATGGGACGTAAACTTTGACGAAGTTGATTTTTGGGTCGCTGGACGCCAACATCGATCCGACAGCGTAAATATGGCCTGACGATGAAGATGCAGCAGCCAGCAGGTAAGAAAACCTTGTCCACCAGACAGCCTTGGTGTCGTTTTGGGTACAGAATAGCACAAATACCAAAAGCGACTGAATCAAAGAAACCCAGACTGGGTCGGGTTGCCAAACTGCTAGTATATTCTGGTGAAGCGTGTCCGGCCTAGGATACCATGTTGGCAGCATGCCGACAACAGCGGGCAGCAATGCACCGAGGGTGAAACTGGCAGGCAGTGCTCTAGCTGAAGCGAGGCCCATTGGAAGCAACACATCGGGGGTATCATCGAGCCATTTGAGGTGGTGACGAAAAAATAGGGGAAGAGCTATGGCAGCACCAAAAGCTTGCCATGTTAGCCCCCAGATAATTGGGCTGATCGAGGTTAGCTATTCTTAATCTTTTTTGATTCTCGCAATTTATAACTTACTTCGCAATGGCGAATGGCTTGGCATTCAATCGAGAACTCTCCGCATATAGCCATACAAAAGCTGACTGAAGAGTGGCGTATGCATCTATTAAAAATAGCTGATATCCAGGATGCGAGCCATTTGTACCGTAGAAGAAAAATGCTACTAGCAAAGAGATGGGAAAATCCAATGGGAAAATGCCAGTATACTTGGTGTTGAAAGCAGTTCCGTCCTCAAATCGCCCGTTCCATGTCGCGACGATGAGTGCTGTAACAGTTCCATTGAAAAGACTAACACCCCAAAGTAGAATGATGGCGGAGATTGATAAGGTTAGGAAGTAAGTCGATTCCGTAAATAAAGCCATCTTGCTAACCTGTGTAGATTCTTTCCACTGTTGACTTGATTCATGGAGTGAAGGACATGAATAAAAATTGGGATAAGAGCCTTGATCGTTAGCTCGCGATATCTCCAGGCTGCTTACGAAGTGCCGGTCTGAAAACCGAGCTCATCGGGGCTCCACCGAGCAGCAATCCATAGGCCGAAAGACAAACTACCGCTCGGTCTTGTGTGGCGGCCCTCCTCCGAACAAGCTGCCGGGTGGATTACCCAAATGAGGTGACTACAGGGTCAGTATTGGGGATGAAGAAAACTTCATAAACTTGACATCATGAACCGAAATTGAGTTCAAATCATCTTCTTAGACAGACAATTGCCTACCTGTCTTTTAGGCTTCATTTAAAATGCCTCACTTCGAGGAGCGTAGTTCGTCCCAGGAGGACAGTATGCTAGAGCCAATTGCCATCGTTGGCATGTGTATGTTCGCGCTCCATTTTGGATGAAATATCCTATTAACTCGTTATAGCATGCCGACTTCCTGGTGGGATTGACTCATCAACATCGCTATGGGAAACCCTAAAGGAAAAGCGGTCGGTGCAGACTCCTAAGGTTCCTGCATCCCGCTTCAATATTGATGCCTACCTTCATGAGAAATTAGATCGTCCAGGATCATTCAATGTTCCTGGTGGCTATTTTCTAGATGGTACTGCTGAGGACTTCGATCCTACATTCTTTAACATAACGCCAATCGAAGCCATGTGGTTAGACCCACAACAGCGGAAAATGCTCGAAGTCACTTATGAATGTCTGGAATCAGCGGGTTTGTCACTTGAAGCTGTTAAAGGCTCTAACACAGCTGTATTCATTGGCAGCTTCACTAGTGATTACCAACAAATGAGCACAAGAGATGGTGACTTTCGCCACAACTATGCTGCAACCGGCGTTGATACTGGATTAATCAGTGCTCGTATTGGAAACACTTTCGATCTGAACGGACCTAGTTTCACCATCAACACCGCCTGTTCTTCAGCTATTTATGCCATTCATAATGCATGTCACGCCCTTCGCACTCGTGACGCTACCGCCGCCATTGCTGGTGGTGTCAATCTCATCTTGACTGTTGATCAACATATGAACACTGCCAAGCTTGGAATCTTGTCTCCGACATCAACTTGTCACACCTTTGATGCCTCCGCTGATGGTTATGGTCGCGCTGAGGGAGCTGGCGCACTGTACCTGAAGCGCCTTTCCGACGCAATTCGCGACGGCGATCCAGTTCGAGGTGTCATACGTTCATCAGCTGTCAACACTAATGGTAAGGTTCCTGGAATGGGTATAACGCACCCTAGTCAAAGAGGCCAGGAGCGTGTCGTACGGCAAGCTTATGCACGATCTGGATTAGATCCAGAGCGTACAGCATACGTTGAATGCCACGGAACCGGTACTCCTGTTGGTGACCCTATTGAGGCTGAAGCTGTTGGGCGTGCGATGAATGACAAGCGATCTAAAGACAAACCGCTACTTGTAGGAGCGATTAAGGCTAACATCGGGCACAGTGAGGCTGCTAGCGGTATTTTTGCAGTAATGAAGGCTGCTATGATGACCGAAGCAGGCGTAGTTCCTGGTGTTTCAGGGCTCAAAAATCTCAATCCAGCCATCAAAGAGAAGGACTGGAATATCAAGGTGAATGTTGACACAGCCCCTTGGCCAAAGGGATTTGCTGAGAGACGGGCGGGTGTGTCATCTTTTGGTTATGGCGGTACTAACGGTCATGTTATCGTTGAGGCCGTAGAATCTTTATATCCGCTCTATAAACATGGCCATAAGCGTGGAGACGAGCCATCCAAAGCTACTCGTCCCTTCCTTCTACCTTTCTCTGCGCACGACAAAAAAACTCTTGAGCGAAATATAGTTGCCCATGCCAAGGTTGTTTCCGATTACCACCTGGCAGATCTCGCTTACACTTTGGGTGCTCGGCGATCGCGTCTTGCGACTCGTGGCTTCGCTGTCGCAGCTGAACCACTAGACGCCGCCGACTTTGAACTATCCGCTTTCACAATTGGCACCGCTCCTCGCTCCCAGCCGGACTTGGCATTCGTCTTCACTGGCCAAGGAGCTCAGTGGCCAGGGCTTGGCGGTAAGGCCATGGTCGCTTTCCCCTTATTTCGCTCCACCATCAGGGCTTTGGATCGGGTCTTGCAACGCCTAAGTACTGATATTCGCCCTACCTGGACCCTTGAGTCCTCATTATCGGCATCCGCTGAGTCTCCCAACATCAACAACGCTGATGTGGCCCAGCCTGTCTGCACTGCCGTCCAAATCGCTATCGTTGACCTACTTGCATCATGGGGCATCACACCTTCGGTAACTGTAGGACACTCATCTGGCGAGATAGCTGCTGCCTATGCTGCCGGCTTGGTCTCTGCACCAGAAGCCATAGTCGCTGCTTTCCTCCGCGGCTATGCTGTCAGCCGTCACGCACCTTCCGGTTCAATGCTGGCCGTCGGCCTCGGACTCGGTGGTGTTGAGAAATACCAAGAATTGCTTACAGATGACCTTGTTATCGCGTGCCAAAACTCACCTAAGAGTTTGACATTGAGCGGAACTTCAGAAGCTGTTGCACACGCTCAGGCTGTTTTATCAGCTGACGGCGTGTTTGCTCGTGAGCTCCCAACCGGGAAGGCATACCATTCGCCGCAAATGAACAATGTTGCTAAGGCTTACGATTCTCTACTTAATCGTACAGTGGAAAATCTTGGTGAGGAATCTCTCAAATGGCGACACTCGCGTGCAAGATGGTTCTCTTCGGTCAGTGGTACTGAGTTCACTGGTGATAGTGTTCCCGCATCATATTGGAGCGATAACCTCCGAAACCGCGTGCTCTTTGACGAAGCAGTTGCTTCACTGGGCAGGGCTCCAGGCCTGGAGCAGGTCGCTGTTGCTGTTGAGATTGGACCACATTCCGCTCTTGCTGGGCCTTTCAAGCAAATTTGCCAAGCAAATAAGCTGGAGCGCTTCACTTACGTCGCTACCTTGGTACGAAACAAGGACAGTGCTGTCCAATTACTCAAGACTGCTGGTTCGCTCTTCGTACAAAACTATCCGCTTGATCTCGAAGAAGTCAACTCCATCAGAGATTCTGCAGGAGAGACTTCACTAACGAAGAATCACAGAAAGCCCCTCCTTCTTGTTGACCTTCCTCCTTATCAGTGGAATTACGAGAAGCGATTCTGGGTTGAGCCTCGTCTTAGCGCCGAACAACGAAATTTAACCCACAAGCGCCATGATCTTCTCGGTAGCAAAATCGTTGGCTTGTCAAAACGTGCCCTTGCGTGGAGGAATATACTGCGACATTCAGATTTGCCATGGCTCAAGGATCACACTGTAAGTTCTTGCTTCCCCTAAGAGTCCCTACGACTATCAAGCTCATTCATTCTAGCTTGGCAAAGAGGCTGTTTTCCCAGCTGCAGCTCATTTGTCAATGGCAACAGAGGCGTTGAGGCAAGTCTGTGACCAGCAAGGCATTGAGATCCAAAGCGTGACTTTCCGCGATGTCCTAATAAAGACGGCATTGATTATCCCTGATAACGATGATGGCATTGAGGTTCAGCTCCGCCTTAACAAGAATCATGACGATGCAACATGGTTCACCTTTGCTGTTGAGTCTTATACTGATGGACAGTGGAGCCTTCACTCTGAAGGCTCCCTAACAGCTAACCACATTAGAGAGCTGTCACCTGACGCGAGCGAGAATCCAGTTGACATCACAAAACTTACGCAACGCGTATCTGGTAAGACATGGTATAATGCGTTCGAGAAGGTTGGCTTCGAATACGGACCAACGTTCCAGCCTCTGAACAATATCCGAACCAATAGCAAATTTCATCACGCTACCGCTGATGTCAAGGTGGATACTGAGAGCGGACTCGTAGTTGGTGAGTCGCGATACATGCTGCATCCATCAACTATCGATGGAGCATTCCAGCTCATCATTATATCTATCAACTCTGGTTTACACAGAGAGATGCAACACGGCGTTGTTCCTATCAAGATCGAGGAGCTTACTGTGTGGAACTCTGCCAAGGGTGAAACTACTGGCAGATCCGTTGCTTGGACAGACGACCTGGATGGCCGCTATTTTAATACGCATGCAAAACTTACCACTGATAGTGGGGACTTCCTACTTGACGTAAAGGGCCTTCGTTGCGTCTCATATGAAGCCGCTGTTCCACAAACGAATGAGACATCCCGCCCTCGCGAGCCATACATGGAGACCTTATGGAAGCCAGATATCACCACGCTGACTACCAAACAAGCACTTCAGGCATATCCCACGATCCAGTCAGAGGAAGAGTCAATTGCAGCAATTGTAGAGCTGGCGCAACACAAGAAGCATATTGCCAGTTTGACACTGCTTGGCCAAGTTGATTCTAAGACCTTGCAGGTCATTCTGAAGGAAACTGCTTCTACCACCGAACTTATCTTGGCAGATGTGTCAGATGAGCATATTCAGAGTGTTGCTGATGGCATCGAGGCTACAAACGTGTCCACCATCGTCACCAAGGACGGCTTGTTCGACTGGGGTGAGCAGGCGCTCGAAGCTCAGGACTTCGTCATTGTTGGCAAGAATGCTCTCAACTACGCCACCGAGCAGGAGCTTCTCGCAGGAGTTGCGGCTGTCACTTCTAAAGGTGGCAAGGCTATATTCTCGGTTGCTAGTACTGTAGGAGAAGCCTTCGCTGGAAAGCTCTCCCAGCACGGATTCTCCGCCCCCGAGCTGTTTTTCCCCCTCCCTGAAGTGACCATCATGTCCTCCACATTTACTGGTAGCGGTTCCAACGGGCACGCTCCATCAGCTCACAAGGTTGTCATTCTCACGTCGGATGAGATCTCTAAATCACCTTATACCCTTCTTGCCAGCTTCCTTCAAGAGCGCGGCTGTGTCGTCAACCTCGCCGACATCTCGGGTCACGCCTCTTTGAAGCAAGACGAGGAGGCTACTTATATTATTTCCGACAATCTAGGCAATTTAATCTCAGGTCTCCAAGAGGAGACATTTGGAAGACTAAAAGCCATCTTGACTGGACGTAATCCCGTCATCTGGTTGACCAGCGGTGTGAACGAGGGATCCAGTGTCTCCGGCGCAATCAGTCAAGGACTACTGCGTGCCATCCGATCTGAGCAGGCTTCAGCCAAGATTCTCCTCTTGGATGCCAACACCACGGAAAATCCCGCATCAATCGGCGAGGCAATTCTAGGCAAGCTCGGGCACATCGCTACCAAAGACTCCGGAGCCGATACCGAGTATTGGCTTCAGGACGGCATCCTTAAGATCGCCCGGGTGCTACCAAATGGGCCTTTGAACACTCAGTTCTCCACAAATCTAGCTCCAGCATACTCCGAGGTGTTATCATCAGATAGATCATTATCTGGTAAGGTTGTGGATGGGGAACTCATCTTCCAAGCTGAGGGTTTGAGCAAGTCTCGTGTGCTGGGCCAAATCGATGTCGAGATGCAGGTACAGTATGCAAGCCTCAATAAAGGTGAACTTCATACAAATGCAGGCGGCATCTCAGTTGTGGCTGGACCTATCACCGCTGTTGGCGGCGGCCTTCCTATAGATTTTATTGGCCAGAATGCTGTTGCTTACGCTGCGAACTCATTGAGCTCTAGGCTCACAGCCCCGATTTACACCGGCGCTTTCTACTCAGACCTGGAAATTTCTGATCTCATTGCAACACTCCCAAGCCTTGCCAAAGCCACCAATGTTGTCTTGGATGTTGGGAAGGTTCAGCCTAATGAGCATGTCTTGTTGCTTCCTGCTCCACGTGACTTTGTCGCAGCTGTTGCCGAATTCAAAAAGGTTCTTGGCTTCAAACTCACTGTCGTTGTAGAATCAGAGCAGGAAAGGTCCCAGACCGGCTTGCCTTCAGATGAAGTTTTTCTATCTTCAGATGTGAAAGCTATTCACTCTCTTCTCGGAGGCAACCGAAGTGGCAAGGCAGATGTGGTCATCTCCCATGACTTCTCGCCTTTTAGCCAGGAGGTCTGGCGCTCCATGCCACCAGCTAGTCGCTACATTTTAAATGACGTTACAATCGAAGGAAGCCCAGACGCGTTGCCTTTCTCGAACGGCGTTTCACTCCTTCTGAGTGGGGTTAGCAATCTGTTCAAGAGACGCCAATCCGCCTTAGGCGACCTCTTGAACCGAACTATGGCCTTCATGAAAGAACACAATATCCTTTGGAAGGCTGACATTTATGATATCGGATCTCTCACCGATGTTACCGCGTTCTCTCGTAGCCGAAGCACAGAGAACACTGTGGTTAAGTACGATTATGGCCACAGTTCTGTAAAGGTCAGTCTTGATATTATTGTCCTCGGTCTCTATCTTTTGAACACTTTCTAACTCACCGTCTAGATCAAACCATCGGGCAAGGAAGTAGAATTCTCTGCTGATGCCGCTTACTTCCTGGTGGGCTGTCTCGGTGGCTTGGGACGCAGTCTCACCACTTTCATGATGGAGCGGGGAGCTCGAGACTTTGTCTTCCTCTCTCGATCTGGCGCTGATAAGCCGGACGCTGCAGCCGTAAGTAGCCGCAATCTAGCGAGGCAATATTATTTAATTGACAGCGCAACAGCTTGTAGAGTCGATCCAGAAGGCAGGCGCCAAAGTCGAGGTTTTCCGTGGTGATGCCGGAGTTCAGGGTGATGTCGACCGCGCCGTCAAAGAAGTAACTTCAACTCGAGCCATCAAGGGTGTAGTACATGCAGCTATGGTTTTGGCAGTAAGTATACATCGGTTCAAATATGTGTGCTTGCTAACAAATATCATCAGGACGGTGTCTTTGATAACATGGACTTCAAACAATTCCAAGCCGCCCTTCAGCCCAAGGTCAAAGGCGCGCAAACTCTTCATAAAGCATTTCAAGAAGCTTCTCTGGACTTCTTTGTTATGACCAGCTCCATCTCGGCCACCATGGGCAATCCTGGTCAAGCCAACTATTGCGCAGGTAACAGCTATCTAGATGCCCTCGCCTGGCACCGCAACCTCAATGGTCTCCCCGCCTCTTCGCTCATCCTACCCATGGTCTTAGATGTCGGTGTTGTTGCTGAAAATTCCGGAATTGAGGAAGCCCTTTCACGCAAGGCTATGTACGGCATCGAGGAGAAGGAACTACTCCGTGGCTTTGAGACCGCTATGCTGGAGCGTCCTAGCAGGTCCTCCACCCCTACCCTCGGTGATGCCCAGATTATTCTTGGTCTTGAGCCGGCATTCCTCGCTAGCGCCATTGCTAGCTCTGGCGCTGCCCCGGAAGAAGCATACTGGTATGCGGATGCTCGCTTCTCGCATCTCCGCTCTGTTGTTCAGAAGATCATTGATTCCGCCGATGCTGGCCCCTCTTCTGGTAGTAGCTCCTTCGCACAAGAACTCAAGGCCGCAGTCAGCACCGAGGCGATTCTAAATACCATCTCTGGTCACATTGCTAAGAAACTCTCAAGTATGCTGCTCATCCCCGTGGAGGATTTTGCATTTGAAGGCACATCAGTGGCTGTGTATGGTCTCGACAGTATGATTGGCGCGGATCTAAGAAATTGGCTTTTTAAGCAGTTTGGCTTGGAGATGTCATTCCAGACTCTCCTTGCACCTAGGATGTCAATCATCGCGTTAGCAGCCACCATCGCGGAACATTTGGGTTTAGTAGAAAAGGCAGCAGAGGCTTAAACGATTGGAAACGGATTACGATAGACCCTCCTCTGACTTACTATTGAAATTTGTATCATAAACAAGGGAGTAGGCACCCTTGTTTAAGTATCAATGATCAAACGGGCCACCATGAAGAGCATATGGAGACACAGCAGCATATGTATTTGAGCATTTAGTCTTAGCAAGCTTAGAATACTAATTTTATCTATTACATCCGCATTTATTCTACGGCAAATGACTAGAATACCATCATTTTTTGCCCAAAACCCTAGATTACCATACTTTCTGTTGCCCTATAACTGAAATACCACTTTTATGGTATTCTAGGGCATCACCAAAAAAAGCATGGTAATTTAGGGAGAGTAGTACATCCTTTATAAGCAAGCCTGTACTTGTCACGGCTTTACCTCGCTTAGAACTTTTTGGGGCCTTTAACACTACAGGGCTCGTTTACATTGGCCAGTCTCCTGTATATAAAGCATTGTTTATTTTCCCCTTTTTTGTTTGTAGCTTGTTTTTTTTTGTTATAACAATTGACAGTCGTTCATACTTTTGAGTTTCTTTTCCTAAAATCTACGTCTACCGAAAAAAACATGTTGATTATAATCAAAAGTTGCAAAAAGAATTTTTTTTTAGAAAGATTTGCAATTGAATTCAAAGCTTTATTTGTAGGTGTGTGAAAAGTACGTGCAGTAGCGTTTTGGCCGGGAAAAAGTGGTATTTCAGTCAGAAGCACGCAAAATGATAGTAATCTAGTTATACAAGCGGTTTACAGTAGTATGACTGGATTGCTATTATTTTGCGTGCTTCTGACTGAAATACCACTTTTTTTTGCCAAGACAAAATTGTGGTATTTCAGTCATATTGCAACACAAAGTATGGTAATCCAGGTTTTGGGCCAAAAAGTATGGTATTCTAGTCATTTGCCGTTTATTCTATATTAAAAGCAGTGAACTTAAAGACATACATTAAGGGAAAATTAACGATAATCTCTTTCAGGATAGTGACTACGCAATTAAGTTCGAGAGAACAATGCAGAATTGGCGTGTAAATTAAAAAATGACGTCAGTGAAACAGGTATTTGCATAGACAAAAGTGTGAAACGGCCAAGTCTATTGGCCAGATTTAGCTTAACCGCTCTCGGCACCTATTTTCATCACTCTAGATAGTTGATTCTATTAGCTCTACAATCAAATTCGTATGCACTATTTTACAACCTATTCTGTGATAAGATCACCTACAATCTATCCGTTTGACAAAAGTCGCTTTGAATTTTTGTAGACCATTTTTTTTCCCATTCCGTCGGTTGAGAGGTATATGAATTCGCCATCACCCGGAGTTTCAAACAATTTAATAAGTTGAATATTTTGCAAGTAGCAGATTTCACGTATGCCAGAAACTGAGTGAGTACAATTTCATTTAACGGAGAAGGATAGGCTAGCTGCTGAATAAATGGACCAATTTTATCAAAAGTCAATCAAACTGCTGTGCTCACTTACAAAAAAAGAAGAGAAGGAAAGCTGTCAGGCTTCTGTTGTAAATATATTCTTTTCACAGTGTTAGCCTTTACCTTGCCGAGACCAGGCAAGTTTCTAAGGATAATTTTGAGAGTCGCCGACTGTTAGATACCCTCACGAACTCGATTCTTCCATTATTCATATACAACGAGCGTGGGAGAGCTTTAAATCAGCTTTATACTTCATTTCTGCATTGTAATTAGACATCATGCGGCCTTCTCTATTTTGGGCCAGATTTACCGTATTGCCTCTTTCCTCCAGCGCTCTAATATATTTTGTTACTCTTTGAAAAACTCTATTCCACTGCAGAAATCAGCCCCGTCTTGATATCAAAAATGAACCCTCTTGTAGCATCCTTCAACTCTTTCCGTATGATAGCAGAGCTCTTAAGGATGGTAACATCATCCCTAACACTTTGTTCGAGATCTTCGATAGCTCCAAAGCTTGTTGTTTCGTCGACAGACCCAGGGGAATACCCATTTGCAAATTCGCGGATCGTTTTATCCTTGTATACTAGGGCGCCACAATCTGTGTGGTGGATGATCATAATTTCCCTTATGCCGATGAAGCCATCAAGCGTAACGATATCATTGATACAAGGAGCGACATGCCCACCGACAGTTTCAAGGACAAAAGCTTCCGCGTGTTCAAGATACAGGAACTCTTTTGGGTGAACTCTGACGTCGCAACAGGAAATAACTATGATTCGTGGCGGAATGAAGCCAGTAGCCGCAGCCTCAGTCAGTGTGGGTATCGCAGCCCAGTCCTTGGGTCGAGATTTATTGCGCTCGAGAAGGCTCTCAATCGTAAGTTGAGAAAGGGATGTTGTGGAAGCTGTGGGAGACAATGGTATCACAGCAGCTAGAGCTGTTTTAGGATTCGAGTAAGATACTGTTGAGGATGAAACAGAGGCTGGAACTGGTGCAACTAAGGAATCCTTCCGGTTCCTGATAAACCGGGACAGAAAGTGCGGCATAATTTGCTTCTTCGACCGCGTGGAAATGTGGCATTAACAGCACCAAGCCACTCTTATACATGCAACAGGTTCTCGAAATCGTTAAGAATCCTTCGAAGATAGGCTTGAGCCTAGAGGCGTATATACAGTTGCCCGTATGTCTGTAAAGCCTGCTACTACTAGAAAACGTTATACTTAGTGACATCCACGGCGCCGCAACAGGTATTTCAAGATGAAAGTGGATTAGAGGGAGATAATGCTTATGACTTTCTCGGTGCTTAAACCGAGGCCCGAGATCACGTTGTTCGGCGTCGGACCGAGAGTGGCTTAGTAATATCTCGCCTAGAAAAGGGGCTGTATTACTCAATGACTGAACGCTTCATGAGTAGAGACAAGTAAGGCTAACTATTGAGCCATTGGTATGCAGAATTAGATGGTCTACTCCAAATGAAGTAAGACTATATTCGCTCTCCTAGCGATGCGCAGGCTTAGGTATAACTGCATGGTCAAGCACTGTGTAGATGGTGGGGAGGGTGGGTAACTAGATAGGAGGGACACCACAAAGCCGTACAAGCAGCATTAGTTCTAGAAATCTAATTGACTTGATTTGAGGCAATTTTCTATATTCTAGTTGCTTAGTTCCTGTTCGGGTCAATTGCATGGGAAGGGTATCACTAGATGGAGTGGTGGAGTGCAGCTAGGGAGACGTTACCCGGCTCTAAACTTGGTAAACTGTTTAGCCACTCATGAAAAATAGCCTCGAATAGGCATATCAATTTGTTCAGGGAAATAGAGTAGGATCTATTTACAGTACCATATAATATAGCGGGCTTGGCCAAGAACACGCTAGTCTAAAATAGCTAAATAAGCTTGGCGGTTTCACATTTAGCAACCAACACGCCAAAAATATCACCCAATGTTGGTCAAAAGTCAACTATAGAGGAAACAACAGCGTACAAAGCATGGTGGAGCACTACTTTAAACATATCTAAAATGATCTCCCGACTTAGTCCACTCATAGTAATGCACTGAAAAGGGAGGAACTTGTTATCTGAACTTAGTTTGTTTTTGGTTAGATATCCACACTGCCACGCTAGGATGTAACAGATAGAATTGCTCTCAAGAACCTCGCCATCCTTCAAATCTATTCCATACCAGTGGCAGCAATAACTTGCGAAATGCGGGTCTCGACTTGAATTTGCCTTGTCTCATCATTAACAGTCATGCGGCTGTTGCCGATGAAGGTCATGTTCTCGAGGCCTTCGAGGCCTTTCCCTCCGCTGTGGAAATAGTGTGTGTTGGCTTGTGGGAATAGGTCAGCTGTTGTCACGTGTCGTGGGTATAGAGAAACCTACTGCTGGCGCCGAATGGGATGGTCTTGGAGGTAGGTTCCATGTTAAAGATGCTCAAAACGGCTGCATCAAGCGTTACGACACCGTGATACGGGAAGTTGATGGTGCTTCCGTCTTCAGTGCTATAACTCTCATGTTAAATACAACCCAAAAACCAAAATTATAAGCGGTCAATGACCAGTACGTCTCAGTGAATGGGATATACAGTGAAACTACTCACACTGCCACAGCCTTCACGTCAATATGGGCGTGCTTCTCGTCCGAGTCAAAGGAGAGCCAATCAGCACCGTGGATGATCTCGGCTTTGAATGCTGGGCCTGCCCAACCCTCCACAGTCTCGAGCGTGCCCTTCCCAAATTCCTGTCAATTTATCGATCTAGTCAGCCATGCAGATCTCAATGCTAAAGGAGGTCGAAAATGGTGTCTTACGAAATGAATTAAAGTTGGGCCATTTTCACGCACTCCTGCAAAATGTCAAATTAGATAACTCTAGAAGTACTATCCATGACGCTAACTCACCAACAACACGCTTTGCCACAACGTCAACTAGCTGGTTAATTGCTGGCACAACGGTAGGGTAGTTGGCAGTAGGGGCGACCATGATGGAGCTGGTAAGTCGAGTTGGTTTTTCAAATTAGACTTCTGTGACTGAACTGTCGGCGTTTGACTGAATAACCAGCCCATTGATAGGAAATTTCAGCCATATTATTGTATCTCTATTTTGGTCACGTTGTTTCACATAGTGGGGTTGCGAGTAGAGGTATGTCTACCGGCCCGAGCGCCGAGGTGCTTCCGCTCAACGTTTCCAGGTTCGGAGTGGTGGCCGAAGCCGTTAACGCATCGGATGCCATGTACTGGGTATCGATTTCGCTCTCGGACTGCGAGTCTGCAGGTAGTCTCCCGCAAAAGGTGGCTAGATTAATTGTCAGCCCATTAATCCTTGCCAATACTTTAGTAGTAAGTACATAGACCACGCCTTCAAGCGTTTCCAGAAGTATGCTCACTTACCCCAACTCACCATGGGCGCTCAGAAACCTTTCCGTGTCTTAATAGTAGGTGGGGGAGTAGGTGGCCTTGCCGCCGCCCATGCCCTTGAAAAAGCCGGCATCGACCATGTACTCTTCGAGAAGGGTGAGATTGCTCCAGCGCTTGGAGCCAGTATTGGTATCTACCCACACGGAGCCAGAATTCTTCAACAATTTGGAGTGTTCAAAGAAGTCAACGACGAAACCTTTCCGATAGAAAAGTCTAAAGATCTTCTGGGAGATGGATCAGTCTTCCGTCAGAGCGATTTGTTCGAATACTTGGTAGAGTAGTACGTTTGCACAACGAGACGATATCCGTAGGCTAGATGCTAACGGAAAGCCAGCCACGGGTATCCAACCCCCGTCCTGGAGCGTAGGCGCTTCTTGGAAATTATGTATGAGGGGTTGTCTGACAAATCTGTCATCAAGTCGGGTATAGAGGTCGTGGATATTATCGACTCAGAAGAAAGCGTCAAGGTAGTGCTTGCCGATGGAACCATTGAGGAGGGAGACTTAGTCTTGGGAGTGGATGGAGTACATAGCCGGGTTAGAAGCATGATGTGGAGAAATGCCAACACTGCAGTGCCGGGAATGATCACGGCGAATGAGAAGAAGAGTAAGAATAACTCCATAATTTGATGCGATGGCAAGCTTACATCTAATGTCTTTCAACAGGTCTCTATACGGACTATACTCTTCTGTTAGGCCTCAGCGAAACAAAACCCGAAATGAGTCAGAGCACACTCACTGCTACACATTACCATGGAAAATCATTTTTGACTATTGGAGGCAAGAAGCACACCTTCTGGTTCGTTTTCTTCAAACAAGAGAGGAAACACTGGCCAGGTCTTCCCAGGTGGACTCAGGCGGATGCGGAGAAGAAGGCTGCAGAAGTTATGGACTGCCCAATCTCAGAAACACAAGTCTTTGGAGAGCTCTGGAAAACTGCCATTCGAACAGAACTCGTCAATGTTGAAGAAGGTCTCTTCAAGCATATGTTTTTTGGCCGCGTTGTTCTCGCTGGCGACGCTGTCCATAAGGTAGGGAAGCACAATCTTATGAGTTGCTAAGGATATACTGTTAACAAGGCTCAGATGACACCAAACATAGGACTAGGCGGTAATACCGCCATGGAAAGCGTAGTTGTCCTTGCCAACCTGCTCAACCAAACCATCAAAGAAAGCCCCCAAGGCAAACCTAACGCGGCCGCTCTACAGCGAATGCTCAATGAGTACCAGAGACTGCGACTTATCCGAGCGAAACAGTTTATTGAGATCTCTGGGCTAGTTACCAAGATGCAAGCTTGGGAGAATGGCTGGTACAAATTCATGACCCGTATTGTCCCATTCCTACCGGATACCACGTTCGCAAACCATCTCAGTAACTTACTGAGAGGTGCGCCAAAACTTGACTTTATCCCCGTGCCTGGGAACCCCCAGGGGACAGTCAAATGGGACGATGACGTGTTCGAAGCGAAACAGAAGGAAGCAAAATCGGGGTCGGCTTTTGGGAGGGCGGTGCGAAACATATTGAGTTGGACCACTACCCCAATCCTGAGCTTGGCTGCTGTGTATTCGGTGTTTTACATGGTCCAAGGTGCGAAGGCATTGAGCCAAACTTAGACTGTTGTAAATACATGAAGCCTGACCTAGAAATTCGATATTATTCGGTTATGACAAAATTGTAAAACAATCTCATGATGCTTTAGAGTCACCGGCAGCGGCAGAATAGAATTTACTTTGACGTATTCATTTAGCTACATGTATATCAAAACATTCCCTCACAGCGTGGCTCCCTATCGCGAACCTATGTTGACCAAGTATTAGGTATTTTTCGGTTGCAACAGGGCAGACAATAACATAACGCTTTACACTACGCCAATATTAGTAAGACAAGATAATGAAATTAGTCAGGGTATGAGGTTTCTTGTCTTATATTATTCTGCTAGTGGTAATAGATTGACGAGGGTTCTGTGGTAAGAATGTGAAATAAGTCCGAGCACCTTAGTGACTAAGTAGGGTACTTGTCCCTTGGCATATATAAAAATCAGAGATCTAAAGCAAAATTATTCAAATATTACGAGTGGTATATTTTAGTGACCTTACAGTAATAGTCTCTATCAGTAGATCGTTTAATTTTTGTGCCCCTTATGTCTTACTTCATTGTAGAGAATCTCACCCATATTCTATTGCAACATATGGCTCATATATCATCAATCCGTTACTCGTACATGCTATATCTAGAGGTACTCTAACATCTATAACCTTGTGCATCACTCGTTACTCATACATGCTTAGTCCCGCGCCGCTGCAACGACAATCTACTCTTCTTCTATATGAAGTCATAACAGTCTATAAATATCCGAAATTCCGTTAGTAACAAGATCATTGACCAAGAATTTCCCGTCCAGCGGAAATTCAACATGACCAACAGCCCGACCATCTGTCAGCCGTCTCCCTCCACCTAGCTCGTGATAAATTTGAGACTCAAAGACACCGGCTATGAGATTCGACATTTTAAGAGAGGAGAGAGTGCTGAAGAGACAATCAATATTCTCTAGGAGGTCAAAGCGGCTCGGGGAAATAGACGAGACGTGATTATAGGTGGCTGATAAAGAGGTGTTACTGCTATGAGTGCCAAAGGTATCGGTGCTCATGCCCGTGCTGTGCCTTTGACTCCCATTGCCTGAGACTGAAGTCGATGGCCAACGATTGGCATATAGTTTTGGGGAACGTGACGGCGATGTTGGAGTGTGCATTGGAGTTATAGGGCGACACGCTCCATAGATGGTAGTAGCATGGAATGCTCGAACGTAAACTTGTGCGGCAACGTATATTGACCAGAGTACATAAGGGCTTAACTGCCGCAATCAAAAGGTTTAGTCAAGGAAAGTCTTGGCAATAGAGCGCAAATAAACTCACGTTATTAGCAAAATCTGCTTGCTCCCGCATCTGTCTCGTCATATTCGTGACTTCCATCGCGGCTTTGAGACATTTGGTCTCGCTTTCCAAAGTAAATGACCCCGTTGAGTTGAAAGTCTTGGATTCACGCACTACAGCAGCGTGATGGAGACATATCAAGATTGCCTGGAGCCTAATATTCATGCAGAGTGTGGCGGACTCAGTCATCGCGGTTTGTAAATTAGTATCTACAAAAGAGCTGGGAGTGATCTGATTGACGCTTTCGCTGAGATAATAATGGTGCATCCAAAAGTCATAATTTGGGCAGTCTGCCTTGTTTTCGCGGAGAGCATAGTCTGCATGCCTCAGACAACGGCTATACAGTGCGCTAGCAAGAATTAACCCTTCGAAGTTCGAGAGTTTCCGGGCTCCAGAGTGTCTGAGGGTGTTGTAAAGTGTTGCTCGGAATTGTAATGTACGCCTGTCGACTCCATTTTCAGTCGGTAGCAGAGTTGTGATCTAGGACACGTTAATAAATTAGAACAAGGTGTACAATGGTGTTTATCATACCTCCTCATAATTAATCTGAGTATAGTTGTTCCATCCTACACTAGTGCTTGTGAAGCTGCTAAGGATGAAGGCAGACCAGAAGGTTCTTCTACGTTCCTCCAGCTCCTGAGAATCTAATGCTGTTGCGAGATGAAAGCCAGATGACCGCTTCTGGGGCGATCCGGATTCTATATCCATCTTATGCAGACCAAACATTTCGGCCATCCACATTGCGCGACTAATTCTACCCCAAGCTCTTGAGAAAAGAAGTTGCTTCAGTTCATACATTGCAAGAAGGATGCATGCTTGGAGGGCAGCGATGGTTACGAAGGCTTTTCCCGTTTCGGCCGTCTCGAAATATTTGCGCGAAGTATCATAGAGCTGATCTTGTAAGTAGCTATATGCAGGAGAGGTTAAAGTTCCATGTGCAAGAACAATGAACTTCAGACTCAGGAGCTCTGGTCCAGGTGCTAAGACATCCACCTTTGAAAGGAAGCTACTTTTATCTAACAGGTAACAACTTGAGTCTGCTTGCTCGAAATAAGACTTATACCTAAAGATGATAGTATAGTTAGTCTTTGTAGGGCATAGCAAGGGCATTCCAAATTAGCCTCATACATACAGTTCACTGAGAGCATGAGGAGAGAGTTCTTCCTTCACTGCATCGTGATTATGTATCGATGTTGTGCAGATATCTGGCTGTGTTGTCTTCAAATTTGGCCAACCCAGAGAATCAAGCTCAGTCGAATGAATAAGTACAGTGTCGGGACCCTGTAGGGCAGATAACGTCCCAAATCCTTGGGATTCGGAAAACAAAGGAACGTTTGTTTCGTTTAAAGCCCCGCTGTCCCCGCCATTCGTGTAGCCCCAGAACTCTTGAAAGTCTATATCCGCGTCTGGGACGAATTTATTGAGAAGTGAATCTTGTGGCGGGAGGAGTGGCGATGCTACACGATTCGGTGCATTTTGCGATTTGAGAGATTGTTCTGCATGTGCTGTTTTATCGAGTTCTGTTAGCCTTTTGCTTCAAGGTTCGCCGGTCTCTAGATACAATTGACTGGGTATGGTGGGACAAACATAGGCGATCACTCAATTCATTAATCATGTTCAGCATTTCCTCTTTCTCTTGCCCTGAGTTTCGGGTGAAGACACACGTGCTGCCCCGGCGCATGCAATTTTGACAGCACGGTTGCCCTCCATCACAGCGAACCTTCCTTTGACGACACTCCGTGCATGCAGCATGCCTTGATCCATTGCCACCGCTCATAGCTTCTCAATCAGTTTCACGTGGTACGGGATATCATCAAGGTCGCGTTCTTGGGTCGGAGGATTTCCTTAGTAGTTGTTATTGTTGCAACTGTTTGTGTTGGACCAAAGTAAGACACCGTTGTTTAACGTCTAAAGCTGCCATAATAATTAATAGTTTGGGATCTTCTGAGCGGTCAATCGGGGTCCGAGGACCGGGCGATATGATGAAGGCATGAGACGATACACAGGCATTAGATACACTTTGCAGTGCTCCGGCGACTTTAGCCGTCGTACGTTTTACTGGAAATACTTCTACCTGTGGGCCTACCATTACCTCTTGCAGAAGCATGTAGCTGTGCCTGCGTTGAACAAGCTTTCAGGGTAACCCTGTCTCTAGCGTAGCATTGACCCTCAGCCGAACTTAAGCTTATGATTAGGTAGGGACAATTAACAGTATCCTTGATCTACATAAAAGGCATATGCTGAGTCCTAGTGCTCGGACACGAGAGCTTAAAAATGCTGACTGCTCTAGCGTTGTTACTTTGCAGCGTCACTATTATGCTCAATCTACCAAGACCCTAGTAACCTGACCTCGCCGATTATTAAGTGTTTACGCATACCGTCTTATCAGCGGTCGAGAGCCAGTTGGCTTAGGTAGCATTCTCGCTTCTCTAAAAGCATGAAGGATGCCTTTCCACTGCTTAGTCAGAATTTGCGACATGTTCGATCACCGAAACCAACCTCGATGACCGATAGTTAAGCGAACCAATAAGCAGCCAGATACTTCTTTTAAACTTAAGATCTTAGATCTGATAACCTAACGGTCTTTCTGACCTTGAGAGCTATCCTATATTACTACCGATGAGTGCCGTCATTGCTACCACTACTGTAGCATTGGATATTTGTGGTTTCTACAAGGCTAGGGGTCTCCATTAGTACTTCTACTAATAGCAGTGCTTATATGATCCTCAGGTTATTCCTTTGTTCTTTGTTCTTCGTGGAGTCTCTAGACATGACCTACGCTCATGCGACTAATTCCACTTTCCAGATGCCCATTTGCTCATGAAGTTGGCCTAGGATCGAGTACACCGTTATATTATTGACCAATTCCAGTGCATTGATCCACACCTAAAATATCGATATGAACGATATATATTGTGTGGCCATGATGAGCTTCACGCTGTTCCATTCTTAATAAGCTATTGGCTCATTGTATAAGTTGATAGATCAATTGAGGATCGTGGTGGATATGAGAGAATAAAATGGTTGATTTGAGCAGATTACTCGCGCATGGAGAAAACAGAGGATATTTATATGCCATTATTTGATTTACGTTGGTAAGGATAGTTATCTAATAACTAAAAACTTAGAGCGTAACAGACTTTAATGCCCTCTAAAGGAAAAAAATAATGTATGGGCACTTACTACTAGGCGTAAACTCGTACTCTATTTTACATAGACATAAACCACAAAAATGTAAAAGCAAGAAAGGGTGGGGGGGGTGTATTCGAAATTGTTTGGCTCGCCTCGTGGACAGTTCTCAAATTTAAAGCAAATTCTTTTTCATCTTGTGTTTTGTATTACAGCAAATATGTAGTGTGATTTCTTGATATGTTTCAGGCCCTCGCCTTAGCTGTCAAGGCAGTTAGCATTCAACCAAACGCGTATGCTTTCATATTAGTATTATTCTGATACCACCATTTTTGGCCCCTCAATTCTCTCAGGTGAAGTCTTTCAGTTTGTCTCCTTTTATCACGATAGTTGGTGTGCTAGCAACGTTTTCATGTTATACGAAGCGTTGTCTAAGATGGTGTTACTTCACTCGTGACATTTAGGCATGGTATTCCATGGTATTAAGGTTTCCTACCTGCGAAAGTTCCTGATATCCATTTGCCCGGGAAACACGAGCATAGACCCGAAACGGGATCAGTTATTTGCCGAGTTTCAGATCGTAGTTCGCCTCAGGCGCCATAGATCTCCATGCAAGAGTAGGATGGTCATCTACCGGCCTTATTTTAAAGCTAAAATTCGTACCTTACCCATTAGTCTGACCACCTTCCCCACAAATACTGATTCCTATGCAGTCGGTACCGCAAGTAGGTACTCTTCATGTGCTTCCGGGACTTTGAACGTTGCAGGAAGTGTAGGTCACGTTCTTGGGTCGTACTTGGCCTTCAATTTATGCAGCTTTGAAATATTCTTCCGCAAGATATAATACTGGAAGAATGTATATGAAAATGGCTGAGTAGTTATCGAGATAAGTCAGATCGAATAAGAACTCTAGCTACTTGACTTGACAGAAATATTAATATAAGGAAACGTAGGCAGAAACTTCAGGGTTTTCATGGATTTGTGTAAGGACAGAATAGTCCTTGATCCCAGCGCATTCTAAGGTGGAGATAGATTGAAACAAGTGAGGATATATCTGAACTACATGTACGGAAGATCAATAAGCAGTTGAACCTCAGCTGCTATGGATCCTAGAGCATGGCAACCACATTTTGAATTGTCTAAGAATTCAAACGGACGGCCAGATAGCTGATCAGTGCGTTTGTGAGTGATTGGGAAAACGGATCGCGGATTAGTAGAAGCAGCAACATCTGCAAGTAGCACTAAGCCCTGTGGCTGATATATGGAATGAGAAATTACGGTCAGCTGATTTTTGAATAAAATTCCTGACCTAAACATACAATTCTAAAATTATGCGACAGATGGTGCAGGGTGTGAAAGAAATGCAAATATAGGGAATTGTAAAAATGAATGTGAGGGAGTGCTGTTGCCACCATGGATAATTCTTTGCCAGGCCCACCCTCAATGTTAACTTCTGCTTAGCTCTAGTTGGTATACATAATTGCTTAGGCGCTTTAGTACTTATGGCGTTCCGGAAGATTGTTAAAACTTAACGGATATCAATCAATTGACGATTACTTCCCAAAAAATGATTACTAATACCTTAGTTAAGTAGCCACTTCTGCAAGAAGCCTTTTGAGAATGTTGTCGATGAGATTGTGGGGGACATAGAGACAAATTTAATAAGATTTTGGTCATTAATTTCTTGCCTTAGAGCCGCCAGCCAGGCAGGTCTGTATCGCAAACTTCCATCACAAAAGCCCAACCACGCCACTCTAATCCCATTTCTATAGACTCTCAGTTCTACTTCCTGGATTCCATTCTTTGCCAAAAATTTCCCAGCCGTGATACAAATTCGCAAATTTACGACCAAGCAAGTTGCCGAGCTCGGAATGTGCAGAAGCATGCACATCTCCAACATACTTCTCGAGCATGTCTGAGTCTGAACTCATCCAAAATCCTCTGTGCTCTTGAATAGATATAGTGTTCCGAGGAAGCTGAACAGCGCTTGAGAAATCTTGAATCAAAGTTTTAAGCCGAAGGAGGTGGCGATGTACAATGTCGAATTTCAGCTTAATTTCGTCCTCGTCGTCTAAATGGTATGCGTTGATGAACGCATTATGTTGCACAACAGCAGGTTCCAGAGATCCTCTAAAGAGCTTGGGGCTTAAGGCTTGTGATTGAACGTTGGAATCGAGAATCGTCTCATTCGAAACACTGCAATTGTTCTTTAGCGACGAAATAGAACTTCCTCTTGTGTGCTGCACACCTCCGACGCTACTCGCTCGCTTCGATAGGATTGTAAGGTACTCGATCTTCGCGTGGCTATAAATTCCAACTGTCCTATCTAAGAGAAACGCAAGTGCTAACATGCCACTTTCATCTTTAAGGCAATCTGATTGGCACCTCAAAATTCGATCGCAAGTCTCCGCAGCCTGACGCCCTTGGACTAAGAAATGATCTATTGGAAAATGTGCTTCGTGTGTGTTATGTGATGAAAGACACGTGACAACGTCTGCTATGCATTTGCATTTGGCTCCCTGATGATTGTTCTCTGGTTCTATAACATCCCATTCTTTATTGTAATCATCACCCCAACAATGCTGTATTTCCATGACGCTTCCTGAGGTCTTTCTTAATATATCCATCTTAGGCAGCGAAAATGGTGCCACACTATCATCATGGCAAGAAGGACTCAGACTGTCAAGTTCTAAGGATGGTAAGCAATGTTGAGAGAATCCTTGATATAAGTACGTCGGATCATCTATAGTCCAGTCTTGATCTGTGCTAGTTGGATCCCATGATGCGATATTAGTTGCGTCCATTTCGTTTGAGGATGGACGTTCTATCTTTGGTGGTGTACTTCGCGGTTTCCGCGTCCTTCCAGCACGCTGAGATATGCTGTAAACGCAGGAAATTGAATGCTTTGCGCAACGATCACAAGTTGGCCGTGTTTGCGAGCACTTAACCTTTGACTCAGTGCATGCATCACAGGTCGTTCTTAGTTTTGGTCCCTGTGCGATCAAAGGCATTGCAATTAATTTTGCTGATAAAGATGATTTAGAGAGAAATTCGTCATGGGAGATCATACGAAGGCACCCTTTTAAAATAATCCGCTCGGCGTTTCAAGCAGGCATAGTGCGGCCAAGGACATGCCTAGGCATGTTTGCCATCCTGAATTGTAAACAGGGTCTAGAAATTTCTCCATTGCGTATGGGCAATAAGCCGCCTTTGACAGCGCAAATAGGCGTATTCAGAACCACTGGTGGGTTTCGTAGAACTAATGAATTTGGTAATGGACAAGAGGTCCCTGTAACGGTAAGATACCCCTTCTCTGAGATAAGGAGCAAGCCGTCTTGAGCTACGCGCAAGCCATGCAGTAGCGATGGTCAGCTCGGAGTTATACCGAGACTCTTTGCTAGCTGTGCCGCTATTGTACTTCAATAAGCATTTCAGTAGTGCGTTTCAAGGCGACTGGGTGGATATATCAAAGAGAAACGGAAAATGCTCTTCAATCACTGAAGGAGAATACGGGAAGTGCAAGTTCTTTTATGTAACTAATCTGAATAATGGTCCGATGCGTAATATAAAACTAAAGAATGCAACGGATGAGATACAGAGCTGTGTTACAAAACCGCTGCTCCGCTTTTACAAACTAATCGGAATCCGGAATCAAATATGATCCAGTAGTGGGGTTTAACTATTGAAGCACGTAACTGACCGCAAGGATACTATTAACTTGCAAGGTTGTATAAGGCGAAATGTGAAGTGCGAAAATAGCTTGATCGCTAGATAAGGCAGGTAAGTGGTCACAAATTGAGCGTGGAGGTGTTCCATGTCCGTTTTATCCATCGCATTGCGCCAATTAAGATTAAGCTTAAATAAGAGCCACGGGGCTAACGGGAGCAGCCGGGGGCCTTGCTACTTAAAGTACGGGACTGAATGCGGGATTTGCTGCAGGATGGAGGCCACCCGCCAGCCACATGAACAAGGATGGCTTCTCTTGCCTGGGATGAGATACCATCCAACGATGTGCATCGGTGATTCCGGTTTGTAGACTTGTTGAGGGTATATTGGAGGCTTTCTTGGGTCACAATTGCCATGAGATCTTCTCGCTGAAATATTTGCTGATCAATATGACGGATAATAAAAAAGCTGACTAGAACTGGATAGACGTAAATTCCGATGGCTGAGCCGCACCTTGGAGCACAATTGGCTTATTAAGTTCCTGGTAAGCACGCTTTTCGGCTAAACCTTCATTCTCTGCGCAAGCCATAATATTTTATTGTGGGGCGTTTGTGCTCCTGTTTTGCTGAAATGCAATCATTTGGGCCGTTACAGAAGTGTAATACACGTAGCATTTTGAACCAAATTAACCTACCATTGAAACAGAGAATTTGGTCGCAGTTGAAATCTGCACAAAGCTATTTCACCCCTCCAGATCCTAGATATCTGAAAGATTACGAAGAATGCCGGATGTAGCACGCTCATATCTGTGTGACATCTCAGCTAAAGTTTACCTCCTTTGCACAGTCCATGGCCCTTCTACGTCAATTAAAGGAATTCATAATAGTTGTTCTACAGCTTGCTCGCAACCGTCCCAACTTGAGACATTGGATTCTGAAGGTTTCCTTCGACATGTCTCACAATACCATTCCACAATTGCTATATTCTGGTCTTGGCCTTGCGAATTTGAATGCCAATGATACCTCGGTAGCCACTCGGTAATTGAAAGCAGGACATTGACCCTGAAATACGACGTCATGGGTTGTTCATCTCTACCAAAACACAAAGTCAGGTATTTTATCCACTCGCATATCATTTTATCCAATAAACGATGGGTACTGCAGGAGCATGCATGCAGCACATATCACAGTTCCATAGTGGTGCGGCGGAATTCCACCACACTAAGGCCTTGGCGAGACAAGGCACTTCAAGGCTGCATCCGACAGGTGACAGCTCAGCTTGTAGATTAGGAATGCCAACAAGCGGCGGAATGTTCAAAAAGCCGAATGCCACTTTGAATTAAAACAGGTGTTTAATCGACTCATAAGTTTAGAGATTTAGATATTAGCTTTGAAGATAACTAGATTCGAGCCATTGGATCTGGTGATCGGTACATTGTAATTAATCTGAAGACTCGGGAGCTCCATACCAAACGAGGCACGGTGAAATTCATATTTTGCTCTAGTAATTTGTTCGTTAGCTTATCTTGAGCAATCAGTCATTGGCATAGTGTAGCTACAACCAAACTTCGATATATCGGAAGCTTGGGATCTACGCCAGTATCTAGATATGTGAAGGTTCTCGGTATAATGAGTTCCCGAAATATTGAAGTTTGACTGTATGTCACTCACCAAACTGTTTCTCGTCTTCTAGCGAACACGAGGCACAAAAGTGGGGATTAAGTAAGGTTGTGGGGGTTCAGCGTCCAAGTGGGATTTCTCGGAAACTTAAATTTAAGGTAAAAAAAACACACTGTCTAGATTCCTGTAGGTTCGCCTGAAACTCTAGTATTGAAATAGCGCTGTTAGGATGTGCTGATGATGAATAAAAGCCGTACTAAGAGGCGGCTTGTCAAAGGCAACTGGTAGCTAAATCCTTCTCTATCATGCAACAGATTGTAACCTCCGATCCATGTATGCCTGAAACTTTGTGCCGCAGAAATCCTGCTCTCTCTCCACGTGTATCTCAAACCAGAGGGCAATTTTGAACTTTGAGAAGGCAATAACGGCACGTTGTATTTACTACACTCGCTTAAGGGTTAAGAATAACCTTCTCCTATTATATCCGGAGGACAATGTCATAGCATAAAAAATACGCTGCCTCGGACGAATGCTTGACGTGTGCAAGCTGAATTTTATCCTGCATGTAACCGATGATTATTTGAGTAATGGTAGCTGTGCTGACGTTGCCAAGCCCCTGTCATAATGCAGTCATGATTGCAGATTCTCAAAATCTTTAATAAGTTGAGTGCCCACAATAAGCCCATGCCAATGGGCTCTTTCTAGGTCATTTGTAAGCACAGCTGAGCATTTCTTACTAGCAACGGATTATGTCCTATGATCCCAGCGCAATACCAGCAATTAGATCGTTGACCAATCGGCAGAGGCCAGAGCCATGATAAATTGAAAATGCAGAGGCTGCTTTCCTGGAACTTATGGGAATGGTGGCAGTAGCCACAGCGTTTAAAACGACAAGCTTGGATTGTCAATGGCTATGCCCTCGATTTCAAAGCACTAATAAGGCTGCTAGAGAAAAGTTGAAATCACGTACTCGCAGTTCCATGAAGCTCGGTTTTACCTCATGTTCGCCAACTTTCCTCTCAAAAAGGGTAAATGAAACGATAAGGATAAGGATAGAATCTGAGGTCAATTGCGCGTCAGTCTGAGGAGGGCAGCTTTGCCTTCTTCGACTAATAGATAACTTCGCCCTTAGTCTAGAGGCAGGGGCAAGTGTGGCTTCTCAGTATTTTGACTGTTGTCTTTTAGCTGGTAATGAAGGCCTCACAGCTCCACAAGAGGCCACCCCGCCTTCAAACATACCTTAAGAGTATGGCAGCTACCTTTAGAAGGGAGTGGTAGGGGCGATGCCAGAGATTACACTGTGTGGAGAATAAGCTACTGGCGCAAAGTCAGATCCTACCGAAATTAAGTTGCCGAAAACTCTCTCATTTCTCCTGAGGATATTCTTGGTACATTGTGTGAGAAGTTTTAATAAATAAATCGAAAGCGGTCAAAAGCCATCAAATGACCCTTCTTTTATTTGACTTGCACACACAAGTAAGCATTGAGTATACTGGCACAAAGCAACGAAAGCTTAATGGTGAGAAATGAGACCATGTAGCAAAAAAGTAGCAACTTGATGTGCTATCCCTGTACCCGGCCGCTTTTTTTCGGCGCAGGCAACGCTGACTCATGGTTCGGGCCGAAGCGTAACATTTGGCTTAGGACGAACTTTTTGCTTAGTTGACGGAGTTCCGCCTTGCTTAAGTGGATCCCCTCAACCGGCTTCGGGGGAAATTCCACAGCCGATCTAGCTGCGCTGTAAATTCACGGCTCACAATCCTATATATATAAAGCGAATAGAGTTGTGGAAGAGGATTTCTCAGCAGAAATAGGACGATGGCTATATAAGGCTATTATCAGCTACTTTACTATAGTGGCCTACATTTTGATTAAAGACCCGACCGCCATTCCATGCAGTACATTAAACACATCTCCAAAATGTCAATCCTTGAACTTCTCACCCCTAGCCTCAAAAGTGACGCAGCAAGCCAGATAGCCTTTCGGGCGCAATGGCCAGCATTGTGTAAAACCATTGTCAGCGCCCCAGGCGCATCGCACGTCCGCTATGGCTATATGATCAGTGAAAATGACGTTAATGTCGAACATGAACTGAAGCTTGTGCTAGGTTTGAGTACATCACCCTCCTAACCTCGAAAAACTTGAGCTTGACGTTGGGTAGACTGGACAAACATGTCCGCATTTCAAAGTTTTGTGACTTCGGACACATTTAGTGCCCTACGTGGGACTCTGAAGCCGCATGCTTTAGCCCCGCCTGAGATTCAGTTATATAAAAGTCCCGCAGAAGGACTCCATCTCTCCTCCCAAGGCTTCACAGAGGTATTTCGAACCAAAGTCCCGAATGACAAGCTTGAGGTTGAAGTAGGAGGGGCATGGAAGCGGTTCACGGATGCCATAAATGAGAAGCATGATATTGAGTCTCTGCATGGCTTGAGTTTGAATCTGCCAGAGAAGGTATTTGTGGGAGCTATTGGGTGGAGAAGCTTAGAGGTAAGGCGATTGAGAAGATATGCAGAATGAGACTAAATTTCAAAGGATCGCGAAGCTGCAAACAATGACGATGCATTGGCCAGAAGTAAGAAGGAAGTCCAAGGGTTTGCAGATGCAAACTCATTCCTGGTCAAGTTGAGTCCTGCATAAATCCGTGGCACCGACTTAGTGAGTTGAGAAGAGTTGGCTTCACAGCTTTTAGCATTTGAAAGATTCCAATCTATCAAATAGTATAACTTCCTGAATTCTAGAGGTATCATTAATGCAATTTATGCCAGTTTATTTGCGCTTGATATCAGTGCCATATGGTGAGGCTTCTGGAGCGAGCACTGTGTCTTATATTTATTTCCGAGCATTGGTACTTGCAGGCTATACTGGGCATATTAGGGCCATCCTGCCCAGGCTCTAAGTGTTAAATTTTTCTAGCCCGATTGCGACGTGCTTTCGGCTTTCCTAGTGAATTTCCGGTTATTAGGACTCTAGTTGTTAGGACGAAATAAGAGATGCACAGCATTGACAGTGATGTAGCGATTGTTAGCACCGGGGTATACAATTCATATAAGAACCCCCACAGGTTGCCGATATCGTCGATTAATATGGCCTTAAAAGAAATTCGTCTTTGCTTCCTATATTTGCTTCACATGAAAAATTTGCCATCAATTCAAAGGAGACTGTCGCTGGCTACAGGATATGGCCTATTTTGTTGCTTAGGAAGCTAATATAAGTGAGGGATGAGTGCTGTGAGGGATACTTAGGCCTTGCGAACGGTCACAAAGAAAAGACAAAGAAGTGCCCATAAGATCTCGCAATATGCCTGACCTTCATGAAATTTTTGGCTGCGCGGGTGCGTGAATGTTTGATTTTGCCTAGTGTATTTTAATGTTCACCAAATAAAGCATTTGAATTTCTCGTTGAGGATCTGGAGCGTCCAAACTCGGTAAATGCAGACTTGATGATATTCCTTATGCTTGCTTACATTGGTCCTGAACGCCTGCTTTCCTTACTCTTCATTTCTTCCTATTCCGCATTGCCCCTATTGCACCACATAACATTTATATGCATTTATCCGTATCCATCTGGGTTTCAGTATTCCTTGCTCCAGACCTTATAGTTTGGGAGGTTGTGGAAACATCAAAAGTTCGTAGCCCCTTCAACCTTGCCAATGATGTTGTAGCGCTTCGTAAAGAATGTCTCCCAGTCATCAAGCACCTTTTTCTCGCTTTCAGAGAGGGAGGACCAGTCTGCTTTCACATCATCGGCTTTTGTGGAGGTTTTACCGAGGGCATAGGAAGCGTCGTGGCCAGCGAAGACTAAGCCGGCGTATTAGTCTTTGAATTGAAGAGCAAGTTTGAAAAGATATGACTCCTCTACACGAGAATAGCGATTACCTTCCACGTATCTGGCCATCAATAAATGAAAGGAGCATTTGGGGGACATAGGTTATTTCTGCAAAGATGAAAGCACGAACCGCTATATGAGCCACCGGGCTGGTATGCCTTGTTTCCTGTGACATCAAACACTTTTCCCTTGATCGCAACATAGCATTTTGCATCTCCAACACCTAGAAGTATGTCAGATGGCGCATGAAAGGGGATCTTGCATCATGGAGGGATACCGTTCGCAGCCTCGAGAACTGAGAGGGGGATTGGATCGTCCTTAGGGGGATTCAGTTGGACCTGTGTCTTTGGCTCGAATTTGCCTGCCATTGTGGTATGTTTATTATATCTCCGTGAAAGGCGTTCTTGGGTGTATAAAAATGTAACAGTTCGCTCGAGGTGGTTGTGAACAGTCAAGAATGTCGTGATTGCGGGCAACAGGAGGTGGGGTTAATTTTGCCAAGACCAAAAGGTCAAAGCTTCTTTCTGGTGCTGACAGTGAGCTCACATCTCAAAAATTAGGATGATAAACGGCGGTTTCTGTTCACTTCGCTTCTCTTCCGTCCTTATATTATCCTCGTTTGAGAAGTCCAACATTGCAACCTAGGGCTGCGGCAAGCTCTAGAACGCGAAGATGAAAGCGATCATCGCGGTGCCAGTCACCCTGGCAATGATCTATAGAGCTTTGTCGCACAAGTCTCTGACGCCAGCGGGAATTGTAGCAGCTACGCTGACAGCGGCTGCGCATGCTGCTCATCCGTCCAGCGTGCCGTTCACACTCTTGATTGTTTTCTTTTTGGCGGGAACGACGGTTACGAAGATCAAGAAGGATGTTAAGGCCAGGCTTACGATATCATCATCGGGGAACTCTGGAGGTGAAGGTGCAAGGACGCATGTTCAAGGTAAGCTCTCTTCGCTATGTGAAAGGTGCTATGCTAATAAACATAGTATTTGCAAACTCTGCCGTTGCGTCAGTCCTTAGCTTACTCCATGCATACCAAATTCATAGACGCCAACAGAGTGGCGTTGTTAACGGCGCGCAGGGGACATATCCATGGGGAAAAGATTTACTGTTCGTCGGCATAGTGGCCAACTATGCCGCGGTGGCAGCGGATACGTTTAGTTCCGAGCTGGGCATATTAGCGGAAAGCCGTCCTCGACTTATCACGTCATGGAGCTTACGGAAAGTCCCCCCAGGAACAAATGGGGGTGTTACGTGGGAAGGCCTAGTAGCCGGACTTCTGGGATCCTTCATTATCGTCTTTACCACAATGGCACTCTCATTCCCCAAAGATGGCACGGAACTTCCAGATGTAACTCCTTGGGGATCTAAAGAGCCATCAATATTTTCTTGGGCAATGGTGATTTGGGGAGGACTGGGTAGTCTGCTTGATAGTTTCTTGGGAGGATGGCTGCAACAAAGCGTGGTTGATACAAGAAGTGGCCGAATCGTGGAAGGAGATGGAGGGAAGAAGGTCCTTGTCTCTAAACCGGGCCAAAGCAGTATACGTCTTCGGAAGGGAGCAGAAGTGAAAGCGGCACTCCTCAGTGGTGAAGGGGAAAATTCCGTTGAAATCCATCCCACAAGTGATCAAGCCGTTGTAAATCGATTTGACAAAAAGCTTGGCAGAATGACAGGAGGTAACAAAAACCCTCAAACATCTAGCCTTGGCAACGAGCATCCAAGCAGGATAGTAGAGAGTGGTCTATCTTTGCTGGACAACAATGAAGTCAACTTTCTCATGGCCCTGACTATGAGCTTAGGGGCCATGGGTGTTGCAAGTTGGTACTGGAACACTCCTCTCGGTAGCATATTGCAAGTCTAGCAGCCACATTAATAAGAATAAATTTGGCTAGTGCATTAAGTAGAACTACTCGAACTATAATCAATTTTCTAATTCAGCCTGATACACAAGACGTAAGACTTCCTCCACAAGCGTGGCTTGATACTAATATTGTTGACTGCCCACTCAAATATTGTTTCTACCATTTAGTAGTACTCAAATCTTCGTTGCTTCCGTGATCTCACCATGTGCCACTCTCCTTAGCAAATATTTGGTCATTAAATGCCATCACCTATCATGTGTTCTGAAGCTGCTAACGCGGAGCTAGAGTTGAGGTTCCTGTATAGTGTCTTCCTCAGGTTCACTTTCAGAAATATCAGGTGTGCGTGACTCAGGAGGAACGCATTGCATGATTTCCACATCTGGGGGCAGACCACTGCGACCATCATCCGAAGATTCCTGTCGATCTTCCTCTTCTGAAATCTGGCTCTGCTTTCCATACTTGTTACACCATTCTCGATAGAAGTTTCGTAGGTCCTTCGATTTCAGTGGCGGCACTCTTGTTCTACCAATACATTTATCATGCCACTCCAATAATCCTTCTGGCGTTGCATCCGATGGGCCTTGGGCCAGAGCTTTCGCCATAGATTTCGCTCTAGCTACCTCCTTTTCTGTAGGTTTCCTCCCAAGGAGAGGAGCGCCTTCGGTTGTATTACGCTTCAGAAGCTTTGCAACCATCTTCATGACAGCCTCTTCACCAGGTACCTCACCAGCAAGAATAGCATTGGCGCGTCGCATGACTCGGCGAGAATGTTCGTCTAGAATATTCTGCCCTAGGATATCTTCATAGAAAGCTCCATCCACATCATCTTCAGAATTCTCTCCTACTTCCTTTTTTGATCTGCTCCATTGTGAGGCCGGGTTATTCTTCGATGTGGCCACAGCCATATTATGTAAGATACTTTCAATTTTCTTCATTAGGTTTACCTCAAATTCCAGTTCGCCGGCTAAGGCTGCTGAAGCACGATCGAGGATCGACTGCATGGCTTCTGTGTCTATTTCGTCATTTTTTACAGCAATCTCCTTTCTATAGGGCTTCCACCTTCTAAAAAGCTCCTGAACTTGATTATGGAGGCTTGTGGGGTCCCAGTGACTTATTCTAAAGACCTGTTGAGCACCTGTGAATCTGGGGCCTATCATAAGAGTGTTAGCTTTCAGTGGGTAATTTCAAGGAAGGCGGTCTAGAGCATTATGTTCTTATATGACCAGTCTACAAATTGATGGACTTACCTTGGTTATCAGTCTGGGAACCTGAGACTAAACCAGAAGGTTTATTATGTTGGCAGGAAACCTTCGGCTGTCGTTTTCTACCTATGCGGGATTCCGACCCAGGATCATTGTCATCTTCAGAATCGTCGTCTTTCTTCTCATGCCTCATCTCATTAAAAGAACGCCTAGGCTTTTCGAATTTCTTTCCATCATTCGATTTTCTCAATCTTTCTCTCCGCTCGGATTTCCCTCTTTCCGTAACTTCATCAAACGGATTTGTCCAGCCATAGTCAGCTTGCCTTTTCCCCAAAGGCTGCTTCTTTGCCTTCTCTATCCATCCTCGAACTATCCTCTCCTCTTCTGGCCAGGCTTTAACGTCGATAGCTAAAAAGTGTTTGAGAGCATCCGCAGCCGAGCCCATATACCAAAGAGTCATTCCGTAAAGAAATTGCATCCAGGCATATCCTTCTGCATACAAAAGTGTCTTCGCCATGGCAGCTCCTTCGTGAACCATATCATATATATCCTCGCAATCAGCAGGTCGAACTCCATAGATTGCACGCTCGGAGATCATATGTCTTAAGGCGACTTGAATGCGATAGATTCGCAAGTCCACGACCTGGCTCGAGATGGTTTTAGAATCCTGAGATCCACACACATCACGCCACTTCACTACGTTGGCTATAGAATGCGAATTTCCCTTTTCTGACTCCTGTCCCTCATCTCTTTTGGATCTGTCTCCCCACATTAGTGGAGGTTTTACGGACATAAAGCCAGAACCACGCTCGGATTGTCCCGATATCGACTGCATCTTTGTTGTTCTTTGATTCAAAGGTCTCGCAGCAGTTCCTGTCGACGTCCCCGTAGCTGCCGAAGGTTGAATTTTTGGATTTTGCAGTATCGTCTGCGTAGATGCTTGAGGCAGTCTACCGCGTTCTTTCAAGAAGTTTTCAAGTTGTTCATACTGTCGCGTTTTTTCAACAAAAAGTTGCGCAATTGGTTTGCCTTCGGGATTGGCCGCATTGACTTCTCGCTGGAGCTCTTCTGGAAGCACTTCACCCCTGCCTGCTGCGTCAAGCTTCTTCTGGAGATTATGGTTATCCCGTGCGAGGATATCAATCTGCTCCTCTTGCTCTTTAATCTTTCGTTTCTCAGCTGCACATTGGTTTGGATTTGGATCTCTGCTTCCTCCTGAGGTCGATGAGCTGACAACGCCACCCAGGCGCGCGAGGTTATTGAGGCGGGCCTCGAATTCCGTAATTTGCAGTTTCAAGTCTTTGATTTCTTTCTCATCTGATTTACATTTGTCTAATGTACGGTCTCGCTCTTCATTCGCTTTAACAACTTCGCCCTCGACCCAAGCGATATGTGTTTCCAGGTTTGCAATTGTTTCTTGGGCCGCAGCATCACGACCTGCTTTGCCTCCCTTAGTCAAATTTTTAACTATCTTTTTAAGCGTTTTGACTTGTTCTACATATGGTTTTACTCGAAGCACCTCATTATTCGACTCTCTAAGCTTCTTATTGGCATCCTTGAGCTCCCGTTGTAATTTCTTAATATTTTCATCCAAAGCATTGCTGGAGTCAGCGCTCTGCCTGATTTCTTTCTCGAAGGATTTTCTCGCCCAAAGAGTTTGATTTCTGAGAGAATTGTTGTCAGCTGTAAGCTTGCTGTTGGCCTCTAGGCTAATTCTAAGGCGATCCTGTACATCGCGCAGCTGAACTTCGAGCTGCTCGTTCAGTACTTGTTCTATGGGCTGCTTTCTTTCTGACTCGAAGTCTGTCTTATTTGGACAGGGTAGTTTAGAGCTATCGCCTTCCTTTGATTGTGGGGCGTGACTATTGTCAATCGTCAGTATATTATTCAACTGCCGGCTCTCTGCTTCATACTTGTCTATCATATTTTTCAGGTCTTGGGTGAGCATAGAGTTCTCGCGCTTGATGTCCCTGTTTTCTTTTTCAAGATCGGCGACCGTCTGCTCTTGATCAGCAAGTTGCAACCTAGCATCTTCTTCCGACAATTTTGTCTCGCTTGCCAACTGCAGAGCCATCAGCTGCCTCTCTTTCTCCCTCAATGTCATCAACACATTTGCGAGATCTGTCTTGTTCTTTTCCATGTACTTCTCAACATTGGCAAGGCGTTGAGCCTTCTTCCTCTCATCCATGAACATCATTGTCAAATTTTCGCTTCTCTTCCGTAGTTCCTGGGTTTTATTCATATACTCTTTCTCCAGGTCCGAAAAATCCGCCTTATGCTGATCCCTCTGCTCGTTATACTTTCTCTCATACCAGTCAGAGCTGTGTTTTAGCTGATACACTCGAGCCTGCAACCTCTCGTTATTTTGCTCTAGTTCATGTATAACCTGAAATTTAGACTCAAACTCTTCCGTCGTTGGGCCATTAAGACCATTCTCAAGTTGCTCCACCTTATTTTTCAGTTTTGTGACCTCATGCTGAATCTTGAAATTCTGGGTTGTGACTTGCATGGAATCATGGTGCAGCGAAGCAATATACGCACTTGCCATCTCCACACAAGCAGAAGCTTTATGCTTTGGATCGTTCTTGAAGTCTTCCCATTGCTGCCCGAGGCTCAAGGGTAAATTATCCTCTTCAGACTTCTCTGTTCCATCACGCTCTCTGCGAAACCTTTCAGGATACATCTCCCTCTCCAGTCGTTCGATAAGATCCTCAGAATCCTTGAATCGTTGCTCACTAGCGGGGTTTCCCAGAGCAGCTGCCCTCTGCGTCATGATGTCTTCCCTCTCTCTAATGTAATCGTCCTCCGAGCCAATAAATGGCGCATTCAAGTTCGGATTGTCGACTTCTAGAATCCCGCCAGCATTGGTAGGGTCTACGGGACGATGGGCTGAGGGGCCACCAGTGAGAGCTGGCGGTGCAAACGTCGGAGACAAGCTGCTAAGTCCACCTGGGATGTTGGAGAAGTCTGGAAGAGGCCCAATATTGTCACTATCTGTGCCTCGCTCAGGAAGACGTGTAGCATCGGCAAATCTTTGTAGTGAGCTCCTTTCAAGACTCAGTGTTGGGCTACGGGGAGGTGAGGTGTCAGCTCGATAGATGTCGTAAGAATCTGTGAAACGATGTTGAGGTCCAGGTTCTGGGGAATTCGTTGGATTAGAGCATAATTCCACGTCTTCCATCCCTCGCTTCTCATTCCCATCTTCACCCACAGATATCCCTAGCTCTTCAGCTAGATTTAGAGTTTGGGTCGCGTTGGACCTTAGCTCGGAGGTTTTGTCAGAGCTTTTTCTGTTTTGCTCATCATCACCAGAATCAGTATATGGAGTCTCCCCTGGCAGTGGTTTCTGGGCTAGTCGATCCACTTCCTCTTTCACTCCAAATTCTGGTCCTTCCTCCCTTCTGGCTTCGGGCTCCTGACCTAGGAACTCGGATGTATCCGCCTCAATTTTGTCTTTAGATTCCTCCGTTCCAGGCTCCCCTTCATCGGGTGGTGTTTTAGGCACCGGCTCGTTATCAGACCTAACAATTTCTATGAAAGTCATCGTAGCAGGGTCTCGCATATCCTCAATCTCTACTACTTCCCCAGGTGAGGCCATTTTCTCTGGAGGGACAATTGTCTTCCCCAATGCTGAGATCGACGCACTTAGAGACTTCTGAGGCGCTAACAGGCTGGCGTCCACAGATTCAGCAGTTTTGGAGGAAGATAGGGATTCCCTCTCTCCGATGGGAGTGGCACTTTGCTCTTTGATTGAAGGAATAGTTTTGCGAGATATGATATTGAGGGAATTAGGCTTGCCTTTAGATGAGTGGTCTTGTGATGGAGGAGACACAAGCGTTGATTTCCCACCTGATGGGTGGAAAGCAATCTGCTTTTGGACAGGAAACTTTGAGCCTGCCTTACTTTGGCTTGCGTGTGTAGGAGATTTATCTAATTTCTCGAGAGTTTTTGACTCTTTCTTTGAGCTCTGAGGCGGCTTTAAAGAGATTTTGTTAGGGATATTCGAGGGATGGTTCTCAGGATCCTTTTTGCCCCTAACAGATTGCTGAGTGGACTGGGATGAGCTGGCGTTTTGTCCAAGTTTAAATGGCTGTGGAGCAAGTGGATCTCCAACATTCTCTGCTTCTTCTTGTGGTAATTCTGATCCTGGATTCTCGTTTTCCTCCTCCTGTTCCTCCCGTTTTTGAGATTGAGATATTTTAGAAGGACTTGAAGTCGAAACTAAGTTTTCTTTGTCTTTGGGGCTCCCAGGAAGTGGGGAACTGGATTCACTTGGGTTTTTGCTACTATTCTTTCGAGTGGCTTGATCTGAATTTTCTCCTTTCCCCTTTCCTCTTCTGCGTTTTGGTCCCATTATCTGGTCAGTCGTTCCTGATATACAGCGTATGTATCTCGAGAATGTAGAGACGGGTGCTGTTTATGGCATTCAACTCTAGGGGGGATCTGACAATAGTCATAGGGTAACATAAGTTCAGTCTTTGTGTGGAAAAGTTCAATGAAATTACCGAATGCGGTTATGGCACCGACTGAAAGAAACCACAACGAGCAAATATTTTGATCGACGGAAACAATTACAAGCTCTATACTACATCAAAGGACATGTTCTCTGGCTTGTGTTTCCGCCGTAATAATCTCTGTCATATCTCAACCTCATCATGAAACACAAATTGCCCTAAAGCCCTTCGGGTCTAAGAAGTGTTGTCCTGGAGCTGTCCCTTTCAATCTGCCCCTCACACTCCATCTTCAACACTGCTACTCTCCCCTTCCAATCTTTCACACTCGCAGCTCTCGTGAAAGCTAAACTGGCCTCATGCCATCTTTCCAAAGCCATTAAACAGCGTCCTCGCCAGAATTGGCACTTGCTTTCAAGATCGTATTGCTGTGCCCTTTGCGCAGTTTCCAGAGCGCTTTCAGCATAAAAGAGCGCCTTTTGAGGCGAGGAATTGTGCTCTAAATCTATGATACAGTGAAGGAGGAGGTTGTTGACGACAATTGTGGTTGTGGGAGAAGCTGCAGTGGCCATTTTGACACTGTGAAGCAAGTATTTTCAGATTGTCCATATGTCTCCATGGAACACCTTCCAAAGAGTGCAAGGTGTTTGAAGTTTGATTTTAGGCATCTCGGACTATGAAGTGTTGGTAGGAATTTCCCCCAATCCAGCCTTTGCAAGCATCATCTGAGACACACCAGTGCACGAGCTCCCTAAGACAAAGGGACCGCAAGACACAAACAAAGGAGTTAAAACTCACCGTAAAAGGTTAAAAGCTGTCAATTTAAGGCGACACTATTAAATGATAAGCCTATGAAGGTTGAAAAGAGCACGAAAATTCTGAGTATTTGGGTAGGGAATGGTCCCTGTGAGCTCCTGCAAATGTCAAATGTGGGGCAAGGCATCAGACATCGTGACCAAAAATATTCACCTTAAGAAAAGAGCTGTGCTTAACGTCATCAATGCTTGACATGGATAATTACATCGCCATAGAAACCCGCCCCCATACTTATTCGGCCCCCTCAAGCATTCCGACCAACATCTCCTTAAGAGCCCATGCTCCTGGGTCAGGTAGTTCCTGCTCCTTCCCACCAGCACCGACATAACTTGCTCTTCCGAACTTGGGCTTCAGATATCTCGTTGCCTCCGCCTTTTCTTGTGCAACAGCTACCGCCTTGGCAAAATCTCCGGTCTCCTCAAAGGTCGCAGCAAAAGGTAATAATACATCCATCACAGTGCGGTCGCCTTCTCGGGCACCTGTGTACTGTTTTAATGCAGTCACTGCGGCGGCGGTTGCGGTAGCATAGTTGGGCGAGGAAGAAGTCCGGGAGCGGAGATTTGTGGTAATAGCAGAGAGGAAGATACCAAGGATCGCTCCAAGGGTACCGCCCATGTCGTCTACATTGTCGATTGTTGCGTAGAGGAGATCGAAGATAGACCCTGTCTTTGTGGTTTGATCAAGAGTCTTGAGTACTGCTTTTGAAACCCCTTCGACGGCTTCTCCACAATCACCATCCCCCATTACCATGTCCCATTTTGTCAGATTTGGCTCCGCTGCAATAGCACGTTCGCAGCCACGTCGTGCAATATTATTTAGACGAGAAGGTTCGACTAGTTTGAGGTTAGAGATACCCGGCTTTTGATGCGTTCAAAGCTTACTCTTGATATCTTCAGATTCAGGCACTTCAGTCCTCACCGAGCTGGCAGCCTCTGGGGCTTCAATCGGTTCTCTGGATGTATTCAATGGAATCGAGGAAGTATTTGGCCAGGCAAGTGCCGATGTTGCGTCATTGAGAAGCCCAATGAACTCTGATACTGTTGACTCGCTATTTTCGGCAGCCGTAGTAAGATTACAAAGGGATATTGAGAATCCAGGGCCGTTCAATGATGACTCAAAGGCGCCGGAGTACATTTTTATCGGTTTTATCGACCACGTCGAATCTGGGTTTGTTAATGATTGAACGCGGAGACCTTTGGTAGAACCCACTTAGTTGTTGGAGAACCTCTAAGCTCAATGCTCCAAGCTCTAACTCTGACAGCCCACCATAGTTGTTAATAAGAAGCACAACTTCGTCACCTTTGCTGAATTTGATAAATGCTCGCTCTTGGTCGTGAGGATCACATAACATGGCAAGTAGTTCTGCAATTAAATTCTCGACGGTCGGAAATGGTGATATTTTCTTGGCTCCCTGTACTCTTTTGTGAACATGTATAACAAAGCCTTCAACAACTGACATACAGGCTCGTTGTGGATACCAGCACCGACTACACAGATGTCGTCAGGAATAGATTCATGATTCTCCCTCCCAGGCACGTGACAATGGTCAAGAGTAGAGCCTATAGATACTAATTGCGAGTTTATGGCTTTACCAAAAGCAACAGTCTTGTTAAAGCTCATCCCCTTAGAAGCAGCTGCACCAACTATCTTCATGGCTACCAGGAACAATTAGATTCTCTCAAAATATGCAGGAAATGTTACTTGCTGATCATATGTCCCGGCATTCCTCTCCTTCCCACAATTGAAGCTTTGCTCTTTCCAATTGATACATCGTCAGTCGCTGGAAGGACCACGATGTTTTTGGTAAAACCCGTAGCCAACGCTCTTTCCGCAGCAAGACCGAAGTGTAGTCTGTCACCAGTATAGTTGGTAATCATCAAAATGGTGCCTTGATCAGAAGGTAACGCGGTGACCGCCGCCAAAACTTGCTTCATACTTGGACTTGCAAATATATCCCCACAGGCAGCACCAGCAAGAAGTCCATTTCCAACATATCCCGACCATGAGGGCTCATGGCCTGAACCTCCACCTGAGATCACGGCGACATTGGCCCGATTATGCGATTTGCTATATATCACTCTTTCTGATTCAATGTACGCAAGGTTTGGATCTTTGTAGGTTAAATTCTTCAGATACTTTGGTACCAGAGTATTGACTGAATCAGCCGGAAAGTAGTGCTTGGTAGACATGATCAACAGGTACGGCAAAGAGATAGCACTTCTGTATATGTGATAGGCTGTCTCTCTTCTCACACTTGACTTGAATTTGTATTATATTGACAATGCAATGGCGTCAAATCGAACATCGTGACTAGCCACCACTTTACCCCTCGACTCGGGGTAAATACATCCTGGGCCGCAAAAGGGGGGTTGTGACTAAGCGAGATAGTCTAATCAGCCGAGTCGCAACAGGGGCTGCCGGCTAAATGCCTGTTTCCCCATATATTCCAGCCGGATAGTTTCCAATAACCTTTACAAGGCATATTGATAAAGCGTTCTCAACTCCAAAGCACCAATTTGGACTCAGTGGGGAGATGAGGCTTATGTGGACAGACCTGTAGCCGACTCCGGTCTCGCGCTCCTGCTTCTCTGTTTTCACTTAAACATCAAAAGTGGCCCCAGTGACACGATATGTAGATTCCATGACTCGTGCACGCCAAGCGCAGTGCGTCTCGAGACATTATGGGCCGCATCGATCTACGTTTACTGCATGTTTGCGAGAATTTGCCTCATGTGGAGAAAATTGCAACCCATCAACAAGCAGAATTGGATGGTCTCTTCGGAACCGCTACTCGGCTAGAGCCTGCGCTTCCAGTATGGCGAATATAGGTGCCTTTTGCAAACCTCTCGCCTATCTCGTTCACCCCGAGTCGTCTATACCATAATCCTCGCACTGCCGACGCCGTTCTGATGCCGCCAGCATGGACTCAAATGGACTCGTCCATCTGATTGTGGGCGCCGCACAGACATCTGCGACCCCAGGTCAGAGGAAAGCGCCCCGCAAGTCGCGGAGCAAAGGGCTAAGATGTAAGACTGGCTGGTAGGCTTCTCCGAAATACAGGACATTCTTGACCGAATTCGGAATGTGTTAAAATGTATTAACTCTGAGTTTAGCATCACGTGCCGGAAAAGACATAAAAAATGTGACGAGCAGAACCCTCGATGTGGTAGCTGCGTCCTATCAGACAGAGCCTGCGTCTGGCCGAGTCCGGCGTCGCAGGGTATTGCTGAGAGCAAGCCATTGACTCGTCCAAACCCTCCTATAGACCAATCTATAGTTTCGCAAAGAAATGCTGTTCCACAGCAAGAAACTCCCATCCACCACGAGCTTGCGTTCCCGGATCCGGGTCAGGACCAGACCCACCTCAGCAGCCAGATTAATGCTATTTCGCCGGCAAACACAGTTACATCAGACCAATTCTTGCCTGATGTGGCCTCCTCGAGATGGCTGGATCTTCTCGCTGCAGATGCGGTGCATGCAAATAAGGGATTCTCACGAGGAGCTTCGCGTGCTACTTCTCCAACTGCAACCTCCAGAGCAGCTCTGCCCGAGACTCCTCAGTTGCGAGGAGTGCCTCTCCCAAGTGCCATCAGAAAAGCTGTCGAAGATGAGTCAGCACGTTTAAATGGCATAGAAGCACGATCATGGCAGCTGGACCAAGATATCGTGCTCAAGGACTTCGAAATCCCAATATTCAAAAATTTTGTGGACCATGCTTCTCTATGGGTGAGTTGACTCATCAAAGTATTTATTAAGATTATGGATTTATTGCTGATATTGATGCTTAGTTGGATATATCCGACCCTGCGAAGTTCTTCTCCGTGTATACGGCACGGCTTGCAATACGCAACATAGGGCTAATGAAAGCTATACTAGCCCTCTCAGCCCAGCACCTCTCGCGACAAAATATAGCCTGTGACGCTAATATGGGGTTAGACCGCAACATAGCCATTGAATACTATTACGAAACTCTTCACTATGTCCAAACAGCCCTCCAGTTTCAAAGCTATGCCCGCTCAGAATATATTCTTGCCACGGCGATAGTGATCTCTACCTATGAGATGCTAGACGAATCTGATAGTGGCTGGCAACGACACCTGAAAGGCGTTTTCTGGATCCAGAGATCGCAAAATGTCAATGGTGCTTCTGGGGGCATCAGGCAGGCGATATGGTGGGCATGGCTGCGGCAGGATATCTGGGCTGCGTTTCGTGAGCGCAGACGCTGTTTGAGTATTTGGAAACCGGTAAAGGACTATCCGGAGCTCAATCCGTATGAGCTTGCAGACCAGGGCACGTATTTATTATCTCAAGCAGTGAACTATTGTGCTGAGCCAGGAGATTTGACAGGGTTGGCGCTTCAGAGAAGGGTTGACGCTGCAGATGAGTTGCTTGCGAGGTTGGAGAGGTGGAAATCTTTTCTAAATACAGAATTCACGCCTCTACCGACACTTCGGGCACAGCCAGGATTGATTTTTCAGCCTATATGGATACATCCACCAAAATTTGGTATGTAAAAGTTTGTTCTTCGGGGCAATAAGCTCATGGTTTTCAGGCGTTGCTTTGCAAACATATCATTTCGCACGCATATTAATCATGTTACACCGTCCTGCCATGCCAGGATTTAAATCCTACCAAAAGATCCAGGTAAATCAAATCCTATATCGCACCCTTTTCTATAAGTCTTGACCAGCCAGTAACCGCAAAACTGACGCCCTGAAGAAAACCCTTTCCGAAGCTGTCGCTGTCATCTGCGGAATCGCCACGGAGCTCACGGATGAAGGCTGTCAAATAGTCTCGGCACAATGCTTATACGGAGCTGGACTCTGTGTACAAGAGCTCCAGCAACGCAATGAAATCATCTCTCTGATCAATCTTTGTGAAGCGAGGACTGGATGGCCGATGTTGACGTTGCGGGAGAACTTGTATAAGGAGTGGCAGAAGATAGATTCGGATGAGGACGGCATTGCCAGCATTTTGCCTTGAAACGTGTTTAGCGTACGAAATACAAGGATATCATACGGGATTGTTGAGAGATGTAAGCTGTTCTCATAGGTAATGGTAGGGACGACGTTGGTAGGTTAAGATAGGGAAAATCGTGGGTAAACCATGACTGGGTTAGCAGCAGAGGTGTAAGATAACGCATGTTCATTTAAGATCAGTTACCAGTACAGCGCACTCTCGCATCTCCTTCGCGCCTACACTGCTCTCGCGGCTCCCCACAACAACTGTTACTACGTCCTCCCGGGCTACTTTCAATCCGGTACTAAAAACTGCACACTTTCCTTGACTTACATCCGTACCGCCCGGTGTAGTCTCTAAACTACTCACAACAGTCGGTATTCTGCTTGAATCTATCACATCTTGCTTCATTAATGGCTATACATAGCTAGATAAACTCGACCTTGTTGATATCACACATCTTAATTGGCCCCGTAACCATAGATCAGCCGTCACTATCCTCTGAGATTTAATGTTGTGCGCTTGTGATCCATTGAAATCGTTCGCAGGGACTCTCTCCTTCGCTGCAATTGCGCTGATATTCAAATTCTTCGTGGTCAGGCCGCCTCATAGGGTACGATAGTATACGAGTTGGTATTCTTGTGATATATCAATTTTTAATTTCTTGTACCGTAAACAGCAAAATGCGCTCTAAAATATTGCTAATTTGTATACGCGCTTAGCCATATACATGTCGGATCTGCAAGGCACTTTACACGCCGCGGAACGGAGAATGGCTGTTGACCTTCCAGCTAAATTTTTCCAACATGTCATCGCCAATGTCAATATAAACGACGAGGTCGAGTTTGGAGATTTCGGGATCTTTGAGAAATTGAGGCCACGCCTTGCGAATGAACAAGCTCTGTCGCACAGTTGTGTGGTTCGGAAATGTAGCGACCTCCTCAGCTGACTCCCTGGTATGGAAGCTATTGCAGGTTGAGAGATGTGGCTGAATAGTTTTATAAAGCTTGTTCAATATTGGGTTTAAATGTTAGAAACTTATTTATAAAATCTAAAATCAAAATAATGTTTTATTTATACACTTTGAATGATTATTTAATCTTCGCGCATGTATTACACACCAAAACATTAATATACGCTCGAAATCACAAAGTTAGAATGCTCTGCATCATCCCCTCCTCCACACCCAACCCTAGTAGATCTTCTGGGTAGCTGGACGACGCTTCAGCATGATCTGGAGGAAAGCGTAGATACAAATACCAAGCGCACACATGGCAGTGGTGACGCCAAAGCCTTGCATGTATTTGGGTGCTTGCTTGGATGGATACAAGTATGCACCATAGATGGAAGCCAAGTTACCCATGGCATTGACAAAGGCGAGCGAGATGGCACGGACCTCATTGGGCATCTCACCAAAAGTACTAGACGCATAGGAAAGGGCAATAGCGTTGGACGCCCAGAGACCAGCAGCCATGAAGACAAGCAGAACGTAACGAGCCACGAAGTTATAGATCCCGAGGACACAAGCAGAGCAGATGAGCGCAAGACCCATCCAGCCGGCAAGCGCCCATCCTCGGTTGTGGCTAAAGCGATCCATGTAGTACCCAGAAAAGGCGGTTGCCACGAAGGCTACCATATAGATGGGTACGGTCATGTATTGTGCATCGCGGGAGCTGTAGCCGAGCCCTTGGACCAAGGTTGGATAGAAGTAAGAAAGGGTGGAAGAGCCGACAATGGTCATATATCCGACAGTAAATGCCCAAAGCCTCCAGTTTCTGGCTGCAACAAGGAGCGCCTTCAGATGGCCGATTTCTGGGCCGTCGACCCGAACAGTGAGTTGGTCGTAGGCAATTCGCTGCATAGCGAGTTCCCTCTCGCGGGAGGAGAAGCTCTTCTCGTTTGCAGGAAAATCTAGGAGGAGGAAGTATGCGATGATACTCCATGCGGAAGTCAGTGCGCCCTCAACAATGAAGAGCCATCTCCAGCCGCGAAGTCCGGCAGTGCCTTCCATTCCATCCGTGATCCCACCTCCAATCAAGCCACCAAATGCGCCAGAAAGGATGGCAGCACCAATATATATCGAGAAACGACGGGATTGTTCTGCTTTCTTGTACCAGGAGGAAAGGACGAGTAAAACACCTGGTGCGAACCCAGCTTCGAGACAACCAATCACGACACGGAAAGCAATGACACCATGATAGTTGTTGACGAAACCCATTCCAATGGTCATGCAACCCCAGAGAAACATGATACATGGGAGGAAGATGGAAGGACGACCAATTTTCGTGAGCAACATGTTAGATGGGACCTGCCATGAGGCTCTCGAGTCAGCATTACTTTACTAGGGAATTTAACTCCGTATACTACTGGAATACTTTTCATACACTGATGAGAGGCTAGAATAGGAAAATTTGCCCTCGAGAGTGCCTCACTTACCTCCATTGCAACATATCCTGCGAAGAAAACCACAAGTACGACAGAGTAGCGGGCGGAGTCAAGATTAAGATCGTGGGCCATTCCCGCAATTTTCGCATTTCCGATGCTGTTCTCGATTAGTGCCCAGACCCATCATGACTTTGGAATGGATGACTTACTTTGTGCGGTCCATATATGAGAGAAGGTACATGATGAAGATATTGGGCATGAGGAAAAGATCGATCTTTCTCACTAGCTTTCTCTCTTCGTCGGTTCCTGGCTGATAGCCATTGGCCATCTGCTCAATCTCTTCGCTCTTGGTTCTTTCGAGCTCTTCATTCTCGACCGACTGCGGCCGCGAATCATCCGTCTTTTTGTTGCCAAGCATGATGAAATCTTCGTAATTAATCAAAGTGAAAAGAACGCCAGGATGAGAAGACCAGGTTGTGAGGTTGGTGGATGAAACAGGAAAGGATTTTTCCTCATGACGGATGAGGATATCTTATATCAACAGCCGTCACCCCATGTTTCGAATAATTGATATTTCTGGTCATATTTGGCTCCCGTGGGGTCTCCACTCACCCCATTTCTCCAAGTTTTGGCCTCCACAATCATCCCAAATATGCGGAACTTGAACCTGGAATTGTGGGAAGGGAGCGAACGTAGATCCACATTGCTGGTTCAGGTAACATCTCGCCGCAACCCGGAAGTATGTCCGTCGCGAGTCGGGGGCGAGCTGGCCAAGCGAATAACCTTTTTTATGTTGGTGCTGGGGAAACGAGCACACCCGCGTCTCGCGGTCATACATACAATCTCGGCCAAAACACGTCGCGGCCTCAAAGATAGCTGTTTCTGACAGTGCCGCGTAACAATTGAATTTCTCAAAAGAATTATTCAAGTAATGGGGTTGCCACGAGCAATGCCAGTAAAGGCAGGCCAATCTTCAGCAGATATAACAAGATGTGTTCCCTCTTAGTTCTCTAATCTGTTCCCTTCCAGGATCTCCAGTTGCCAAATATAAATTTGTCTTTCGATATTCACAACCTCCTACCTTCGAACGATAGAGTCGATCCAAATGGGTTCTCTAACACCAGCGCCAGAGGGTACTATCCAGAGCACCATTCCTCCCCCAGATTTTGATTACAAGATCACGCTAGCTGGCAAAGTTATTGCAAGTAAGTTTTCGCGGTGATTACAATTCGGCTGCTCGCAGTTCTCCTGCCCGAGAGGTAATTCTAACATCATATAGTCACTGGTGCGAACCAAGGTATTGGGCTTGGACTAGCACAGGTTTGTCTGGCAAACGAAGCTGCGGCTGTGTACTCCCTCGACATCTCCTCTCCGACCGACGACTTCAATGCTCTACAAAAGCTTCACCCTAGAAAATTAGAGTACCTTCACGTGGACGTAACCTCGGAAGAAAGTGTTACAAAGGCGATAGATACCATTATTGAGAAGTCTGGACAATTTGATGGCATGATCTCGAACGCTGGGATGACCAGACATTTGCCTGCGTTGGAGTTCAGCATGGCCCAAGTAGAGCAGCTATTCAAGCTCAATGTCTTTGGAGCTTGGAATTGTGCGACAGCAGCAGCCAAGTCCTTCATCAAGACTGGAACCAAGGGATCCATCGTTTTCACAGCATCCATGACTTCTTATAGACCAAACAGAGTATGTGTCTCTGAGCTGACCGTAAACATCTATAAAGCTAATTGAGACAGGCTGCACCATCTGCACCATATGGCGCCACTAAGGCTGCGGTCCGGAATATGACCCACACTCTTGCAATGGAGTGGGCAAAGTACGGTATTAGAGTCAACAGCATCTCCCCAGGTTACGTGAAGACTGCCCTTACATATTATGTTGAGCAACAGCCAGACTGGGAAACAAAGATGAAGTACTATGGTGGCATGCCTCGGCTGGCACTGCCTCAGGAGTTGGGAGGCGCATATGTGTATCTTTTGAGCGACACCGCAAGTTATACCACTGGTATCGACATGCCAATTGCTGGCATTGTCGGCGGATGGTAGTTTTAGGGCAATCGCCAGAACAGTGCTGGGGCGGAGTTATAGTAAAGATTAAAAAGGGGAATGAGAACCTGACTTACTCCAAACAAACCTTCTCCACACCAGGTTGTCGCTATGACTATAGTGAATCACTTTCTACCACTACACAGACGCTAGTAGGCTTAGCGTAGTTTGGAGGTCAGCCGAAGAGAGGATCGTCATATCTACATCTATTCAGTAGTGGTAAGACATTTCGAAAGGGATGCGCCTTCGGCACATTGCTGAACACAATGAGGCATCTATGAAAGGCCCGCATCACCCGCAGCTCCAAATTGGCCTCAGAAGCAATTAAGCTTGCCAGATTTCGGGCGCAGCATTACTGTAACTGAACTGCAAGCTCTCGTAACTACTTCAAGCTCAGCCCCACAATCCAGAACAGCTTTCCTTTTGTTGCAATCTCCGATGACTTTCTCGTAAAGTTTACCAGCCAGAGCAATATTGGTCCTACACGGAAGCCTGATTACCCACCTTATATCCAAAACACACGGTTTTGCCTTCCTCATATCGCACGCACCTGGCCGTCAGGAACATTAATTAGGATCGCGCAAGATAATCGCTAGCAGAATGGGATATTCCGTGGTCACCTGGTCTCCAAATGTTGAACTTGGCTATTAAGGATGGGGGCTGGGGAGACTCCAGACATCTGGACAAGGTTGAGTGTGCTACCCCACCCTTGAAGGTGCCTCGAGACGCAGCCCAAGCATTCAGGTATCGTGTTGTAAAGCTCCCGGCTGAATACATTGCCCAATTTACCCGAGTTGTCATAATAGAATCGAGTTAGCCAGTCTCGAGATTTGAAGACGGAGAAATAAAATGTTGAACGCGTTTCCGCACGTTCAATATCTTCTGGTGCCCTTCAATATTACCTCGTAGGATCTCTCCCAGTTTCTTAATTATTATCCTTAATTCTGCGAACTTAAGATGCCAGGACTCCTCCGTATTGCACTTGGTGGTGATGACGCTGGCTTTGACTACAAAGCGCAAATCACGAAGGATCTCGAGGCCGACCCCCGCGTAGCATCCGTAGTCGATGTCGGTCCAAAAACCGCCTCAGACAAGACCGCATATCCTCACTATGCTGTAGATGCCGCGACGCTGGTTGCGGGGGGAAAGGCAGACCGCGCATTACTGATTTGCGGGACTGGAATGGGTGTTGCGATCGCGGCTAACAAAGTCACTGGTATCCGGGCTGTAACTGCGCATGATAGCTTCAGCGTCGAAAGAGCAGTGCTCAGTAATGATGCACAAGTACTGTGCTTGGGGCAGAGGGTGATCGGGATTGAGCTTGCGAGAAGGCTAGTGAAGGAGTGGTTGGGATACACCTTTGATCCAGTATGTAGTTTTGTGGTTTGTGGAACGTGGTTACTGACGCGCAGCAGAATTCCGCGTCTGCAGTGAAGGTTCAGGCTATCAACGATTATGACCTCAGGAATTCAAACAAATAGAAATGAGTTAGGTGTGCGGCGGGGACCCCATGGAAGAGATTCATATAGTGAGGAAGAAAAACGGATCGGACCAGGGAGAGGGAAGTCCCGGTTTCTTCGCTACATATACCCTACTGAGGTACCTGGACAGTGGAAAATACCCTAAATACGAAAGCTCGGAAGAGCAGGCGAGCATAGACTAGGGATTAATGTAAGGTCAATTTGAATCCTTGCAAGAAATCTTCCAATGAGAAAGATTGCCGTATATTGGCGACCTGGAGGAATAAATATAGCGTTTGACAGGCCAAAAAAGTTGATTTCACACGAACGAATGCACAGGGTAAGTCAGACGTCACTTAGGGTTTGGCCCATAAACTTTACATCACAGAGCGTTCTACGAAATATGGCAATCTGCAAGTCAGGAAGATCAATTCACTTTCTTTTTCTAGAGCTTCTTAAGTAACCACAAATTAATCAACAAATTTGATAAGCTATTTAAACCATTTGTTTATCCAGAAAGCGCTTCGTCCTGAATCACCACTGAGCTTCTCGTTCCCCTCCCCCTTTTCTTAGTCCTGGGATAAGCGAAAGCTGGTCCCCTGCAGAAATTCAGTGCGGGGCATGAGATAAAGTTCAAAATTTTGAGTCACCTCTCTATTCAGTCAGTCATTCTCCCTTCCTCAGCGACGCTACACAGCATTCCACAACATGTCGAAGGTATACCTACTAGACTATGTTGCAGGCAACGTCCGTAGTCTAGTCAATGCCATCGAGAAAGTAGGCTACACAGTTGAATGGATCAAATCCCCAGAAGATGTCGCAAAGGCAGATGTGAGTGCTATCGCTTCCCCCTGCATTTCAGCTATGTAATATGCTCATATGTGTTAACCCAGGCATTCTGCTAGAAATTGATACTCCCAGGCGTTGGCCACTTTGGACATTGTCTATCCCAATTCTCATCCGCGGGTTATCTTCCTGCCATACGGAAACACATAGAGTCTGGCAAACCATTTATGGGGATATGTGTCGGCCTGCAAGCTTTATTTGACGGCTCTGCCGAAGATCCAGATGTTTTGGGACTAGGAATCATCAAAGGGAAACTTGATCGCTTCGATCCGACGTCGAAAGCCGTACCACACATTGGTTGGAACAGCGCGAATACGAATAGCAAATCTGTATATGGGTTGAGGCCAAGCTCCAAATATTACTATGTTCACTCATACAAAGTACCTTATCGAGAAGGAGAGCTTGAAAGTCAAGGCTGGACTGTTGCGACAGCAAGATATGGCGATGAGGAATTCGTCGGTGCCGTTGCGAAACGAAATGTTCTAGCGACCCAATTCCACCCGGAGAAGAGTGGTATCGCCGGATTGAGGGTAATAAAAGCCTTCTTAGATGGCAAATTCGAGGGTGGTAGCGGAGCAGATGCGGTAATCAAGGAATTGAAGGAGGGTCTCACTCGAAGAGTCATCGCATGTCTAGATGTCCGGACAAACGACCAAGGCGACCTTGTTGTAACGAAAGGTGACCAATACGACGTGCGAGAGAAGACAGATGGGGGCAATGTGCGAAATCTTGGGAAACCTGTGGAAATGGCGCAGAAATATTACGAGCAAGGAGCAGACGAGGTCACATTCCTCAACATCACAAGCTTTCGAGATTGTCCTCTGGCAGATTTACCTATGCTTGAAATTTTACGGAGAACGTCGGAAACCGTGTTTGTACCATTGACGATCGGCGGTGGTATTAGAGATACAACAGATACGGATGGGACCAAAATATCCGCATTACAGATCGCAACCATGTATTTCAAAAGCGGTGCCGATAAAGTCTCTATCGGATCGGATGCTGTCATAGCAGCAGAAGAGTACTTAGCCGCCGACAAACAGCTATCCGGCAACACAGCCATCGAGCAGATTTCCAAAGCGTATGGTAACCAAGCAGTAGTAGTAAGCGTCGACCCTAAGCGTGTTTACGTCTTGGACCCCTCGGAGACACGCCACAGCATAATACCCACAAAATTCGCCGGTCCCAACAGTGAGACCTACTGCTGGTACGCATGCACCATTAAAGGCGGACGTGAAACACGCGATATGGATGTTGTCGAACTCGTGACGGCATGTGAGGCCATGGGTGCCGGCGAGATCCTGCTGAATTGCATCGACAAGGACGGCACAAACAGCGGGTTTGACCTCGAGCTTATCAAGCAAGTTAAGAGTGCAATTAGTATACCAGTTATTGCTTCCAGTGGAGCCGGGAACCCACAACACTTTGAGGAAGTCTTCGCGAAGACGACAACGGATGCTGCGCTTGGTGCAGGCATGTTCCATAGAGGCGAGTATACGGTGAAACAAGTTAAGGACTTTCTTGGTGACAATGGATTGATGGTTAGACAATTCGAAAGCGAGCTATAGACTAATAACTTGTGATACAAAGCCAATTTTTATAGGTTATAAACTCTTTCCTCCTCACCTAAGAAATATACTTCCGTACTTTCTGCTGTAGCCAGAGCCATTTGCATAGCGAAATAGCGAAATATCATTGTCCATCCCTAGCGTATGAGTCAGGCGTACATGCATTCTGGCATAAACAAGTACAATCACATTATAATATGTGCTCTGCTGTTAAAATAAGCTAACTCCCTTCTGCTCCAGCCATCTACGCCTTCAAAACTCCAACTATGAAAGCCGTAAAATAACCTATACTTTATCTATTCAAACCTTGATATACGCACACTGACCGCCATTCTTTCTGTATTTTTTAATTTCCTTTTTTTGCCGGAAGTCCACAAGCCCGTCAACAAATACTTGAATCAGACTGATAACTAACCAATTTGAATACAGGATCTATGAATATCAAAGCTTTATTGCCTATTTTGCCCCTCAAACTATGAGTTACATAAGTTATGTAAAGCTGCCAAGCACGTGACCATGACCATTTGTCAGCTCTATTCTCTCGGGATTAAGCCAAGGTGGAGTCTTCCAAAGGGTATATCAACCTAAAACTTCTAGAGCCTTACTTCCTCGCCGTTCTTGCTTCATCCCATCACTTACCATATGTCATGCGCGCTGAAACACCTGATATCTAAACATCTAAATACCCAAGAAACATCGTTGACAAAAGCAGTGACGAAGCAACTTGGCAGTATATTATTTCAAAATTGGATAACTGAACGTTGTACCCTTCAAAATGGCATCCGCAGACTCGATCCTCGTCCTCGGAGCAGGAGAACTGGGCATGGCAATGCTTGTCGCCCTGGCCCAGCGCAAGCTGCCCGCCACAACCCTCACAGTCCTCCTCCGCCCCCTGACCATCGCCTCCTCCTCTCCCTCCAAAGCTACAGAAATAGCACACCTCAAATCGCTCGGAGTATGCATTCTCCCTGGTGATGTTTCCTCATCATCATCTTCAGAACTAGCCAACCTGTTCAAACCATACGACACGATCATCTCCTGCTTAGGTTTTGCATCCGGGCCTGGCTCTCAAGTCAAGCTATGTAAAGCAGTGCTTGAAGCTGGAGTACAAAGATACTTTCCTTGGCAGTTTGGTGTTGACTATGATGTTATTGGCCGTGGCAGCGGGCAGGATGTCTTTGATGAGCAGCTTGATGTACGGGACCTTCTTCGTGGCCAAGAAAGAGTGAAATGGGTAATAGTGAGCACAGGGATGTTTACGAGTTTCCTTTTCGAGTCGTATTTCGGAGTTGTTGATCTAGATAGTGGTGAGGGCGTGGTGAGGGCGCTGGGGTCTTGGAATGATGAGGTCACGGTAACGACTCCATTTGATATTGGGAAGTTGACTGCCGAGATCGTGTTCACGGAGCCGAAAATCAATAACCAAGTTGTGTTCACCGCTGGAGAGACTATCAATTATGGTCGATTAGCCGATGTGATCGAGGAGGTTATTGGAAGGCAAGTCAGGAGAGAGCTGTGGACCAAGGAGTACCTAAGAGAAGAGCTGGAGAGGGATCCGGACAACGGTGTGAAAAAGTATCGAGTCGTATTCGCATCCGGAAAAGGCCTCGCTTGGAACATGAGCAAAACGTTCAATTCTCAGCAAGGCATTGAGACAGAAGATGTTCGTACTTGGGCACGAAAGAACATCAAAGGACCAAGTGATGTGATCACCATGCCACTCGAAAATTGAGGCTCTTCCGCTGTGGGTCGTGTGCTCCAAAGGGCCAGGAATGTTAGTCCCTGATATTAAAAGCAATAAAGGCTAGTAATAGACCTTTAATAGTATCATAAAACTATAGAATATAGGTAACCTAAGCAGAATTGCAAAGTGTCCTAAAAGAAAATCGAGCATCAATACTCATACTATATCGGTAATCCAAAGTTATGCCAGCCATAAGATCCTGGACTCTCGTGCCGCCCAAATTTCGGGTCATGCAAGACATAAACATCTCGTTTCCTAGAGACATCCAAGACAAAAGATTCCTCAAAGTGATTAATGAGAGACATACCTATATCCTATTGCCTCTAAGCAAAGCCAAATGGTATGTATCTTCCGCTAATCTCGTGTGCCACAGAGTAATCACTTTATAAGACATAGAGCTAATCATTTCCGACTAGCCGTAGGGGCTTTTAATCCGCCTCTACGCTTCGGAATCCCACCGTATACGATAAAACAGATCTGCAATGCGATATCTCCACATTGCTTCAAATTTTCTCCTCTCCGCTCTCTGAAATTTATCCACCGACTTTGGATGGATGGGAAGATAAGTATTTCATGGAGCGTTCGATACGCAAGTCATCCATTAGCATGTTTCTCGGATACCGTTCTATCATCCCCCTGACGCCTCAAAAGCTATGGCAAAGATCATGGAACCCATTCTCAGAGAGATTGAGACTTCTTACATGCGGGCTCTCTGGGAGAATTTCAGGATTGATCCTAGAGCGAGACATACCTTTCCCCTTAGACAGGATAGTCTTCACAGCCTCTACGTACGGCTAATAGCCTTATGTGCAATATATAAAATACTGAGATACAGCTATTTGAAGTTACTACAAGTGTAAACATTTATCTTAATTTATTTTCTACTATTGGTTGAGCAGTGATCAGAAGTAGTATATAAGTATAATATTTATCCTTCATAATATCTATGAACAAACTCTATCCTCGGCTAGTACTAACCATTTCTATTGAGGTTTTCGCAGCCAATCCTTGCCAGGATCTCCTTCTCCAAGGCCCCAGACCGCCTTGTTATATTCGTAAACCTTGGCTTTAGACCAGGATTCACTAGAGCACCAGTTGTTCCTCCCATCTCGCCAGAGCTCACACATACATTCAGATCCATCACATTCATTTGCCTTTTTACATCCGTTGCAGAATCTATTTCTGTGTTATCGTCCTCAACTTCATCCTCACTCCGAGTGTCTTCCAAGCTCTTCCCTACCAGGATCCCAGCTATGACTTTTAAAATCATGGTGAACCAAATCATGCTGAGAGCCTGAACAAATCCTAACATGACAAGGAAGATCCACTTTACTTCTCTATTCAGGCAAATGACTCCATCCGCAGATTTAAATGGCCAAAGTAAATGTGAGAAGTAGTCAGGTTGCGGCGGCATGTCCAGTCTTTGACGCGATCCGCCTTGGTAACAACCAAACAGCATGGTGTCATTCCCCGGGACGCCAGAATAGATCCCATAGCAAAGTTGTAGATACATAACATGGCGCGCCAGAAACCACAATATAACAAACAGTCCAAACGCAATGTTGCAAGCCGTTTCGTAGCAAAGATACCGGAGGATTTTGGCGATCTGGAGGAGAGCACAAATGTAAGTCAGCAAGATGCGTGATATATTTTGACATATCAATAGTATACACCCACTGGAAGAATAAGATCAACAACATCCATAAGACAAAGCACGACATTGGCAGCACGTGTATATCGATAGACATAGGTGACGGAGATTAGGGTGCAAATTATTATATGGTGGGTGAGCATCTGAGCATGGTCTTTCCTTCTCTTCTCCATGTGGATGACTAGAATCTGCTGAACCCAAAAGGCTAGCTGAGCAAGGTTGTACCATTTGAAGAGACCAGACATATCTCGCGACGGCCAGATAGCCCAGATAGCTTTCTTGTCGAGCCAGTAATCTGAGTTGATCCACAGAAACTAGAGTGAGCATGTAAGCGGATGCTTATTGAAAAGGTAATACCCATAATTCACACACAATGCCCATCGTCCAGAATATTCCATAGTACACCACAAGCCACCCTTGCTCTGCAAAACGCAGACGGTTTCTTTCTGACACCCCAAGGTATCCGGAAATGGGTCGCAGAATCCACTCTATTGTAATCGCTCGCAGAGCAGTGAAGTTGACCACCCAAGCGATCACGTAATAGATATCATCAATCCCTTGTTGGTAGCTACTAGTTGCTGGTCGAGCGTACGAAAGGTAGAGGAATCTGCCTGTGTATGCTCGAAAGGGCTTCGCAAGAGTCTGTAAGAGGATGACGGATCCAAGGAAGGAAAGAGTACAAGCTAGAAACAGGATAAATATTGCGTGAACTCTGGTCTTCCATGTTTGGTGAATGCGTACCAATCTGATTCCTTGAGAACCAATCCAGGTATAAATAAGGCGTGGAATCGCGGTATTGGATAAGAGGCTTTACTGTAATATATTTTGTGGAAGACTGAGCCTGAGCTGGAAGCTTCTGATATGAATGTGTTGAGACATACGGTTCGGGCACCGTGGTCGCACAGTGTTGACACTATACCGTTAAAATGAATATCTGAGAACTTTTATGTAGGCGGCAAATCAGTAAAAGAGAGAGTGTGTGTGAGGAAATAGGAGAGGTCATGTGTGTAAATTTTCAGTGCCAGAGGTTTCACGAGCGGCTGTGACACTCGAAGGATATGTTTCCGTGCGTATACAGACGAAAGTGGAATAGCGGCATGCAGAGTGGCAATGACACGGTGAATATAATGAAATAGTCAGTGGTTATCTGTTGTCTATTATCAATCATTTGGTTTTGAATCTAGGCTGCTTAAAGCGTAACATGCCTTCCAGCGACCCGCCAGTCTCAATCACAGAAAGTTGTCGTTACAAACTCCCCTCTTACCTCTCTTTCCCTATGCCCCAGGTTCTTCTACCATACAGAGATACTCGGACTCAGGATCATCTTTCTTGACCAAGGTGTGTAACCCACCCTTACTGGTGTTGATATTGCAAGCGAAATAAACACCAAACCGTGGAACACCTCAATTCTCTTTATCAGCAGACTCACTTCCTCTATCAGATGGTTTTAGATCTTCAAACTATCATCCGCTCCTTCAGCATCACATCATTGAACATCGGAGCTGCAATACTTACGGTGTTGCTTGGCATTATTGGCGCCATGCTTCTCAATGGTCCAGCCGCTTCGCGCCAAAGATGGAATTGTAGGTTGTTCTTTGATACATTTTCTGCTAAACACTATAAAGTGCGTCAGTGACTAACGTAAATGCTAAAAGGCAACACATCCTCGCAACCTGATGGACATGATGAGCCCTCGTCACTACCTTTTTGTAAGTAGTCAATTTTCTGGCAATGTCCCTATGCGATTAACACCATACAATCATTAGCAAGTCAGACTCCGAAGAGCGAAGTAAAATTACGTAAACATCCTATACTTTCGTTACACTTAAAGTAACGGCTGTCGATGGCAAAACTGAGCATGCTACAAACCATATATGATGATGCTGGAAGAATTTAGGATATTCAGTGATAGTGCAGAAGTAGAGGCATTCAGTACCGAGGACAGGTGTTGGGAATGATAAAACGCAACAGTATAGGGCGATTTATAGGAAGCTAGAAGCAAGGAATGGTATCTGAGAGAGACTATATCTGAAGATGGTTCGCAGGTACATAGAACGCCTCACGATAGGAAGCGCGCAATAAAGTAAGGTTTGCACATCGATTGGTTTCTACTTTACACATCAATAGCTTGCGCGAACGTAGCACCCATCGGCACTTTGGAGAACCAATGTAACCTCTTGTCGTTCCTCTCCAACTTCGGGCATCGGTCGTGTAGGATCGTACTCCAGCTTACTGAATGTTTGCAGTAGTCTAACTATGACGTACGACGACTCCAGCAGAGCAAATTCTTCTAAAAAACTTATCAGCATGATATTCTGAGGAATGGATCAGCCCATAGCCCACGCCCTAGGCAAATTCGGGGTCCACCGTTAAATGGAAGCCATCCCCATCCGATACTTTTTAGATTCACTTCATTATTTTCATCTGGATCCCATCTTTCAGGACGGAAATTCTCGGCATCATTTCCATATAACTCCTTTCGGCGATGCATCACATATGGACAATATCCTACGGGTTGGCCTGCCCTTACTAACACAGGTGAAGTACCGTCTTTGCCACCGCCTATCGGCAATAATGTTGTTTTAGCGCAACCACGATTGTTGACTGGCACCGAAGGATAGAGTCTAAGGACTATAAATAATAAGTCTCTGCCATATCCCTGTATGTTTCTAGAAGGTGTGGCAATACCTTCCTTCAACACGTAGGACAAATATCTCATTTTCTTGAGGTCATGACGTTCCGGATGTCGAGTACCAACTCCGACACCAACTATACTTTTAATCTCCTTACGAAGTTTGGCAAGCACATTCTGGTGCTTGACTAAGAGGCGCCTATAATATTTTAGCGCTAGCCCACCATAGAGATATATCACTTACAGAGCCCAAGTCAAGCAGCAAGCAGTGGTATCTCGTCCAGCAAGTAGAACATTCAATGTCTGATCGCGCAAGACTTTTGGATCCTGGGTGAACTGTATCAACGATCCAAGAAAACCATAGTCAATACCTGGTTTGTTCAAGTGGTACGTAGCCACCGCTTCTTTAATAATCCCGTCAAGGAAGTTATGGACTGTCGCGCATGCGTCGTTGAATTCCTTGCCGCCAATAAGCCAATAGAAGGGACCTAAACGAGCTCTTCTAGCTAGGAAAGACTGAGCAACTCGGAAACTCTCGGCGAATTCTTCTGATGCAGGATCATAAGAGCCTAATCCATGCAAAGCACGACCAAAGAGAAGGAAAGTTGTGGTGTCGAGAGTTAAACGAAAGAATAACGGTTGAAAGTCGACGATTTGTCCTTCTGGGATGTTTGATACAAATTTCTCTACATGTTGTCTTATTTGAACGAAGTGGTCGACTCGATTGCTGAGAAATAAAGGTCGTAAAAGGTCCCTCGAGCGTTTCCAATCTAGATATTAAGCCTGATATTCTTGACAAGCGACTAAAAAGAAAATTGAAGAATCTTTGACGCCTCTCAATCGCAGTGCAAGAAAATAGAGTATGAAGGATCCTTGTTTACTCACCATCACCATCTTGGGTAAATATCCCTTGACCAAGCAATGGGGCGAACACCTTAGCTCTATCACCGAAGGTAAACGCTATATTCAGATTAGTACAATGCGAGTCACTCTCTCTATCACCCTAACAATGGTTACTTGCCATCGAATTGAGTGCTCAGTAAAGACTCGATGTTCTTGGGGTCAAGGGTGTTGATACCAATAGCACCCAGTAATTTCTGCTCAAAGGTGTGTGGAAGCTTAGTTGTGACTTCTACAAACAGTCTCAAGAGTTGATTATTCCGATTTGCTGCAAATGTTTTCAGGATTATATCAACCGCAAGAGGCCATCTATACTGGAGCCTCGCATGTAGTGGCTTGGGTATTTGTTGATTTGCCAGCACAACAAATTCCTATTCAGTGTTATTGTAGCCGTTGCTTGAATTTTCGGACAACCTGCCTTCGAAATGTTGAGTCTAATGTATGCAAGGTAACAGATGAATAGAAAGGCGGCAATGCCTACGATATCCTTGAGGTATGGCATCTTGAGAATTGCTTCAGGTAATTTGGAATCGATAACAGAACACTCCACGTAAGTTATGATGATACAGCCGAGTTTTGATATATCACAGTTAATTACTCATCCGATGGATATCTCCCTGCTGGCTATTCAATTTCCTTGACGCAAACTAAGTCGGAAAGTCTGGATAGGTGAATATGTGTAAACAATTTGCCGCTGAGGTCAGCAAACTCTCTAGTGAGTTGATTATAGGCTTATATTATACGGCAAATATCTGAAATACTACAAAATAGTGATCAAACATCTTATACACCATACTTTTTTTTGACGAATATCTGAAATACTACTGTTTTGCACCAAGAAACAAAAAATAGTATTTCAGATATTTACTAACAAAACAATGGTATATAAGAAACACTAATATATTTTATATACCATCGTTTCCCTCCGTTAGGGTTATCGCTATAGCAATTACAATACATATTGTAGCAGCTACAATCAGTGAAGGAACCAGTATAGTGATATTTAGTGATATTAAGTCTCCAGTCATATGGGATCGACTTTTTGATACTACGCTAGTATTAGTATGAGATATCTCGTAAAGCGCTAGTATTAGTATGAAAATTTGATCTCCTATCATATTAGCAATATACTAAGTATTTTAACAAGGCTAGCAAGCCAGGCTGAAAAAGCGACCGCAAGGGTTAAAAACAAGGTGGAAATGAAGCTTACTTTTTTTTTGGAAGTAGCTATACTTTTGTCGTATTACTAATTAGGAATAGCTTTATTTAAGGTTAGTATTATACATAGTGTAGTATGATATAATATAAGATTGTAAACTTTTGCCGTAATATGTATGGCTATTTGAAATCTCATATTGCGTGGGGTATAGTATTCGATTTTAGGGGTCAATATATCGTGATAATACTAGTTCCTTCACTGGCTATAATATACGCTATAGCAATACAATTACAATTACGCTGTAGCAATCCATACTGTAACAATACAATTACAAGTTAAATATATTATATACTGCCACTTTATGTATTGCTACAGCATGTATCGTGGTTGCTACTGTCAGACCCGAGTCGTCACGTGATTAATTAATGCACGGGTCTCAATATAGTGTCATGATGCTCATTGGCTCGCCTACTAGCCTTGCCATACTTATCACGTGATTCTCACACTTTATAAAAAAAGCGGGACATTTTTATCTGAATTGCGCGTGAACATAGCAACCCCCCCCCCTTTCCCCATACAGCCACATCCAGGCTCAAATGCAAAGCAACATCGCTAACCAAATGGCTAGAGCTGGACCTCGTCCCAACCGATATACAGGGCCTGTATGACCTGCACGCCTGTAAATCGAACTCATGAAAAACATGAAGCTTCTTTACTTCCCGCGAAGCGAAAAAAGCCGAACGATTGCTATTATTACAAGCCTATATTCTATCGCTATAATATCCTCGCAGATCCTCCATTTGATCCCCCTACCTAATAGATCTTATTTCTGACATAAGGGAGGCTACGGACTCCACAACACTTTTTCCTCCTTAGTTTAGAATCTTCGTATTTGATACCTTACAAACAGTTGTAGCCGCCGCCTGTATTGGGATCGTGACAGCTACAGTGTGTATTACAGGCTTTATAATAAATGTTGACGAATATCTGATATACCATATGTTTGTTAACCCATATCTCATATACCACAAAAGTGGCATTTCAGATATTCGTCAAAAAAAGAGTATGGTATATAAGACATTTGATCACTTTTTTGTGGTATTTGAGATATTTGCTGTATATTATAAGGCGTACATAATTATAGCAGTATCTGCAGTGTGCCAATAGTTGGCGAGAGTGGAGGCTATTGTAAAGAAAGTTAGGAGGTGTTGTACAGCATCGGCAATCAGCAGGCATAGGGTTGTGTGATCACTGTATACATTCTTTTCGGAGCTGGCTACAACCCCTAACCGATAGTACCTTATCTTTAGCCATTAGAATAAAAGCCGAAGGAAGCGTCGAATTGTGGGACGAAAAACTTTATTGGCTATCCGTCTGGATGTGCAGTATATAAACATTGTCACACTGGGGCTAATGTGCAGCATTGCGTTCCACAAGACACAAGTCTAATCCAGGATTATTTGCTCATTTGCCATCTAACATCCTCATCCTCATATTCTCATGTTATTCAATCATTCCCAGTGAAAAGAAACATATCCGTAATGGTGGACCCGATCTCTATTGGAATGGCGGTCGTTGGGCTTGCTGATGTATGCACCCGTATCATTAGCTGGACTAAACATTTGGAGGAAGAAAGCAAAGAAATCCGCGAAGATGTCAGGACATTGAAAAGAGAGCTTTTGTCGCTCCAAAAGGTTTTTATTTCCATCAACGAGCTTTCGCAGAAGACAATTACAAAGGCGAATTCAGAATCGTTGCGAGACTTGGGAGATATTACCACCTGGTGGGAAGCCATATCGCACACTAGTCGTGACTGTGGAGACTGCTTGGAAAGATTCGAAACTCATATTCTAGTAGTAGTCGGACAAGATGGTGATCGCCAGAGAGCTTTACTAAGGGACAAACCAACGGCTATGAACATTTTGAAAGATAAATTAGAGGATAAGCTCGATCGCATAGGCATGGCCTACAGGAAAAAATTGAAGGAGGGTGTCTTTACTGAACTTCGGTGGAGTCTCACAAATCACCAGAATTCATTACAAATATCCTTCACGGCCCTCAATCTGTTAGTACCAATCCTAGTTAGTGGAACGTATGTACTAAATATTTCCAGTTGCTTGCTCCTCCATTCGCGCGATAGTACTGATCTGAGTCTTGCCAACTTATCCGAACAGATAACTGAGCTCAAATTCTCGCTTACCAATCTGTTGTCCTCACAGAGCGAAAACGGCCACAACCAGAAGGCAAGTTTTTGACTTACAGCTTCTGAGTCGGCTCTAACTTGCTTGGATAGGTCCGCGCGAGTGCCGATGGGCTCGTAGCGACTGCTGACCTTAATGAGCACTTCAAAATCAGGGAAACAGTTAGCATAAACTATATCGGGCGGAAGCGGCTCTTGGAGGATCTTTCGAAAAGTTATTTCAAGGAGTGTGAGACTCAGAAACAAAGCTGTAAGCTGATGTGCTTCGTCGTTTACGGCCTTGGGGGTTCGGGTAAGACGGAGTTTTGTTGCAAATTTGCTAAAGAGAATAGAAAACAGTAAGTTGACGATAGTTAGTGGCCAAGGCCTTTCTAGAGCCTTTGTACAAGGCTAACTAGTGACCAGCTTCTGGGGAGTCTTCTATGTCGATGCAAGCTCTGAAGACCGCATAAAGGAATCCTTTGCGAAAATTGCCAAACTCGACAACAGAGAGGGCGATATCGATTCAGCAAAAGATTGGCTTTCATGCCTCAATCTCCCATGGCTTCTGCTTATCGATAATGCCGATGATTCCAAGTTAGAAATCCAGCGATACATTCCGTCTGGCAAGAGAGGCCTTGTCCTCATAACCACCCGTGACCCAACATTGCGAAAACTTGGGACATTTGGAGCTAAGCACTACCATTTTGAAAGAATGGAACTGGAAGAGGCTCATGAACTATTGATGGAGGAGTCTGGCCAAGAACGGCCATGGGTTGCTTCCGTCCAAGAGAATGCCCGACAAATAGCGGAAGCGCTAGGATGCCTTTCTCTCGCCCTTGTTTATGCCGGCAAGGCGATTCTCAAAGGTGCTTGCACATTAGCAGAATATATTTCATACTATAAAGAGATCAAGAGGAATATTCGGCAAGCGCGAAAGAGACAAGGCAAAAATTCTGATTACAACACGAGCGACATGGACGTATACTCAAGCTATGATATCCTTTTTCAGAAGATGGAAGATGTAGTCAACGATGCTAAGATAGGCGAGGCAGTGAGGGATGCCATTGATCTGCTGCGCATCTTTTCGTTTTTCTACTATGAGAACTTGAGCGTTGAGATTCTTTTTGCGGCCGCCAAGAACCCAATTCGAGAGAGAGAGATGCAGAAACATTCGGCTACTGGCTGGAGCCTCAAATCGGCCCTGAAGCCAAATATCTCTAGGCAAGCTCTCCGGGCGTTTATGTTTATGTTACGGCAGACAATTTTCGAAGACCGTGGGCCTCCTAGCCTTCCCTGCCTCCTGAGAAGTCTCGAACTTGGTTCATTGTCTGAGCAGGGTTTCAAAGTACGCTTGGATGCCGCGTTGTCTGAGTTGTCGCAGAGGTCACTGATTATATGTCGGAGTGACTCAAACGCTACCTATAAGACATACTCGATGCACCCGCTCGTACATGAGTGGGTACGGCAGCGGCCACAAATGACCACCGGCGATCAGGCAATTCGTTGTCAAGAAGCTATCACGGTGCTTTCACGTAGTATCGTCCTGCCACTGCTCGCAGGCGGCCCTGAAAGAGAAAGGCTGCATAGTGAGCTCCTTCCACATATTAGATTTGTACAGAATCGTGAAAAGGACATCACCGCAGAGTACAAGGAGGCACAATCCAAACGCTCAGTGTGGAGGAACATCGTCTCCACGCCACTTAGTAAACGAATCGGTCGAAAAGAAGCCGCTGTGAATGGAAAGTTTGGGCTTGTATATCTGCAGTGTGGCCACTATAGTAAGGCCGCAGAGCATTTCCATGTTGTGAGAGACTTCCTGCTACCCCTCGGTCTTGAGAATGAGATAAGCAGAGTTAATACACTCGCATTAGCAACGTCATACTTACTTATGGGTGCGGCTACAAAATCTTCAAATCTTCAACGAGAGGCTTTGTTTGTGTGCAAGAAGTCACTAGGACAGGATCACATTGATACTCTTAAACTAATGGACACTTATGCTCTCACACTCTCAATACAAGGAAGATATCCAGAAGCGCTCGAGTTACAAAACTTAGCAATCAGCAAATTTTTGAACATAGAGAAGGCAGGATCACATCATCTGGATGCCCTCAGTGTCATGAATCACAAAGGCGAAACATTATGGAAGATGTTCCGATGGGGTGAGGCCATTGACCTGCACCAGAGCGCCTTGACAACTTTTCAAAAAGAGCCGCCAGATGGGTTTGGTCAAAACGATGTACGCACCTTAGAAGTAAGGTATAGGATAGCCGTAGCATACCTAGAAATGGGTAGAAGTGAGGGAAACAATAAGTATTTCGAAAAGGCCAATTTCATTCTGGAAGAGGTTTTTGAAAAACGCCAAACGCTGCTGGGCAGAGAGCATCCTTGGACATTAGTTGCAGGTGGTGGCCTCGCACAGGCCAAAAGCGAACTGGGAGACTTTGCTACCGCCGAAGCTCTTTTCAAGAAATATATCGCAATCAGCGACAGGACCCTGGGTGAAAACCACCTCGGAGCTATCGGACATGGAAGATTTCGGCTGGCCCAGTGTTACCTCCGCCACAAGAAGTACGCCGAGGCCGAGGCAATGTTTCTTGACGTTCTCAGACGACACGCCATAGAGACAGCGCGACTCAAAGAGACAACGGATGAGATTCCTCGAGGCAACAATCCTGATTTGATATACTACAAATTTTATCTCTTAGACTGCTACCTTCAGCAAGGGAAAATTGGCGAGGCCTTCAGCCTATGCCATTCCCTCTTGACGGCGCTGCAAGAATCGCCTCATCCGATTAAGCAGTGGGTAGTCCACGTACACGAGAAGCTATGCGCTATTACTTACCCTACAGCGGAGGTATAGGTCGAGCTTAACTCAGTTGCCATAGAGACCTTGAATTTTATGCATCCAACGCCTGTTGCGAGGGAAGCTTCACTGCCCAGGAATTGACACAAGAGGAACCCTATGGATTGAGGATTTTACAGCAGATTCAAAAGGTAGAAAATAAATTAATACTAATCACGCACCAAGGTAATCCGACCCAAATGCGAAGCGTGGAAGAGAGATTGGAAAATAGTCAGGACTTTCGCCAATATGCGAGTAGACACGAAATGTTAAATATTTTTACTTATTTTTCCCAACTTTATGAAGCATATCAAATTAAAAGCTTTAAAAGAAAGAACAAAAAAAAGGTAAATTTGCCTCCAACTCTCTTATCCCGGTACCCTGAAATTGTTGGGCCTTTCCGGCTTCCCCTTTCCTAAGCGAGCTGATGTGAAGAAAGAGTTAAATGAAAACAAAATCAGAAGCCCGTAAAAATTGCACTATAGGAGTTCCTCTCTCATTTATGGCACAACTACAGACAGGCTGAAGAATATCAAAAGTAACAGCGGTATCCCAGTAAATCCAGGCGAACTTGACGTGTGGCAGCCTTGACACCGTGCCATACCGAATGCTTCAACAATCAAATCGATGAGAGCCACCAGAACAATCGCGACTGCGGCTGCGGCAAAAAGCACCCGGAAAGAAAGCGAACCATATCTGTAGAAGTAAATAAAGCACAAACACGCAGATAAATGCATTGGGGACATTGGTAGATAGCCGCCTGGTGGCGTGACACAAGCAAAATCACACGCAAACCATGGCGGAGCGATTGTTGTCCTTTCCCAAGGTACCATCATTTTATTCCTAGGCAAAAACGCTCTCCACACTATATAAAAAAAAGGTACATGGATGATATTCCAAAAGGTACGTGCTATGCCAGGGTATAACGTTCGACCTTTGACAGTGGTTGAGGGATCTGCGGCCGGGTTGAAAGTTTGCTGAACTGCCGTCGCGTGAAAAGGGCACGTCTTGAAACCGACCCAATTGAGCCAGATAGAGAAGCGCGCCATGGCCATATCAAAATACGCAATGCTGCACCTGTCAGCTTATGAAGACGCGACCAAGGTGCATGGGGGATAGATGGATGGATGATAAATTTGCCGCGGCAGGCTAAGGGTGTGACAATAAAACAAATTAATTCTCGTGGCGGGCGATAACTTTGACATGAGTTGATCTCCTTCTTTTCTCGACCACGTCCATCCAAAAATTTTCTCGTGTAGAATTGAAACGGGCAGCTATGTCGCTTTTATAAAGCTATAACTAAAAGGCTTAAAGCTTATGAAATGACGGCTCACGGCTTGTCTACCCACAATACTGGTAAAATCGGCTGGAAGTAGGGTCCGGGGGGGGGCCAGGGTAGAGGGGTGGCTGCACGGAGAACCCGGTTCGTGTCCAGCAACCGATGGCGTCAAGCTGGTAATATAGTTTTTGCGCACCCAGATGGGCTCTATCATATGCATGCTGACATGTGAGCTTCAGAATCCATATTAGGCTGTTGGGTTGCAGAAGCGACTTTTCATTGGGCAATGTGGTTAATGAGAGCTGGCCCTCAGTGCCGTAGTGGGGGGGATGATCTCCTGGCGTTTGCTTGCTGTTGGCCCATCTTGGCGACGGTTGCGGGAGAGACAGAGAGGCTCTCCGCCACTGACTGACTGCTGTCCCCGCTCTTGGATGCGGTGTGGTTAGGGGAAATGGTTAACCGCTGCGTTGTTTGGTGCAAGTGAGTGTGACACTGCTTTTGCGGTGTTTGCGTCGTTTTGCTATTTCCAACTGCGTCAGTAACACAACCACTACCACTACCACTACCACTACCACAACTACATTAACAATAATTGCTGGTGAGCCGGGAACCACCCTTGGATTAAGCGTTTAAGCTTCCGTATATATACATCGTTATTTAAAAGGCATTACACGCTAGCGAGATAAGATTCTGGCTTCCGATGCAGCCAAGAAACGTCTTAGCTTGGTTGGGCAGTTGGATAAGCAATCGCTTCCCGGCTGGCTGCAGGGGCACATTGTTCTCTCCTGAACTCTTCTCCAGGATCCGTGGGGTTGGCGTTCCTCGACCTTCCGTTGATGGTTTATTGCTTGCTCTAGCCACGGAAAACGCCTCGACTAATGACGGACCTGCTTCCGTACTCAGCCAATCAGCTTGCCGTTCATCTTGACATAGCGATAGCCTGCATGGCAGATGTGCTGTGCCTGTTGTCTAACCTGCCATGAAGGATTAATGACTTCTCTTGCCCCATTCCCAGCTTCCCTCTCTGCTGCGTCTTCGCACGAGGCTATGGGCCGCCATGGAGGGGCGGGCTAGACTCTCCCAAGATCAATTGAGCAGGTAGGAGCATATTTGGTACGCCCAGTGGTTGGATGTCCAATTTCCCCTCATGATTCCTCATGTTCTAGTTGCTTTACGAAGCGTGAGTATGCAGTATCTACCAGGATGGAAGCTGTTATACCGGTGGCAAAGCCCGTCACTAGTCACTGCATCAAGACAATCACCCCTCTCGGACCACGTCCTGGGCCACCGACGATCCCCTGATTTCGTGTGATAGCTGTGCATTCATGGGTATTTGCCCAAGAAGCGTAAGTAGGGGTAGATCTCGGCTTGCATATTGCTTGCCCATGCTCTCGAAGATTCGCGTGAAGCTATAAAGATGCGCGTTTCCCTCAAGCTACCTTTCTGGCTTCCACGCGCCAAGCTCAGTAATCGCAAAGGATCAATTCCTGATACCTAATCATGCGTCTCTCAGTCGGTCTCGCGACGGCAGCTTTGGCAGCTTCTGCCTCAGCTGCTGGCCCTTCAGCTAAAGATGCTAAGAAAAACGTCGTCGAGGGAGCTTACATCGTGCAGTTCCACGATGATGCTCAAGCTGTAAGTAACACAGAACCTGTTTGCTCAGATCGACCCTGTTAATCAGAACTCAGAACTCCCTGGTTGACCCTGTTGATCAATTCTACACCGATCTCAGCTCCAAGGGCATTGGAGCAGAGGTTCGCAAGACTTTCCAGCCAAATATCTTCTTTGGAACGTCTTTCAACCTGAAGTCCAACGATGAGACGGATTTGGATGTGATTGCCAATTTGACAACGGTTAAAGCTGTCACGCCTGTTCGACTTTTTGACCGCGCCGCGCCAGTCAAACACTCCAAAGTCAAGGCGGAATTGCAGAAGCGAGCTATTGGCCTTGCTACCGACAACTTCACCACACATGTTATGACGTTAGTACTTCACAGAATTTGATCTGTCTTTCTCAGTCACTAATCTTGGTGCAGTGGTGTGGACAAGCTTCACAAGGAGGGCCTTGACGGGAAAGGAATCGTGATCGCGGAGATTGATACTGGGTAAGGATCTAAAACAGAATGTTTCTTGTACCTGACTGACGAATTTGATCAGAATTGACTACACCCTTCCTGCGCTCGGAGGCGGTTTTGGGCCAGGCTTCAAGGTTGCCTTTGGTTACGATCTCGTGGGTGACGACTACACCGGATCAGAGTCAGAAAGCCACATGCATTACAATTAGAATTTATCACTAACGAAGTTATAGAACCCCAGTACCAGATCCAGACCCAATCGATTGTGGAGGTCACGGAACCCATGTTGCTGGTATCATTGCTGCTTCCAATGACGATTACGTCTTAGGCGTTGCGCCAGCGGTAACACTTGGGGCCTATAAGGTGTTCGGTTGTACAGGTCAAGTCTCTAACGAGGTCTTGATTGAAGCTTTCACCATGGCATATAATTCTGGCGCCGACATTATCACCGCCTCTATCGGAGGAGCAAGCGGCTGGGAAAATGAGTAACTGCCCTGTCCCAAATTGCCTTAATTTTATTCTAACAAATTATAGGCCATGGAGTGCTGCAACTGCGAACATTGTTGCTCTCGGAACACCTTGCATGCTTGCAGCAGGAAATGATGGTAGCGTTGGACTGTATTATGCGTCAGCTGCCTCTGCCGGACGCGATATTACTTCGGTGGGCGCAGTAAACAACATCAATAGTCCTGCGGTTGTAACCATCGCAGATTACATCGTCGATGGTTCTGCGACATCGTTCGGATACACACCTTCTTATGGGAGCCTCGACAATGTTGAATTGCCTCTCTGGACCTCGACCACTGACCCAACAATCGTGGACGATGGCTGTAACGGTTTCACTGCTGATTTGACTGGCAAGATTGCTCTGATCCGCAGAGGAACTTGCACCTTTGTGACCAAGGCTCAATCTGCTTTTAATGCTGGAGCCAAATATATCATCATCTACAACAATGTTCCTGGAACACTTTCTCCTGCCCTTGATGGTTCTCCAATTTCAGGAGGAGGTCTAGTAACAGCTGATCTCGGGGCTAGCTGGGTCAACATTCTTGCGTCTGGAAAGCAAATCGTGCTGAAGTTCCCACCTGAGGTCTCGATTCGGGTTGAAAGTCCTGGCCCACTTAACACTCTCACTGGTGGATTTTTAAGCACTTTCACCACCTGGAATCCCACAAACGAGAATAGAATCAAGCCCGTTGTCTCGTCTCCCGGTGGACAGATCTTGTCAACCTACCTCTCAAGCCACGGCGGATACGCCGTTGAGGACGGAACCTCTATGGCCACACCTTTCACAGCTGGTGTTGTAGCCCTTTATCTCCAAGCTAAAGGAAAGGGAATAAGCCCCAAGGTTATTAACGCCGCTTTGTCTGCAACCGCCGATCCCGTCAAGTTCAACAACGGCGCAACCACTTCCTCGTTCTTAACATCCGTTGCACAACAAGGCGGTGGTTTGATTAACGCTTACAAGTTCATTCACTCCGGAATCACTGTTTCAGAGGCTAGCTTGGCCTTCAATGATACCGCAAACCACGTTGCCAACGCTGCATTCTATGTTTCAAACACCGGAAAGACTACCCAGACATATACTCTCACTCATGTGCCAGCCGCAAACGTGTATGCATTCGCTGCATCAGATCCCTCCTTCCCTGCTCGATTCACAGCTGGCACAGCATGGCCGTTGGACACTAAGTATTCAACGGCTGTGATTTCTCCATCCACCCTAACTATCAAGCCTGGCGAGAAGAAGCGTGTCACGGTTGCCGTTACTCCTGATCCCTCTTTGGATGCAAAATTGGTTCCTTTCTATTCTGGATACGTCAACATCACGGGTGGAGGGGAATCTATCCATATTCCATACGGGGGAGTTGCTACCAAGCTACACGACGTCACCATTCTTGCTCAGGACGGCCCAGTCCCGTGGCCATATTTCGACAACGAATACGCAGTTTCTGTCAATGGGTCGATCTCAACGTTCAAGCCTTCAGTTGGTAGTGAGCCATACTTCCTTTGGAACAACCGCTGGGCCAGTCCGTCAATCAGACTCGACATAGTCTCTGTTGATGGTCCAAACAATGTCATTGCCGCAGGACTCAAAACTGTCGGCTCGGCAAACGGCTATCCATGGCTATGGCAGCCCCGTGGAACATATGGACAATACTACGCATCTCATTGGGATGGCACACTGTCGGACGGAAAGAAGGTGCCGAGTGGGAAGTACAAGTTTGTGCTAAGATTTGCCAAGGTGTTTGCGGATCTGAACCGGGGTAGAGAGTACGAAACCTATGAGAGCGAGGTTTTCATCTTGGACCAGTCATAGAAGTTGAGATATACTTCAGATACACCTTAATGTACATCTAATAATATTTTCATTTGTCTAAGCTATGATAAATGCCGCAAAATAAGTCTTGGGTGCATCAGGAACGCCAACCTATTAAATCTTACTTTGATCAGCAGACCGAGTACCTGTGGGAGTTGACCAGCACTTACCTTCGATAATCTAGGCTTCTCTTGTGAACAAACACGTTCCGTCGGTCAATAAAATAGAAAAGAGAATGTTCTTTACCATCTCCGAGGCTCGATAAAAGTTCATGCAACACCAATTATGGAGGTGGCGGGCACGTTAAACGAAAGGCTAAACAAGGCCCTGTACTTCCCAGCCAAGGCGCCATATTGCGCGATTTCTCCACACCCTACAGCACTTGACTGCAATGCTGAGTGCATGAGCGATTTTTTGGTAAAGTATAGTAAGTAGGAATGCAGACACAGCTTCCCCACCTTTGGACACTCTTATTATAACCCACAAACATCCTCAACAGCGCTATCAACATATCTCTTATTCAGATAGACCATCAGTCAGTCCTTACCGGTATCCAGTGACGCAGTGCAAGTGGTTGTCTTTGCAGTTCGAATGCGGAGATTTCTCAAGAAGATCGAGCGACGACATTCGCATACCCAAGGCACGCACGTGGACATTTATGGCGATCTAAGAGATGAGTACGGCGTGCTCATCTCCGACAAACCGCCATTATCCAAACGTCGCCGTGGGAAAAGAAAGGTCGTCACAGGTTCTTCACTCGAGCGCCTCCCGGTAGAAATTAAGGTGCTCATCCTGCAAAATGCGGATATCTCGACCTTAAAGGCGCTCGTGCACGCTTCGCCATTACTTCACCAGGCTTACCGTGACCAGAGGCGCACCATCCTTTCCGCCGCCCTTACTGGGACCATACCGCCAGGTCTATTTTTCGAGGCTAGGTTTCTCTTCAAGGTGGCCAATGTCCTGTCGCAACATATTCCAGAACGGGATGCAAGAAGAAGTGAACTCTTGGCAGAGTATCATGAAAACAGGCGTCACGCGAGCTATGTCGGCGAGGCGTTGGACTTCAAAGACCTCATATCAATGGCCAACTATCAGCTTATGATCGAGAAAATTGCCTCACGGTATTGCAAAGAAATGTTATCTGAGCATCCGGTTACCGGTGCGAAGCTAGCGTCGTGGAAACCTCCTCGACAAACAGAACTGACGCGTCTTTATCGCGCTTTATACCGGTTTCAGCTGTATTGTATCTTCTTTCAAGAGAAAATATCAACAGCCGCCCCGCAAACGGGCAGGCTCTCTGTCATGGCCTTGTCGAGACTTTTTCTATCTAGATTCGAGATCTGGGAGGTTGAGGAGCTTGCCTGTATTGGAAAATATATATTGGACCAGTATGACTTCATCCTGAGGCAGCATGGAAACCAGGATGCGGCTGATGGGAAGAAAGATTATCAAAGACAAAGAGTGAGGCCTGGTACGTGATATATACAGCTTCGTGTTCTCATGCTTCCTGCCCCGAAACCGCCAAATTTTGCTCACCTGTTTCCAATGCTAACAGGCACAGACGCGTCCTATTATATGCATCGCTTTGAGGAAAAGAAAGAATACTGCATGTCCCTTGGACTCGAACATTTCCACCGTGTCAGCACTGCGGGAACACGTAGCCGTCAGTACTCGTTGCTTGTGTGCAACTTGTCAGACGAGGAAACAAATCTCGCGTGGGCACTGTCCGCATATCACAAGTCCCAGCAACGCGCGCACCGTGCGCAAGGGATCAATCCCGACATGTTCAACGACGTTCGTTTCGTGAGCGAAGAGGCTTGGGGCCCAAATTCTGGTTTCTTATGGAGTAAAGGCGCAAAACCGTGGGATTTTGACGAGATCAACAATGGTCATCGGGACTGGGGATATGTCTTCTGGGATAAGTGGCGCCTGAAGGGCTGGGGTGTGCTGAAGATGAATCGAAGAGCTTGGAGGCGGCAAGGTCTAGAGGGGCGCTCAATGTCAAGATGACGACCATGTAGCAAAGTAACATCAGGTAATAATACTTTATTCATACCACTTGTGGCGCCGAAGAAAGCTCTAAATGCAGGCCCTATTGTCGCTACCTACATGTCGAACGCTTGTTGAACTTTGAGAAAGGCACGGCTTGAAAAGAACCTTTTGAAGAGATAGAGCGCTAGCTTTAGCGCAACACGACATCAGGTGACAGCCCCCATTTTGAAAGGAGAATGAGAATACTTTGCTCCTATGAAAAAACCTAAACAACTTCAAAGTACTTATCCGAGTAGCTTTGGTGCTTAGTACACGGCGATTTTATTCAAGGAATGCGTTGATATGTCGGCCTTCTCAGTTACCTTCACATTAGGGCATGATAAATACATGATCTGCCTCAGCTGCTGAACGTCATACACATCTTGCTCCACATCTTGCTCCACATTTGCTCTCAATCTACTGAATCACTGCTTTATCTGCCTCCCGATATCCAAAACATGGAGATGCTGTGTCTACTTCTGTCTCTTGGATGCATTAAATTTGCTATTCCGCAAGGCATTCGCCTATGATTCTTAAGGGATCCATCCGTACTATTCCGCCCTTCATGGTCTAGAACTGGTCGCGCTCGTCCAAATCATCTCATTCATATTCAGGTTGGTCTTAAGCAGAGTTAAATGGATAATCCTGCGCGGGATTGACTCTAAGGTATGCTATCACTGGGGCGGCGTAGACCTGTTTTCCGGCTGATTAGACCCAAGTATCTGATCCTATAGGTTGTCGTTATGGCCAGCGCCTTACGATCACAGAGTTTGATAAGCTGACGGAACCTGCGAACGATGCTCTTCACCTTCTTCATCAATGGCTCGGTGACAATGGCATTGATACCACCAAGCTAAAATACCCTCCCGCAAAAGACAGGTTCAAGATCAGGGTCTTATTCAGCCTAGTTGAAGAGATGTTAGAAACTGAATATTCTGTCTTTGAGCATGTGCATGGCCATAAAATGGTCCGGACTGAGAAGTGGTCGATATCACAACATCTGCATTATCACATCGATGTTATCCAGCCAACGCTGCGGTCCTTCGGCATTCCATCGCAGCCTGTGCTCAAGTGACATCCGGGAAGAGTGAAGAGGTATCTAAATACTCCACCAAGGGAATCTCACCTTTGTGTGTACCAGTACCAAGGCTTCCATCCCTCAGATTTCCTACCAGTTATGCCACTGCGGCCGGGGGATGAAACAATTTCACCCAGAATTCGCAGCATCTAATCCCAAGACCAGCTTCTCAAGCGACAGAGGCTTAGCAACCTCTTCCTTAAACATTATTTCCGGTACGCAGCGGGGACTTTCTATCCTGACAGACTGAGCAACATAGTCGTGGTCTCGCCACCGAGGGAAGAGATTATCCAGGTATCCCGGCACAAGGGAGGAATATCTCAAGTGTATGGAATGAAAAATGTTGTTCTTAAGGAAGGGACTGCGGCCTCAAACAGATGTCGTATGGGACCCAGTGAGCTGGCTGGCCAGACCCTGGTAAGCCCCTTTTATCACACAGCTTTCTTAAAAGTAGCGAGTTCTAATGTTAAGAGCTGTAGGACTTTTTGAAGGTGTGTGACTAGGCCCCTAGCCGCAGTATATGGGGGTATCATCCATCATAATGATCCAAGGAAGAAACAGAATGAGATGCAAATATTTCAGTGACGCTATGACTTGAGGAACTATGCCAATTGGCCATAGTGATGGAGCCTGCTATACATCTTCTTTCCCGTATGTCAAAGGCTTTGAGGGGCAACCGAAATAAAATCGAAATCTTATCAGCCTCAACCTTCCTGCTTATTTAAATGCATTTTCATTCATCTAGCAAAATCAGACCCAGTGCATCCCAATCGTACCTCTCATAGAACCGATAAAACTGCGCCGACCGCTTCGCCATAAAAAAAGTTCAATATCTCAGAGTCCCATAGCAAGAAAAGACTTATTATACATCTCCTCCATCTTCTGATATTCACATTTTACGCATTCGCTTGTACCTGTTGCACGTCTTCATGCATCGTGACGACCGGCGTCGGCACCCGTATCTCGCCCAGTTGTGGTTGCGGTTGGCGCCTCATTGTTCCAGGTGAGATAGGTGTGGTCGCCCAATTTGCGGGGGCGGATGAGATGCGTTACGGTGAAGAGGGTGCCGAGAACAACGCAGAGCCCGGCAACGACGACGTAGGCGATGCCTAGGAAGGGATTGCGGCCTCCAACGACGGTGCGTGTAGAGATAACGATGGATTTTGTACCGCCGAACTCGGTTACGGGGAAGTCTGTGTCGCGTTAGCTGCGAGATAGGTAAGAGAAGAGCAAGGTTTGCTTACGGTGGGTGATATTCACAGTATATGTGCCTGCTACCATTATATCGTCATCGTTTCTTTGCGCAAGCTTGCTGAAAGTTGGGAGACCTGCCAGGCGCATCCAGACTTGGAATGCCTCATCGTTTACGAGATCTGGGTGGTAATCATCGCTATAGCCATTAGGATACCTGTCGCGCCAATTTGGCGGTGGTACGACATCTGCCCAGCTTCCTTTATACGTCCCGTATAGATCTTTATCACTGCCCCAAGCGATTCCAGAGTTGTTCTTCATCTGGTAAAGTTTGGGGGTTGCCTCGCCTGGTGGATTACGAAGAAGAGGACTGCTGAATGTATCGTTGAAAATGGAGTTGGCGGCCAGACCACAAGGATAGTATGCCTTTCCGTCGCTAACGGTCAGAGGTGTGCAGTCGCTGCCCTTAATTGTGCTTGCTGAGACAGCTTTGCCTGATAGCTGGTCGGTGTTGAAGGATTTGGCGTATCGCCGATGGTTTTGGTAGAAATTTGTGAGCTTGTAGTAAAAGAGGACCGGAGGCTGCAGATCGTGCAAGATGTCAAATTGCAGTGTACACTGGATCGTATTATTGATTGTAGCATGAACAACACCAGTAGAGGCGTTGCGATACGCAGCATCAATCTCGTTCCGTTGCCAAGCAGGAGGTGTCCTGGTCCTATTCGACGATTTGAAGTGCTCCGTTACTAATTTTGAGGGCATGGTTTCAAAGGTCCCAACTGGTGCATCCTCAAAGCAATTTGTATAATCCAGGACGATATCTTGTACCTTTTCGTGGTTTATGTCAGCTTCTGTCCGGTGGGCCGGGCAATATCCTCCAGCCTTCACTAACCTGGGAACTGGCAAATATCAATGCTCCTCCAATAGGACCAAATATTATGCCGATGGCGAAGAATAGAGGGAGGACACTTTTTGGAGTGAGGATTGGTCTAAGGTCATTTGTCAGCGTGTATCAACCATAGGTTTGAGGTCGCACTCACTGCCATGCTTTCAATCTTTGTTGGCGGAAAGCCGTATCTGTACAGAAGTAGTATCATTAGCGCAGTCCTGTAGCTGCAAATTTGTGCCAATCTGTCCTTACTCGCTGGCCTGCGGCTCTTCGTCTTTGTCTTGCTATCTTCGTGGGCATGGTCTTGCGAACTGATGGAGTCGTCATGACCAATGGGCGGTTGCGAATCAGGCATATTGAGTGACTCTCGAGAGCATGGGCCTGCTCTCTCTAGACTGCAATCTTGATGATGTGTTTGGAGTGTAGAGGTTGATGTTGTCGCGATGTCGATGTAAAGGGTACCGTTAATCCGTCAATCCGTCAATCCCGCAGCAAATCTTAGCGCGTCAGCCTCCTCAATCCACACAGCCACAGTTTTATTTTTGGACCTCCAAACCATCAACCACCATCACCCTTTGCAGTAATCATAGCATAATCGCAACGACTCGTTTATCACCCGTTCGCAGCAATGTCGCCTTGAGATTCAACGTTCCATACTCATGCACATGTATTTGAAATCAGTTGTCGTCAATGGACGCAAAGTCTACCATAGTTCGGGTGTCGTTCACCTGCCTGCTCTACCCCAAACTAAAGTCAATACTGGCTTATAATACATTTCCCAGGTTTACTATTTGTAGTATTATTGAAACGCATACCTTTTCTGGTTCCCATTCCAAGTGCTGGAGGCATGCTTTGAGTACCAACCTTGATATTTAAGACTGTCTTCTGGATTGCACACATGCCCTGAAGGGGATCTGATACACCACGAATTAGATCTCCTTCAGGGCATGTTTCACAGCGCCATGATATTTTGCACACCGTGGGGTCTCCTCCACGCGGAGTTTCCTTTTCTGGCTATGGCTATCTATAGATGAAGATTCTGACACTAACGCTGTATATTCACTTCTCCAACTACATCCACCATTGTAGTGCTTCCACTTTTTCCCACTGGTGCGAGGGGAGTAGATGTTGGTTTTGAAAAATCCAGAGCTCCACTTCATCACGAGGTTAAGGTTTTTCTCCAGATCAATGATGAAATCGATGTAACGCGTTTGCGTCACTTCAACCTCTTCTAGTCTTCTCAGAGTACTCCCTGATTGGTGCTCTAATGGCTTAGTAGCCTTGTCATCTACAGCCCCGTTACCTACTTTCGTATCGTTATCCTTGACTACACTAGCCTCTTTTGCATCATCGACATCCTTTAAAATAGCAAAGGTCTTGATATTGCCATTTTTTATGGTAGTCTCGATCTCCTTCTTAGTGTCTGTCTCCTTGGCGCCTCCAGAGACGATTAAAGCCTTGACCTTTAAGACAAGTTTCTTTGCAATGAAAGGCTCGAGGTGCCTGGTTGGCGAAGTGTCAGGCGTTTTAAGATATCCTGTTTACATGTTAATAGGGACTATTATGCATAACAATTTGGATTATTTTCTTGTCAATTTTAGTATATTGGAAGGAAGGAAGGAAGGGAAAAAAATTCTTTGATGATATCAGCTTATCTATGTTCGAGAACTTGTAGCTGAGAGTCAACTTAAGATGTAGCAGAAGATGTGACTATTTCATTGGTTCTAGCAATCATCCTGTGGTTATTGCAGTGTTACGGAATGTGTATATGCGCTCACTTCGACACCAATCATTCACCAAAATCGCTGTACTCACGGATGAACGTTCGATATTTCAAGCACCATAAAGCTAAGTTTTCAATGTAAGCAGGGAGAACATAACGTTCAGATATATTCGGAATGTTACCATACATGACCCGAGCAGTAGCAAAAACATACAAAGCGACTATGAGACAGCCCAATATGAACAGCAAGGCCCCAAGAATGAGTCCCAGAAAAAGGAGAGACCCAAAGCAAAACCCAAAACCCAAACCTTCAACTCTCCAACCACATCCTAACGGCCATCTACACATAGCCCTTCAGAAACCGACCCTCACCTCTCATCTTCATCCTGCCCTAAAGAGCAAACAGTGGCCGAACTCCTACACTCCTTCGAACAAGCCCGCTCTCGGCTCTACCTCTCCCTTTCGGATTTCGACAAGATCTATACCCTCATCATCTGCTCCCCCACGCTGAGCCCCATAACCAAGAAAGCGCAGCTCCTCGACCTTCTACCATATGAGCAACTCCTCAGCCACTTACTGATCCTTCACAGGACGAGGTCGGCTATGTTCGGTAATCATGGAAGTGAGAGCCTGTCGAGCTTTTTGGATGATGTGTCGGAGAAGGGGGACGAGAAGGTACTGCCGAACGCGGTGCGGGAAACGGGAAAGGGGATCGGGTGGGAGGAGAGGAGCAGGGTACTGAGGGGAGAGTGGCCGGTTAGGAAGATGGTTAGCGAGGTTAACGAGGCGTTAGGGAGGGCAGGCTCGGATGACTGAGGCTGAGACCTTTGGCATGAGCAAGGATTCGAGAACGATCGTATATAGCGCAGAGCCAGTCAGTTCAAGAAGACGAAAGAAATCTATGTCCGTTGGAACTATTCCGAATAAGTACCTCAGTCTTATACACTATCTATCCTTTTGTGTGCTTTTATGCGGACTCATCCAACTCCCTCGTCTTTAAGTCAATTATATCCGAGAATCTAACCCCTTATCCATCGTCCCTGTAACAAAAGAAATGTTGGTATGAGAGTCCCCCAACCGAAGAAAGTAACCGTCCATCCGTCCGTCCATCAAGTCATTAAAAGAAGTGTCAGGGCACTATCTCAAACCAGCATTGTAGAGCGTTCTAACAGAGCCGTTCTACGCGGGCGGGTTTACAACCGGCGTCCCGACCGAGTAGATCGAGAGCCTGTTGCCGGCACCACAAACCTGCGCCGAGTTTCCGCTACAGGGCATATTGCAATCTGTCTGCGCAATCGCTAGTGAACCACCGTTCCGGATCTGGGTATCACAGAAACACTGTGAGCTATATTCTAAGCCTGCAATGGTGAATCCCGCAGCCGAACAGGCTCCGATACACGACTCAATAGTGAGGGTAGCGGAATCAGGCTGTTGGGTGGAAAGAATACGACCGAATTGGCCATCAACCCAGCAGCCTTGCGATGACCAGCCGGTAGGAAGGTTAGCGGGTGGTGCAGTAGGTGTTGGTTGCGGCGCGTCGGTGCCATTGCGTATGTAGACTGAGAGACGATCGCCAGCACCGCAGAACTGGGAGACGTCACCTGGGCAGCGGAAGTTGCACTCAGTATCTGGGACTGAGGTTGAGCCGTTACCGAAGGAGTTGCCGCACCAACATTCTGAGCCATACTCTGTTCCGAAATAGGTGTAACCGGAGCAGAAAGCCTCACAGGTGCCGATGGTCATGGTCGCTGAGGTAGTACCTTTGGCTGACAGAGCTCTGACGTTGTAACCCTCAGTCTGGCAGCCATAGTAGACGTAGCTTCCTGCTGTCGGTACTGCTGTTGGAGAAACAGTGGTGGTTGTTGTGGTTGGAGGTGTGGGAGGCGTGAAAGTCCCATTGAAATTGTAGACGTTGAGCCTGCTTGGGCCACCACAGAATTCTGAGCCATTTCCTTTGCAAAGTACATTGCATTCCGTAGCTTCTGGAGCAAGAGTTCCACCGTTGGAGAGAGTATTGCCACACCCTTTTCGAATTTATGATTAACTTCTTTCTCGTTCAGTAAGGGCATTTGGAGAACTTACAACATTCCTGGCCATATTCAGCTCCAGCGAGAGCGTAACCACCAGCTTGACAAGCATCTGTACAGAGCGCAATAGTCAGCGCTTCAGCTCCGCCTACTGTAGCCACGCCGTTGACGAGAAGTCGCCCAGTTAGTCCTTCACTAGATGACTGTTAGTTTCATGATTAGCATGAAATTCTCATTTTGCTGGCACTTACGTGTAGCATCCAAGGGATGACCAAAGACCTGGGCCTGGGTTTGTTTGAGGTCCAGTTTGGCCACTCCAGAAGATGTTTAGACGATCTGCGCCACCGCATGCTTGGGTGCTGTTCCCGCCGCAAGTGAAAGTGCAACCAGTGGCGGGTGCCGAAGGAGGAGTGATTCTGTTACCGCACCCTGGGATTGATTAGTGGTCATTTCAAATATGTTTAAACTTTACGGCTTACAGCATTGAGAGCCGTACTCGGTTCCGGCGTAAATGAAACCCCGCGCTTCACAGTAGCCGATACATAATTCAATTGTGTTAGTTGTAGCATTGTCGTAGCCACCTCCAGTCAATGTACGGCCAATCTCGCTGCGGCTTTGGTCAGTAGGAGTAACATTATTCAAGGTAGCTCCAGCTTACTTATAACAACCGAGGGAAGTCCATGACCCCGGCAACACTTCTGGAATGACTCCGTCTCGCTTGCTCAGACTGGACGAGTACTCGACAGTAGGAGAAGCTAGAACAGATGACAGCAGGAGAGCTGCGCTCACGACGGATCCAAGATATTTTGAAGCCATTGCTCAAAAGTGTGTGGGTAATCACTGGGATGGAATGCGTGCTGGTGAAGATCACTTGAAGGGATTCATGTTAGACTTTATACTTCGTATAGTAAAGAGACGACGAGAAATCGGAACTCTAATCCGGCTCTATCCATGTCCCGCAAAACGCTTGGGACGAGGACTTGAGTCTTCAGTCAATAGTGCGAATGCATAACCAAGGGTCTTAGAGAGTGAAGCTGAAGAAAAATTGCCAGAATTACAGGGTCAACAGCGCCCCTGGTCATACTTCGACGGGTATTATGCAAATCATCGGCAGCCAAGTGTCGTAAAATAGAGATAGCTGCAGATATAAACAACCAGAATGAGCAATTTGTACTCGCTATCTACTTCTATACAACATTGGAAACCCATTGAGTTTCTGTAATGGGATATCACAGCTGAGTGGAGGGCGGCCAATGTTGGGACCTGCGTTTTCGATGTTGCACGGCAGCTGCAGTGACACAAAATTATGAGATTTTTTTTCATCCTCGTATTGAAGATATGCATCCATGGGATCCGCCTCCGGGATTGTTGAGGATCAAATATTGATAGACAGCTTAACATCGGTCTGGAAGACTCGGCCCCTTTCCGCTGACTGCTTGGCATGATTTTTTAGACCTGAGTTGGGAACTCGACAGGGGAAGGGAAATTTGATGCCCAGGAACACGGCAGCCAACACGCCCATGAACTCGAGCCATGAAGATTCGGAGATGCAACATCAACTTCGGTTAGCCCCATGGCCGTTACTTGCAACGTACTGTATGGTCTCGATTCCGCTCGGCTGCCCGCATGGACCAAGGTTTAGCACGATCTTTATCGCTCCTCGAAATCTGCTGCCCCATATTAGGTTCATGCACGTCCAGACTCTCCCATGCGGTCATCTCCCTGCGATACTGTACTGTAGCTGCTGCATCATGTATTAAATATCCAGCTGCAAGAGTGTTGCTCGAAGCGATAAGGTTATGATAGACGAAAGCTGCGCTGTTGGTGCCTGAGAGGAGGGGGAAGCCGCCAAAAATGGAGAAATGTGTTGGCGTGGGTCAGTACGCCAAACGCCACATTTGTGCAACAGCGAGGCCACAGCGACAGCTCGGAAGCACAAATACTTTGGTATCGGATTGCTTTGCGGCAAAATATTATCAGCCTCAGCCTGTGCGGTCGAGGAGCGGTCTGCTCAATATGTTTGCGATACCCAACAGAGCTCCACGTACTCTGGGAGCCGTTCCCCATGTGGCAGATGATGTATGAGAAACTGTCTAGTCACACGCTTTCATCTGCTAACGTTGGACAAGCTTTCTCTAGCCAATATATGTTTCCTGTTGGCGTCTGCTTCCACCTGGGGCTTTCCGACTGCAGGCAATAGCCTTCCCTCGAACTAAACGAATGCTCAACGTTATATGTTAACGAGATCAGCCATTTAGGGACGCTAATGCTGCATACGCCCGAAATATAATCAAACATGACGATAATTTGTATGAAATTTCTCTGAAGGGATATGTGGTGGAGATGAGGTCGAGCATTGGAGTGGCCGCCCGGCCTCAACTCTGTCTGCCGAAAGCTGAACCACCCCTCGGGCGATCATGAGAAACAAGCAGATATTATTTACAATGGGAGCCGCGCATATTTGCCAGAATAAATTGTGTTGAGTTATTCGTAAGCGGAGTGATTGCGATACATATTAAGGTCATCCGATGAATAACTTGTGGCAATTGCCAGAATTGAAACCACTATGTTTGTATGAACTGCGATACTCCTGGCATCACTCAATTCGATGTGAATGCTACCTTGGTCTTTGATAAGCACGTTCGAATGATTGTATTGTGCTAGATTCAACGCCACTGAGGATATAGCATTGTCATAACGAAGCTGCAGTGCTCTAGTCTACAGAAACTGGATCAAACTGTCAGCCTTTGGGTGAGACCGTTGGTCTGATTTGCTCCTTTGCTTGAACAATACAGTTTGTCAGAAATTCTTATTTTTCACAAGAGCTAACTAATGGTTCGAGTTCCAAGCCTTGGCAAGTTTGGCCGCTGGGGTCTTGTGTTCAATGCCACCGAAGCTAGGAATACAGGGCCGCCACTGTGCAGAAACTTGAAACTAGTTTCTTGGTGCATTCTTCACCACTCCCAATGCTTCTGCCGGGACGATGCCTTGGGTCACAAGAAGTTCGATATAGTCTGCCATCCATGTCTGGCAATTTTTCAAAACGACTCGAGTTCTTACGCCCTAATTAGAAGTCAGTTCGTAGATTGATGAGAATACAAAGCACCCACCAGAGCAGATGTTCGTGTTGACCTCAGGCTCTTTTCTGGAGCAGGCACAAGCAATGCCTTCTCCTCCAGAAGATCAATCGCGAAGTTACCTTTGCTTTCAGTTTCAATTTCATCGAGTATATGGCTGCAAATTTACGCCTATCAATTTTTGCCCTTTGCCGAATTTGTGATATGTAAAACATTGGGTATGAGAAATGAACTTCTAAGTACCTCTCATCTACTTTGCCTGCCAGAATTGTTGAATATGTGCCTACAGTGTTTCCTAGAGCATGGCGTCTTTCAAATTCGTGACTAAAGCCCGTCATTGAATCGCCTCGTACATTAATGAGTTTTCCCAGCTTAGGGTCAACAAGACTTGGTATCCATAAAGCCCAGTGGGCTGGAAATGGATTTGAATGGATGACAAGAAGATATACTGCTCGAGACATAAGGGAAGCAGAGTTCTAAGATGAGTCTACAATGCGGTGCCTAAGGAGAACGTTCCATGATATAATACACATTTTTCTTGGAGCCTAATTCGCGTGGTTAAGTTGACACTTTATCCTTGGCTTATACTGACTGTATTGGGTTATGATTACCTGGCAAGTATGTAGTCCTTTAAATATTTGTATAACATCTTTCTTGATCTTGCATATATCCGTTCGTTGCAGCGCGTACATCCTCTACTCGCCCCTCTTGCAATCACGTGATAAGTATGTACATCGTCGATCATCATCAGTGGTGCCTGGAGCATGGGCTTTGGGGCTTTGCACCAAGTGCTGGATGAGGGATATTTTGTTTCCCTTACATAATTTTATACTTGCAGGATCTTTACCTAAATCTATGCGATTTGAACATTCCAACTCGCGATTCAAGGAGAGAATAACTATTCTTATCATTTCAGAAATACGCTATCAAAACTCTCAATGTTCGGAGGACACGATCTGTTCGATCAAGGAATCACACAGGTAGGAATATGGAAACCTCATGTCAAGCAATAACCTGTAAAATAAATGTGCCGGGATTCAGGAAATGCGCTGGCCCTGAGGTAAGTGGGTGCTGGAGATGCTTTGGCAGGCAGAGAACATTTTTGATAAAGCTGACGACTACCAGCATGTAAATTAAGGAAATTAAATTAATCTATACATAGAATGAAGACTAATAAAGCGCAGACGAAGGCAGATATCAGGTATGAATTAGGTGAGGAACAATTCAACTAGCCAAAATTAATCTGGTTAACTAGCCTGCTTGAAGCTCCCGAAGCGAAATTCTCATCATTCATTACTCAGGGCGTAAGCATGTCTCTAATTTCTCCAATCAAGCACTCATGCAGCCCTCCTTTGCTTCCCACTAATCAAATAAAGTGCCGCCCGCACCTCCAACAACGGATCTGCACTAGGCTCAACGCCATCAACCCTCGGAACCGGGTCAAAAATCACCGTCTTCTGCTCCTTTAAGTTCTCCTCTTCGCTCTTGACCGCCGTGAGCTCCAAGCTGCCCAGCTCGACCACGGGATTGCTCTCGGCCCAGTGCTCCGTCGCATCATCCGTCACATCCCCCTCCACAGCCAGCTGGGCCAGGATCTTAAACCCCACAGGGCCCTTCGCGACCCGCTCCCTGATCTCCGTCGAGAGATACTCCGCGTCCCTGGCTTTGAGTTCCTCGGCCGAGAGGGTAGAGATGCTGGCCGTGGGGACGATTTGATAGCGCACAAAGGTCTCCTTCCCCTCGGCGCTAACGAGCTTGAAAGCGTTGACGCTCCAGTACTTCTCCGTGCCGAAGCTCTCCGGCGCGGGTTTCGGCCACTGCACATGCACCAGCGCTTTCGGGTGCTCCCCGAGAAACTGCCCGACCGCGTCGCCTCCCGCCGCCAAGGCCTTCAGGAATTGGAGAAACTCCGCGCCTGTACGGGTCGGGAACGTAGGCGTGCTGTGCGCGATGATATCGGTATGTTGTCTCCTGCCATCAACTTCCGGGAGCTGGAACCTTACCGCGATACCGCGCGGGTCGGCGTTCTCATCCGTATCAGGGATGTTGGGCAGGCCGGTGGAGTTGGAGAACCGAATGAGGACAGGGGTGGAAGGGAGAGAGAAGTGAGGGGCCTTGGAGAGGGAGGCGGCCGTCGGGGAAGGGGTGAAAGTTCCTGTGAGGAGGACGCCTTTTGCATGCGCGGGGCGGAATCCAGGATGGGGCCCGAAGATGGCTTGGAGCTGGGCGACGAGATCGGCAGCTGTCTTCATGAGCTCTTCGTCGTTAGGGAAAGGCATTCTGAATCGTGGTTAACGAATGGTGGTCTGGTCAAGTGCTTTGATTATAGAGAGAGAGAGAGCCTATTCGAGAGGTCTCTAGTCTCATATATATAGGACAAACACGACATCGAGCACCACCATTTGTCATTGAGCTTGCTTAAGCGAGGATACCTGCAAGCAGCGAGCTTTGGCTGTAATAAGCCGTCGTGATCCGATCTCATGGGAAACTCAAATAGAGGCTGAATCCCAAGTCCCCGAAACGACCGCCCAGGATCTTGAAATTGGAATTGTCAGAATTGTGGTTGGCCGACTGGTTGACATGGCTTGCCCGGCCTTGTGGCCCAGCGATGCGGGGCAGGTGATTACTCAGTATGGCGCATGCACATACAACACACTAAGTAATAAGATGCCATTGAATTTCATTCGATTCGATGATGATTTGAGAAAGCGCTTGCTCCAACGAGATAAGACCGATTTGGAATCATGGGGATGGTACTTGAAAATGCAGTGCTGATTAGTCATCGGCGGATATCATGCATCTAAGTAGGATGGGCTGTACCAACAAACAAGATAAGCAGTATTAACAAGGAGAGATGGCGCGGCAGATTAATTGTATTCATTATTGCAAGATATATCGAACCCATTTGGTCATACTGGTCAAATTTATGCACAAACGCCATACCCATATTATTAAATTGCATACTCCGCTTCAATCTTGCAGTATTATGTTCTTACGAACCAAACGATCTCTCATATCTGCATTCCACGAAGCATATTAGTAAGATATAATGAGGTTCTGAATGACAAATGAGAATCATGCTTCAAGTTGCTTGTCTGTTTGGGGGACATATCTTGGTGAAGCTAGATACCGATTGAGGAAAAAGAAGATGTTATACATACCGTGATTCGAACATTCTTAGCAACGCTAGGCACACCAGCGCTGTTCAGAGCGAATAACATCCAGTACCCAGGCAATGCAACACCCGAATCATTAGGGATGATGAAAGTGTATGTTGTCCCAGAAGTTGTAGCCGGTGTCAGAGCGATGCGGCGTTGGTCGGTATTCACTGTGTGTGTCGCTACATCCACATTAGCAATATGTTTGGCTGACAATTTGGCAACCCTTACCAGAGCCAAACCGGATAAGCGACCAACTCGAGATCGCTGAGTTGGTCACAACTGTTAACGTGGCGCCAACAGGGAGTGCTGAAGGAGACACAGAATTGATAACTGGCCGCGTAGCAAGCGCACCAGCAGATGTATACAGATACGATGGACTAAAGATCTCTGCATCTGCATGGTTCGTTCCACAACTATCTCCACAAAGACCGCTGCCTCCTACAAATACTCTTGCATCATGTTGAAGAATAGCGACACTATGATAATTCCGGGGAACCACGTGCGGAGGAAGAAGGGTGAATGTTTGCGTTGCGGGATCCCAGAGCTCAGGGTTATAGATGGTGTTTGCGTCAGAGAAGGGGACTGCCCGTGTCTGTCCGCCGACGACAAATACCTTGCCATCGGGAAGCACAACACTGTTGTGGAATGCTCGGGCGTACGTCATGGAACTTAGAGTTGTCACTGTAGGCGTGGTGAGTGGTGCGCTAATTGTGATGAGATATGCTTTGTTATGCGCATCTGAGTTTTGATAGCTTGGCGAACCTCCAGCTGCAAATACCTATCATAGATAAGTATACTAAGTTTAGAATTCAAGAATCACATACCTTGCCAGCAACAGCATCATATAACACGGCAACACCGTCCATGGAGTCGACTGCTGAAGCTCGGTTTCCTGCAGGGGCTTGGGATCCAGTCCCACTCGTACCATACCAGTTCATAGCTTTACTAGGACCCGCCTGAAGAACATAACCGTTCTTCCATGCAAATAACCACGCATGATTATCTGATCGGAAGATACCCTGAGCATCGGCTGTGAGCATCGGCGCAACAGGGCAACCTTTTAGTAAAGACCAAACATTAGTTTTCGGATCGTAGATTTCTCCATTCTTGCCACCTTTACCACCACTCCAAGAACCTCCAATAGTGAAAATCCGACCATCTGAGAGCGTAGTTGATGATTGATAACCACGAGAAATCTTCATCTGAGCGCCAGTAATCCACGCGCCGGTGTTAGGGTCAAGGATACTGGTTTTATAAGCATCGTCACCTCCTGTCACAATTGCCCTGCCGTTGACATCAAGTGAGATCCCTGGGCAAAACATATCATGGCCAGTGTTTGATACTGTTTGCTGGGAAACCGTATTTGTCGCTGGGTCGTATGTAGCAGTGTAAGTCAAGCCGCTCCCATAGTAATCATTGATCTTATATGAGGAAAAGGTGAGGATTTTTCCGCTTGGAAGGAGAAACGCTCCAGCTGGTACGAGCGGGAAAGGAACGACAGGGCTCCATTGTCCAAGGTTTGTTGTTGTTGGTGCTGAATTGACTCCAAACTCGGCTGCACTTGTCCATTGACCGCGTCCTCCTGCCTCGGTTAATGCGGTGATACGGACATATCCTATATATGGTCAGCCTTGAAACTATTGGAATAGGTCACGAGGATAAATGCCGACTGTCCATCGTCATCACATACTTGCAGTGACAGCTGTGAAGCCAACATACTTCTTCGAGTCTACAAACTTCTCGATCAGCAATAGTTCGATATGTCGGGAAAGCATCGAGGTGACAAAAATGGGGTAGTTAAAAGTAAAAGAATTCTCGTTTATGTAGATGAGGAGTTTGTTACACAGAATACTTACTGTCATCGATGAAGCTTCCATTCGCAACTTGGGTCCATATAGAACTGTCTGAACTGGTTTCGATCCTGTATTGCCCGATGTTACCATTTCGATTACTGGTTTGACGAGGCAGGTAATTGAATCCGTTTATCAGAGCAGGCGAGCCCAGATCAACTATGGCCCAGTGAGGCAGAGGGGCCACCGAAGGGGAATACTGAGAATGCCAGAAAGTTCCGGTGTTTCCATCACCAGCTAGCGCTGCCCCATTTCCAGTATTGGATGAGTCAGTTGTGACAGTGAGACCCGTCACAGACGTGAAGGTAGAAAGAAATATAATGAACCGGCTGTTGAACATCTTTAACAGCATAGATACCAGGGCATAGATACAAGGGGTTTGGGAAAGAGATGGGACAAACCTTTCCTACTGTCTTTTGAAGAGCTTAAATATGTTTCCCCAAGCTCAGCACGAGCTAGTGGGTGGTCAGTTGGTCTAGCAAACTTGCTAGATAGAGCACCACCAGAAAAGTCTATTCGGCACTCCCATTGCGTGCTCCAATATGTGACGTGACATGCGAGCAGTAAAGCAATATAAAGTAGACGACTGGTCTACCTTTCGCGGACATCTCCCATCTGCATCTCAAATGCAGGAGAGTATCCCATGGTAAGAAAGCCTGGTATCACCCTCACCCACCAAGAATAGGATATCGATACCCATGAGAATCCGCGATATCGATTGCCCGGGAAGCATTTGCGTGGCTCTGGGCCATCCGCTACCACAGATTACTTGCATAAGCGTCCCTCCAAGCCATGCCCGTCTGCGGATTTTCCCCTGCCTATCCCACCCTTTCCGGCCCAGTATCCTGGCCAGCTCAACAACGCTGATCATGCAGTAACTTCTAATCTTGTGCTTCCTGGGACGTCTTGAACCAGTGGGGAAAGGCGTTCGGGTCAGACAGTGCTCAATCCGTCGACGCGAGCGAAGTCCAAGCATTGAGGCACATCCGCAGACTTGTTGTGGCTTGCCTGCCAAAAATGTAGAAGTATTGAAATTGTACATTGTGGTGCATAGCAAAGGGTGGGGTGATGGAGGTCAAGGGTGTGATTCGCCATTGGATTCTCGCTTGGATTCATGGCTGTTTTTTTTCTCGATGAGGAGGGTTAGAAAGTGAGGTTCAAGAGGATTGTGGCGTTCTCGGTACCTCTCAGAGCACGCGCCACAAACGCCAAGCCCCTTGGACACCTTCCCAAATAACGACCACCTAACCGACTAAGTTCGTCCTTTCCCTGATACGACAACGACGAGTCCTGCTATATCTCTCCAAAGTGACATGGGTTAGTGGACGACCTTGGCTCTCGCCGCCGAGTACATCATCGAGAAGACTGCTTGCATATGAGGCCGCGTAGTCCACACGGCCTTTCGTCTGGCCGGAGGAGAGTTCAAGTGAAACATTCGCCTGAGAAGTCAAAAGAGTCAACGAGTTCGCCATCTTCTTGGTTGAAATAAACAATTTTATCTATACTTGCAGAATACTTGGGAAGCTTATCATTCCCGTAGCATTCTATTTGTTGCCTTGACTGTTGAAAGCTATAATGTTGTTTGTTCTCCAAAAAGGAGCCTGCCGTCGAAAAGCAAAAAGGCGAATCATCCGGAATTAGATACTGCATCTTCTTTATTACTTATGACTGGGATTCGATACTAGTTTCCGAGTTTTATGAGCCCGAATTGTGAGACAGTCCCTCGTAAATCTATTTGATGTGTGCACGCAAATGATATTGGGAGTATTTGGGGGTAATCAAGCCGAAAATGCTTCGGCTGCTGACAGTCTTCAATTCTGTTGGAAGGCCTCTATTCAGCTCCATCCATGAGACAATTGTCTCGTTTTCTACGTTATCCAACGTCAAAACTCTACTCAAAAACTCCTTCTCCTTACACCACCATCAACCTCCCACCCAACTGGTTCTCTCGCCGGCAACTCTATCTTCCAGTCCCGGTCCGCATCCAACTCTCCCACGCCGGCACTGTTTACACAGAGTTCTATCCTTCCCTGAGCATGCAGTTCTGCCTTACCTATCTTATCTTCCTCCCTTGACCGACCCATCCTCCTTAGCCTCTTCCGGAAGAGCAGCGCAACAACTATGACTCCAACAAAAGCAATCAGAAATATAAGCACAACAGTCGTTGTGGATCTCCAGTCTCGAACAGGCACCGAAGCGGTACCTTCCACCCTTCTCTCCAGGCTTTCCTCACTCTCTTCTTGACTCTTCAGGACGCTCGGCGTTTGGCTTGGCAAAGAAGCCGCAGGGCAAGGAGTCCCAAGTGGCGTGTAACCACAGTAAGTAAAGTACGTCTGGAAGTACGTGATGTTGTATGTTTCATAGGTAGGCGGAGGGCAGGGTGCCGGCGCCGCAAGGCAGGTGCGGCATGCTTGCGCTCTATGCGAGGAACGGGCCCACGCGATGCAGATGATGGGTGTTTGGCCAAAGGAAAGGGTATCAAGGTAAGGCATATCTGAATCATGGGGTCAGCTCATGTTTCGCTGCAATTTTTCAGAGACGTGTAAAATTTGAGAGGAGACGACCTACTGCACTCATCATAGCACCTCTCTTGATCGCGAGGAATATGAATATACAACGCAGAATTCATGATATATCCTCTCTCTGCGCGAACCTCAATAGATCTCTCAAATCGAAGCCCCAAAAACATCTAGAAAAGATCCTATAACCGTCCATCAGATATAAAAACCACCCGTCCAAACCACAGGTCCCCCCAAGAGCTATCCGGCCGACCCTCCCCTCTTCCACAACTGCCTATCGGTGCGATAAAAGAGCCGCGATGCGCTGTTCCTGTATGATGTTGAAATGTCCAATCAATGCTAGAGAAGGGATATTAGCCGAGGAAGAACAAGGTGCTAGAACACGAGGGGCATCATGGATCTTCACTGCATGATCATATGTGAAGATAATGAGATAGATTGTAGACGAGGAATACTAATGATTCTGTGCCTTGTCACACACGCGTCCTGGAGAAATGTATCACGGGGGGCATTGGCGTCACAGGAAGTTGTGTAGCGATGGTGTGGTATCAGGATCAATGGGCAATACCATTTCGGTTAGAAAGTGGGTTGTCAAGGATGAGTCAGTTGATTCCATCGACCAATCCGTCGGGTAACTCCAGTGAAGGCTAATTTACTCTAAACAATGCTAGAACGAACTCAAAAGTCCAAAAAAATGGACAATGTTACACAAAGACCCGCCTCGGTTTCCTCCGCGTCATGTGACCAGCAGGTCGTTGCCTCTCTCTGTTGCTTTGCCCTCTACTACCTATGCACTCCAAACTTACAGAGCAATATAGCCTCACACTTCCCTCCTTCCACCATGTACAATCCCCAGCTCTTTAAGTCTATACCGTGGATGGCTAACATGCAATCCAACAAACCATTCAAAGAACCTCGCATAAACCTCTAATAGTCCCCCGTCCTCATCAGCTCTGAAGAGCAATCCTCTAACGCCTTTATCTAAACTAGCGACCTCCTCACAACACCTCTCAAAAACATCCATCACCTCTTTGCTTTCTTCTTGCGCACGCAAACAAATATAGTTGGCCCGCTCATCACCTGCCACACTCTCCTTATAAAAGCTCAATACATCATTCACCCGATCGATAATCTCCGCGACCCCCGGGATTACCTGTGTGTATGTAACCAAGAACTTGTCTTCCGGAAACCTTCCCTCGGGGAAGATAAACAACGTATAAGGAACACTGCATCCACTGAGGTCTCTCAGCCATTTCGGGAAACACTTTCCGACTGAGTTCTCAAGAAGGAGGGCTTGATTGTGCGGGAGTTCGAGCTCGGATTCTAGAATGCAAGAGTTGGCATGTCCAAGGGTGGCGGTGATGATGCTCGCTGTTGCGAAGGGGCCATAGAATTTCGGTGTTTCTTCAGCGAGGAAACGAGCGTAGAGATCAAGGACAGGCTCGCCGCTTGAGGCGCCGCTGATGACATTTACACTGAAACATTTGAGGGTGTGTATGGAGGTGTTTGCAAGATCGTCGACGTAGGTGAGGAATGCTGTGTAGAGCGCAATGTAGACGCGATTTGGGAGGGAGTGGTAGGCATAGCAATCTGCCATTGTGAGGCCGAGATCAAGGCGAGAGAGAAGCGGTGTGAGGTGAGCAGGGTGCAGTGATTTGGCGGTGAGATAGGCGCGGCTGAGTTGTGCGACGGATGGGTCGAGGGTTGAAAGCTTGCTGGTTGTGAGGTCATAGTTGATCTTGCGGAGGAAGTTATGGATGGCACTCGAACTCCCCGAAGAGGACAGTCCCTGGTGAGATATTTCGGGCTTGAGATCCATTATTGTTGGCATAGCTCGAAATTGGGAGTTTCTGTCAAGCTTTTAGAATTGAAAAGGTTTGGTAGGCGCCACCTTTGTCTGCTCCGAGTGTGTGCAAAGGACATATATTTGTCCAGTATGCTAGGACGGTTGAGAATGAAGACTCACGTCGGAGATTAGGGGGGAGAGATAGACTTCTGTAAATTCTCCGAGGGCAATGTGCAGTAATTGTAGTGCGGTGGAAGTGCTAGAGATTACGAACCCCACGAGCGCTGACAAGAGGTTCAAGCCGAGTGCAATGGGCAACACCGCAGTTGGATGTTGATTGGAAACAGTAATATCACTCTCACTCTTAAATACATTTCTGACTATCCAAACTATGAGGATTGTCATGTTGAATGCTGCGGCTTATGTCTATCTTAGGAGGCAGCCAGCCCTTCTATTCTGCAATCTAAATATCCTTAGAGTGAACAGCAACTAGTAATCGTATTTGCCTCGACCACTAAAAGAATTAACCGCTACAAGACTAAGCAGCGAGACCTGCTGAGTGCTATACGTGGTACCCCAAAAATTCAACAGAGAATGTCAGGAAAGAACCGTTTCAATGCGAGGTTCATGATAATACGCCTTGAGAACGGTTTGAAGGCTGAGGCTTGGAAATTGCACAGATGACCTACGGTTCAGAACGCCTTTCAGCGGCTTACGGCCGACCCTATTCGAGATATGGAATATTAGGAAGGATTACCCTCAGGATCCAGGCTCCAACTGACATATGAGTAGCGGCATAGACAAATGGCGCATATCAGAATATCAATTTTCAGCCACGGTGAAGGTGGATCAGCTGACTTCGTATGCCAACTTGGCAGACAACCTAAATTATGAGGCATTACGAATGATTTATCGGTCGCTGAGTAGCACATAGTAACACCGTTTCACTCATACTTTACCAAAAAAGGCTCTCTTACGCATTTGTGCGGCCGTTCGAGCAATGATGTGGAGAGAGTATGCTATAAATATCAAAGACTATGGAAGCAGTGGGGTGACCTCATATATTTTAAACATATTCTTGAACGCTATATGTGACAGCTACAGCGACTATGGTAGTGGCGGAGCAAAGGGATAACATAAGGCAGAATTGCTATGACTGGTATGCAGAACAACACCCCTGGAAGTATGCAGATTAGGATAGAGGATGTTCATCCACCGATATCGGCAACTGATTAGAAAACTTGTAGGATTCACAGAGAAAGGAAGTGATCGAGAACACTTATTTTGAGCACAGCACAGAAACTTACACTCGAAAGTATGTCAAACCACTTGTAAAGAACTGCGTATTATGATCATGTTTGAAGGAACATGTAGCAAGCCCAACAGGACACGGCTTTTTGGAATCGGCCTTGCCTTAGAAAAAAAAAATGACTCATGGCGTCTGATGCTTACAACACCCCACGCTCCTGACAACTTCCATGCTGATGCTGTCGAAGCACATGGTGCAATAAGGTCAGAACTTTAGAACATCGCTTACTGCTGAACTCTCGATCTCATCTGAGATCACTGACAATCAGCACCTATGCGCGCTGACGCAAGTGAAAACACAATTAGTGATCGTTTCTATAAAGACAAGGTGACTCAGAACCTAATCTCTTAAACCTGTAGGAAATATTTTAGATATCTTGGCATTTACTATGCAATAAAGCTGATTGGTTTTAACGCCAACATTGGTGAACCTGAAGAACAAGGAATCTCTCAAGCACTCAGGAGTATTAGGCAACACTTGATTGCCTTGTTGAGCGCATTTCCTACTATTTTTTAACCTACTGGAATGCGAGGACCGTACCGGAGATGAAAGTTGGATATAGAGGATAACTCTGATAAGTTCAACCATGGTCTAACACTGATTACAACATGAGCGAGGGCCTAAGTGAAGGGGAAACGTAAGACGTAAATAGGGTCTGAAGCAATTCCGGGATATCCTCATCCTGCTCCAAAACCACCTACTCAGCACTAAAAACGAAAAACAGCACGCCTCTCAATGGCTAGCCAAGGAAATTTCGACCATCGGTAAATCTATTGATATAGTAAGATTAGTAAATTGACCTGGAAAGATCAGAATAGGATGATGGCAGCTGCTTGCACTTACAGCACCGCTGACAGCAAAAAAAAAACTTAAGGGACCTGGCGCGTTGCCTATCGATCCTTTCGATCCCTCCGATACTCTCGGAGCTGGGAGCACTGCCCCGAGAAACATTTGGATCAACGTAGTCAAATAAGATCAGCTTTAGCGCTAGTGAGAGTGGTCAGAAGCATGCAAGCTCCCTGCATCGCCACATCAAGCCGAAGGGATTTCTCAGTGTAGAAATGCAATGCAGAGATCTAAGTAGGTGGCCGGCTGGGACTGGTAGGGTGCATCTCCATGTACCTGGAATTGAACATGATCAGAACTGCATATCTTTGTATATGTATGTCGTAGTCGGCTTCGAGTACTGTTAGCAAGATACAAAGACCACCAAGATGCTCTTGGTCTGCCAAATAATGCCTGGCGTCAACGAACTTAGCGCTCACCACTGGGTCACTCTTGGTTTGTTCTAGGCAGGCACAGGCTGACTTTGATGCGAACAAAGTCCACGATACGTCTTGACTAGATTCATCTGATGACTTGCTACTTAGCTGATCTAGGCGAGCGCGGTACGACGTGGAAATGTAAGCAGCCGATAGAAAAAAGAGACAGAAAGGAGATGCGAGATGAAGTGACACGAGGATCTTCACGATCTCTCTCTTCAATATGAATCGGTCCCACGGGCTTGGGGGCGACTGACAGCAGTGGCCCCCTAAGGTTACATAGCCGCACATCCACAGGTGTAGCAACAGATGGGCTGCATTCGTCTGTGTAACATAAAAGCGCAGATAGCTGTCATGATATATTAATGCTGCAATTTTATGGTGTATTGTCGTGGTTTGTGGGAGAGCAGTGGTGTAAGGTATGTTGTGGCATTTGTGACGCAGCAGATGGAATCTTGATTTTTGTTCTTTCATATGTTCTGGTTGCTATGGTGGCGATACTCGATGATAGAAAGGTAGAGTAGACCGTCGGGGTGAGGCGCTCTTTGGCGATAGATGGTAGAAGATTGAATTGAATTGAATTGAAGCTGTTCCCCTCTCTCCCCTCTCAACCCTCCTCCCCCTCTCCAGCGACCTTTCCTGTTCCTCTCATTGACTCTGCCTCCCCTCAGACCTTTTACCCCACTGCGCCACTTCGATCAAGCCAGTAAGATCCCTGATCCTTCCGCTTGGCGCTTGGCCACAAAGTCGACCTGATCTTTTTTCATTCACTACGGAAAAAGATTCAACTTCTCCCAAAAAACCATCTCCCAAAGCCTCCCCAAATTCACCCATAAAACAACAAAGAAAGGTTCAATTCCTGAGCACCAATCCGCAAATTACTATACTCCTGCTACTGTTATCAAAACAGTTGTCCTTTCAACGACTCTTCAATCCCAGATCAAAAACGTATGCCCATCACCTTCACCGTCCCGCCGTTCCCATTTGACCCCACCCGGGGGTTTTTTTTCTTCAGCACCTCTACAACCTACAACAGAGGCTTCGAAAATACCTTTCCACCAGAAGTTGCTAACCTCTTCATTCTTTCTATAGGCATCGACGGCTTCAATCGAAATCATGGACTCATATGGAGGAGGACAAACACGCGGTTGCTACAACTGTGAGTCTGCACCAGATTCCCGCCTTCATTCCACAAGACAAAAACATGCCTCAATTCTCTCTGCCGAGACAAGCCCTCCTCTGCAACTGCATCACAGCTCATGTGCCATGTTCCGACGAGCTATATTCCTTGGAACAAATCAATATACTGGGCACAATTGGAGGTGGCAATTGAACGAATAGGGTCAATCCGCGGTGAAGTAGCCTGCACGAGAAAGTGGCAGACCGAGCAGGGAGAATTGCATGATCACACATCCTACCATGCACATTGTTTCACATTTCTTCGTCATAATGAGAGCTCCAGTTAATCTTGTTACCAGGCAACGACCCTTCTCACCAGGTACGACTACAACATTGAAGACTTACCGCCGTTCCTGCATTAATATACTAACATCTCTTATAGGCTCGTGACTGCCCAACCCGTGGCCCAGCCAAGTGGTAAGACATTCTTCCATAACATATCATAGTCTACTTGCTAATTGTCTGTAGCTACAACTGTGGTGGTGAGTGACGACATACGAAAACTTATCTGAGTGAGACTGATGTGAATGTACGACAATAGGCGAGGGACACATGAGTAAGTCTATAATTCATCCTCCCCTTTCGATGCTGTACTAAAGATCGATGAAGGCCGCGAATGTCCAGAAGGTCCAAAGGATAAGACCTGCTACAAGTGTGGTCAGCCAGGTCACATCTCTCGTGATTGCACCAACCCAGCCTCCGAGGGAGCTGGCCGTCAAGGCGGATACGGTGGTGGATTCTCGTCAGGCGGATCTCAGGAGTGCTACAAGGTACATACCACACATGGATTTATAGGATCATTCTGACAACGTATGATAGTGCTCAAAGATTGGCCATATTGCTCGCAATTGTCCGGAGGCCGGCGGATACGGTGGCCAACAAGGAGGTTATGGTGGACGTGGAGGCTATGGTCAAGACCGCGGACAGACCTGCTACTCCTGTGGTGGTTATGGCCACATGTCTCGTAGGCTCCTCTTGTCTCTCTTCTTTTCGACTGCTGACACTCTTAGGTGATTGCACTCAAGGCCAAAAGTGCTACAACTGCGGTGAGGTCGGCCATCTCTCCCGCGACTGCCCCTCCGAGACCTCATCTGAGCGTACTTGCTACAAGTGCAAGCAGCCCGGCCACGTCCAGGCTCAATGCCCCAACTAAGCACCCGGCCGCTAGCATACAAACAAGACCGAATATGGCGTGAAGCATCGAGAACGAGATTATAATAATCACTTTTACATTCACGAAAAGAACGCGCATACATGAATCTGAACGAGGATAAAAAGAAGATACCCCGGGCATTTGGAAAGGGTGGCTTGCTGCAACATGTTGAGGATTTTTTTCGACTTGAGCGAAACGAGAGAAAAGATAACGCACCTTCGGCCTTCTTTGTATATTGACACTTACTACCTGGCATTTTTCCTTTTAATTTTTCACTTCATTCTTTCTTCCTTCTCAAGACAAAACACAAAATCATCACGACGGCCTACGATCAACCCTCGAACGGTTCCCCATTTGCCTAGTTTTTTCTCCTAGATGGCCAGTATTGGCCTCAAAAGCATTGTTCTTTGCGCGTTTGGTTGGATCGACGATTATTAGATCAGATGCTGAGGGTATGTGCGGACGGGGTTCAACTTGCGCGGAAGCAATCGACGGTGGTGGATGTGTTCTCTCTAGAGAGCATTAAACTTATGCGACTATGACTATTACGGATTATATGCGATGCGAATTCGAAAGTCAATGACTGATGAGTGATCTGGATCTGCGGATGGCGCGAGCATACGTATGACAGTAAAATGGAGTGATTGATCCTGAATCTCTTTCCGAGTGACCTTCTGCGATTCCTCAAATAACTTCCCTGTAATGCTAACCCATATTCCCTTTCCCCATAACCTTCCTATGTAACCGCTTTCTAGCTTTACTCTTCTATTTCTAACTCTCATCATCAATTCCTTTCACAAGTCTATCAATCGTTGCCAAAAGCAGCCGCGCCATAACATAGACCCAGCACCTACTCTATGAACAATTAGACCTGTGACAATTCCTACTACGGAAGAGACTCCCCGGCCTACATTTACTTCTTTACTTCCGATCACAAACTGCATATCCCGGCCCCGCCCATCAGACCGGGTCCAACACCAGCCAATATTTCCATATCCACCTGCTACACCTCCACTTTATTAGATTCACAGCTTACATACCCTAACACACGCGACCACAGATTGGCGAGTACCAGGCTATCTCGGGAATCCAAGTCTACCGCGCCATCAGACCTTTGAAGTTGTGCTACTACTTGTAACTAGAGAATAAAATCTTAAACCTTGTTTTTATTTGTTTTGTTTTAAAGAATCAGAGCAGTAAGATACAATATCCGTGTCCTTATAAATCTCTCCCCCTAAGTTCTGGCCCCATTTGTAGATACTGCGTGAATCAGCCCTCGTGAATTATTTCCAGTTTTTCCAATATGGCGATGCTAGTTTTAACTAAGAAGGATTTTGGTAGTAGGGAGTCTTGTGTTTGGTTTTGACTGTACTTCAACATCTTTGTTTCAGAGTTAACAGGCTGGGGTGGCTAAGTTTGGTGATGAGCAGCTTGATATTGGCGATAGCAATTTCGAGCTTGACACGAGTGAACACCGTGATTTCAAGTACTGAGATCTAGCCTAGAATTCCTCTCTTACCCTGCAAGTGCTCCCAAATCTTATTACGGCTTACATAACATCCGAGATGTCAAGATAGACAATTTGATTGATATATAGCGGTGGCCAGTGGCTCTTCTTGGCTGGTGCTTGCTTGCTTTTGCTCCTGACGGTAACACGGTAGTAGTGCCTTCCTGAAGCATACCTGATCTGATTTTTATGCTTACCTACGAGAGGAAGGAGCTGCGTGCAACCTTCTTTTAGATATCGGGCCTGCACAGTATACAAAATAATGTGAGGAACTTATTGGCAAAAGTTTGCTGGGAATAGGGACTTAATGCTAAGGAAAGCAGTATTGCGGATAATGAAGTATATTATGTGTAGAAATACATATAAGCAACATTATTACAAACTTTCCTTACTCTCCTTAATTTTAATTTTAATTTTAATTACTGTAACATTATATAGTACTATTAGTTGTACGATGTAGGATAGGTAGTTTTTACGCTAACTAGCGTGTTGGTAAAATACTTAATTGTATACTCACAATATTTCATAAGGAATCATGGTTGCACTGTCCGAACACTAAGACAAAGGGGTAACGTATGTGGAGGCTTTGCATCAGAGTACGAAATTAAATGCTTTGAAAATCTCGTACGGGTCTAGCATAGCTCGATCCAACTAATCTTCAGGCTATCGAGGATTTCGAAATACAAACGGACTATGCACAGTGACTGCTACATTACCCATAATTAGGAATGGCGCTCTCATGATTGGTAGAACCTACAACGCGTCTTGGAAGGATAAGTGCCTCTCCAGCTGAGAAATAAGCGGCCGATCTTAGGACCAACTGCCAACAATCAATTCTTTTATCGCAATCGATGTCCGGCCGTTGAAAATATTATGACAAAATGACAAGCCAATTTACTTTGTAGAAAGTCTATTACATTGTTTCACAATTAATCAAACATTGAACAAGCATATGATAACGTGAAAGAGTCATAATATGTCACTTACCGACCCTCTATTTCTCAACCGTAGAGACTGGCTTACTTTTCGGCTCTTCGATCTTGTTAAGAAACCCACTACAGAATCTCACCTTCAAATCACACTCAGTTATGGACTATTTGCTAGTGCGCTCTCCGGCCGCATCTGCTGTTACAATTCGGGCAAATGGCCCGAGATGCAGCGCCGTGCAGAATCTCGCACACCATCAACTTTCATTACCAGATATTATAGGTTAAATCCACACAAAACTGTTGGTTTTTAGAAAGCTATAATTGGGTCGTCTGTAAAGATGTGAAGATAGAATAGTCTCGTGGACATGTTGCCGCCGAGATGTATCAGAAATGCGACACAACCTTTAAGAAGAGAACATATCTATTGGGGGCTGCCCGAGTGCGTATAATGGGCGCGTTTCCTGTTTATTATGCAGAAGTATTTACTCTTTTTAAAACTTTTACCTCTATTGTGCTTTATTCTATCTAGTCGTTAAAGTGTGTCATGAGGAATCATTGGTCCATCAGCCATGGCACTAGTCTACGGCAGTGAGCCCTCCACTCTACGAACCTTCTTCTACAATAGCACGAAGACTATAACACGCACCATGGCTTCATCTGCAAGCCAGGAAGGCTCGAGCCAGAGCACGGTGTCTGCTCCTGCCAGCTCTCCTCCTGTTCCAATCCCAGATAAAAAATCAGATCCCGCACCGATTACACCAATCAATTCGCGCGAGGACGAATCGAACGGCCTTAAGATGATAAACACGCCTAACGTACATGTCTCGCAAGGTGGCGGTCTGCCAACACCTGGAAAGGAGATGCCAAATGCGGCGCAACGTGGTTCTGGATCCACATCACTCCGTCCCGATACTAGGAGGTTGCTCAACAACATTTTAGGCCGCGATAAGACTAAGAAGATATGGCAGACTATAAATGAAGATGACTTGATGGACTTGCGGAGGAGCGAGGGCAAGCCATTTACCATGCCCTTGCTAGTCGATGCAATATCCTTTGCGGAGTGGGATCGCCGTTTATCTGATCATGGAGGCTATGAGTACGATGCAAGGAACAAAAAGATCATTCTCAAAGAGTTGGCTGGGCCGGTACATGAAGGTGTTATTGACGTATTTAGTTCGTGGTTTATAGAGATATTAGAGAAACATGGCGTGGAGAGAAGAGGAAGGCGTGTTCGGGGAAATTTAAGTATGTCTTAACTAAGTCTTACTGGCAGTAAATCATCACCTAATACGAAATAGGTCTAGATCTAATATCTGGATCCAATTATGGGAGTTCCAGGACACCTGATATCTCTGTCGCAATTGGGAAGGATGAGGAAACTATCTTGCTCGAGGTTGGCGTCTCTCAACCTTTGGAGAGCCTCAAAGAAAGAGCCAAAATATGGTTGGAAGGGACGACCCATGTGCGGCTGGTCATTTTACTTCATATTGAGATGCAAGAACACAAGGACGAAGCACATGCCGAATTATCGTCAAGTCTTCAATCCCACGAACCAGTAGAAGACGTTCTGCCTTACGGCCTCGAGCATAAAGATTTTGCCGGGTCGAATCTCTCAGGTATTACTTTATCTATTGCTGCAAAAATTAAGCAATGGTATGAAGGTCGGGACCCACATATTCCGCTCGTAAAGGCTCAGCGTGCAACGATGTACCTGTGCCGCCGAGCTCATGCCACCAAGGACAATTTGTTCGATGATAAGATCCTACTACTGAACCAAGATGGCCAGTTTACCGACCAAAGGGTATACATTACACCTGAGGATTTTGGTCTCAAAAATGGCCAAAGCGGCTACAATTTCCCACAAAACCTGGAACTTCCCCTTGAAGATCTAAAAGAGGGATTTCACAACTTCGTGGAAGAAGAAGTTCAACGAAGAGCAAAAAAGCGAGCAGCAAAACTCATAAAAGAGTATGGCGACGGAAATGGAAACGGCTCCGACTACCGTCCTTCGCCAGAGCATGCGGAGTCACCAGCTCCAAGTCGTTCTCTGCGTTTAAGGGCAGAGGATAACCCAGATGGAAGCACTGACGATGGAGAACGGAAGAGACGGAAAATACGCATGGGGGAACTGGATACAGCTAACAACAGTTTCTCGACTGCTCACACCGGAAGTTTCGCAAGCATAGGTAGCGAGCGATCGGACCTCTTCGTATACGAACATGACGAAGAAGATGAACAACCGGCGTTATCAAACCCATCTTCTTTTTCTAAGGCAGCCAAGTCAGTGCAAAGCAAAGGCAGAAAGAGAAAGGGGCATCATTAACCTCGCAAATCACGTCGTTTTAGACATTTCTGTATACATTTGCGTGGAGGATGTCTCTAATTGAAGTTGCGGATGAGCACCAGAGCAGGCTTTTGGGTCATATATAGCATAGAGGAGGGTTTTGCATACAATGGAGTATGGTTTCACTTCCACTTAGGGGTCTAGAGGGAGGGCACTGAGCTCTCAATTAGGGGAAGGGGAGCTAACATGGATCACTTCGCTGTTTTGTAACTAACTGTATTTTACTCTCATAGAGCTTTTCTGGCCTCTTTAAATTCAGTCTTGTTCTCTGAGTGGGTGGTTACCTTTGTAGCCTATTACACGATTAGAGTAGTCTCCTCCAATCGCTTAAATGCAATGCTAGCATTATTCGAAATGTAAACTTTTCTTAGGTGTCACCGTAAATGAGCGATTATTATAGCTGTAACTTTCGTTCGGCTTTTTTGTGTTTTGCAGGAAATAAAAAAGCTTAATATTAAGCTTTATACTTTCGTAAAACTAATTCGAGAAAGCTTTAAGTTGTACAGGGCCTGTAAATTGGTTACGACGAAGTTCTGCTTTGGCCGTTGGTCGGTAATGCTGTTGAACATTTGAGTTTGTACGTGGTTATATGGGGAAAAGAGGGTTTTGTTATGCGCACGCTCATTTCGGCTAAAAAAGTATCGCTTTTTCTGTCCAGCATGGGGTTGGTCATAAGTATCTGATTGCTTCTCCAGTCCGTTGGCCACGCTAAAACGCTAATACCTCTCTGGCTCACTCAACTGCTCGACAGTTAGATTCAAGTTCAAAGTTCTCCATCGAGCTTATTGTTTCGAAATTCGCCAAGATGGGCGTCCTTAGAGATGCTTCAAAGATCCTTGAGATGACTCCCTCTAAAATGACCTCAGAGGCCGTGCTCGTTCCCTATCAGCGGTACAGAAAGAAACGGCCAAGTTACAGCCCGGTGAAGAAGTACAGTACACCACCTCCGCGGCTTGCACACAGCAATCCTTCAACATTACAGAGAAATGACCAGGTGGCCAGTGATACATGCGAACCATTAAATGTGAAATATTCTTCTTTAGATTTTGAGGAGTTCACTCATGAACGTGGCCCTGATGGCGAGTTCAATGTCGCCTCAAACGAGATGTGGAGTCGCTTACTTGCAGCGGTCGAAAAACTGTATCCTATGGTTGATACAATAGATACCCGGCCTCCGTATATGCTGGTGTGGTGCCATGATACCATTCCCACCTCAGACAAGCGACCATTCATGATCGCCGGGATTTTAGCTATCTGGCTGAGCAACGGTGATGCGGAGCAATAGGAATTAGATAAAGGAGATCAAGGGAGTCCCGAGACGGGCCTTGATATGGGGGGTTATGCAGCAGACATACAGACGTATCACATCCCAAAGACTGAAACGTTACGGGCTTTTTATAAATATCTGAGTTCACTAACGCATTATCGATCACGTACCTCGATGGCACTTACATGATCGAGTTCCCTGAGTAATCCAAAGAAGACTATCTTAAATATCTCCCTGGCGGTTTCATGCACCATCCTCCCCAAGCTTGCGATACTTCAACGGTTCTCGGGGACAACTAGAGTATTCAACCGGCACTTACAGACTCAAGCAGCCGGGACATTACCGCAAGGAAATCTTTTGCTATACAGGCTGCCCTGAAAAGCCGAAAAATAAGCCAGTCTCTACGGTTGAGAAATAGAGGGTCGGTATGTGACACATTATAACTCTTTCACTTTATTATATGCTTGTTCAATGTTTGATTAATTGTGAAACAATGATGTTGTTCAGTAATCATTTTATGGGCAGGTATCAACTCGGAGATGTAGGATATTCGAAAAATGTGCCCGCGTCACAGTGGACGCGTGGCTCCGAATTGGATGAATCAATACTATTATAATAATACATAATGACAAGCCAATTTACTTTGTAGAAAGTCTATTACATTTGAGCACCGCTTCTAGCGGGTGAGAACAGTAAATAGCATGTACCACCGAGCTCAACCAATTCACGATGAATAGTTGCAAGCGTGTTGGTAGTGCACTTCACAAAAGCATCGAAGGTACCGCTTCTAGGGAATCATCTCACATTCCTTTAGTAATGAATGCCCCTAAACATGCGTGCCATCTGGACAATATAAGTCTTAAGTTACGTGATCTCCTCGTACTCGCGTTTGTATTCCTCGCAGCGCTTACGAATCTGATACAGCTCATATAAAAGCCGTGCTTCATACCTAGCATCATCAGCCTCGCTGGACTGGCTCGCCATCTTATCGAGCCTAGTATAGTATTCTCCGCTTCTAGCCTTAGGAATTGGCATTCGCCTCGACCATTTTAATGGATCGGATATCTCTTCGTGACTTGCGGGAATCGCATCTGCATTCGGAGCTTGAACATCGACGATGTCTCCGCGGTCAAGCAAGTCGATCATGAAGTAGCCAAACTTAGTTGCTTTGTGAGACCCGGCAAGTATTCTCAACTCTTTTCGCCAGCAATCAAAGTTACCGACAGCCCAGACAACATCCTTTGCACGAGTGAGAGCAACATTCATCAGGTGCCAATCTTGCACGAATCCAATCAAACTGCCGTGAAACTTGTTTGCTGGTGTTAGATCCAAGATGATGATAGAATTTTCTCCACCCTGAATGCTGCCTACAGTCATTACTTGCGGTACCTTGGTATACCCATTGGCTTCAAGGGCCAGCTCGGCCACTCTTTCGATCGCTGTTCTCTGCTCAGCGTAAAGTGTCACGATAGTAATCTTGGATAAATCGAGTACAATTTTATTGTTGACTTCATGGTATTTGGCGATTTCCAGGACAAGCATGGCGATTACGATTGCATTCGCGTAGTTGATGAGAGAGAATGAATCCTCAGCAGTTGCAGAGTATCCATTTTGCACATTAAAAAGGAGTCTGCGAAAGCTAGAATTGGCCACTGCTTTCCACGCAGGTGCGCGACGGGTTTTGCCATATTTCGCCTGGGTGTCGACATGATTCCAAAATTCCTTGAGATATTTGAACTCGGCCGTCTCAACCGTTGTATTAGAGTCGGAACCAAGCCAACCATAACTAAGCATACCAGGGAGTCTTGAAATATCCTCATGCATTCGGTAATTGATCTTGAGACGGTGTAGTGGGATACCAGTTTGGCCTAGAACCCGTTCAAACAGGGAGAGCTTGCGCTGCTTATACATCTCGTTGGCGTTCTGAGACGTCACGATGGGTATTAGTTGTTCGTGGTCTCCAGATAGGACGATCCGCTTCGCGCCCATTGCCAACGCTGTAGCGCAATCCGACTCAGTACTAAATGCGCATTCGTCAATTATAATATTGTCAGGCTCCCAGGAGTGCGACTTCAGTTGTGTAGCATTGTTGGTGGTTGCTATTACTATGGTTGCTTTCTCAAGCACTTTCTGAGAAGCTGTAATTGCAAGATCGTACCAATGTGCCATTTCTTTGCCTTTTACCGTTTTGCCATTCTTTATATCGCGCGAGGTCTTGAGCCACCAATCTGCTTCCTCCTTGACGTTTGGTGATGCCTTTTCATCACTCCTCCTTGTCACAAATACTCTATTGACATGACGCCAGAGCATATATTGCGACATTCCATCGTTGCCAGGATCGCGACGCTTTGCTTTTTCGTACGAGGCATTTTGACCTTCAAGATCATCCTTCGCTTCATACTCGATATCGAATTCGGGATTAGTAAGCTGATGTTTGAGGGCCGGCTCCGTTGGAAAGTAGACTACGTGTATACGATCTGCAGTTTTTCCGTCAATCGTCCGCAGTGTTTTCATCTCCGCTGCCAAAGCAATTGCCAGGCCATCGCATGCCTTGTTTGTTGGTGCAATCATTGCCACTTTGTGGCCAAGAAGCGCCCAACAAATTCCAATGCAGGAGTCAAGCTTGGTCTTTCCCGTACCAGGAGGTCCTTGAATTTGTGAAAGGAACACGCTCGAAAATACATTATCATGCCATGCCTTCCGCTGAGGTGGGTTCAGAAACACTGAGACTCTGTTGGCATAATTCTCAAAGACTGCAATGGTCTTTACATCAAGATTATCCCAGTGCTCATCCCTTGCGGATTTAAAGCTATCTGGCAGAACTGGGACACCATTTCCTAGTAATACTGACTGGAGATAGGGGGCAAACGGGCTGGCCTCGTTTCCCTCAGTACCTGTTCTTGCAAGATCACCAATAGCCTGCAGCTGTCGCGTACTTGGGAGGTAGTTTAGTTTCATAGAAAGCTCGATGTGAAGCTCCAGTCCCTGCTGAATCCAATCATGTTCTTTCTGTTTTTTGAAGGACAGTGTAAGTACTCCACCTTCAGCTTTGCCTAATGCCCTGGCGCTGAGTGTTGGACGTTCGTCCTCCTCAAGGTCCATTTCCCTAGGGACTAGGAGGCCAATCGCTCCATCCGTGGCTATGTGCTGATCGGTGACCCCTTCTTCCTGGTCACTAGCTGGATGTGCTGTGATGGGATCGCCTAACCACAGCTGAAATTGCGATTTATGCTCAACAGTCGGCATACTATAATTAGTGAGCTTCTCGACGTGCACTTCTAGCTGAACGTAGTTGCGGGTAGCCTTGAGGACCTTAGCTTTATGACTATTTCCCCACGAGAAATACTGAGATGCAATATTTTTTTCGTGTGCTATCTCGCGGATCAGGGCAACGCTTTGGATGATCTCATACTCTTCCATGGAGCCGAAGGACTTTTTAGCAACGAACGATGCATATGTCCTAAGCTCGCTATTGGACCCCTCACGAGGTATCTGCATCCATGGAAGCATACTGAGCTCTGTGGTCGGACTCTGAATCCATTTCGCAAACTTGAATTGCGCGCCTTGGTCAAATTCTTCAGAGAAGAAAGGAAAGAGGCCATTAATAGCGGCAACTCGCATGCGTTGCATAAAGTAGGAGTCCAATTCATTGACAACGACATTGAAACGTCGAACCAGTGTTAACTGAGCATGGCCCTTGCACAAATGAGTAAGGATGTCGTTCATTTCTGCTTCCATCTCTGAGGTGAAGTCCTTTTTCGGCTGCGAGATCCAGGTTGCCCGAAGACTGCCCAACTTAAGCTTGAAGTTCACGCAACTAATTCCTGTGTCTCCTATGGCCCCGAACTCAAGAAGTGTAGACGAGCCTTTTTTTGTCATGCCTCTAGTCTTCAGCTTTTCCGCAAACATGCTTCTGATAGCCTCCTTATTCGCAACCTCATGTCTAAGGACAGAGAATGTGAAGACGACATCGCTGTCAGTGATTGATTTGTTAACGAACAATTTATTGCCATAAATCTTGATCTGCTTGCCATTCTTCATAAGCTGGAAAAATGGACTTTGACTGTCGAGACCATAACGAACCTGCCACCCTTGGTACAGTTTAGCGCTTGGAGAAACTCCAGCGACTGGCTTTCCTTTTGGTTGAATGACCAAAATGACATCCCTGGATCTGTTTAACTTTCTTCCCACTATTCCAAGGGGATAGTCTTGCCCTCGTGGAGGAGATGTTGCGTCGTACGTCCAGGTACTAAGTTCATTGAGCACTTTCTCTGCATTATTGTTTCCTCTGCGTTTTGGAGCAGCATTCGCCCGAGATCGCTTTCCATCCTGTATTCGACCTTGAAAATCACCCTTGCGTTTTCTGTCATGTCCATTGTCACGTGGAAGCTTGTTGATATCCTCAACGTCTGGATTCATCTTCGCCATGTAAGTAAGTTCTCCTGGATATGACTCCTCAGCAATCTGCAGGCTGTTTATATCACCCACTGGATATTCAATAGGAGAAGCTACCTCCGCTGCCTCATGGCCAAATCTCTTTTCTTGGTTATTGGACTTGGTGATGATGAAATCTTCGAGGGCTGCTTCGTACTGAGTATTGTGGGTTCTACCACGGCTAGTGCCTCTACCTCTGCCACTGCTTCGACCTCTGTATCCACCGCGACCTCCACCTCCTTGGCCTCTCCCTCTGGAGGTGTATTCACCTCGCTGACTTCGGCCGACGCCAGGACTCGAAGTTACAGCTTGATGTTCAGCAGCCTTCGGCGCTGTCTGATTTCTCTGTCCGCGGCCAGACTCGTTGCTGCTGTTGCCAGCGGGCTCTCTGACTGGTTGGTCAGACATTACTTATGTGACTCGAAAGTCACTGAAGAATATCAAATCGTCGGCGGTCTCGCTGACAATAAAGTTATGAAAGGTTGGTACGTTAGTGCAACAACCAGTGACTCGAAAGTCACCGAAGAATATCAAATCGTCGGCGAGGTCTCGCCGACAAGTAATAAATGGCTTGGAAAGCCAGAATTGTGGCCTACGAAGGGCACAACCAGCTGGATAGGCCAGTACCGCGCAGGAGGAGTGTGTATTGGGGCTGATGAACCAGCAAAAGAGAGTTTTAAATTCGTTCTTTCAATCTGAAGCACTACAAGTCAGTATATCGAAAATTGTGTGGTATTGAATAGTACATACCAAAAGAGTTGTTTGTTGACAAAGAGAGAAGCTCGGCTTGAAGAAGGATTTGGCAATATCAACACTTGATTGAGTCACGTGCACAGCCTCATCGGTGACATTAAGCGGTGAAAGCGGGCAGATAAAATTATAGAACAGTGTATTTTGAAGAATCTTGAATTTTCAATGTATATTGCTTGGAGCCCATAATCTTTATGCTTCCCAAACGCCATACAGATGTGTCCCAACTATGATGCTTATAATAACAATGGTGAGATGTTATTCCTATATTCCTGTATATAATTGGTATCTACTGATCTAGTGAAACAGAAACATTCGAGATCTGTGTCGCCCTCCGACCTGCAAAGCCTCTCTGATGGCGTCATTTTTGTCCGCAAACTTTCGACCAGAGGATTCAAAATAAATCGCACGGTTCTGTTTTTTTTTTTTTTTTTTTTTTTGGGTGAGTTTTGAAGCTGCCGCCGTTTCTATCCTGCGTTACATTCCATATTAAACTAACGAAGAACCTGTACAACCATCTCGTAAGAAATCTCAGTTCACGTATCATCACTTCCCTTGCAGCACAGATACATGATGAAAATAATGGGGCCGTTCCTGACTATTCTCTCGATCTAGATGCTCCTCGGGCTAATGGCCATCACGAAACCAGTGATGAAAGTCCTGGGTGCGTTCAAACTGTCCAAACCTGGGCCTGGAAGGCGGAATGCGAGAATCCTGCAAGGAGCCACCGACGCAGCTCTCCACCCTGGTGCCTGAAGGCGATCGCAGTGGCCTTAGCTCCTGCAGTATACGCTCGAGTTGTACAAAAATGCTCGCGCGATCTGTATCGGATAGCATCTTCCAAGCTTTTGGGGGCGATTTCCCGGAAACGCGGTCCTTGACAATGCACGCCTGACTTCGATGAACAAAAGAACAGTACACCTGCGGCACGGGAATTGAGGTGTTGGTAGCGACAAACATTATCGCCACTGCTCCAGTGAGGTGGACGAATGGGTCTGTCTTGACCATGACGTTCTTCGAGATGGGAACACAAAGGCCATCGTGTTGGGGAAAACGGGCTATTATCTTGAGCATGACTAAGGTTAAGGACAGCGAAGAAAATTATTTCGAAGGCTCAATGGGCAGTTACTAAACCCGATCTCGAAATAAAAACCAACAAGCAAGTATTGGAAAGCTTTCATATACTGCGAGCATATACTACCATAAGTTATAGACGCTCGTCTCAATTTTTGATATTCAAATCTCACAAGCTTTTAGTAACGGCTTCTTCCCTTGGGCAGGCAGGCCACACCCTCTTACAAGACGGCAGTGGGAGATTGTCAGATGGAATCTACACGCCAGCATGTTCGGACAAGGATTTTTTGACCGCCTTGAGGAAGTTGTTGTTAAATTCGAGACGGAGGTTCAGGACCTGAAACGGTTTGCGAGTATAAAGAGTTGGTTATTATAACATAATGGAGATCAGAGAGAGGGAAATTTTAAATGGTGTATGATAATCCTGAGCACAGCTACTACAGCACCGACACTTCCTTCCTTGTACTACGCAACCCGTCCTTCGATATCTCGATTGAGCTTATTTCTTTCTGTTGCGGAGTATATTTTCCTTGTTGTGATTGGTGGTGGTGAATGCAAGCAGCTGCGCTTTTTACCGTTTGAGCCATAATTGCGAGCTTGGCAAACCCCCATCAACCAAGGCGAAGTCCCTGCTGTGATGTGGTGTAGCGGGATGAAACATTAAAGTGGCTTCCAGCAATCCTATTGTTTGTGGTTTCCTTGGCCTAAAGCCCTGACTTCATGGTGGCTATTCACTCTCAATTCGGCTAGTCATTTTTTATCCCCGCTAGTGGACTTAGAAGTCAGTTATGCGCTCCTTCTCTCTTGAATACCAATTTCTCAGGCCTGCTCTAATTACTTATGGAGGATCTGGGGCGTTTTTATACTTCGCCTCGATGTACAAAGAGTTATTCTCGATGTCGAGGAGGATGAAGATCGCTTTTCTGTGTGCATTCCAAAACATGAAGGCTTTATATCCATTAAGCTATCAGAAATGAAAATATAAGAAGTCTTCTGGAGAACGCTGTTAGCCATCATTTCCAATTTTCATCACATTTACAACACAGCGAAACAAAACATCTTTCTCTATCTTTTTTTCCGAGCGAACTCCAACTTTACTTCAAAACACAACGTTGATCCTACATAGACAATCACTGAAGAAGCTGTCCCCCAGTGCACAAGCCGCAATGCATCTCACGCTATACACTGTAGCGTGTATTCTCGCTTTCCCCCTTTTCACTCTCAGCGCACCCGTCCCCGGCACCTCTAACGATGATTCTTCCCTCGAAACCCGCGATCCAAAGAACGTACACATCCCCGCCCTACCCATTCGCCCAAAACCTTCATGGATGATCGATGCCAAAAATGATCTAGGGCCTGTTCGTGGTAGTGAGAACGAGAAGCGGGATTTTGATGTTGAGGGGCTGGGGAGGAGACGTGTGGGACTGCGGCCCGTAGGCGCTATACCGCCGGGAGTCGTAGTAGGCAGCATCAAAGATTTGTGGTCGATTATCCAATCGAGCCCAAAAAAAGTGAAGGGTTGAAAGAGGAATGTTGAAGATATTAGAGTACGGCGGTTTCGGTCATGGCGTTTCGGGGTAGATGAGGCACTCTCGTTTTTCCCCTTGTGTTGCCTTGCTTATGCTTGGTGGTCTTTGTGCTTTTTGGTTTTTTCTTTAAAACAAGAGGTTTGGGGTTAACAAAAAAAAGTTGGTAGGCGTTGCGGAGTATGCACTTTACTTTGGAATGGAATATTTGGGGGTTATGGTGGGGGGTTCTTATTTGCTTTCATGATTTAACGTTCTTAAAGGCAATTGTTCTTATACAATTTCGATCCTTGCCTACGATTGCTCTCCTTTTATTCTTTAAAAATGCAGATATTGCATTTATTACGTGATACAAAGTATGCCATATCTCCTTTATCCATGTATCATAAACTATTTGCTCTAAGGTAAAAAGGATCACAGGACAGCGCTGAGGACAGAGTGGTGATCCATGCTTATTGCCTCATTCATTCTCGATAAAGCATCGTACTTTAAATTCTGGCCACACAAGCGCAGCGCCTCTCAGTATCCGAGTTCTTTCCATATTTTTTTCTTATACTTTTCGTCCATATCGTGTCTATCCCTTCTTTCACCCCTTTCGTTTTAACTCTGTCCTTGCTCGAGATTTATACTATTCAACCCTATTCTCTCATTTCATTCTCCCTCCTTCCCCATTTCCGTCTATATCTCTACTAGAGACTTCTCTCCAACCTTTTTTCCTTCAAGTGTATGCTTCTTTCACATTGCATAAAAGTAGATTCTGTAAGTATATGGCCACGCCTACTGATGCTACAGTGTAGTCAGCTTTTCTAAAACTAAACAGTGATGATAGATAAGCCCTCCATTTAATTATCTCGGAGCACCCCCGTTCCTCGACTCTGGATCGTTGTGATCGTACATGAGCAAGCCGCAATGCGTGACAATCGGTCGCTTATCCGATATATGAATCCCCCATCTCAGCTTTATGTCGGTCTGTTCCACAGATAGCCTTTTATCTCCTCACTATGGAGTGATTATTGGTAACAACGCTTACTCTCAAGAAGGGCTCACTAGCATTACTAGCTATTGGCCTATAATTCTAGCTTGCGTAGATAGTTCTAGCCAGACTAAGCCTGCATTTAGCTGTGGCTTTAGCTAGGTTTAGAACAACGTTCTTATATACAGATCGTTACCTGGACTCAGTTGGTGAGTCTTATAATAAGTGAGGGGCAAGGGGTAGGGAAAAGACGTATATATGACAGGGCCATAACTATTAGAAAGGGGAGGAGAGCTGTGAAAAGAAAAGCGGGGTAAGTCTAAGACGAGGTTGAGTGCTTGATGGACTTGCCGAAAGGTACGAGCGGATCGTGAATCTATATCTTTGCGAAATGGGGATTAAAGAATGGTCAAGGAATGAAAGTACGTCATAGGTGTTGCATCTGTGGCAGTGATTACTTTAAGCAGGCATTTGATTAGTGGCTGCAGCCGTGTCTGAAAGAGGATAACACCAGTGAGCAAAACAGAAAATATAAATGAGGTATGTGGCTCAATATAGGTATTTTGAAAGCTATCTCAAGCGATTATAGAACTTATATTGACCTATTTCGAAGTAATGCAGTGGGACGTCCATAGCATGCTAGAAAGGGTTATGTGAGGCATTGCGAGTTTGATAGCTACAATACTCCAAGAAATTACAAGAAAATCTCGTATGATTTGCTACTTCGACTCCCAGCCACAGATTTTGTGGCATGGTTGCTGATGTGACATGTAGCAAAATAAAGTTATAGTTCTTTTCTTTGTTTGGTCGTTAGTGTAGCAGAGAGATAGTCTGTAACATGTTGTGAAATACGGACAAAGGAGAGTACTGGCCAATCATAATCATTAGAACCTTTGTTGCATTTCGTGACCCTCAGGCTGCCTATCCGCAAAAAACCTCCCAAAAAAAATTGCTATTTGATACTATCTAATCAGATTAGCAAAGAGAAATTTTGTTGCAGATCGTAGAAAAAGGACTTTGTAGACATGCAACGGCGTGGAACTAGCAAGCAGGATGCGGTAGTGTGGCTTTCCCCCTAATCGGTCAATAGAATGACCGCTAAAAATCACCTCCCTGAATAACCGTGGATCTGGAATTGATGAAGCTGAAGGCAGTTATACAAAGTGTTAATAATATTAGCATGATGTAGCACTGATTTGCTCCGGGGACTTGAATAGTTAGACTTTGTTTCAGCATTGGAGCGTTGTAATACTAGGTTTTAGGTAGCAATTAAACGTCCCTTGATGGCGCATACTTTGACTATACCTACACTATCTCGGCTCGAACATTTTGCTTTGTTTTAGCAGTAAAGAGAAATATAACAATACAATTCGGTATAAATATTTTTATACTAATACTAGTTTTAATATTGAAAAATTAATTATATTCACTATAGTATAATAGTACATACATTTTCTCTGAGACTGCCGCTTTATTGTCATCGCCTTTGTCAATGTCTACCTCTCCATTTATACCAACCGCGGTGCTAATAATGACGATGACAAAATATTATTCCTGTTTTACCTGTACTTAATTGATTTGCATTGATCCGATGAAGCAGAAGCATTCAAGATCTGCGGCTTTCTAAGCTGACCGCTGCTATATGGTATTAGGTAATACAGTCATCACGATGTTCTAGGAAATGTGGTGGTAGATTTACTGCGTGATGAATTTCTAATAGTATGCATCAAACCTGGGGGAAAGGACAAACACCAGGTACTACAACCCAAAATTGGAGAGCTGTATGGAAGAAAGCTCCCACAGAAACAGCGTCTTTCGGACTTGAAATCAAGTCTACCCTTCTACTTACGCCGAAGAAATGCAAGTTCTTAGAGTTCCGTGTCATCTTGAATTTTCCAATGCTTGGATACGCGGAAAAATCCAAGATAATGGAACTCTCTGTTCGCTTGGTCTTTTCACAGAAGCACAACCATCTAAAAATCTGCGTAAGCTAGGATGCTTAGAAGTCAGCATTAATGAAGTAAATCCGGCCTTGTCACTCCTGGCAGTGTATTGGCCTTTTCTTTCCACAGTTTGTACACCGTTGCAGGGGCCGTAAGAAGTCCACATTCAACATTCTGAAGACGATAGACCGTGTCGCCCTTGATCATTGCTGTGTTCTCAGACAGCTGGGTGGCAAGCAGCGGAGTGATAAAGAGAAACGTGATTTTGCATTGAGAGCTAGCTGGGAATATTTCCTCAGGCAATGCAAGCGATAACAGAGGATTATTTTGTTAGCACCACACGTAAACTCGGGGCTCTGGACGCAAACATGCCTGGGTGATAATGTTGTATACCTTATGGTGGCGTGGAGGAATCGTGACCCTTAAACTCCTTTGTGGACTTCTTAAGGTGCTTTCTTAACTCTTCACCTTGATCACCATATAGGGTATTCCTCTCGCAGTTCCGCCTATGTTAACTAAATCATGTGTCTTATCTTAGAATTCCAGTTGTAGATTGAAATGTCTTAAAGTTCCACTGTCTCCCAACGGTTCTTGCGCGAACTAAGGATGCACTAGAACGCACAAGTTGCTTGAAGAAGCCAGGCATGAGCGCACAGCCCCTTCGATACTCTCAGGAGCCGGAGGCCCCGTGACTGGGGTGAAGTGATACCCCTTCATGTCATAATCAAACAGTAACTGAGTACACCCATCATCGACCCAATGATACGAGCCGAGAAGAATCGCTAAAAGTGCATGGGGTAGCTCTGACATTGTTGAACGTAGCAGCTTTTGTCGAAGCCTGCTTGGTGAGTTGTCCGGTTATGAGACATCTAAGACCTGTAATCAAGTGGCTCCCTGGCATGACGGTAGCTCACGGCACCTGTAAAAGATGCACGAAGGTGGAACTGGTTGATCTAGGCCGCCGCAGTGCATTTGGGCTCAAGCGTGTTGGTGTTGGATGAGAAGCGAATGGGATCTTCCGCAGAGGTGATGTTTGGTTGCGCGGACTCGAGCAGTCAGCGAACCAAACTCGACGGAAATTGGACTAGAGCGACCGAACAAAATCTTCGAGGATTGATAGAACGACGAGATGTTGAAGTTCGGAGCCCAATGTTGGATCATGTGATATATACATTTTATATATACATTTGGGATTTGGCGGCGTCTACGGATGAAATGACAGCTGTAGCCACATCGGCAGGAGGAAAATGCCCAAGCACATGACGTGGTGTGACAGTGTCAGAACTATCAATCTATCTATCTATCAAGTCATCTATCTATCTGTCCGGGTCTTCATGGCCTTACAACCCAAGATCAATCTAGTCAGCTCTGGGAGATCCTCGAATCTCTGCGCCAGTCCTTGAAACATCACGCAATCTTCCCGTTGGAAACTTTCTGCGAGCGACGTCAACGTGATTTGCTCCCACGTGCCATAGCTGACCGCCTCCTTGGCCTTCTTCCATGCTTCCTCGCCATCCGCCTTCCACATCACGTCGGGGGCGGGAAGCCACAGCGAATTGATGAGATCATCATCCAGTGGCTCATAGTAGAACTTGTTACTCCTGTCGAAGCAAATCCCGAGAAAATTGGTTGCGTGTACCAGAAGGAGTGTTCGCCGCAAAGTCTCCGCTTCGTACCAAGTTTTCCAGTCTTCTTGATCGATCGATAAGGATTGATTTTCCTTGAGATACTCGCAGGTTATCCAACGTACGATCTTGCAGAGAGTTAGACTGGCATTATGGCAGGATATTAATGAAAAATAAGAGAGCAGCATTGAGTTTGTAGCGAGAGATGGAGCCTTACCTTGAGAAAAAAGGAATGGCTCATTTCTGCCTCCCTGATATGCTGGCGAGCAATGGAGCACTGCTTGGAAAATAGCAACCCGAGCATCTGATATAAATGCACAGCATGCAACCCCGAGAGGCGCTCTTTGAACGTGATTCTAGCATGCTATATTTGGTGGTAAGTATTTGGAGTGATACTAGAAGGAACAGCGCTCACAAAATCAGCTACAATATTCTCCCGCTGGAGATTGATCAGGTTGAACACAAAGCTAGCGCTCTTCTCTGTTATCGTGGTCGCAGCACTGACGCAGCACAAGGCAATAGCTATGCATTCATTCAATCCACCCAATGAGCAACGGTAGAGGCTATGGTGCAGAAAAGGTGGATAATAATCCTTTTGAAGCATATTGATTGGGTAAGAGCGCAGAATTTCTAGCATTCGTTCCAGACCCATGACATCTAGAATACGGGTCGTAGACTTGCCATGTTCTCCCGGGTTAAGCGAAATAGAGTCCTGGATACCATCGCCTTGCCAGTCACCGGCAACCAGGGCAGTCGGTATTAAGCTCACGTCCCTATTGGACATGTCGGGCCAGTTATTGATGGCACCTGCGTTGTTAACAGCTCCCTCGATTGAAGGGTGGTCTCGATCAGATACGAAGGGGTGCATGTTCATTTGAGAGATTTGCATGTTGTGGGTGTTGGGGTGGCTCAAAAGAGGCAGTTGATGGTCAAATATTGTGTTTGGGGCAAAGGCGTTGGAACTAAGTGCCAGTAGTTGTTGGAGATCGATCTGATCGCCCACACATGCTGGCATCGGCCATTGTGAATTCAATAGATCGTAGTAAGTTTCGAAAGAGTAGACACTGTTGTTCGCTGGAGAGCTCGCAAAGGAGGTCTCGGGGCCAAGCGAAGCGCTGCTGATGGTTGTCCCAGGTACTGCCATGTCTTTCAAAGTAGGATGCGGAGCAATTTCCATCGCGCCGTCACCGCAATCCTCATCGGTTGTGGGTGGAGTGTTCAAGGCTATCGTGCCACAAGAGATTATCTGCAGATCTCCACTGTAACCCGCTTCATTCGCGTTATTCGGTAGCTTCGAAGCTCCTTCGGACGAGTCTTGCGGATATACGCAAGGAGTAAATGGTTTGCGAGCACGACATCGCTTACATGCTGGCTGTGATAGATCGCACTTCAGTTTAGAGGAGACACATCGTGCACATGATTTTCGCCTTGACAATCGGTGCTGGCCAATCTTTGCAATGCAACGCCGCTGGTGTCGGTTCCGAAGATCTTCTATAAAAATTGGCAAACCACGAGAATTAGCCATAGTGCTTATATACGTAATTCATACTGAAAAGCGTAGCGCTCTAAATACCGGCAATGGTAAGAAATTAAAGGGGCATGTTACTTCGGCTAAAGGATTTCCAACAGATCTGACAAGTCTCCTCGTTAAAGGCCATTATAGAGGCGGCAATTTACCAAGCATAGCTTAAAGAATTCTGCCAGTCAAAGAAGACGATAGTTTACGATCGTTCAAGAATCGTGGGTCCCTACCACAGTCCTCTGCGCTTTCTAGCCTTTGCAGACGAAAGGCGAAGGTACTAACCGACGTGGCAGTGGCGATCGATGGAGGCAGCCTTTCTTGCGGCTGGCGGCTGGTGTTGGTGACGATTTTGAAGCAATCGAGGCAGCCGGTAGCTGCGCCGCAAAGGCACCAGACCCTCAACGTAAGGGTTGAGCAGGCGAACTGATACACTACAGAGAATGAGGAAGCCGAAGATGAGCAGTGGTGGTGGTCGGTGCTGCTGGTGGTGGTGGTAGTGGTGGTGGCAGTTGTAGTGGCGGGGGACGTTGATAATAGTGATTGATGGTGATTAATTCGCAGGTCCTTAAGTGAGGTAAGATGAGCTGAAGCGCATGGCTGACAAATAAGCTGCCAGCGAATCACACAGCCAATATTACGGCCATGAGATAAATACTAACCCCCTCCTCCTGAGTAAATGTAATTATGAATCGATTATATGGAAATAGGCTAGGGCCCATATCGGACAAAGAACTAGTTTTTGCTCCAGGTTCTCAAATTATATAAGCAATATTAGATCGACAATTAAGATCTACAACAAAGATCAATTCATAAAACAAAGTTTTACAAACATTTAAATTATTTGAAACACTGGAACTATAGGTCCGCCCTACAATTTCGTTTATTTATACGGGTGGACAATAAGCGCATCCTTAGGGATAAAGGCTGGGGTATAATCAAGTCGGAGAGCTACCGTGAGAATACTGTGCCTTTAATGACAGGATATGTATATAGAGAAGGGCTGCTTTAAGTGCAGAGGATAACGCCGGAGGACATGTAGCTAGAGATATACTCTAATCTACTCCTAGATAAAATAAGCACAAATTATATGTATTTCGAGGGAGGGAGACATAGTAAATAATATACCTGAAGTTACCCCTCTCCCGTCCTATCCTTGTCAGCCACCCTATCAGCCACCCGTTAAACCATGCAGGTCCTGTGCAAGGACCCCTCACTACACTTTGTGAGCCGTAAATAAAGCACATGTTGAGACGATAGCCGTGCTCGCGGATTTCCCGCCTCTAAACGCTCTAGGTAGGGATACAAACTCGGCCGGGCTCTCTGCCTCGCCGGAAATCCCATCTGCCAGCATTATGTCAGCAATTCTATGGCGGATTACCATTGAGGAAGGTCCTTCACCCTCCAGATCCGCAGCGAACGGTCGAATCTCTCCATCCACAGCGTCGCCGATGAGTCGCGCATCTCCGGATCCCACGCCGGGGGCCTCTAGCCGGAGAATGTTGCGCCTTAGTGCCCGCTCAATCCATTCCCCTTCCAAGAGCCAGATGTACCCGCTAAACTCGAGGATCTTGAACCGATGAGCCGACACTTAGGGCCAATCTGACGCTTTCGGTCCCCGGGACAAGGGCCGCTGATGGACGATGCCGAACGCCTCCTAAGACCTGAAGCTGGACTGAAATGGCTGCGTGGTGTTGTGTTTGCTTAGGATCAATGGTCCATTAGTCGAGCTGGTATCAGGAGGGAAGAGATCAGAGCCGATCTCGACACTAAAAGGCTCAAGTTTATGGCCTGGGAGTTAAGGTTTCAAATCCCGCAGGCATGTCCTATATGGAAGATCAGCATGGCAAACCCTCTCTCTCATCCATGAAGGAGAGTGGGAGCGCGGGTTAGGCTTTACCGCCCACACATCCAAATCCAGGATGCCAAGCACTTTCTTTCCTCACAGGCCCGGAATTACCAACAATGTTCCACTGGAGCCATACTGGTGGCATTGATCCTGTCGCCGTACTATCTCTATTTGGTGATGAGGAAGCATATGCTCTCGGTGTTGCGGAAGCTGACATCAAACAGTGGCGTTGTGACCTTGGAACGCCACATTACGAATTGCACATATAGGAAATGGAGGTGCCATAGATTGAACGCCTCTTGTGTTTACTCGTACATGGCCAAATAATTTACAGTGGAGAAACTTACTTCATGGGTGAAGATTCCCAGAGTTGCCAATCACAGTACAGTATTTTTCATCACAAGTACTCCACTAGTAATTATTTGGGCCTGTATGAAAGTGTTTGAGCAGAATGATTATAGGACTTCGGGGGATCGGAGAACTGACCTTCCACCGCAGGCAGCGAACTCCCTCCGATTAATCCTCGAGACCTGGAGATCTGCGAACCTATTCCCTCCACCTTGCTATGACTGGGAGCCGAGATAAAAGCACGTAGCAACCCCAGCCTGACCTTTTTCTTCAAGAATTCTTGTAAGCACCATAAGAACCAATCCGCGGTGGCCCATACTGTGTGCAATCAGCTCTACGCTAAGGAGAGTGGCATTATCGGCGTGGTGATTGACTCCAATCGTAAAGAATGCGAGCAAGATAGCTCCGGGAAGTGGCGCTCCCAATTCAAAGAGGGTGTCAGTATCACAGGTGTTTGAATCGATTGGGATATCACTGTTAAGATCCTGGAGGATTTGGCGGTGGCAGTGAAAGCTGGGCAGTTGGGTGTGCCACACACATACGTGGCATTCCTGCGTTTCAATGCACAAAGTCTCCCCTTATCTGCAAGCCGATCATGAATCATTCCACGGGGTTATTGCGGCTAGGGTTCCCGGCTACGTTGGTGGAGCTTAACAGGAGGACCACGAAACAATCTCTATGTAGCGGAGGATAGAGCAGATGAGAGGCAGGAATTAAAAGAGCTGTAATCAATGATTTTTCCTACCCTGTTAGTCCAGGTGTTGATAAAGCAAAAGATTCCAGTCCATCTACTACCATCTACTATGTGACACTGTTTGAAACCGTGATTCTTTCCTTTCAAGTCCCCTAAACAGAAAAAAATAGAAAAGCTCATCTGTACCAGATGCCACTGAGACGCCCATTGCCAAGACACAGGGCCTTAAGGAATTGGTCTCTTATTGACCACTTGCGTACTCTGCAGTCAGTGGTGGCATCTGGGTTCAGGAGTTGCGCCGACGCTTGAACTCCCAGTTATCCGCATGGGTTCCACAGGTTTCACCCGATGAAGGATTGAAGATGCTTAAGTCTGCGTTGGAACAGACGACTTCCTGATCTTGGATGACGGCGGTCACTATCCCTCCCAGGAAATAAGTGAATGGGGCCAGGAAGACAAGATTATTTCATTCTAGTTCACTGAATAGCATTTCCTTTCATTTCTTGTTCAGAAATACTTCATTCATTCAGTATTTCCTAGCGAGGTGTGTTAAAAGGCTAGTCATGTGATATCATATCCACCCCCTTTTTCTTCTATTCTCTTGCAATTCATTTATTCTACTAGCTTCTAGTAGCTTCCAAATACTATTAATTATGTATATGCAAAGAATTGCTCTATTATATAGCACAAACAGAATAAACTGCATTCATTTACATCTACGTACGAGACCATTTCACTAGTAACTCAACACTACTCTTCTCGCCGTCACCCCCCATATACCAAGGAGCCTATTTATCACATTAAAAGGGCGGGCAAGGCTGTCAACACCAAGGGTGGGGTACTTATTATCGACTCAAAACTCCCAACAAGCGTCTGGCTAGAAACCCTCGAATCAGCTGGGTCACGTGGGTACATCCACAACAGGTTACGGCTCAGGTGCAAGACCCTTTGGAGTGCTCACTAGCTGGCTTAACAGGGGAGATGGGCAGTCTAACACAGATGTTCGTTCAGAGCCACCCAACCTGGTCTTATGGAGTTCTACGCCCTACCTCTCACCGGGATCTATCGAGTGGGTCAGAAGTGGCGTGAGAAGATGACCTCCAAGATCCATATTAGCTGGCTTGTTGGCTGCGTCGCCAGTAACATGTACGAGGTGCGGATACTTCATAAATACAAAGTGGCAGTCCTACGAGACGTCGAGCTCGATGTGGCCTAAAAATATTCTCCTAAAGAGGGTCTCGAAAGACCCAATTCGGATTCAAGAGCGTGATGAAGTAATTCGGGTGTTACAGATTCTTCAAGAGGAGCTCTACGTACCTGTTCAGATAGCGGAAATCAACGCTAGAAAGGTTGCAGGTACTGAGAGGGCAGGTAGTGGGACAGTGACCTCTAAAACGGCTGAGTAGTTGAGAGAGGTTCTTCGAAAGATAAACGACTAGATGTGCTGTACTGCTGCTAGTTTAACTCTTGGGATCTGGGTGCAAATTTTCTTATGCAGCCTAATCACGCACTTCTAATTCTCTATTTGACAACAGCATTGTGTAATAGCTCCTTTTGGATATCCTTCCTGTAGGGATTTAGAAACGCTACTAGAACGCTACAGCATCAGTTGAATTTCTAATACTCATTTAACTGCCCATCTGCTACATGGTGAGAAATAGTGGATGATTAATTTGACAGAGTTGATAAAGTTTGGCTGTATATAATGCAAAGCATTTATAACAAGAGGGAAATCTCGACCTTACTATACCTTTCCTGCTCCAGCTATCAGCCATACCGGATTCATTCTATTTATTCCGCTATCTCGGATTGAAGTCACAAAGGTATTGGGCAGCACAGCGACGTGACATGTCCACCAATGTTTACGCCCTATAATTTCAGGCGTGCGCCTTCCCACCTTGAAGCAAAAGTTCGTCTTCTCGCCATTTTCCAAGTTGACGACTGATTCACACGGGCCATAATCGATGATCATTGGAAAGAATTCTGTGACTAGGTTTTTGCAGTCCTTCGATGCACCCATGATTCTCCCAAATATTCATGGGCTTCTCAAGATGGCAGCAGAGTGTGGAGTGAGGATCGTTTTAACTTTCCATAGTACTGGTAGCGCTAGAAGTACAATAAAGTTAAGCCTAGAAAGCCGAACCGTCCATGTATCACAATTTCTCAATATTAAGTATGGTTAATAACTGCTGTTTGCGTAAATATTTCTTGCTCCACATAATAAAGAGATATTTGCTTGAAAGAAATTCCTTGAAACAGATGATTGAAAATTCTTCATTCATCTGAAATCACTTTCTTTTAGCGCATTTCGGACGGGTTATCAAAGGCCATTACTGATTACAAAAGAGGAGCCTGGAAATGCAGCGGACAGTTCTCTTTAAGCCGATACAAGGATGACTCAACAACATGCCTCCAACTGCTGTTGATCGCGAGGATTACTCTCAGCCAGAACAAATTTACAAAGATCTTATATTTTCACCCGATGGTAGCACACCCGAGGAGCGCAAAGGACTTAAACATGCTGGCACAATTCTCAATAGCGATCCCGATCCAAAAGAACAGGAGTTGTGTTGGTCATGTGGCTGGACGGTTTACGATGAGGTTCTTGCTTCATACGGATCCCGCATTCGGATCGTTCATACCCGTGCAAATATGGGAATATGGGAGGTCGGATCTAGATGGATGATTTGTGATCGACCAAACGATGCCACTCTCGGGAATGATTTCATTACTCAAGAGTTTTTACGCAATCAGCCGAGCTTGAAAATCCCGCTTGTTAAGGAAATGCGGAAGCTTAGTGCACCTATGGACAAGGTAGATCTTACGCTGATGTCTCGAGCTCCAGGCATAACGTTGGACCGAATTTGGCATACTCTTACTCCGGAACAAAAGTCTAACTACAGGAACCAAGTCGGCGATGTTATTAAACAGATGAGACAGTTCACATCACCGGTGCCTCGGAAGGTTGATGGTGGTAAGTCTGCTGCCCTCGAAGACAAATCTTTCATTGCAAAACTTGTTCCGAGTAATTTGCTCTCGAGGCATCTATTTATGGAGCATTATATCTTAGGGAAAAGAACTCTCGAAACCTTGTCTCCACCCTAGATTTTTACTGAATTCAGCAAACTAATTCTGAGTTTGACGCGGATAGGCATTCTTGATGATATTATATTCTCGTGTTCACGGCGCAGAGCTCCTGCATGTAAACAAATAGGGCGCACAACAGAGGAGTGGTTTGGAAATCTTAAAGAAGAGCTTTGCTTTGGCCTCTCTGAAATTCACGAGACCGAAGATCCGCTGATAATCGAAGAGAAATATCAAGAACTCAAACGCAATTTCCCAAAACCAGATCCGTACGTCTTGTAAGTCTGACGTCCTTGGATGGGATTCTGCTATTGCAGAAGCTATTTGAGTTATTTGTTTTCAAGATGTGTGATAAGAAGCAAATATGTTGGAGTAAATAGCTCTCGAAACTCTGTCTTAGTAATTGATAGTTACTGAAATCGGCAAGGCTAACTCCGAAATTGTCATTTATAGGACTCATGGAGATCTGAACCTTTCGAATATTATAGTCAAAGATAATAAGATCGAGGCTATCATTGACTGGGAATGGTCTGGATATTTTCCTTGGTGGGCGGAGCGTTGGCTGTCTAATATAGTTTATGACGATGCATCCCGCGAGCTTTTTGACCCACTCTGGAAAGATATTGGCTCAGAAATATACGAAGGAATAGACGACGATACATTTCAGAGAGAAGTTATAAGCAAAATATCGCCAGCAACTAGAGCGTGGGGTAGATCTGTTTGGTCTGTGGATCACGAAGATTCTCAGACATGCTGGATGCGTCCCGCCTTTTGTAAATGTCAACCTTTTTATGGGAAATTCACGTGGAACGATATTGGAAATCCACCGAAGCACAAGTTAAGGACAGAGGTGGAACGGTATTGGCCAAAGCACAAGTGAGGGTCAGAGTAGCTGTCCAGACTTTGTTGTGATAGGATAGTTTGCTCAAATCCAACATGAATTGTGTATAACAGATCAGACTTCCATCTTGTGTCAATCGTTGCGCGGTAAAGATGTGGTTGAGCTGAGGAGGCATATTTATTGCCTGTAAAGGTTATTAAGTTGGAAGTGAATGAAATATCATACGGGTAAGATTGCGTACACGAGGAGATGAGGTTGAGGATAGATTTGAGCGTTGGAAGGGGATCAAAAAGAATAAGCCGCCTTGAGAGAATTTTACTGAGGGAGTTGTGATATAGTGAGCTTTTGTTGTAGTTGTCTAGCAGGGGCAGTGGAAATAAGAACAAGTGCAGCCAGATGCAGCTTATGTCCCAGTACCCATTCTTGTTTATCGGCACGGCAAAATCCCTCATCTTTGTAAAATATCACTTGCACTCCATGCTGTGTTTCAGTTCCCGCCCCCTATTGCCTAGCAGATACCGGAATAAATCAAGACGGCGACTGTAGCGTAACGGCTTTAGGTTGATGTACAAGACGGATGAATATCTATCTATTGCCGGAGAAGACATCTCCAGGGATAACTCGCTCCTTGAGAGACTGGCCTTACGAAGATTTACCCCGAAACCTATCTTGAACTTCCTGTATACAGTCAGACCATATATCAAAAAAAGGTTCCAACTGATTCAACCCACCAGGTACTCCTGTTATCTTTTCCTCCTGCGAATTCACTTCCACGTAATTTAGGAGGGCAACAATGTCATCTACATCAGCTGCATTCCATCCTACTCTTTTCGCGCTTTGGTTCCTTCGGACGGAAAAAACAGCTTTCCCATCTGGATAACGGGCCATCATATATCTTTCTTGATTATCGCCGAGACAAAGAGCTACATTAAGATTCTGCTCGAGATAGAACACCTCCATTGCATGAAAGAAACCCGAAAGGCAGGTTCTTTCCGGGGCTTCGGCGTGTTCGCCGAACGAGAAAATCGTCCATGAGAGGACGTTTCTGTCGTCGTCGAGAGTTGGTACTGTTGCTCCTCTGCAAGCATGGCACGATATACTGAATGAACAGGTGTTTTGAGAACAGAACCAGCATTTGCGAAGCTTCGGAAGTGGTGTATATGCCAACATTGTTGAATATCGTGATCTTGATTTAGTACAAAAAGAAGAGCTGAGAGTTGTTAGTGGATATTTTGGCCGATTCGAAGATCCAGTTCTTGGGTATTTCGACTTTCTTTAAACATATCGAAACCGCCCTCCCAGATATCTGATACAGGCTATTGTCTTAGTGAAGAAATCATCATAAACATCAATCTAAATTTTCATCTGACTAAGACTATCAACCCCCCGACATTGATTTGTACAAAGGAGTCTCGAAATCTCATACAAAATATTCTTTATATTTGAAACACGCAAGTAGAGAATGGAGAAATTGTTTGGGTTCAAAACACGTCGCAAAAGGAATCATACGCTCTAACTGACTTCTGTCATGTTGTATGGAGCGGTCAAATCTGAGTTGACTAGGGGGAACTAGTCAACGGGAGAGATCCGTTTTTGGAGCAGCTGGTGAAACTGTTGCCGATCTCCATCGAAGAGTTTTGATACCTATCAGCGCTCGAATCAGCACTTGAATCAGCATGCATCGATTAAGTGAGAAAAGGAAGCGAGATTCTTACCAGAGTCCTGAACAAAGAAGCAAGCCGTATTAAGTTAAGCATTAGCAGGGTTCCACGGAGGTCCAGCACCATAGCTGCCCACAATTAACGCTGGATTTTGGGCACTGTCGCGGCTATCACTTCATGGTGCAACGTCAATCCAGTTACATCCAACCAATTTTCACAGGCGCTTGCAGAAGGCGAGCTAGCGGATCTCTATCTCGTTGTGCGTTCCACGAGGAGTGGATATCTATAAATTACCATGGATCTGCTCCATGTGCAAACCATCTAAGTCAGTTTTGGTCTTACTTCAAAGCAATACAACGATGAGTGAAATTTTGGAGTAATTCTGTGGATTGTAGAGTCCTCCACGGAATAAGTATTATATGATGGGTAGGAATGGCAATCGGATCAGAAATGGAATTCTACCTGACGTCACGAATTCAATTCCTGGCCTGGCAGGGCGACTAATAGGGAGATTCTATTACGAGAATACTAAACCAAAGAGTGAAGGTGTTCTAAAGTATCAAAGTTTTTCGTACTATATATAGTAGGGCTCGATTTCGGCTTCCCTTTGTTAACTAATAGAGGTTAATTGAGGCACACCGCCAAGACACTTGAGTCGGCAGCACTAGAATAGTTCTGGTTAGTTGCTTCTTTGTCAATATACTGTAGCCTGAGATTATCAGCCGCCGCCTTTAGGACTAGGTGCTAACAATTATGCATCGTGTCCAGGCACTTTGTTAGCACCACTTATTATTTAGATTTGCCAAGTTTCATATAGCTTATTCGACTTACTAAGGGTAAAGAAGCATACCTAATTGATATAGCCAAACCTATCGAATTGTAGCAATGTCTCGCAGCGCGTTCGGCTCAACAGTATCGCACCTTTACAGCCGCTGTTACGACTTTGTAATCGACTCACCCGCTCGACTAGCGCACAATGCTTGCGTCTATAATACCCTAGATACCACAAAAGACGAATTTCGGCTGCTACATCTCCATTCCGGCCCTCGCGGCTCGGCGGTAGCCGCATCTTTAATAACCCATTCACTATCGCAGCCGCCACAGTACGACGCCCTTTCGTACGTCTGGGGGCCTCCTCGCCTTTCTGCCTCAATCACAGTCGATGGGGCGAAGATTTACATTACGCGTCATCTGAGACGATGTCTTCAGCACTTGAGGCTCGAGAGAATAGAGCGAGTGATTTGGATTGATGCCGTGTGCATAAATCAGTCCGATCTCAACGAGAGGAACCATCAGGTTATGTTGATGGAGCAGATCTACCGTGGCGCGAATACCGTTCGTGTGTGGATGGATATAAAGATAGACATCACTCAGCCCGCTTTCTACAAGATGTTACATTTGCCAGGCGGCAGCTCTGAACACTGTCTCGGCGATGACACGGAGTTCTGGCTCCCTTTGGAACCCTTCTTCACAAACTCCTACTGGAATAGGGTATGGGTCCAGCAAGAACTTATTCTTTCTCGACACAGCGTATTCCATTGTCGAGATGACGAGCTAGATGGTGATAAAGTCGGTGAATTCTTAGACCTTGTTGGCAAGCGTGGTCGCCAGGAGGAAAGTAGTGGTCTTAGGATGCAATGGCATGATCTCCTCTCAAGATTCGACATCCACGCACTGACTAAGATTGTCTCCCCACGCAAGCGTATACTGTGGCGAGATGAAGAGCTCCGTCGAGGTAGTACCGGTAAGGATGGTGGTCTTCGCCTGATTCACTTACTGAGTAGCATGTCCCGCTTGAAAACAACGGATCCTCGCGATCGCGTGTTTGCCCTTCTCCCACTAGCGCATGATCGGAATCTTTTAACGAGCGCTGGGTTGACTGTTAATTATTCGAAGAGTGTGACTGAACTTTACACCGACCTCGCAATAGCTAACAGCGCCAACTCTGGTAATCTAGACTTCTTGGAATTTGTGACTAGGCGTGGGCGAAGGTTCCCAGAGCTCCCTTCTTGGGTTCCGGACTGGAGTGACATGACAAAACCTCTTATTTCCGCGCCCAGCACGATAAGGGCAGATGCTCATGTGGGTCAACCGGCGAAGCTGTCCCTCAGTGCGGAAGGCGCCATACGTGTCCTTGGCTTCCCAATATCCCAGATAGCTTTAGTTTTTGAACTTAAAGTTTTTCCGAAGACTTTAGGTGATATTCTATGTAGTCTAAGTATATTTTGCAACGAGGCTCTTACAGTGCTAGAGGCGGTGAATAGGACGACCGGTGATACAATTCAAGACGTAGTCCGTCATATAATAAGCTCAGAGAATCCGAATCTATTGCCAGAATATTATGCAAAGGAAGCCAACCTGCTGCAGTCCCTGAAGAACATAGCCGCGGGCTTATCGCCGTTCTCAAATGCTGGCCCGGACTTCATTCGTGGTGAGAGCGGCCCCGATATACCGGTTATATTAAAGCAGGTTATTGGTCATATCATATCCGCTACCATATACAAGGATCTTGCCTTCACGTCAGACGGACTGCCGGTGTCCACTTACGATGGATGTGCGGCGCCCGGGAATGAGATCTGGTTAATTCTAGGTTGTGTCCTACCTATGATTTTGCGGAAACCCGAAAGCGACGTACGCAAGGTGGTAGGTTCTTGTTATGTGTTAGAGCTTATGGATGGTGGTCCGTTGGCCCTCATATGTGACGAAGATGCCATTCTTGTCGCTGAGCGTGGATTGCCAGAGGGGAAACAGCGTCTCATATACGAAGCAGCAGTGGAAGTCTTCCTGAAATAGGTACGATCTAAATGAGCACCCTGGAGGCGTCGGACGCTAAGCAGGCTGTGCTTTAAACCTAGAGTACTTAATTTCCTAGGCATAAATACATCTTTTCGAGATATCGCTTTGGTAGTTAGCTGTCTTGATTTACTCAGTAAACGTGAGTATTGTGCAAACCTCTTTGTCCTCTGGAAAACACGATGATAACAGGGAAAGTGCTTCTCTAAGGCAGCGTCTGTACAATGTGATGAGAAATAAATGACTAACTAGAATTCTTCTAACTCTTCTTGTCACTGTAGCATTTTAAACGTTTATCAGGGCTTAAATAAATGTCTACTCCTCCTAGAAACTCCTACCTACCTCCTTTGCAGTCTATTACTGTTGAGGGATCACAGGAAGGACCACATGACCATAGCCTAACTTAGCTTACTTATCCCTACCCACTTGCCAGGAATCAGCTGCATCATTATCACTTTTACAACTTCATATAGAGATGACAATTGTCAACACAAACTGACAAGCAGCCTTGACATATTTCACGTACATTGACTTTAACGCCTTCCATCTTTCTTTCTACTTATCAAATTATTTTGATATGTTCAGGCCTGTCTGCTACTTCTTCCTAGCCTTCGTTTTTGAAGTGAGAAACCTTGATTGAGCACCAAGTGAGGATTATATACATGATTCTAGAATGAGACCAAACCTATTTCGTACGGTCTGTCATATTAGTAATCACATGACACATCTGGTTCCACATTCGTCTTCTTAACTATCCTGGCTTCTAACACCTCCTACAGCTATATTTAGACTGGAAATTGCAGTTTGATACTCTTCCAAATATGCTAAATGAGTTGGGCATATAGCCTTTGTCACGGAGAACTAAGGGTATATATGTATCATTGTAGCATGTTGGCCATCAGTGGATCCACTTTTGGTTGCATGGTGCAGTGATGGCATTTCCCGCAACAGCCTTTCTCCATACTTTTCCTGGTTCCAAAGATTGCCACAAACGGCTGTCAACCTTACTACGAATCTTATTGACTACGAATCTTATTGACAAGGTTGACAACCATTACCTACAGTCACATAGCTGCTTTAAAATGTCTCATCAAACTGTCCCCGAGAAGATTGTAGAGAAAGATCCGGCAGTTTCCCTGGCCAATGTTGCCATTCCGGCTGCTATCATTACTTTAAGTCGCTGATAGCTGCAGGAGGCATTTCTAACCCAATTGCCGCAGATATTCTTTCTGGCGATAGAGCATACAAATCTCCTCTGCAGAGTTCGTGAAGTATCGACCAAGAGTTTGGTTGCCGATATTAGATGACGCACCAGTGATAGCCACACCAAATATTAGACATGGCTGCTATTCGGGGGCTAGGAGCCTTGGTTAGCGAGTGGAAATGTAGTGGATAGAAACATCTAACTACTGCATATACAGAGATCTGTAAACCTGGTTAGATAGTGGGGGCCATGCAAGAAGCCGCTAGTTTCTTGACTAGGCCATTTTGGGGCCCACACGGTTTCGAAAATGATAGTGGCAAATGCTTTTAGCGCCATTGTGTTAGGTGAGAAGCTTTGGGGAAGAAAAATCATTATTTCTGTTGGCCTTCTGGGAAGGAGGGTAAGGTGAGCAGTAAACACGTGACCAATAACGTTTGTGGATTATACAGCAAATCAAGGACTGTTCTTGTAGTTAGAAGAAAAGATTGGACGAATGATGGGCGTTCGGCGATGCCGAGCAGCAGCAAGAAGCGCCTGTAGTATGGTGGAGGTGAATTTCAAGCGCATCGAAAGGTACATGTGGCCCACTTTTACTGTTGGCCGACTATTGGACAGGAAAATACGCCGCAGTCGAACAGATTTTACATACAAGTCATGCTGCAGCGAAGCATTGTCAGCTATTGGTTATCCAATCGTTCTAAGTCTACGGGTATGTGGCTTGATGGTTTGTTGGTTTGTGGAGTATATCCTTTACTAAGTGTTACCGAATTGAGAAATAGGAATATGGGAATGTTGGAACTAATGTATGGCGCAACGGATGAGAATCAATGGGGGAGACGGGTGGGGTCATAAATTTGGAATTGATGAATTTGACTTAATCAGAATTTTTCGGCCGCTCATAGAAATTAAGTCTCGGACAAGAAGAAGGTAAAGGGAAAGACGCTACAAACCTGGTATATTTGGATGTTTTAGATCTTTTATTCAAACTCGGTTTTTCACTCTCCGCGCAGAAACTTGAAGTACACGGTCGGATAAACACCCCGCAGAATGTTTGGATAATCCACACTCCGATTTGACCTTGATAGGCCCCAGTGGATATCCCCCATAGTTCTTCAATTCACTCAGCATCGGCTCTGCCTACGGTAGCCCCAAAGTTGTAATCAGTTCTTAAAGTTAGTAATCAAGCAGTGGCTTACGAGCTCAACCGAAAGCCTGGTTTTCATTTATTTCCAGATGTAGTTTACAGCCCTCAACGATTTAAATACTATCAAGCCTTAAATCCTTCAACACCTAGAAATACATGTTCTGCTTTTCGGGTTACCTTTCGGGACTAGTGTAAACACTCAGGATGCCAAGGAGTAAGTTGTAAGAAACTGGAACACTAAACTGAAAACGGTTGAGAAGTTATAATATCTGTAAGTCATCCAATGTTGTAGCATACGTATATACAATAGGGTACCAGGAGTCTCAAAATGCTCATCCTTCTATCACGTGCCAATAATACATTGGCTGACACTTCCGGTATTCCGAGGCAAGTGTTCCCCAAACCAGTGTGGATGACTGCATTCACTATTTTTATTGACCAATGTTTAGAGACAGCTTGCACATGGTGCAGCACAACTGGGCAGTTAATTATGGCGTTGTTATACGATACTAATTGTGACCAATAACTACGAGGCCGGAAAGTTTACAGGAACAACAGAGTTTAGTGTGGCTTTAGTGGCATCATTATACCTACTTCTGGAGGGTTTTCGTATCACCTCAAACTTATCATTTCATAAATCGAGATAATTTAAGAAAGTGTAATGCCTACAAATATGGACAATATTGGATCTGAGGCCATCGCTATTGTCGGAATTGGTGAGTTGTTGCACCTATGCTCATTTGCGAATTAGCTAAAACAATGAAGGGTGTAGATTCGCCAACAACGCATCTTCACCTTCGAAACTATGGGATATGTTGAAGGAAGGTCGCTCAGGCCAGTCCAATGTCCCGAAGAATCGATTTAATGTCGATTCCTGGTACAGCCCTGTCAAAGGCCGACCTGGAAGCATTTAGTAGGCAAATCTCGACCGTTTCAATATCTCGCTTTATACATATATTGATGTATTTTTGCAGTAGCAAAGGTGGCTATTTTCTTAGTCACGATGACGACTACCGGAATTTTGACCCCAGCTTCTTCGGCATCAGCCCGTTGGAAGCCACCAGCATGGACCCTCAACAGAGGAAACTCCTTGAGGTTGTGTACGAATGTTTTGAATCAGCGGGGAAGACACTAGAGGACGTTTCTGGAAGCGACACGGCTTGTTTTATTGGCTGTTTTAGCCATGATTATGCAGATATTCAAAATAAGGAGCAAGTCTTTCACCGCTCTCTAGGGGGAAATTTTGGAATAGCTTCAGAAAAACAAAATAACTGACTTGAACTCGCGCAGTCCTGAATATAGTGTGCCGTACCAGTCAACGGTAGGGTAATATGCACGTTTCGGAATGGTCCATTAGGCTAATAACGAGCAGGGCGCTGGCCTCACTATTTTAAGTAATCGAGTTAACTACGTCTTCAATCTAAAAGGCGCAAGGTAATCCTATTCGAAGGAAGAGAATTATATCACTTACTAAAAAGTTCATTTCATTAGTATGACAGTCGATACCGCCTGTTCCAGCTCTTTATATGCTCTTCATCTCGCATGCCAAAGTCTCCTTGCTGGTGATTGTACCAGTGCAATAGTCGGCGGCTCGAGCATCATTGTCAGCGTAGAAAAGCACCTCGGGAGCGGAAGGTTAGGAATTCTATCGCCAACTTCCACATGCCATACCTTCGACGCATCGGCAGACGGGTTTGGGCGAGGGGATGGTATTGCTGCCATATACATCAAGCGTTTATCAGCGGCAACTAAAGACGGAGACCCTATCAGAGCAGTAATACGTGCCACCGCTGTTAATTCGTTAGTCGAAGTGGTTCGAGTGCCTGGTTCCTTCGCTAATGAATGCTTTCTAGTAATGGTAAGGGGCTAGGGCTCAATCATCCAGGGGCCGAGGCGCAGGAGGCTGTCATTAGGAAAGCGTACGAGAAGGCTAACCTAGACTTTACCAAGACTGGATATTTCGAGTGTCACGGCACTGGCACTCCAGTAGGGGATCGTACGTTGAATTTTCATTCCAAAATATTAGGAGCTTGCTGTTGGCAGTCTCGAAATGATATTTTCAGACTACGGAAACCTGGTCTGTGACTTGAGAAGTTCGTAACATGTCAGGAGCTTAACACAAGAAACTCGCGGTTCTGATGGAGCAGGGGAGCGAGCAGTTTTATACAAATACCCAGTGTATTATGTTGCTTGATTCCAACAGGCTTGAGGTCTAACTAAAAGCCGCAACGAATTTTGGCAGGCCCCTTCTAAAAACGTCAACTTGAGACTGCCAATAGCAAATATCAAAATTGGCTATTTATAGGGAGCTTGGTAGTAGTCTCAATGGCTAAGACGGTGCTATCTTAACCACCGAGACAAGGAGCTCCTTAAAAAAATACCGGCTTCTAGACTTTTCTTTTTACCCAAATTATCCTTTGACATGCTAATTTCTGTGCAGCCATTGAGTGCTCCGCCATCGGTAATGTATTTTCAGAGGGAAGGTCTCCCGAGAGACCGTTGTTGATCGGCTCAGTGAAAACAAATCTAGGGCATTGCGAAGGAGCGAGCGGGTTAGCAGCAGTTATAAAAGCAGTATTATGTTTGGAGCATGCCTATATCCCCCCAACGGTTGGTGTGGCACGGCTTAACCCTAGTAGTATGTTCAAGTGCTTATTATATAACTCCATCCGCATGTACTAAGGCCAACATAGTCGATTTTAGAGATGGCTGTTTGAAAGTGGTTCAAACTCTTACTTCCTGGCCAGAGTGGCAGAAGTATCGTCGGGCAAGTGTGAACGGTTTTGGTTATGGAGGTAAGATATTTTTGCAAAGTCTGGAGACTGGGAGGCTCTCGTTTCCCGTAATGACTCCCAGCCGGAATAGCAGATGCTAAAATGCGGCAGGTGCCAATGCCCATGTTATCCTTGATTCGGCGGACAGCTTTCTGCATACAAATTTCCAGTATTCGAAGATTCCAAGACACCTGAGTACTCCTGACCTAAAAGATTTTGTTCCTACGACGAGATATCTTCTTACCTTTTCGGCCCATGACGCAGCAACCTTAGAAAACAACGCTAAAGCAGTCACAACAGCTATAAATGAATTCAAAGTCTCAGATATTGCGTTCACCCTTGCAAATAGAAGATCAAACAAGTTGAGACACCGCTCATATCTCATACGCAACCACAATTCATCATACGGGGAGTATTTGAGAACAAGCCTAATTCCTCCAAGTAATCCTATTCCCGATATAGCTTTCGTATTTACAGGTCAGTCTCACCCATTATGATGGGTTATTAATCAAAAACTAACCCAAAATGTTAGGTCAAGGTGCACAGTTAGTATTCGCCATCCGATGCAAGTCAAGTGGCACTAAGTTATGAAATAGATGGCCGCAAATGGGATATACACTTATTCAACGCTTCCCTGTCTTTCGACGTACTATCGAGAAACTTCAAATCTCTCTCAGCAACTTGCCCAACCCTCCTGACTTTCTTATTGAAGGCAAGTTATTCTCTTAGATTCCAAGAATATATCTCTAATTCAACAGACGTCCTCTCGGAACCAAAGGATTCAAGCTCTATCTATCATTCTATCCGGTCTCCGGTCTGTTGTACTGCGATTCAGGTTGCTTTGGTCACCCTATTAAGCTCATGGGGAGTTCATCCCACAGCTGTAGTTGGCCACTCTGCAGGTATTAGTTCACGACAAGCGCTTCGAATCGATAAATACTAAGCTTTCTAGGAGAGATTGCATCAGCATTTGCTGCAGGGCTTTTGACTGGCGCTGAGGCGGTTACTATTGCGTATTATCGTGGCCTTGCTGTCTTAGCTTGCAAAGAGGACGGCGCGATGCTGGCAGTTGGCCTTGGCGGGGAAGACGTACAGGTTTATATTGATGCACAACCTGAGGTGGTAATCGGATGCTACAACTCTCCACAGAGTGTGACTTTAAGTGGAAAAAGCCAAGCCATTGAGGAGATCAGAATAGCCCTTGTTCACGCAGGCACTTTTGCTCGAAAAGTCAACAGTTCCGGAAACGCGTATCACTCACCCCTTATGAATTCTGCAGCACAAGAATTCCAACGTCTGTTTGAGGATATCTATAGTACGATGGTTTCCTCATCTACGAGAGAAATTAGACTCCCTCGGGTGCCAATGTACTCCTGTAGAACCAACGAGTTAATCGAGACAGATACACTCGATTTTAGACATTGGCAGATGAATCTTGTATCACCAGTTTTTTTTGACCAAGCGACACAGAGTTTACTTTCTTCGCTACCTATGGTCAACAATCTTATCGAAATTGGACCGCATAGTGCGCTCGCGAGCCCAATTAAACAAATTACTTCAATCCTAGGTTTGGACCAATCAAGGTTAGGTTACTTACCTACATTGATCAGAGGCCATGATGGAGTAGACGATCTCCTCAACTTGGCGGGAACTCTTTTTGCAATAGACTATCCTATCGACATCAACAGAGTGAATTTCGATGATGCTATAGATAGAGGAGGGGTGACTGAGAACGGGGATCAAATCGCTGCAAAGTTTTTGGTAGATCTTCCTGGCTACCAGTGGAACTACGAAACGTTGTTTTGGAAAGATAAACGATTGGCACGAGAACTGCGCTTCAGGAAGCATTGCCGCCACGATCTCCTTGGTAGTCGGGATCCAGGTTCATCGCCAAATTCGCCCTCTTATAGAAACAAGCTCCGATTGAGTGACGTTCCATGGCTCCGAGATCACAAGGTAAGTTTCTTGCATGTAAATTTAGCCAAGGCTTATCTGTCAGATTGGCGAGAATTTCATATTCCCAGCAGCTGGTTATATTGCTCTGGCAATCGAAGCAATTACCCAGGAGGTTGAAGATAAAGACCCTCTTTGGTCTCAAAAAGGATATAAAATCCAAGACCTCAAAATCACTTCCGCGCTGATAATCCCAGACGATGAATCAATCGAAATAGTGCTCAATTTACGGGAAATACCTCTGTCTACTAGTTCTTCTTCACAGTACGACTTCTCTGTGAGCTCTGTAACTGAGGAAGGCAAGTGGTCAGAACATGCAGTAGGTAAAATAACTTTAGTAGCATCAAGAAAACCTGAAAAAACAAAGTTGGCCGTGAAACCGCGATTGAGGAGCTACAATGTTAAGGCATGGTATGCTAGTTTATCGACAGCAGGTGTCACCTTTGGACCGACGTTTCAAACACTCTCAGATATTAGTACCTTGTTGGACAAGCTAGAAGCTGTCGCCAAGATAGATTTTCGCACTACGGAAGAAATGATGCCAGAGCAGTCCCGCTATATTATTCATCCGACGACCCTCGATGGATGTCTCCAACTCTCTGTGGTTGCTGCTTCTGTTCGGACCACATCAGTCTCGAAAGCTTTTCTACCAGTTTCCATTGATGAATTTACCATATGGAACTCGGCTTTGAACTTGTGTGGTGGGAAAGCCAGCATACTTGCCCGAGGGGATATGTATGGACTACGATCAATTCATGGCTCAGCTGAAGTATTTGATCATGATGGAAATCTTCTTGTTCAGGGCAGGATGACATTCCTGTCCCTTGAAGGCGGTTTACAGCATCAGGAGGTAGCTAATCCAAGGCAGCCTTACACTCGGCTTGTCTGGAAACCAGACATTGATAGACTTGGAGCGGGAGATTGTCTAAAGTTCGACAACAACCATGACGGGACTGCTACTACAACCCCTCGATTTGAAAACTTCCCTCTCGCCGATTACATGGAGTTAATCGTCCACAAAGGCAAACCCGTTGACATATTACACATTGGTTACAAGTCTGCGGCCGTTATTGCTGAGAGCCTACGTGGCAATACCGTGAACTCGCTGTACAAGTCGTATCTGGTCGCAGCCCCCGATACTATCACCTCAGAAAATGCTGAACAGGCAATATCAAACTTTCAGAACATAAATTTTTCTGTTTTTGACCCTCATTTAGTCGAATCCCAGAAGTATGACTTGGTTATGCTTTCCGATGTTTGTGAGCCTCTCTGTTACCATATTTGTTGTACTAATGTTTCTTAGATTTCAAAATCGATTCAGGTAAACGCAGAGTTAATTGAAAGGTGCAAATTTTTGTTAAAGGCAAACGGAAGATTATTGATAGATGAGACTGTCTCTTCACTGACATACTCTGAATGGGAAGCACTCTTGGCGGAGGCAGGACTAAAGATATATGTTCTTGGGGAGCCACAGACTTGGCGGTTTATGGTTTGTGAATCTGTGAAACCGAATTTTATCCCTCAAGATCTTGACAAATTATGGCTGGTTCGTCCTTAACATCCTCTATCACTGCCATCGATTAAACTTGTTAGGTATTTCTTGAAGCTCGGCATCCCCTCCACGATGAAATCGCAGCTCAGGCGTCCCGAAGTGGTCTGAGCGTAGAGAGCGTATCACTATTACATGTTTCGGACGTTATATCACCAGGATCAACAATAATACTAACAGGTGAACTGGAGCGATCCGTCCTTGCCGAACTGTCTTCAGAAACCTTAGTTGCCATGCAGTATCTCGTCAAAAACGTGTCACTAGCAATCTGGATAACTAATGGTGGAATCCTTGATGGGATAACCCCAGAAAAGTCACTCGCTTCCGGCTTTGCAAAGACATTAATGACGGAGCAGCCTTCATTTCGGCTCTCCTGTTTTGACGTTGATCCCTCAGAGACAAACTTCGTCCGCTCTGCAACCAATATCTTGGATCATTTCTATCGGCTTACCACAGGCACTGACCCTGAGGCGGAAGCAAATTTAGCAGAGAGGAATGGGGTCGTGTATATCAGTCGCTTGATTCCTGACGAAGTCGAAAATTTAGCCTTCGAACGAATAGTCAACCCTCCAATCGAAGCACAGCCTTTGGCTGATGGCCTGGAACTGGATTTTACACGTGTAGGCCACGCTGAGAGCTTTTACTTCAGGCGCAAGGAAGTCAATCTGGGTGAGCACGGCCTCATGCCAAATGAGGTTCTTTTGGAACCATCTTTGTACTCCCTGAATGCCAATGTATGTCCCTTATCTAGAAGAGCTATATCTTTGATAATACCTGACATATTTCTAGGAAGCGTCAGTGTTGGTTGGCCAACAGGGGTCTGAGTTTTTCAGTCATGAAATGGTCGCCAGTGTCCGTGACGCAGGAAGTGAAACTGACGGCCTTCGGCCAGGAGATCGAGTATTATGCCTCAGTCCTGGAAAGTTCGACAGCTCCTTTAAAGCAATGGAAGAATTGTGTTATCGATTACTTCCCGAAGACAATCCCGAGGAATTCGTAGGCGCGATTCTACCAATGTGTTCTGCATTGTATACATTGCATCACCTCGGCGGCGTAAGACCACAAGAGGTAACTACATATCCTTAATGGTGTATATCCTACATGACCTAACTGTAAATCTTAGGCCATTCTTCTCCATCTTCCTGGAAATATGGAATTGACACTAGCATTTGCTCAGCTAGTACGCTACAAGAAGATAAAGGTTTGAGCTCTTTTCTCTCTCCAATAGACTGCCCACTCATTAATTTTTATCAGATCTTTGTGACATATTCTCAGCAGTTGGAGAAGCAATACCTCGAGGAAGCACAAATTCCTGAAAATTGCCTTGTTCTGGCAGACTCGGCCGAGTGGACGGAATCTATTAAACACGTCGCAGAAGGCTGTAATTTCAGTGCTATAATAACATCATCTACCAAAAGTTGTCACGGTTTGTGGAATTACGTCAAGAAAAACGGGAAGTGTGTGTTTTTAGGAACTAGGTCAAACTTTCCTGACTTAAGCACAACCGCGAACTCGGTTTTTATTCGAAGTGCTAGCCTCACTTTATTGGATATACTAGACATATTTGGAGAAGACATGTCTATGAAGAAGTCAGTTGCGCTCCCGACATGCGTGAAACAATCTAACATTACCCCTCCAGATTAGTGAAAGAGGCACTTGACATTTACCGTGATATCGGCTATTATCACCTTCATGCTCCAATAATTTTCGATATCTCAGAGTTTGGAAAGGCAATTTCAAGCGCTTTGAGCCCTGATAGCCTTGAGAAAACTATTATCAGATACGAGCCTGTATCAAAGGTTCCTACTCTTGTTGTCCCAGAGTATTCGGTATTCAATTCATGTGCAACTTTCCTCATGATAGGTTGCCTTGGTGGGCTGGGCCGCAGCCTAGTGTGAGTTTAAATCCTATCAAGCACCAGGGTCCTTTTACTAACCTAAATTGCATGATAGACGGTGGATGGCTAGTAGAGGGGCCCGGCACTTTATCTTCTTATCCAGATCCGGAGCAGAAAAGCCAGAGACGCTCGCGTTTCTCGAGGAACTCAAGTGCTATGCCGACGAGCATCAAACCATTATCTCATCTCAGATAATTGCCGGTGACGTTTCCTTACGGAAAGATGTCGACAAGGCAATCGAATCTGCAAAACTGCCTATCAGAGGGGTCATTCAAGCCGCCGCTGTTTTTGGGGTATTGTTTCCCCAGCTTTCAGACTCCTTCCTAGTATATTAACACCTGACAGGCGGACCTCTTTGAAGATATGACAACGGAAAGTTTCAACGCTGTGCTAAACCCAAAGGTACAAGGCACAGTTAACTTGCATGAAGCTCTGATTCATGAGCCCTTGGACTTCTTCGTCATGACCAGTTCAACCCTCGGGCTAAAAGGCTCAGCAACACAGAGTCACTATGCGGCGGGAAACGCATTCATGGACTCGATGGCAAGACATCGCTGGAGCCTTGGATTACAAGCTACGTCCTTGGCTTTAGGTTTAGTTCAAGGGATCGGACATATTAATGATAATCCTGGGATGGAAGAGTCCATGCTCCAGAACGGTCTCTACATGATCAGCGAAGCCGAGTATCTTTTGATGATGGAGCTTGCATGTCAACCGCGACCCCTCGGTACTTCCCCTCATCTATTGTCAAAATGGGATAAACATGCAGGTGCACATATGGTAACTGGCCTGGAGGCAAACCGAATGGATATCTCATCCTTTCTCTCTGGTTCGGCGCTCATGGGAGACCAACGTTTTAGGTGTCTGAATATCCGACCTCCGAACCCCAACGCCGATTCAGTTAATGCTTCCAAGGAATCAGACTCTGCCTCTATTCTTACAGTTGCAATGAAATCCGGTGGAGAGATTGCCATGAAAGACGCCGTGAAGGATATTGTCCTTGGTCAATTCTCGAAGCTTGTGTTAGTACCAACTGCCAAGCTACAAGATGGGTTGTCAAAGCCGTTGACAGATTTCGGCATGGATAGCATGATTAGTAGTGAAATCAGAGCCATTGCGTGGAATGAGTTTAGGGCAGATATACCGTTTATGAAGATTCTGGAGAAGGGGCTACTGCTTGGAGAACTGATCGATCTGATTTGGGAGAAGACCACGAAGCCAGGAAGCTCTTAACAGGAAAGAGACCAACATTATGTCAACTGCTACTGTGCATTGCTTTGTTTCCTACAGAAGTATAACAATAATAGAAGTTGTTTATCAGATAGCTATGATATGCATAAAGACATGCTCCTTGATAAATCTTTACTTGCTTCCTCTCTTAACACTCTTTTCATTATCTTTCCAGAGGCCGTTTTAGGAAGGGAATCTACAAACTTAACCCCGCCATCCAAAGTTTTATAGTTGGCTAGTCTAGCTGCTACAAGTTCTTTCAGCTCAGTCTCCGTTACCATCGCCAAATCTGAAGCTTGCTTAAGAACAACGTATGCCCTCGGTAGCTCAGTCTCCTGCGTTGTGGACTTGACTCCAATTACTGACGCCTCAAATACCAAGGGGTGCTGAATTAGACATCGTTCGATCTCTGCCGGTGCAACCTGCCAGCCTCGAACCTTAATCATATCCTATATTTATTGAGTAGATTTCAGATTCACATACTAGATTATATCTTACTTTGGAGCGATCAACAATATACCATTTCCCTTCATTGCGATAGGCAATATCGCCCGTCTTCAGCCAGCCATCAGCGAAGGCGCTCTCTGTTGCCTCATTATTCCCAAGGTATTGACTCATCATTGATGGCCCGCTAACCAAAACATCGCCTGGCTCTCCATCGGTTTCGATCTCCTTACCTTTTTTATCGAGTATTCTACGATACAGCAGTGTCAGTACTTTCAAACCCCCCGACCTGAACGTCACCCATTGGAATTACTCACTTGGCTGCGGAATTAGGCGTTAACCGTCCTACACTCCCGGTATCATCCTTCTCTTTACCAAAGAAGCTTGTCACGGTCCCAAACTCAGTGAGCCCCCACGCCGCCACTATTCTTGCTTCACTATCTAGTAACCCAGCAAACTTTCTTTGCACTTCTACATCTAGTGGCGCACCTGCACACCGCAATAACTTCAAAGTCTTTAAGTCTCTCTTCACGTCTTCTTCTGCCCCCCTATTTGATTGATTAAGTATACTAAGCACCGCGGGAACCACGCCTGTCTCGGTGATTTGGTACTTCCTGATCGCAGACAAGAAGGGTGATATCGAGAAGCGAGGCAAGATGTAAGTGGGAATTCCGAAGCGCAGAGGGTCTGCCTAACGACTTAGCATTATAGCTAGGCAGATCGTATAAAGAGCCCAAAGGAGCTAGGCGGCATACTCCTTGATAGAAAACCCTTGGCAAAGAGCTCCTACAAGATTTCCCATTCATGCTCGTAGGAAAAGAAATATCGCTCTGGGGTTAAAGGAATACTTACCGATATGGGAGGCGGTCGCAGCTACTCCATGGAACATAGGAAGACACATAAGTCTAGATACGGGATAATCTTTTGGCTTCGGGTCATAAGATGCGATACACCTAGCAATACTGGCATAGTGGGACACAGCTGCTACCTTTGGTAAGCCAGTGGTGCCACTTGTCGAGAATAGCGAAGCTATTGTCTCCTTTGATGACTTCACGTCTGTGAAGGCTTTCCAAGATCCTTCTCCATTTTCAAGAAGCTCCCTCCATGATTGAAAACCTGGCGGGATGGACGGGTTATGTGGGGTGTCAAAGATAAAAATATTGGTGTTGGGAATCGGGACCGAGAGACTGGTGGTAGCTTGGAGTAGGCTAGGCAAAAAGGGAGGCGACACCAGAACGTATCGTGTTGAGGTGAGATTGAGCATATGGTTCAATTCTTGCGGTGTGCTACTTGGATTCGAGCCTACGAACCTCCCACCCGCTCCCACAATCCCTAGGTAGATGATCGGATACATTACCTGTCGCTTTCTCAGTAAACGGCCGTGGCCTTTAAGTAACATACATCACCGAAGGAATGGATGAGGATGCTATCTCCATCTTTGACTCCATGAGCTTTAAAACCACTGATCAGTTTTCGGACAAAGCTCTCTGCTTGCCGAGCAGTAAGTCGACGCGTGTCATCAAGCACGTCGATATATATCTGAATTTACAGCTATCGTTCAGTTGATTATTCTAGTTATACGAACGAGCATCTCACATCTTTGTTCTTATCATACTCGGGCCCTTCAAACACCCATGACAGCAAATTCACTTCTGGGACATGGATAGATATAGAAGAGCGTAATACCATTGTGGAATACTATGATAGTCCTCCAGAATTCAAGCCCGAGTCGATACAGTTAGGGAGCGAGCGATATAAGCTCTCCTGACCCCGCGTGAGGGTGGTCAGCGAGTGTCAGCTCAGAGGTGCAGAATAAGAATTGGAAAGGCGCACATGAGGTACTTCGCTTCTGGGCCTTCAGCTAATCTATTTGGGGTCTAGATTTGGGTCAATTCTGAATTGGTGGGAGCCGGGCAGTACAACGCTAGGGGCCGACTACGCCGTAGCTATGCAGTGCCTTGCCAATATGGGGCTACTGTGTCTCTAGGCAATATTTCCATTATCGGGTAAACAGAAAGTAATTGGATGCTAAAACTCATCCGTCCGCAAATAATCATTTAAATGCCGCAAGCAAAGCAGCAATAATTTTAGCCCCCAAAATCATACCCTTCAAAGACATTGAAACTAGCTCTCGCTAAATCATGTGTTAAAGCAAACACCGTCGTCCTACATGATAAGTTTTGCTCCTCTTTTATTCGATCTCTACTATCCTTTTACCACGCTCCGTCTTCCGTCCATAATCTCTTTATCCGTTGTCATCCAGGGAAAATATTCCGCAGCAAAAACTGCAGAACTCCTCGCTATGCGGCTCGATCACCTATCCTCGAATAAATCCGAATTTCGAACGGAGCTTGTCTCGTAGGACTACGTGAAAACTCTTATTAGGCCCAGAAATTAATAAGTGTGCCAGCTAATTCCTGCCCCTAGCTGGTCCCTCCTGCTTTTATGGTGATTTTGTAGAACCTCTCTTACATATGCTACCCTCTCATCACGATCTTGTGTATTCGGTCGATCCATGACTGAGTCTCGGCCCCGAGAAGATGGCGCTTCTAGCTCGTAATGGCATATAGGCTCGAGGTGATTCTCAATTCGTACTCTACGCTCCTCACTACATTTTATGCAGACTTCGTATATGACCCTCCCATCTCGATGCCGTCCGTCTCGATATTCTGCATCATCTTCCCAGCTCCATCGTGGGAAGTATGAGCCTTCGCTACCATACGTGCCTTGGGTTAAGAAACTCGAAATACTTCCAATTCTATTCAGCGGTGAAGGGTTGTGGTTATTATCTCCCAGCGCCTGAGCGTCCTCATCTTGATAATTTTCTTCATCAGCCTGGGGTGAGTGTGGCTTTTCTGCAGCTGCTTCAGCAGCATTTTCATCATCTTTCTTTGGCTTGGCGCCTTGTTTGCCGATTCGCATGAACGGGACAAAGACCAATCCGGCAGCTGCAAAAGCTATCGAGCAAAAGTACGCGCTATCAAAAGCAGAAGTAATGTCCTTATGCGCTTGCGGAGATTTCCGAGTGGAGCCGTATGCTGCATATGTGATGGCCAGACCAACTGAGACCGATAGGCGCATTACGGTCTGTAACACACCTGCACCAAGCGCCGTCTGACTTGGCATTTGCGTCGAAATATAGAGCTAAAATACATCAATAGTAATTCTGAGAATCCTCTAATAAGGAGGCGATAGGGAAATAAAAAGGCCGATGATGGAAATCTATTTAAGGAAAAGATGCGGCATAATGTGTGGAAAGGCAAGAGGCACACTTACATTTGAGACGATGAACTGAATATCTGCCCCAAGAACTGTGATACACAAGGAAGGAAATAGAAACATCCAGTACGACGTATGTCTCTGAATGAAAATTTGCAGTAAAGCTCCAGCCAGATAGGCTAAACCACCAACAGCCATCAAAATCGTCCCATTTATGCGTTGAGCAAGGACTCCGCCGAGATAGCTCCAGAAAATCCCGGCGATAGCTTGTGGTAATAGACGAACCGCTATCATTATTGGCTCAATATTCTGTACATCTTGCATGTATAACGAGATCCAGAATTGATTTGTGATGAAGGACATATATCCGAAAAAGACGACTGTTGAAATGTTAGATCTTAGAAAACGTCTCGCGTGATAGAGTGTCAATTTTTAGTGATTTACCAGAATGTATTGCTTCAGATATCTCGCTATTTGGGGAATTACTTACCAAGTACACATAATGTATAGTTCTTATTCTTCCAGACATCCATAGCCAGAAGTGGGAATTGACAGTTGCGCTCCCATATGACGAAAGAGGCAAGAAACATAATGCCAATGATGAACATCGCAATAAATTTGGCCGATTTCCATCCATTCACGGGTCCATCGCTAGAGTGTGTCAGGTAACTCTACTCAACGGAAATAAATGCTATAACACTTACGTCAAGGCGGCACAGATAAATGAAATTCCAGTAACGGTAGCAAACGTGCCAACCCAGTCAAACCGCTTCCACCCTTCTTTCATATTCCTGGGTCGTGGGATTGAGGGAACTGTCCAGAGAGAAAATAACGCCATGACAGCAAAAAAGATGCAGACGATGAGAAATGACAAATTCCACCCAAACTTCTTCGTCACCAATCCTGACGAAATACTGCCCAGGATGAAGCCAATTGGATTTCCGGCTCCGAGAGCTCCAGTAGCGGCATTACGACGCTTGCCTTCCGGATATGTTGCAAAAAGAGCGCCGATAGCAGGGGGGGAAACAACGGCAGTACCAAGTCCAAGAAAACCACAGTAAATGTTCATCTGAATGGCAGAATTTGAATAGAAGCTTAATAAAGAAAAGAAACTGAGGAATACCATGCCACCACAAAGTTGTATTTTAGACCCAAAAAGATCTGCCGTCTTACCGAAGAAGAGCATGAAAGAACCACTGGCGAGGCTGTACAAATGTCAGTTCCCATATTGAAGGGGCCGCATGTTCCCTTACCCAATCGCTGCAGTTATCCAGGCTACCTGTGCCTCTGTCATGCGCAGGTCCTTCCCAATTATTGCCGTGTTTATGACGATAGCTCCCTGAAGAAAAGTCGTAGAGGCTGTTGCTATCATGACAGTAAAGACAAAAATTATTTCCTCAAAGACGTTGCGGAAGCATTTTGGACGAGAATTAGGGTCCTGTACGAACAGCCGGTCTGCCATCGTTGCTTCAGCATCGGCACGTAACCTTTTGGCAGCTGCGAAAGCAGCGATGTCTTCTGCAGGAGAACTGTTTTGGTACAAGTTGCCATCGCTCACCAACTGAGACCTACTTGCGTTGTTGCCACGAGGGTGTATTGGTCTAGAACTGTTCGATATTGTCCTACGCATGGTGCCCGTGTCTTGCCTGTTGTCCCTTACACGAGATGGTGTGAACTTGAGGAGTGCAGGTACAGAGGTGGCCATGAATTGCGTAGATACCACAGTAAAGGAGTGGTGTAGCAATTTGCGAGCTTTCTGCAAAGGGGCTCCTCTCCACGCACAACGGGCGAAGAGATGGAGAAGAATATGATGAGAGAAGGGTCAGGGGAAGGAAGCAAGGTCTAAGCAGAACAGGCGGCAGTTCTTTCAAACGATCCAGCTGGGTAACAGTAGTGATGGGGGATAATCTGATGCGGGCCAATGCTACATCATATCATCGTCGTCGTCGTCGCCAACAGCCTGGTGATTAATGAACCGAACATGAGTTTATTACAGCGGTGGATGATGGTGACGATGGTGGTGATCGCCTTTGAAAGAGCTACCTGAAGTATCTACTCCTTCTCGGGCACCCTAGAGGATAGGATAGGATGGGATGGGATGGGATGGGATGGGATGGGATGGATAGGGATAGAATATGCCCATATAGGCTACCTTCCTATCCAATCCTATAGGTGTCCTTGGCTTGGGGCATGGCCTGCTTCTGGTTGAGGAAGGAAGGAAAGAACGAAGGAAGGAACGAACAAACGGCGCCCTGCCTTGCGCCATCCCGATTGCTACCATTATCCATCAGCCATCTCCGTCTGCCCACCTCTTTCTCCTCTCACATCCCGTTGTCCTCACTTTGTCCGCATCCATCGACGCATTAGAGTCCACCAACAGAAAAAGACTCGTCATATATACTCGGCGGAGAAATGGTGAGTGCAACCCTATTCTGTACGACTTCTTGTACAGATGTGAAAGGGCTCGAGCGCCACCTCTGATCTCAATAACGTTTTTTACAATTGTATTGGACCATATTCGAGCTGATCGACTTCAGCACAGGAAGTTCCCAGCCCACGCGAAATCTACATCCGCGGGTGGACAATGTTGGGCCAGGTGCAACCTTGGCAATCTTTGCAAGACAATTGGCAGACTTATGGCAGACTGTGAACGTAACCGCGACTGGGGTAGACAGATATCTCTATTGCCGCGGTCGGGGCTATCATACTCAGGGATATAAAAGGCACTTGCAGAGAATCTTGTGATTGCGCTGATAATTTCACTTGCCATCTATCAGTGGTGCAAAGATATGGTTTTGTAAAGTTGAAACGACTTCCATTTACGCTTAAGAAACTTGACGTCAGGAAACAAAGGTTATGGGGCACTAAAGGGGTAACCTTGGGAGTAGAAGATGCGGTGAATTCTATGGAAGCTCAACGAACAAAGGGCTGATTAACAACATGACCCAAACCTGATTTTGGCTGCATGATGCGGATGCCAGCGTTCACCCACCCTCGGCTGCTTTGCTTCCAGAACTTCCGTTGTCCAACTATCCTATCTAGCTATTAACGTATCGTTACTCAAGATACATTAATCCTCCCCATATAATCAGCCCGAAATTAGATATCCAGGATCTTGGGTATGGGGAAGAAACGCCTGAAATTCTATTTATGACCCTGGCAGCCATCTCTTAACAAGCTTTTATCTTTAATATAGGACGGTGTTCATTACATTGATGGCAGATACTCCAGTGCTTGGAATTCAGTTGGAGGTCTGTGTAAATGATATTTTATGCTTGATACCACATCGCTCAGCAATATCCATGGAAGTTAGAACAAGTGACCTCGGTAACAGGAATGTATCACAATGTTGTGCATCCACTATGCAGCGAGCCATGGCTCCTGTAACCACCCCAACGGTCTCATCTAGCACAATCAAGTGGTCCCAGGCTTGAGGAACTCGAAATTCGAAGCTTATCTGATCCGGTCTATTTGCGTCGCGAGTCAGGGATGAATTTTGGTCCCAATCACCTGGAGGTTTTGGAGTGCAGAACTGGGAAGCCGGAATGTGTGAGCCATTACGGGTCTTGTAACGTGAACATTTTAGTGAAATAATCATCGACTTTATTCTCTAGACAAGATAATTATGATTTCATATAATATTCCTGTAGATCTTGTTCGTTTCAAACAATAATATGGCGGCATAACTTGAGCAAGTGGTTACTTGAAGGCGCGTTTTGAGAAGGGATCGGCTTTTGAGGTGGTTCGTCCCCTATATCATGACGATCACTTCGATGCAACATTCTTCGTGCCTTTAAATCAATAAAAGTAGTCGCACTATCTGCTATTAAAAATATACGCCGCAGCAGACGCCTCGAGCCTTTCGCCCGCCTACTTCCTAATTCTATCGCTCCTTACACCAGCTTCTCGGAAGTCACAGTGCCCTCGGCAGCTAAAGCTCCAGACAAGCCAAATTGAGTAGAAATGCCGGTGGTGCGCTGTGTGGAATTTAAGTTCTTCACTAAAGTAATCTGATAGCACGTGGCATTTCCTTGTCGTGCAATGATAGTAGATGATGCCAGAAAAAATTCCCAGATCTTTATATGTCAGCATGTATTCCATAACAGCGGCTAGGAAAATATACTCTGAACCAACGTTTTCCATATTTGGCTTCCACTTTAGAGCGGTTACCCAACCAGTTCCGGTACCACCTCCACAAAGTTGCCGAGTAATGGATCCCAATTGTGTCAATGCCCTTCACCTCAAATCCCGCTCCTTCTGCTCCATTAATGTAGAATCCAAGTGGCGTTGATGCATCTGCTCCAGGAAATATGTACTTATTCACTAGCCACGCCGTTAGCACCGCCCAAATAAGTGCAAGTTGAATATGTCGAAAGCACTTACTAAACAAACCCCAAGTAAGGTCTTGATATTGCCAGGGTCTCCTCAGCCCGGCTAACTGCAGGATTAAAACTCCGTCATCGTCGAGCAAGGAATATACCTGCTTAAGGAAACTAGAGAAGTGTCGAACGCCAACATGTTCAGCCATTTCGAGACATGTAATCTTGTCATATTTAGCTTTAGGGATGTCGCGATAGTCCATACACAACACACGGCTTTGTTCCTGGCTTATGCCGTCAGCAATGAGTCCAGCATTGCCCCACGAAGTTTGATTGCGGCCGAGCGTCACTCCAGTGACGTGCGCTCCATGCCTGATGCTCGCGTATCGAGCCAGCGTTCCCCACCCACAGCCAATATCAAGCATCTTGTCTCCCGGCTTCAGCCCTATTTTCTGGCATACAACCGCAAGTTTATTGTCCTGCAGCTGCTCTAATGTTTCTGCTTTGGATGGGTCCGAGATTATACCAGATGTGTAAATCATACGCGGTCCGAGGAACCACGCATAGAAATCGTCGCCACGATCGTAGTGCCCGCGGACTTGCTCCTCATCTATGAACAGGTCAGCTATAACTCCGCGTACCGAGATGGCAGAAGCATTGTGAAAGTGCTTGCATATGCTCACCTTGCGATCTAGTATGCATTATTACCTCTGGTGCAAATCCGAAAAAGACGTGTTTAAAAAGCCCAAATGTGAAATGGAAGTTGGCCCAGTCATGCTGATATTCCATTACCTCTAGGGCATCGCCGTTGAAGTCAACATCTCCCTTGAAGTACATCTGTTGGAACGTCTCCATCGGGATCTTCTTGTTTGAGCCGCGATACTTTAGGATATCGGCTTCTTTATGAAATGTGAGATAGTCCTCGATCGGCCTTCCTGGAAGGCTGACTTTCTCATTCTTGCGAGGCGTGAACCGAGACGAGATATACCAGAAGCTAATGAGCAATGGAATAGTTGTGATGACGGCTATTCCTAATGCGAGACGCCATCCGCTGTTGAGTATCCAGGACGTGAGCAACGGTACGCTAAAGAGAATTGTGAAAAGTGCAAGATTATAGAATCCTTCTGAGCCTGGGCCATCTGCCGGCAGGACACCATCGTGGATTGTCGGTGACTGCCTATGGGTTAGATTGCTCTCCATAAATACAGCACGCTGCTATTAATTTTTACTTACAGTTACGATACGCACTCCGCAGTCCAATTCATGCTGAAATGTTGAAGGTGCTTGCTCTGGAGTAGCAATGAAGTCAATTTCCTCCTCAGGAACTCTTTTTCCAGACATATTGAAGTTATATCTTTAATGGTGTTTCGAGTGCGGAGAAGGCGAAATACTCATGAAAGACCAACCTATTTCTAGGAAACTTCGAGACTTATAAACAAATTATTACACCCCTTGCCACTTTCACTGGCAGCGAGAGCACACTTCTAATTGCTTGGCTGTTCGATTTAGCACTACATCCTCCATTTGTTTAATTTATTTGCATTGAGGTGTTTGAGCTAAGCCCGATTCGCATAAAGAGTGCGACAAAAATTTGGGGACAAGCATTTGTAAAATAGAAACGACGGTGAGTTCCGGCAGTCAACTTGCATGTTTATACATGATCGAATTTCTCTTATTGAATGGTTCAACAAGTCTGCAGATAGATTAGACCATCAGAATAGTCTCAAACTCATCTTTTTGTGTCAGGGACAAGCGCTGCCAACCTTACCGATAGAATATCTTTCAGAAAAGCTGCTTATTAACCCGATGCTCTGTTTGCTACATATCAGCTTCAGGTATGAAAATCAAAAGCGTACCTGAGGCGTATGATTGGTTCAGTACTTTGTATCCAGTTTTAGTGGGCCTGCATGACATATCAGCCAATGAGCATTCCAGTGGAGGCACGGCACTAAACCCTTTTTGCAGAAAAAGTGCGACGTGTTGCTAGCAGGGATCTGAGTTCATTCACTGTGTGACGACGTCCTTCTCTCCTTTCACTTTCCACAATGCATCAACATCTCAGCTTCTCGTCCTGTATCTTTATGTTTTGAGATGTCAAAATCCATCCCAAGCTGTGGCAAGTGCCCGAATTTTATATAGAGTGATTGATGTCTGAAGCACGACGCATCAAGTCACGAGCAGGATGTCAACAATGTAAAAGGCGACGGGTACGCCATGCTCTGGATTTTTTGGTTAGGACGAGATTAATTTCTGACATTTTAACTCAGGTAAAATGCGACCAATCTATCCCAGCCTGTCAGCAATGCCGCAGGCAGAAGTTAAGTTGTCCTGGCTACCGAAAGCCTTTAAAATGGAGAGATGAAACCGAGACTCTGAAATTGGAGTTTTCGGACACAAAGGAAGGGACTCGACAGGCAGATTCTGTCATCACTTTCAGAAGCGATTCAACTTTGGAGAGTCACTTATCTCCGGATGACGAGTCGAAGGTCCTCATCCACCACTACTTCACTGAAATCTGCAAAATTGCCGGATGCTTTGACTCCGACTTGAATCCATTCCGCACTTTGGCTGCTTCAATGATGACCTACTCTAGGCCTGTCTACCTCCTTGTACAAGCATCATCGGCAGCACATATGGGCAGGCACGATCCGCAAATGAGGATCAAAGCGCTCAGCTTACAATCAGAAGCTTTCTCGGCTGTAAGAGACGACATCTCACAGCTGCAGAATCCAACAACCAACAGCTTTGTATCGGACGAGCTCATGATAAGTTCTATCATCGCTGGCTTAACTTCTGCGTGGTATGATGTGAATGATCTTGGCCAAAGCCATGTCTTGGGTGGCCAAGTCCTGCTTTATCTGTGGTTGAAGCCTCAACGGAATCGCCTTCAGTATCAGCAAACTTTTATATTAGGGGCATTCGTCTACTGGTTGATGATCTCCGCTTTCGTAGTCGGTGATGCGAAAGGGTCATTTGATTACCATGAAAGTCTCCTGGTAACGATCCAATCTGTTGAAATGAGTCGAGATATGATCGATGACACCGACATAACTGAGGAAATGCGCAGAATTATTCCACATCCCTTGTGCGGATTCTCTATCAAGCTACTTGTTTCGATTGGAAAGGTTGGATCTTTATGCCGAATGTGCCACACCGACCAACAGCCTCGTCTCAAGGATGCACTGCTAGAGAAAGCCGCTTTCGTGGAAAAAGACTTGCTCGAACAACAACAAATCTCACAGACCAATTTTACAGATCCTAAAGATCCTCACACATCAGTTGATGAGATTCTCAGCGTAGGCGAGGCATATCGCTGCGCTGGATTACTGCAACTTTATGCCACCTATCCACAGCTACTTCAACGGCAAATAATAACTGCCTCAGATGGCTCGCTGGAGAAGGAGATGGAGGCGATGATTTTAAACTCACAAGGAGAATATACACGTGCACAACACGCCTGGTTCCGTGCGTTTGCCTTCCACATTTGTGGCATACTCTCTACTATTCCTGCTACCTCAAGCACTCGCGTACTGCAAGGTCTGCCTGTGATTATCGCAGCAACTTGGCTAGTAGACCCACTACCAGACACAACAGATCAGACTTCAAAGGCTCCTACCCTTGAGCATCCTCAACTACCATTGACCACGGCATCCAATTCAAAAGTAGTGTGGCGAGAGAAAGTAATGACTGGTTTAAAATCGCATGGTGCAAATGTCGGCCTAGAACAGGTCTCGAGGATCATCAACATCGTAGAGGAGATCTGGCGGTTGGATGATGAAGGAGGGAAGAAATGCGACTGGATGGTCGTTGTTGCCTCTAAAGGCATGCAGACGTTGTATGGGTGACTGAAGCAGACGTGGTCTCAAGAACGAGGTCTGCTTTGTCGGCCCGCTTTAGGATGTAAAAATTTCGTGCTGTCTATTGTTGTGCATATATTGAATTAAGTTTGAATTGATCTAAGAATGGTAAATTCAGCTCCAATCAATGGCCGCCACTACAACTCTCCATCAATGCCCCCTTTCGCTTCTTCGGCTAGTCAGATCCGAAGCTTCTTTGTATCAACTGCCACAACCTTCCCAGGTTCTGTGATAGTTCCATTCACAGGGCGGACTAATGCACCACAAGTTACCACGTACAGAACCTCCTTATCCTTCTTCCCCCTTCCGAAGACAGCCGCCGTATCCCCTGCAACAGCCAAGCTGTCAATAGCTCCGACAACCGTCCTTGTCTTCCCACTCTTACTTACCAACTCTACTGTGTTGCCTATATTTGTCGTAATCCACACCTGACCCTGATCATCAACCGCAAAGTCATCAACCGCGGTCTCAAGCCGCGCCACCAACTCAGGCCTCGCTCCACCAGCGAGCGTACCAGCAGATGTTATCTTAGCGCGGTACACCGCCTGCGCTGCGGTGTTGCTCCAATAGAGATACCCGTTCCGGATATGTATCCCATTGACACCGAGGGGAATCGAGCTATTCGCCGGCGGCGCAAGCTCGTCAAAGTCGAGCACCACGCCGTACCGACCCGTCGCCGCGTCAACCGCCCACACGGAACCAAGCACCGAATCAGCCACCAGCACAGTCTCCGTCCCCGGGATGCTCGTCAGCCCGTTTCCGAGGCCGGCTTCAGGGATGTCGGCCAGCTTCGAGATTTTGGGCCCTAGTCCGCCGCCTGTAGAGGAGGAGGAGGAGGAGCGGGTGAAGTCGACCTTCCAGACGCCGAACGTGCCCGGCGTGGGCGTCGAGGTCGCGATGCTATAGTTTCCCGTCGTGAGCACGAAGATGTCATGTGCGATCTCGGTGATGCCCGAGAGCGAGGTGCGGCCCGTGAAGCTGTGCAGCAGCGTGGCTTTGGAGGGCGAGGAGGGCGAGACTTCGTAGAGGTCTGGCTTGTCGAGGAAGGTGAGGAGGAGGTTGCCGTTTGATCGCGCGGCGATGTTCTCGATCCAAGAGCCTTGGTAGAATTGGTGGATTACGGTTGTTGGAAGGGGGAGCTTGGATGGTTGTTGGAAGGGAGCGGCCATAGGAAGAGAGAGAAGGCCTATGACGGCCATTAGGGAGGATCTATACTGCATACTGAAATTATGGATGCGTAAGACAACTCGATGATGCTGGCGAGGTCAGAGCAGGATGAGGTTCTCAATCCATCGCGAACATGCCTTCTTTTTAAACTTATCCTACACCCGACCCCTTGATGTGTTGCTTTCGAATCGAACTTCCCCAGCCTATCTTTTCTCTTCTAGCTAGTCACGTCCCTTTCGAATTCTCGCGCCTCACCACAGCATAACTCCATCTTACCATGCCCATGATGAGGAGCCTCGGCTGGTAGAAGCTGATATAATACTAGCCAGGCATCCCCTGGTTCTTAGCGTAGCCTCGACGTATAAGCATACCTCAAAACTTACCGCAAAAGGCAAATCAAACATGATTGGTCGATGTTCTGGCGTGGAATTTGGTATTCAAAGCACCGAGAAACGCGGTTCGCGTGGGCGCATTTGGCGAACTTTGCGAGGTGTTTGTCAGCTCAGAATTACCCTGTTAGGAAAGCCCCACATCGGGCTTACTATTATACTGGTTTTGAGTCCTTGAGCTCTGTTAGGACATATGGTCATGGAAATATCGGGGTGTGCGGCTGGAATGCGCGGAGTTCGCTCTGTATCTCCGTGAATGCGTTATGACGCATAATAGGAGTTGATTCCTTGATTGATATCTGTGGTATTTCGGGTCGGGGTCGGGTGTCTCGTGGTGGGAGGTTGAGAGTTTGCCGAAGGAATAACCGACCAAGGCAGTACACCTGTTCGTTAGCGTATGCTTCTTAGCTTAGCTGATAATTCTGTAAGCTTTCACCGAAACTTCAGGTATTGAGTATAAAATTAGATTATCTTAGAGTTTGGAGCAGAAGTTTACTATCTACATTATATTAGCCTGGGCTTCAAGTATTTTGAACGTTTACAAAGCCGTATTTTCCTACATAGTGCGCTTTATTGAGAACTAAACTCAGAGTCTGTTAAATAGGGCAAATTTCATGCATTAAGACAATACACCTATCCTCCAGACCTACGGTATAACTTTGACGGTATCTCAATCACGTGTCTATACTCGCTAGGGACACATATATCGGACAAGACGTCAGAGAATTCTTGAATAGAGCTCAAGCTTTTGTGGCCAAGTTTTTTCATTTTTAGATACTGCCAGGTGACGAAGCAACTGCCAGCTCAGGCGCACTGAGCACCAATAAGCTCTGTACAACCTCTAAAGCGCTCAGCTCAACGCCAAAGTCCGACTGCCCATCAAAGCCACCGGTATACCACTTCATCCCACAAGTTGAGCCCCCATTTCCACTACACGCTGCTGCAGCACCCTTCGCGCTAGTCTCAAGGAGGTCCAGGATAGTCTCCCTCACGCTCGGGACCAGGACCGCCGTCTTCCCCAACCAACGCGACAAGCTCGACTTGAAGCTCGTTTGGTCAGTCCCGCACGTTCCAGCAAGCTCGCATTTCCTCTCAAACATAACTCCTTGGGCCTCAGCTGTGGGACCAAAGAACGTACTCGTTGCAGCAGCAAGCAACCCCTTCACCCTCTCTTCCCACAATGCACTGCCGTTCGTGAAAGCAAACATCTGGGCCGCACCGTGCAAATAGCTCGCCACGTTATAGCTCCATTCGTCGCCACTCACACCCGAGCAGTTCCTCCCCTGGTCATCCCACGTACCATCATACACATGATATTCAGCGCTCACGAGCCTCACGCCTACCGACCAGTCCCAAATTTTTGTGGCCCACTCGGCATATGTTTGGTTGTTGGTGTAGCGCGCGAGTCGGGCAGCAGTCTGAAAGAATCCTCCGTTAGTAACGGCATTTTTGTAGTAGTAGCCAGACTTGCTGCTATCGTACTGCCATTTCAACCCGCCGTTGCAGGTCCCGCTGTCCAGATTCCAGCGGTGCGCGAAGAGGTTGAATGCGTTTGTGCTCAAAGCCAACCATGAATTCAAACATCCACCACTGCCGGAAGGCTTGCAAGGCAGAGCAGTGAAATTGTATTCCAGCGCTGTGAGAGCATTGTAGACCCAGTACATCTGGTCGTCGTTCGCTTCCCAGCCTGCTTGCTCTGGCGGAACGAAATCGTTGTTTGGGCCTATGTTCTCGGCGAGCGCGGTAAGGAGATCCGCTTGGTAGGTTGTGTCGTTGGTGTAAACTGTGTAATCAAGCAGGCCGTTCCAGCCGTTGCCAGAGAGCCACCAGAACCATGGCTGTGGTTGCTTGAAGTCGCCTACTGTCGAAGAGGCATCATGGTAGACGTATAATCCTTTGGCGACCTCGCTCGCCGCCGCCTTTATGGAATCTTCATTGTCTACATGAATCTCCAGCGCTGCTCCACACAAGGCAAATATCAGCCCAGCAAGCACAACAGGTAGCCGGTTCATTTTCTGTAACACTGAGGTTGAAGTTGAAGTTCGAGGCGGAAGGAAAGCATCGAAAGTCTTGTCAAGTGGCTCGAATCCAAAACTGAGATTTTAAACCAAGCAAACATCCATGAGGTCACATTGCGTTCTCAGCTCAAGTGAATGGCCTTTTGAAACATATTAACAGCCAAATCGGAAGGATGAACAGTGGAGTGTAAAAATGGAGGGTACCACTGCGTACACCATTTTGGCCTTCCACCAATCAGGATAGCCGAGATAGAGTTCACCAGCTCCTCTGCAGCCCGTGGCGCAATGACATGCAGGAGAAACCGATAGTATAAATATAGAGTTTCAGGTGGTCACATCGGCTTTTGGCACCGGGTTGACTACGGTGACAATGCAGGATGTTCTTCCGGTGATGAAAAATGGCGAAGACGTGGCTTGTGAACAGACTTTTGAATACACAACAACAGAACAGGCAAGTGAAACCAATAGTATACCGACCTCAAATCGCTGTACTATATACCACGCAATATAATATTGTTGATTTAAATACGTACTACGTCCCAAATCAGCAATATTACACTGTACCGTAGTATATCGTAGTATTACTACGTACTAACGGAAATAAAACTAAACCGGAAGAAGAAATAATACAACACAACGAGCCAATAAAACGCGTCAACGCGTTATACAATGCTAATACCAAATGCTGCTTTCTTAGTTAAGGATACCTATAATTTTTAGGCCAATTATAGCTTTCGCATCTCAGCTGACTTCGGATTAGCGCCGTATTTAGTACTACGGCCGTATAGTATCGTATTAGATATTCGTATTAACACCACGTGTTTTATAGAAATCTCATGTTAATACTAGCGTAGTATCAAAAAGTAGATAATATACGTACTAAGGCGTCGTAGGCCAAGACACCACAATACTATTGCTTTCACTGGTTCTCGCAGGCAGAGAATTACCATAGCGCAACGGCTACATCTTGATATAGCTTTAGCTTCAGATAATAGATCTATCTCAACTCGAACTCCTCGATAGGGAGGAGTCCTTTAGCGGCCATCTCAATCGCTTCACCATGCATGTGTTGGTGTAAATAGCACTCCCCAATGAACTGAGAGTATGACCCCTTTGGTCGAAGCACGCATGGAGCATTACTGCCATATAACAAAACTATATGATCACCGATTTGAGCGGCTCGTGGACAGATGCCGAATTCTCCATTCGGTGTGCAGAAAAACCGCTTGTTCCTGCTTCCGCGATGGGCCGCGTCATAGAAAATCGAGGGATTACCTGCCGATGCCTCTTTCTCCAGAACTTGCGCCAGGTCTGGCGTAGCACTAATTGTCTTCAGAGATGATAAGACTTCTACTAAGTAAGACAGGAAATCCAGGCGGAACTGAGACAAGTCCTGCGGAGGGCAATGCGACTCCCAATCGAGGCCAACAGTAAGTGTCATGGCAATATGAAGCAGGAGAGGATCGGCTGCATATGTGATCTTAGGAAGGTATTGCGATAGCCACTCCTGGAAGCGCTGCTTTAAGTGCTCAATTGTACGTTTGCCATATCCCTGTGCTGACACTGCGGTGTCCCTTATTACCCCACCGCACCATGACAGTGCGGAAATACGAACTCCTTCTGATATTAGGATTCTTTGCTTGTATTTTATGCGAAGTAAGGATGCTCCTGCTCTTCCCGAGGCGTACTTGTGCAGGATCTGAGTTGTGCGAGGCCGATCCCATCTAGGAACCCATGACGGCCAATTTTCGTCGATTACACAATCATGCTCAAGACTAGAAAGGAGGCCGAGATTTTGACAATGATCGAATGTCCTCACTGTAGCCTCTTCAAATACTTCAGCAACGGATTTGTTATAATCTGGTTGAATAAGTGGGCGAAGTTCAGAGACAGGTGGGAATGTCAGCATTGCATATACTCTGTCTCGCTGGTCGGAGCAGCGGAAAGAGCGGAAAATATCGAAAACACCAGATGTTGAGCTGTCGCGGCCAGCAGACTCAATCTGTAGAACAAGAGAGGCTTGGTATACATGACCGTAATATGCATTTGTGCACCTGCCACCCTCGCTCAAAGAGAAGAGAAGCCACCTCGCGACCAGGACGATATTCTTCCACGGTATCTCGCGCTCACCGCAGAAGACCGTACACTCATTGCCATATACTTCCTGAACGACCCAAAGCCTCTCAAACCAGGCTGCAGAGAAGAATATTTTAAGCGCTGACCAAACACTTGAAGTAGAATCTGGGGGCTCAGTTCTACCTATAAAATTCAATGCCAAGTTAAGGATTGGTTCTGTAGAGATAAATACATACTAGTGCTTTGAGAACTCTCGCGGCTAGCTATCTCATCTATCAGCCCGAATGCAGGCTGCATTTGCTCGGTTGCATCGCCCAACCATATGCATACTCTCTTTGCATTGCTATATATTCTACTCATTACTCTGACTTGTGAACCTTTCTCCGCAACATCATTCTGGTTGATGCATATCGCATCGGCCCAAACTAGTCGTGCTTTATCTTCGTGCCTGAGTCGGATCAAAGCGCGCTTGAGGTTTTGCGTCACCGTAATGATCTTGCCATCACAGCAGATATTAGCCTTGTTTGTCAGATCGCCCCACGCATATGATACTGCCTCATATTTTGACGATCTATCCAATTCTGTTTGATGTAAGGAACAGTCGATATCATCAGTTGCATGCCCAGGATACAGCTCCAGAAGTCTTATAAACTTGTTGGATGGCAGGGGCCTGTATTGATAGGTGCTGTAGCTTTCACGTGTATCAGTCATCTTATTAAAGAAACACAAGTATTAAATATGTTCAGCGCCTCTATTTCTCGTAGAAACCGAGCCTAAATTGGTTGCCTGTTGCCTCAGATTATAGCTAGCATCCGCACCGATTACCGAACGAATTGGATAATGAAATTGAGTGGTGTCACGTGTAACCTTATACTTTAAAATAGATGTTTAGCCGATAGTGCTTATCTAGAGGTTTCTAGGCTGCGCTACCACTAGTTGTAGCCACTTAAATCTTAGATTTCTCATGGCCCCTGTTCGAGGTTTGTGCAGAGCAGGTCACGTCAATGTTTTGGATCTGCTCTCCAACCTGGCACGCAAAATACAACAACCATGTTATAGATCTACCTGGTCCTCCGGAAGATACTCTCAAGCACTACCATCGTGCAGAAAACCGTGGCTATATTCGGCACGCCCTGGAAGTACTAACATCGATCGAAGCCGGAAATCACTTTCCCCCAACGCTCCTGCTCTAGGTGCTGATGATACTGGGCGTAGCATCAATATGAAGAGAGGATCAAACGCGAATTTTTTGCAGCGGCTGGGATACGCGGAGGGCTTATTACGCTTGGAGAGTTGAGAGGAAACAAAAAAACGTAGTATACTGGATGAATGGAATCAAGCACAATCCGAAACGCAAGATACAATATGCGATTAAAATGTATTCGTTTTTCGGAAGCCCTTGAGGCTCAAAGTCCCATGCTCCAAAGGCAAATACACAACAACCAAAGGGCGAAAGTCTTGGCGTCGAAGTGATTTTTTTGTGGCTTGCTTGATCGCTCAGCTACACCTGAGCCTGATTCGCACGACATTCATCATGATAAGGCACCCTCCTCAGCCTTGCCCAGTTTTATGAGTAGGTTATGTCAAAACTTTCATGCTAGGAGGTTTCGAGGATGCCGTCTCACGAATATCTTTATGATTGTGTATATGTACGTCACGCCACATGTCGCTCCCGAAGGCCAACCAGGGACCTCATGACGCCGTCAAATGATCGGCGATGCCAGTCTCAACCAAGTCACCGAGCAAGTAAACGGATTCGAGGTCCTTCTTACAATCATAAACCGCTCCAAGAGTCTCGCTCGATACGCTTGCTATACTTAATAGCCTATGACCCCGAGAAGAGCGAGGTTTTTGCGACTTTGAAGGAACACTCTCTAAACAACTTACCAGATTTCTGGGCTCTTTCCTATACTTGGGGAAAATCTGTGCAGGATGTTGAAGGAGAGGCCGCGCCATCTCAATTAACTCAACATCCGTTAAATTTCAGCATTCTTCCCAGTATCAAAGACTTTCATGCTCTCCAGTTTCCAGACGATAATATCGTCGGTTCCATCAGCGCCATCAACAAAAAATCTGCATTACCGCTAAATCTGACCTCGAATTTAGCTGAATTTCTGGTGTCCATACTAGAATGGTCTTCCAAGGATTCGGGAATGGGAGAACGAACCATATACCCGCTCTGGATAGACGCCATCTGCATTGATCAGAGGAGCAACGAAGAAAAATCGGCACAAATTCCTCTAATGGGGGATGTCTACGGGTCTGCCAGCAAGACAATACTATATCTTGGGAACCAAAATACAGACTTTGATTCGTTTCTATGGATGCATAAGACAATTCTACCTGCTATGAAGGAAATGAAGGCCCGATGCTCATCTAGCGAAGAGTTCAATTCTCTGCTACGTAAAGCACACCCCACCACAGTAGGCTTTTGGGAGAAGTACCTGACAATAAAATTAGAGGCGAGTGAGTGGGAGGGAAAGTGGAGAGCCTATAGTAGGTTTCTGAAGTCGCGTCAATGGTTTTATCGCGGCTGGGTTGTCCAGGAAGCGATTCTTTCGTCTGATATTATACCTCTCTGTTCTGGATCTTTCGATCTATCGTGGGACGAGATGGTTGAGCTTGTCACATTTCTCACAAATGCTTCATGGCAAATGCGCTTTATCTACGACTTTGGTGATAACCATGGTCCTGCTCTAGGATTGCTGGACATCGATGCGCTCCGGAAAACCTGTCGCTATTTTGACTCACGACTTGCTGTGAAGGGTAGCAGACCCTCAATGGATGATTGGAGCGGTCTTGTGCTGGGCGCTTTGGGTGCTGTGAGACGGAGAGAAACCACTATGCCAGAGGATCGGATCAATGCATTTCTAGGCTTAGCAGAGAGATTTCTACCAGAGGACCAACAGCAACGCTTTCCGACTGGCAATACCATTCGGTCGGTAAACGAGATTTATATTTCATTTGCAAAGTACTTCATAGAGGTCACCGGCAATCTTCGTCTACTAGCATATGTGGAAGATGACGCATGGTCAATCCAACTCGGGCTACCATCTTGGGTTCCCGACTTCTCCGCTAGAGCTGGAGCTGCATACCGCATGTCGTCAGCCGAGTATGATGCTTGCTGTCTTGATAGCTGGCGACAAGTCACGCCCAAATTTATGGGCAATGAACTTGTCACCCAAGGAGCCAAGCTCACTGTTCTACAGGGTGTATACAATCCTTGTGTTGTGGAGTCCTGGATGCAGATTCTCAATCAGCTTGGACCTTACTATGTCCACACAAACCAAGAGTCAGACGAAGCTCTCTGGCGTACGCTGATTCTAGATGAGGGGCCAGATGGAAGGGGGCCTCCAGCTGACCCTTATCTCGGACGAGGGTTTCGATGCTGGTACCAGTGTGATGCCGCTGAGATGTTAGCTAGAATATGGCGGGAAATCCCTGAAAACTTGCGGCCGCTGATCGATAGCGCTCTCTTATATGCAAGATCTCCTGAGCCTGAAAATTCTTTCTTGCCTACGGAGGACGAGATAAAGGCTCACTGCCTTCTCCATCAGGATGAACCTACTTTAGGACTTTCCAATGGCATTTGGTCCGAAAATCGCACTGGCCATCTCCTAGATCACGGTGTAGAGTATCTCCAACGCGCGCAGAAGACTGCCTCGTATAGAGGGATGTGTCTGACTAAGAATGGGCTCCTAGGAATGTGCGCACAGTCGTGCGAGCAAGGAGATGAGGTGTGGCTTCTTGCGGGCTCGAATGTGCCATGTATACTGCAGCCGAAGGAAGGAAATCGTGCGTACAAGTTTATGGGGGAGTGCTATCTTCATGGTGCTATGTCCGGGGAATTCGCGACTGAAGAGTTGGAGGAGGTTGTCACAACTATTCACATTGTGTAGAATAAGCATGCTCACTCCGTCTAACGAGCAAAATCACAACAAGGAATTTCTTCAGTTTCCAAATAACGAGTGATGTTCTTCATGGAAGAGTATACGATCTGCCGCACATTGGCTAAAAGCTAGTCTAACTCTCGCGGTAGATGCTGTCACGGGTTAGCGAATCAATACCGTCAAATGGTGTGACGAACTCCTATGTCTCAATTATCTGCAGCCTTATTTCTTAGCTGAGACAGCGACATTAATCCCGCCTTTCTTGTAGGCGTGCCACAAACGTCCCTTCCAGCCATAGGCTCTCCATGAATTTCATCCACCAAAAGTGTTAAAGGTATATCGCAACCACTTTTCCTAATGTTTTCATGCCAAATTCATGATGGCCTGTTATTATCCAAATGGGCAACTTGCGGATGGGCTTAAGCCCTGTAATGGGACTACAGGGGTTTCGCATTGTTGCCGTACAGGAGATATATGTATAACAAATTGACTCTGTTTCTCAACTGGATTGAATGTTCTGGTACGACGCGGCTGCACCAACAAAACCTTCAACAGTACACAATGCCCTCAGCAGTGCATTGCAGGTGCGTGATTGGCCTGAGATTCGAGATTCAATCCAGCTAAGCATTAGCCCTAACTTGGTGGTCTCATGGGTGATAAGTATCGTTCTGTGGATGTTGTGTTCACTCCGTGTGACACGTATACCTCTTTCTGTTGTGAACAAGACCAAGCGGCGCGTAATTGCTGTTCGACTGGCACAGACACCGTGCGAATTCCCGCTGGATCGGCCATCCTGCCACTAGATGCTGGTGAAGGGCCATCCATAGGAACAGCGGCCATCAGCAAAGTGACTGCAACTACCACCATAACCCCGTCACCGATTACTTGCATTCGAGAGGCTTTGGCGATAACAGCAGCACCTAGCGCTAATAGCTGCAATACAGAGAGGAATGCAACAATAGGCGTTGGGGCTGCTTTAGGGTGTATGGCATTGGGGTCAAGCTTTCTTGCATATAAATGGTGGAGGGCGGTAAGGTGGAATGAGATCAATAGAGGCCTATTTTGATGAGCAAGCCTAACTTATGAGATATAGCACATCTTTCATCAGAATTCTGCTTTGGAAATGAAAAATGGAAAATATAGTGCATGTAATTGTCAGAAAACAGAACGGCAATGCGCACTACTTTGCAACTAGTAGTTACAAAGCAATAAACATAGCTACCATCTGCTATCAATTTATTTCGTACCTCTACTCACACGCAGCAGCTTTGCAAGCAGTGTTCGTTTGGGTTCAACGCATCAGTACTCTTCTTGAAACCCAAGCCAAAGGGGAAAGGCTGCGATGATTTTGCAACGTTATCCCGCAACAAATGACTTCCTTAACTCTATATAAATGCAAGAAAAGTAAATCCGAGGTCAGCCAGAACTGAATCGTGGACAGAAATGGTGAAGAGGGTATTGCGTTGTTACTGTACTTGTCAGGGCAAGAATTGCCAGTAAGTGCTGCAAGAGAAAAAGCCCATAAAATAAGGTTATTGAGACGCCAAGCTCTCTGCGCCTGGGAATTAAGGTTGTGGCGCTGGCTTTGGCACCTGAGCCGATGAATATCCGGTGAGATGAAACAACTGAAATCTTGTTGACAGTATAAATGCATCCTTTTTGAGTATACGAAGTACAGTAGACTGCTTCATCATTCTGAAAATCAATGATCCTAAGACCATCCACAGTCAAAGTACGAGCGGGCCTTAATTCATGGAGCCTGAGAGAGTAGTGCAGATGTTGGCTCTATCAGTATCTGAGTTCAAGATTCAAGATTTGCCAGTGTCTTCTTCCTCATCTTGAGATATTTTTTCGAAGCATGGCCCAGGTCCTCGGACAAAATAATGACATTAGTAATAAGTTGTGAACGCGTCTGGTTGTCACATTACTCGAAGACAAGGGTTACTCGGCTTGACCACATGCTCGATATCATCCTTACAGTCGAGTACGAGCAACTGCAACTGCGAAACCCATTCTACCCTGTTACGCCCCTCGTTAAGCCGGTCCCATCCCCCAAGTAGATCCATCGCCGGACAATGGTTGGTACCTGCACAAAGATGAAGCTTGGAATGACAAAGAATGCTTGAAAGACAAAAGATGGGGAAGGAGGAGAAGCTCGCTCGTGTATCAACACTGTAAAGTGGTATATCCACTCCACCATATCCACCGCACAGCCACAGCGATCCGAGTTTCCCCCTCTCATGTCCATTTGTCCCTCGTCCCCTCGTCAGCTGAAACGAACCTCCCTCCCTCCTGAGGGTCCAATCAGCGTCATGGTAGACAAGGGGGCAGGGCAACCATCGTCATCCTGACTTGCGTATGCCATTGACTTCCCGGGTCAAGGGTCACTTGGCGTACTGTAAAGGCAGGAGAGTGAAGAAAAGAGACTTTGCAAAATGGGTTATATGGTGGATATACTTGGTCTTGGCTGGGCCTCGCCTACTGATTATTGATACCGAGATGGAATCCAACATTTCATTTACTGTGCACTATTACATAACAAGCAATATACTTTAATAGAGTACAATCAGTAAGTAATAGCACCAACCCGAGCCTGCGCGTTTGTTTTGCCTCCCAGATCGACAAGTCGACTGCGGGTGCTGTGGATGCCCCTGCCGTAGGCGCCGAACCTCCCGACCTTCCCCCCCCCTGGCCGCTAAAACCTGCAGACTAGAGGAACCGACTTTCCAAAAGGTCATCGTCACAACTTTTCAAAACATTCATACAGCAGCACCCAAGACTTTGCGCTGACGCGATCACGCTCTGCTAAATAACTAAGACACAGTCATCCTGACTTGACGGTTCAGCTCACATCCACTCGACAGCTGAAGAGTCCCTTTGTACAAAACACAACATAAGGCAGAAACCCCGCGTCGGGCTGTGACAGCATCCCCAAACAACCAAGTGATGGATAACAGTAGCGGGATACGGAGGAGAGACACCACCAAGGGTCCTCCTCTGAGAATCCTGTCTTTAGGTAAGCCGTTTGATTTGATGAACCTACGAAATGTCTGCTAACAATTTGGCAGATGGAGGTGGCGTGCGGGGTTATTCGATGCTCATCATCATACAAGAATTGATGCACAGAACCTATGTCGAGATTGAAGGGAAGGCGCCGAGGAGAGACCAAATACCTAAGCCATGCGATCACTTCGATCTCATCTGCGGGACCGGAACCGGCGGTCTGATTGCCATTATGCTGGGCAGGCTGCGTCTGGACCTGGAGACGTGTAAAGAAGTGTATGTTCGCATGACGAGGAAGGTTTTCGAAACAGATAAGACGATTGCCGGGATACCATACCGGTCGACGTTATTCAAAGCTTCGAAACTGGAAGAAGCGATAAAAGAGTGCGTGAGAGAACACACGATTTTTGAGCGGGAGGGGAACGACGGCGAGGAGTTTGACGGTTTGAATGCAAGCCCGGTCAGTCCGATGAGTGCCAAATCAGTGCCACAGAGGCATTCCAGCAATGCAAGCGTAATGAGCTTTAGCGCAAGAAGCCCCGCGAGCTACCAAAGTAGCCGACCTTATATGGCTATGCGTTGGGGCGATCCAAATGCCCTGCTGTACGACAGAAGAGAAAACCGAACAAAAACGTAAGTTCCTTTTGTGTAAACTCACAGATCCCGACTGACCAAAGCAGTGCGGTTACGGCAGTATACAAAGGCACGACAAAAAGGGGAACCGAGCCCGCCTTCCTACGTTCCTACGATTCAAGAAAAGAGCCCAGCCCAGAATACAATTGCACGATTTGGCAAGCCGGTCGAGCAACTTCGGCCACGGGGTTGGCATTCAAGCCGATTACAGTCGGGCAATCGGTCTTTATCGACGAAGGAGCAGGCCAATACAATCCCGCTCCATTTGTGCTTGACGAGGCTTGCGTGAATGAGTGGCCGGGGAGAGAAGTCGGTGTATTCGTTAGCATCGGCACAGGAAAGCGCCCAGGAGGAAGCGACCAAAATCAGCATCTTTGGTACGAGGGCTTTATGGGAGAATTCGCCGAAGCACGACGGCGACTCATTGCGAAAATCGAGGGCTGCGAAGAAACGCATCAGTACATGAAGAAAGATGGTCTTAGCAAACGTGGCGTGAACATAGAGAATTACTATCGTCTCAACGTTGAGGTTGGCGTCGGAGAATTCGGGATGAACGAATGGCATCGTCTCGCAGATATCAGTACTGGAACCAGACGCTATCTGGGGAAAACGGAAGTGAAAAAGATGAACGACGATGCGGCGCATAAGCTGGGGAAAATTTTCTTCGCCGTCAAGCGACAGGAAAGGGAGAACAGTCTTGCTACTTTGGATAACAGACCACTAAGCATTTATAAGACGCTTCCTGATGTGCCCGAAGCGCATCCCCTTGCCATAGAACTACCAGCTGAAGTCCCACCCCAACCACCACGCAGTCCGCCTCCTCGCCCATCCTATGAGAGCGGCCACCACGATACGCTCGAAGTCCCTGGGCAACACCAGAAAACACCATCCCCACGGTCCTCTTCCGAGGCCGACATCGATAACGACAGGCTGGTCATCCACAGCCCAACGCCCTCTCAATACCGCACAGCCGGAGGAGCAGACAAGATCGCAATCGTGAGCTCGGACGAGATGCCAGCACCGAAACACCCTCCCCCCCGAATTCCACTCCCTACGGGAAGAGTGGAGCCACCGCCCCTACCTCCCAAAACTCCGATAGCAGGAGAACCAGCAAATGCAGGTAGAGGACGACCACCTTTGCCCTATCCAATCGACGACGGGCCACCGCCAGCTGTGAACATGGCACGAAAACCAGATTATAGAGGCAAATAACCATGCGTTGATTTGATGGGCGGGCGTCAGGAACGGGAATATCTAATGAGACATGGAGTTTAATGATGCTTATGATACCTTTGATACCAGGATTGTTCGAAGATTAATTGTAACTAGATACAAAATGACAATATTTTCTTTCCGAGGCTAGCCTTATTGATTTGGCTTGTCAAGCATGCTAAAAGGGGCCTCGCTTACCTCTATCTGTTTACCCCTGATCTGGATTCATGACCCGTAATACTCCAGCAACAACGACGAGCCGTTAAAACCTCATATCCAAGAAATCAAACGTCCGAATTGCCGCGCTCAATCTCGAGATTAGCCCTTTCGTTTTGGCAAGCGAAGAACGAAACTCCCTAGCCAAATCTTCCACGGGCACCCGCGAATCATAAAACACGTCCACGACCCATAAGCAACATCGCAAATATTGCAACATGCCAACACACCGCTCACCCAGGCGCGCCCTCACCTTATCCTTCCGTTTGCTCCAGCCTACCCTCTATTTCCTGGATACTTTCCGCCTCTTGACCCGAAAGAGCGGGATATCACGGGGATAAGCACTAGGGTTTCGCTTATTTCAGGGGTAGGTAAGTTAGGAAGGAAAGAAGGAAGGCGTGGCGATGTGATGGGATGTGATGTCGATGAGCTTCGTGGCTTCTGCCTCCCAAGCTTGGAGGAAGGGAGGAGGGTTGGGATACTTTTTGGGATGGGGGTGTTTATTGATTGTATGGCCTTATTGTCTTTTTTTTTTTTTTTGGCTCGGATTTCGAAATAAGATGATATCCGGGTGGGATGTGATGTTTGATATCATTATTATCTGTGAATCAACACGGTCTGATAGAACATCGACATGTGATAGTTTTGAAGAGGGGGGATGGGGGGAGTATTTAAATTAAGTAGTAGATCCTTTTTGAATTCGCTAGTTCCATATTTTTGAGGTCCCTTTCAGGTATAAATCTTCGGGCATAGGATTTCCTTCAATCCTGATATTTCTCTTCTGGTCAACCAGGCCGGGTACTTGACAGCATAATGAATTATAAAACGGCCTCTTTTATCTCTAGCTTCAGACGAAGGCATCCCAAGTTCTGGGTAGGAGTCATGAGACCCTGGCTGAGTCGGGTTCTTCTTTTCGATGTCCAATAGCTTACCATCGATCGTGAAGACCGAGGCCTTCCAGCCACATAACGACTCAAAGAGGCTGAGCTCGATGGTCATATGGAGATCGTCGCCATCTCTGGTAAATACCGGATGAGGCTTCTAAAAGTAAATTTGCGTTAGTAGGTGTACAGATATTGTTTTGGCTTCATTTACTAACCTCATCAATGATCAAATGCAGATCTTCTTTTGAATCACCAACATCCCGGAAAATGACCCTGGTACCTTTCTTAAAGCCGGGTTTGATGGCTAACCCTGTGTTATCTTTATAGGGAGTCATCTGCACGGCATCTCGATCAAATTTCTTCCATCTGACTTTCTTCATTTTCTGGGTACCTTCGAACAACTGCTCAAGCGTCAACTGAACAGTTCGCTCTATAGCGGTGACACCTGGTGTGTGTAGCCGAGAAGGGTGAGGCTTTATTCCTTCTCTATCACGATTCTCAGCACTATTCGAATCTCCCATTCCTCCTTGGCCATGAAGGAAGTCAGCAAATATTGCCTCCCGGTTTGAGAATGAGAATTCCTCCCCAGACTCAGCGCCTGGTGGGACTTGGTAGCCTTTTGTTCTATCGTGGCTGGAGGAGTTTGAATTTGGTGTTGGATATTTGTCAGATGGCGCAGGTACAAATGGGTTCCTTATCTCTAGATCGTATCCTCTTGCAGAGTATCCTGGGTAATGCGTTGCTGTGCCTCGATTGCCCCTGGAGTCAACATATTGGCTATCCTGTGAATTAATATAGCAAGTTGCTCTCGAGTAATCATAAGGATTATCCTCCAAGTCGATGTGAGGGCTTTTCTCGGTAGGAGATGGAGGGGGGACTTCTATGTCCCTGAAGATCTCTTTAACGCGCCTGAGCCTATACATATAATCCTGTGCAAATCGGTCGCAGTCTCGGGGAGTCTCTTTTCTGCTGACTGTTTCATATTTTGGTGATTCTGATTTCGTTATATCTGCTGTGTCAGAGTTGTAATGTTCATCGCCCAACGCACCTTTTCTAGGAAAAGCTTGTCTTGATCCGCCTTGCGTTCTATTGGCATCTATATTTGAGACTGAATCCGATGGTAAAAACACATTGATAGACTGAGCTGGTGTGGAATCTTCTGATTGATCAGAATTTCCGGGCGGCATAGACTCGTCTCTTTGGTCCTCTTGACCCAACTCTTTGAGGGAGAAGACCTTGAATTTGGACTGTATATCTCGCTGAACTGGCGTCCCATCTTTTATAATTTGATTTTCTTCCTTGCTTTCCTCGGCACGCTCAGCAGTAGACCGCAGAGCTCGGCGCCTCGTTGACGGCGTGCCAGGTTCGGGTTGCTTTACATCCTGTGAGACACTCCAACTTCCTGCTTTTTCGGCCTTCAGGTTTCCTAGCTTTGTAGAATTGCTAGGGCTTCCATTTCTTAGCGACAGATCTTCATGCAAACCACCAGACTCAATGATGGCCATCAACCTGGCTTTGATCCAGTGCTTATGGCCTTCGAGCTCCACCTTTGTAAAACCATCATCCACCAGCTCACTCTTGAATAAGTTCCACTGAGCTTCTGCTTCATCCGCGTCATCGTCCGCCATGGTGAGAACAGTTTCCTCTCTTCTTCCAGCTCGCACATCCTCAATCAATTGATCTAGCTTCTTTTCGATCCGGCCTAGCGACCCAGTGCCCAGCGTAGTCAAAAACAGAGTCAATGATGAAGTATGGCTCATGATCTTCTCCCTAATCTCCGGCAGCTTCGTTGTACCCCACTTCAGTCGGTCCCAGGTCCGCTTGCTGGCCGTTCCGAGGGAGTTGTATTTGGCCAGCAGCTTATTCAATTGCTGGAGCGCGCCATTGCAGTTCTGCGCTAGCACTCCCAATTCCTTCTTCTTGGCTGCACCCGTCCGATTCAAGATGGAGTCGGGATTTTCGATCTCATCCTCGAGCTCTTTGAGTACCGTGTGGAGAGAAATGACTAGTGCGAACAGGCGTCAGTATATCTAGACTGACAGCGGAACACGTATGGTTGAGATACGGGGAAAATGACCTTACCTTCTTGAGAAACTTCTGCAAACGCCTCGCCGGCTTCTTTACCTAACGGTCCACTGCGATTAGTCTGGTTCTCGATAACTGGCGTAGCTTTATTATGGGAGGGACGTACATGATTTATATACTGACCATGCAAACCGGCCTACGGCAAAGAGATCTCCTACTGAAAAGCCAAAGGACATTGGGGCAATGATGAAATATTCGAAGTCTTTCAGTCTCCTTCATCAAAAGTAAGAGGGAACCGTGCGTTAAAACATTTGCAAAAAGCCTGGAGCGCCTGGAGAAGTTGCTCATGCAAGGCTGAAGGCTATGTTGACATCCTTGCTCCCATAAATTGTGCCGCGGCCAATGCCATACTGTTTATCTAACTGTCTTAGGCTTTGAATCGCCGATTTCGACACTTAGGTAAAAGAGGTGCATGAAAGAGATGGGAAAGAAGCGGTTGCCCTCCAAATTGCGGCAAGCGATTTCCCTTGAGCATCACCAACCACAACATGCTCCTTCTAAATCCTAGAAATGCCGTTTTCTCACTCAAGCACAGCCTGATTTGAAACGGGAAAACTCGTCGTAACTGAAAATAGCTGGTGCTCTAAAACGTTCTCATGGACCTTAGCGGATTTTAGTGGCTATGTATGACTTGCAACATGAAATGAGCAAAGTTCGGTTGCGTTTTTACCTTGGTAGATTGCTGGAATTCGGCTGCGAGCATCGAATTTAGAGGTGTTGGGTGAGGAGATTGTATATAATCAGCTACAGCTCGTTGCGTTGAGGATACCACCCCGGCATGCAAATTAGCCTTCTTTTCTGGCTGGTTTTTATTAAAACATTGTGTAGAGCAGGGCGTTAAGGGAGATTTCTAGTTATTCTGACCATGAAGTGGTATTGATATGAGTACGGAGCTGGATAAAAATTATTGGTATTACTCTATCCTATCCTATCTTGTTCTTTTAGTGGCTTTGAAGTTCATCCTTCTAATCAATCTTCTCCTCGGCCACATAATGCAGGTAAGCACCAAGTAGCTTGATACCCTCGATGTAATTCTTCTTATCCAGTTTCTCGTTGATCGAGTGTGCTGCGTCTGTTGAGCTGCCCATTGGAAGTAGGAGTACGTTCTTCTTGGTTGCTTGCTCAAAGGTTAATGTTACTGGAATACTGTTCCTAGTTAGTAGATCATGCGACGTGTAAGAAGAATAGAAACTTGCCTTCCACCCTCGCGCGTCAGATCGGGCTTCACACCCCAAACCCTCTCCACGGCCTTCCCAGCCGCGGAGAAGTTCCAATGGTTTGGGCTAGCAACCCACCACTTCCCACTGTGCTGCAGAGTCGTCTTTATTGAATTTTTGCTCTTCAGCTTTGCGAACTGCTCATCCACATATTTATATACAAGTCTGTCGACGTCGTCAAGCTCCATGTTGGGCACGGTACGAATAGAGAACTTGCCAATGACCTTGGCAGGGATGACAGTCTTAGCGCCTGGCTGGTAAAACGCACCTTCGATGCCGTGAACAGAGAGGGAGGGGTAGCGCCATCGAGCCATGAGCGTGCTCTCCTTATCAGGGTAGATGGTTGTTGTGCTGCCGAGGGACTCGTGGAGGTTGTCCATTGTGAATGCGATGTCGCCATAGAGGGATTTCTCTTCCTCAGTAAGTGGAGCGACTAGCTCGGCTAGGCCTGGAATTTGGATCTTCCCATCTGTGTCGACGAGACTGGCGAGGACGCGCACTAAGTCCGTCATGGGTTCTTGAGCTGTGCCGCCAAATACGCCACTGTGGAGATCCTGTCCTGGACCTGAAATCTCAATGGAATAGTAACTACAGCCTCTCAAACCATATGTTAAGCACGGTTTCTCAGTCCCCAGCCAGTAGTTATCGGATATGCAAACCGCGTCTGCGTCCTTGAAATACTTGTCCGCCTCCGCCAAAATGAAATCATCCAACCCCTCAGACCCGAACTCCTCCATGCCCTCAAAGCACATGAGTAAATTGACTGGAAACTCAACCCCGATCTTCTGATGGGCCTCAATAGCATTCAGCCAGCCCAGAACCGGCCCTTTATCATCTGTGCTCCCGCGCCCAAACATACGTCCCTTGTCGTCAACGGTCAGATCAAAGGGCTCCGTCGCCCAGCCATCCTCCTTCAGCGCGGGCTGCACATCATAATGTCCATACACCAGTATCGTGCGCTTCTTGGGGTCGTTGCCGTAGCGTCCTACAATGACGGGAGGGAGCTCGAGATGTTCTCTACCAGGCTGCTTTCCTAAAGCGCGCTTCTCGGCAGAGGCACCGAGGGCAATGAGTTGGTCATAGAGGAAGTCGCCCATGCGGAAGACGTCGGGACGGCGCTCGTCGTCGGCGGAGACGGAGGGGATAGCGACTGCAGCGCGGAGACGCTCGATGAAATGGTCGCTCATGTCATCCACCTGCTTGAAGAAGCTATCTAACTGCGGAGCCATCTTGGTCTTTCGAGCTTGATGAGTACGAATAGCTTCGGTGAGGTAGGTTCGTTGAATTTGAGGAGAAGATCCTGCTCTAGAGAGAATTGATTGAGATATCTGAGGCCTGGAAAGATACTTTGAAGGTGGAAAGAATTGAGAAAGGAATGAAGTCTGTCTAAAGACTCTTGAGCAGGACATCAAGGAACACAAACTAGGCTAATGTGGCAGGAGGGAGGGGTCGCATCTCGTCCAGGTGGGGTGTTAGAACTTTCGCACGTGAGCGGCTACCAACGGCTATACTTTCCTTGTTCAAGCCTAGTCTAGTCAAGCTTGGAAGCTACCGGATCCCTGCAGTCCAAAATATTTCAGCCTTGTTGACCTTGTCCTGATTCAAGCCAATCCAATACCACCAAACAACCCTATTGCACCCCCCATCCCATACCCTCAAGCACCCGCCGAGACAAGCTCATAATGTCCTCAACAACAGCAATCGAATCCCTCCCCTACATCGACAGCGAGCCCACCGCCCTCGAACGCAGCGCAGCACAATCCCTCATCGACGCCGAACTATCGCTCGCGCAACCCTCCGAACCTCTAACACACCCCTCCCTTCCTGACCTCCCACCGCAGAACCCCTCACCGTACATACAAGCCGAGCTATCGCGGATCTCGCGCGGCGAAAAGCTACAAGCCATCGACGCGAAGCGGTACGAGGAGCTCGACCCGCCAGCCGAGAAGAAGAAGAAGAAGAAGGGCCGCGGGAAGGCGAAAGCGGGCGCCGACGACGACGAGGAGGAGGAGGAGGAATGGCGGAGCGTGTTAAGGAAGGCATACACGAACCTGACGTACCTGAGGGGGCGGGAGACGAACCTGCATTTGCTGGATGAGTTTGGGAAGAATGGCTGGCTGATAAGTAATTCGGTGCTCGAGGATGAGCTTAGGGCGATAGAAAGCGAGCTGAAGCAGAGGAAGGAGGAGATCGACCGGATTGTGGTGGAGAGGCAAGGCGCGCAGCAGAATGTGGCGGGGGAGATGAGGGGTCTCGAAGAGGGGTGGAAGAGAGGCGTCGGGAAGGTGCTGGAGGTTGAGGTTGCTGCGGAGGGGGTGAGGAGGGAGGTTTTGGAGAGGAGAAGAGAGGGTGTGCGGTGAGCGTGAGACGAAAGTTGATGTGGATAAGGCCATCTCCGCTGAGGAACTATATCGGAAAATCCCGTACAGACTGGGATATGTTATGATAAGGGACAGCGGACCACAACCCAGAAACGCCATGTAGTATAGACGAAAACTAGTTAAGGGATAAATAGTAGAGACAAGTATGTGAGAACTCTCAATTATCTCATTGTGTCAATTACAATGAACCTGGTTACCAATGCTTCACAGAGTCTAAAATTAATCAGTTGAGGGTTTCATTGCCATGGCTATAATAAGTGGGAGGACTGTAAGGAAGAGAATCTAAGGGTCGCGTCGCTATTGAATACAGCCTTGAATAAGGGTAATCTCAGTCTGTTTTTCGCACCCACGCGAAAAAGTAGGTATCGAGCCTCTCAAAGCCAAATTTCTCCAGTCACAAACGAAAGACAACCTTGAACGCCTGAAGCCAAACAACTCAATTTCCCCAGCATGCCTCCATCATTCATCAGCTCACTTCTTTTGCAAAGGGTCAATATCCTCAACTCCGGTCTCGTATTTCGTTCTTCTCATGATACTCTCCACGGGCCCAAGCAGTCTTTGGAAACCATCTTTTCCGAGAGTGGCGACCTTGACTTCTGTCTTGCTAATCACGCTTGCAGCTCTTGGGGCGTCATTCAACAAGGCTAACTCTCCAAAATAATCGCCCTTCTTATAGTGCATCACAGCATTTTCTGTGCCAGCCTTGTACGCCTCGGCTTCACCGCTCTCTAGAAGATAGAATGCCTCGCCAGCATCACCCTCTTTGATAATTGTTGTTCCGGCAGGATACTTTTGAGTCTCCAGGGCATCGGCAACCTTTGATCTTTCGTACTTATCTAATGTTGATAAAAGTGGAACCTCTTCAAGGAAGCTTTCGTACAGACGGCGGCGTTGGAAGGTGGAGTCCATGAGGATGCGACGGAATGTGATACGGTCAAGTGCCCAGAGAGTGCTTCCACTTTCCGCAGACATGACGGTCGCAGCTCTGGGAGCTCCATACATGAGAGCCAACTCTCCAAAAGATCCACCAGGCTCAATTGTAGCAACCTTATCGCCAAGTCCATCAAGCCCCGGTTGTAAAGAACCAGCTTCGTGCTTGTAAACATCAAAAGTTCCCTTCTCCACTACGTAAAAGAAATCTCCTTGATCTCCTTGAGTGATGACCTGGTATTATAGTCAATACAGCTTCGTCAAGAGAATTCCGTAAACGTACCTTAATACCCTTGGCTGGAATAGGTTTCTCTACCAATGCACCGAGTACTTGATTACTTTGTTCATCATCCAAATGACTGAAAAGGAAATTGTTGGAGATTGAATTCTTCAGCCGCTCAAGTTGTTCTGGTGTCTTTTGGTGGAACGGTGGAGTCCAGTTGTCGTTTGAGGCAGCGGTTGGGTTCAATGATTCTGCGGAAACAGACGTACGTCGTCCCATCCCATAATGTGCTGGGAAACCTTCCCCACTTGGAGCCTTCCACGATGACGGCGGTCCTCCGGCAGCATCTCCTCCAAAAGCCCCAAATGTGGTGTTATCTTTGAAACTGAAGCTTGGGGTTGTAGGCGAGGTAATTGTATCATTCTCATCTTCTTCCGTCACCTTATGGATAGCTCCCGGGCTAGATCCTAGTATGTCAGCTCCTCCAGGTTGGACGCCGAAGGGATTGAAGCTTGCGCCTGGACGGCCTGGGAATGTGCTGCCCGACATGGCTTGTTTTGTGGGATTGCTTGTTGATTTGGATAAGGAGAGTGTTCGCTCGAATTCGAGACGTTGATTGAAGTGGTTGGCACAGAACTGAAGGATATCTGAAGGCTGTGCCTTGATGATAGCACTCTTTAATAACTCAATCTCGTTTGTATATGCAGGTGGGAGGGACATTCGAAACTTGGTCGTTTGTAGCGCTAATTGAATGGTCCCAGGGATGCTGCGTGTGAGGTATTATATCACTAGTATGCTAATCAGTGAATGATTCAGGGATAATTTGATCCACCACTGATGCTTCCCGAGGTAACGCAGGACTTACTTTGCTATGTGCCAGCTGGAGGTCTGCCTGTTCTATTGTTTTTTGCTGTTTTTTTTGTTGTTTACTGATGATAGCTGGTATAAAAGGGTGAAGGTGGTGTGGCGAAGGATTGATTGATTGACAGGATGTGGATGTTTGGTGTGGATGTGGATGTGGATGTGGATGTGGGAAGCTGTCTCGATGAGGGGAGGGGAAAGATTTCGCTAAGAGTTGAGAGTACTTGGGTAGTTGGACGTGGGGAGGGGGAACAAGGGCAAATGGTGGACAGTGCTTTTTTCAGAGAGTGGTCGCAGTACGCAGGACGAGCTTCGGGATTGGATGGAAGCGGCGATCGAAGCTTTGGAATCTTCCGCTAAGTCTTCTAGAAGCCGTCTAGAAGCAATTAAATCTTTCAAAACCTCTGGGAGGAACACGGCAAAGCGGTCAGCAGCCCATTATCACAGTGCCAACAGAACTAATCATTACCTATGCTTGACTGTTCGACCTCACAGTCCTTAAATAATATGCACACTTATCGGCGGCTAACCCAAGACCCAACCCAGCCGATATATATTGCAAGTCGAGTATTGGCTCACGGAATGTGTTGGATGGCCAGTTCGCAAGCACTTCCCAGAAGCCGAAGAAGCTTACTCCTGCCTGCGCAATGAAGTAAACGTTTCCTGGGATTGTAGAGCTGGTTCCGTGGCGTCTGTTATGCGGCGGCGCTCTAGCGGACTGCTGCTGCTTGGTAAAGGGAGGGTGGCCGCAGGTGAATTCAAGACTGAAGAATGCTGGATCAGGCACAAAGAGATAGTCACGCCGCCCGGCAATGTAGACAGCCTTCAATGCCAGATGATCGATTGAGATATGCTTCTGGTGCAAAGCAGAAGCCTATTTTAATAGTGATGAAGGGGTTTTTGAAAGGAAAAATACGCTTCAAGACGAAAATTACCTAAACGTCGCACAACAAAGAGAGTATGTAATTCAGCTCCTCTCCGAGTCAATTGTCTTTGCAGGTCAACACTGTCTCGGGAGGCGAAATTATAGATAAACTAGATCTCCTTTCCCGCCCAAATAGTTAATTTTTCAGATCATGCTAGTCGTGTATCACCATATGGGGCAAAGTGGAAATGAAGCCTAAGCCTAAGCCTAACATCTCACATTAAGATCCCAGACTCAAGCCCATCCAGCCTCATAGTGACTTCCTACAAAGACTATGCTAAGCCTGTATAAAACACACATCTACGCTGCAGATGCGACATGATAGGGAGGGATCAGTTTCTTTGTACGAAAGGTTGGGGCATATGCTAATGAGATTCTGCTGTTGACTGAAGCTCTAACCCTGCCCCCCAACAAACGTCATATTCCTGCGCCGAGGGCGGCATGCATTCGTCAACCTGTCCCTCAGGCTTCTACCTAAAACGTTGATGCGGTTTATGTGTATTGCTTGCTCTAGCGAAGAGGAAACATAGACAAACTGTTGAGTGTGCAGTAATATATGGGTAGGGGTCTTGTGTCTATCAAGACATCAATCAGCAGGCAAGTTGATCGTATCAAGAATTACAGTAGTTAAACCTATTTGTGTAGTCAAAAGTTGAAACAGCCGAGTTCGATGGTCCGGACCCCCAAATTACAGGGGAGCTTAAGCTGAAGAGAAAGAGAGAGAGAGAAAGAGCTCTCTGCTTATCCTAGCGCGAACACCCGCCACCTTCATTTTCCTCCACCACCAACCACCAACTCCATCTGCAAGCATCAATTGCAACGAACCCCGTACCCACCCATCGCACACACAATCAATTATTGCTGTGAGTTCCAATTCCCTCTCAATCGCATATTTATCCTCCCTACTTTGCGAACAACCGCAATCGCCAATCACTAACAACCGCTTCGCAGAGTGATACCCCACGATCTGTCACATTCTTACCATCGTCATCGATTCCTCATAGAATCCCACCGAAACTTTCGCATACGACTTGTCCTCAACATCAGCCCAGCTACCTCCTCCGATCGCACTCGCTATCTGAGATCCCATTCGAATTCAATACAAGCTCAATTCTTCGAAATCTGAATCCTAGCCACCAAAAAGCGCACTTAGTCAACACATCGACCACTTGTCAAGACATTTCAAAATTAAAATGGGTAGCTTCGTATTCAAGTGGTAAGCCTGGAAATTCCTGTGTTCTGTCACCGTCGTTCCCGCGTATTGCTTCGGCGGATCGTCTGGCCTACTCTGTGGGAGTCGCATTCTTTCTATGCGCTCTATCGCATTCTGTAGCCGCTAATTCGGGCCCAAGACATCCATCTGTCTATACATAATTGTTAGCTAACGAAGTGTCTCCTTCTAGGGATCACCCCGCCGAGGAGGTCTATGTCACTGGGACGTTTGATGGCTGGTCGAAGAGCGAGAAGTTGGAGAAGCAAGGCGATAGCTTCTCCAAGAACGTCACACTCAAGAGCGCAGACGAAAAAATATACTACAAGGTGCGTGCAAGGCAAGAGAGACCAGATGAGTTCGCTTCCAGATTCTCATATCTATTCTATTCGCTTCACGCCATGTTTATGGTCTTACAGTCTGCGTGCCGCCAAGTGGAATGTACGGAGTGGCTGTTGTAAAAATCTCACCCCTTGCACGACAATGCGTCACTTGTGAATACTTTTTCTCCCAACGGGGGCGATGCTGGTTCTGGTCCCTGCACAGCAATCCAATGGACAGTTATGACGCGTTTTCAGTGCCTGTGGCCTAATTAAGGTGCCTGTGGAGCGGTGAACCTTTCAGAGTTGGAAATTGAGGCGCTTCCAGGGTCATCAGACAGGGCATACCAAGGTTTATGTTGAACCCCGCTATCAGCCCGCTAAGCAGCTTGATCACTTAAGACAAGACGGCACGCCACTCCAACTTTGTTTCTTTTTTCTCTTTTGTTCCATATAGAAATACAACAATTCATTAGAAACATTAGCTAGCCACTAATACCCTGGTAGTTTGTCGTCGACGGAAGCTGGGTCACAGATCACACCGCACCTCAAGAGAACGACGCCTCCGGAAATCTGAACAACGTACTTACCACTGATCGCATTGTCAAGCACACTCCCGATACTGCAGGAATTATGTCCGGTAGCGTCGCTCCCGGTTCAACAACCACCGCCTTGGCAGGAGAAGTGCCGCTAGAAAAGAAGGGGTCTTCTGACTTGCCTGGCTCTTTCCCCGAGACTCCCGGACTCGAAACTGGCGAATTCTCAGTAAATCCATTACCCGCTACAGATGGCGCCGCCAACCCTATCAAGCTTGCCCCCGGGGAGAAGGTTCCTGACCCAAACACATTCACTTCCAACACTGTCACATCAGGCGTTCATGATGACCCTGAACTAGTTGCTGCAGACAAAGCGAAGGGTGAGTCTGAAGAACCTACTTTTGGTGTTTCGCCTCTTCCAGCTTTTCCTGGTGGAGTTAACCCTGTCAAAACTTCTCCTGGAGAGAAGCCGCCTCATTCAAGCCTCCTAACAGAGAACACGATTCACTCCGGTGTTCGCACCGATAAAGAGTCGTACGAGAAGAGTGGTGGTCTTGGCACTGCGCCTATACTTCCCAACGTCGTCACTCCTCAAGCTGAGAGAGATGAAAAGGGAACAGGAGTTTTCGATCTACCTCCCGTCTCAAAGAACCTAATTCCTGAATCAAGCTTACCAATCGGCGGGGCAGGCGGATCCTCTGACGCTAGTCCGTTTGTGCAGTCTAGCGGTGCCAACAGCACTACAGCCGCACTTGCAGGTGCAGTCCCTCTTGAGTCGTCAAAGGTGCCTGAGGTTGTCAAGGAAAGCCAGGCAGAGGCCGGTGTAGACGCAGAGGCCAGTGGAGTTCCAGAAGAGGTCAAGGAGAAGAGTACCGTCGAGAAAGAGCTACTCAAAGAGGTCCCAGTCGCGCCAACTACCTCAGAAGGCACAGCTGGAAAGGACACTCCAGACAAGAGCGAAAAGGCAACCTCTCCTGCTGAGACCGCGGCTGCAGTTGGTGGTGCTGCTGCTGCGATTGGAGGTGCGGCAGTTGCTTACGTACAAGGCGCTGCAAGCAAACTCCCTGAATCGGTGACCTCGAAATTGCCAACATCTATTCAGAACTCCATCAACGACATCAACAGCAAAAGCTCAGCCACAACAGCTGCACCAGCAGAAACCGCCAAGGATACACCATTGATCGTGAAGGAGTCGCTCACCGAAGCAGGTCAAGCCCCGGAAGCTGCCGCAAACGAAGAAGCTGTATTGGAGAAGAAGGTTGTGGAGGAGGAATTATTGAAGGAAATTAAGCCAGAGACATCAACAGGTGAACCTGCACCGAAACCAGCAACCCCAGCCAAAGAGTCTGAGCCAAAGCCATCAGAAGCAAAGCTTGCTGCACCAAGCACACCAGCTAAGCCAGAATCTCGTGACGTCTCTCCAGGCACTGTTCCTGGTACTCATACGCAGACCGCACCTGAAGTTACTACTGGGGTTGCGTCCGGCTCTACCGATCCTGTTACACCAGCCAAGCCATCATCCGGAGCACCCGTAACACCAGGAAGCAGCAAGGCTGCCGATAGCCCGGCCACTGCTGAGAAGAAAAAGAAGAACCGTGCCAGTGGATTCTTTGGAAAGTTGAAGGCTAAGCTTTCCGACAAGAAGAAGGAGTAAATACATCACCTTCATACAAAAAAGGGTCCTGGGAGGAGCATAGCGATGATGTAATACCTCAGGTGGTCGGATCTCCGGGAAATGAGGAGCATTCGAATTGTATGATATTGACCGTAAAGTTGGGCTATCTTTAACTGTTAATGTGGGGGAAACGGTAGCGGCAGCTTTGCGTCGTTGGTCTTACAGATCCTTTTTGCGAGTTACTTTTTTCCCGATGCTCCTGCTGTTTGCTCTGCTTTTTTGCTGCGTTTCCAATACCATGATCGTTTTTTGCTCTTGGATTTATGCGTTGCATTATTATATCATGGGGGTTGCCAGAGCACAGGGCAAAGAGAAGACTATGGGAGTTGAATAATTGTAGATAAAATAAATGGAACTCAGCATCTGAACCCACCGCTGGCGTTTGTCCAATATCTTCCTCGAACCTGAAGCATACATTCAAAAATTGGCATTGTTCTAAGCAATGATCTCGGGTTTTGAGATAGTTACTTTGACTATGTTCAACCACTTCGCCCTTGCTGTCTGGTACTCAGCCTGCCATTTTCAGGCGACCACAACCCGCATCAAATGCCGCCAATAAATAGCCATATGTGCCTTCCTAGTCCGTGAGAAAACAAAATATTCTTCTTAACAAGGCTACTCTATTACACTCTACCTAATTGTCTCCTCAGGGCCCTTCTTCTACGGCACCCCCACAGATCTCGTTCCCTCAGATTCCTTGCGACCAAGTAGAGCGCAATGATGAGCGGTCGTGTGTCACGTTACCCCGGCCTAAAGAGAGCCTCTCTGGTTTTGTGCATTTATAGGCGTTGACCATCCGCGATGTTCTGGGTTTCTTGCCCCTTAGGCCAATGCAAAGCGCCAAAGCCGGGTTCAGTGGTTGGCTGATTTCGCATGGTAAGTATGCGGTAGCAGTGATAAGGGGATAGCGCACGTTCTCGGCATAGAAGGGCCTTTGTGAATACCGTTAGCAGCCTCGGTCCTTGGATGTAAGGATAAGAATATGAAAATTAGAGGGCGGACGCCTTCCCTGGGTGATGCGCTATTGTCATGTGGTTTTACGGCATATCCATGCCGCCCTTGAAATCGGTATGCATTGCTTGGCAAAGTTGACTTTTATTCTTCTCAAAGATCCTCGGATACGCTCATTTAATCTCTATTTCCTCCTCTGCACTTGCCGAGCGATTTCCCGCTTTTCCGGCCGCTTAACCCGATCCTTTTTTATGTCACGGAGCCGCTCCCTCGGCGAACTTAGAACATAATTTAGATGTGATCAAAAGAATAAACCACCAAAGCCAATGCTAGCGAGGTCATAGCCCGGAGAGGGGAATTAAATACTAGTAAACTAAAACATCTATAAATACGAGCAATAGTAAGCATTCAAGTCAAAGTTGTTGGGTAGACACGCTGTATATCGATATCCCATCTCCGCGCGAATACGATACTAACAGCGTGTTTTTTCAAATGGGCCCAAATCTCCCGTCATCCACTATAAAACCCCGAGCGTCGGAGATGTTGTTCTTTGCACTGAGCGGATGTCATCCTATCCGGATAGGGTACGCCTTTCACGGAAACCGGTTCCAGGTCCTTGATAAGCCTAGCTACGAGACTTGCCAAACTATTTGGCTGGCGACGGATAGCTCACAAAGCCGCCTCGTTGCTCTCAAAGTGTTACGGGTGATGGTAGTTTTGTGGGCGTAGAGGCAAAACTTGCGAGAGCCTTGGCTGCGCGTCAGGCTGCCGTCTTCTTGGTTTACCGGAGCAATTCTGCAAGATCGAGAAGCCAAATGGGATGCATGATGTCGCGGTTCTGATACAGGCTCAAATCTCTTCCGTTATATGAAAGAGCAGGATGGCTATCGTCTCCTCGCGCATGTCAGAAACAAAGTGATTCCGGAGACTGTTAAAGGCGTTGCGTGCCTACATTGGGCTGGTGTTGGGCATGGTGGTTAGTGCCTTTGCTAATATTAACATGCGTGCGTCGCGCCAGTGCGCTCAGGCGTTCATACATCGGATATTTGCCTCCGATTACAGGATAGCTATCTCAAGAATAACGAGGGTTTGCTGACGTTCTTTGATAGCCATGCTTCGACGCTCATCATGAGCATGGATAGGAAACCCATTACGGAGCACGCACCGGGAGTGGTTGTTCTTACAGCAGAGTTTAGTTTCCTAGGAAGGTATGACGGATCCGTTTTAGTCGCGGATTTTGGTAGTAGTTTCAAATCACTAAATGTCGAGGTAAGGCCGAGCTGACCGAGTACACCGCCTGGAATACAGCGCCTGAAAGACTACTTGGCGAGAGTTTCGATTTTTCAGCTGATATCTAGTAACTAGCTCTCCAAAAACGCTTGAACTCCTCCTAGATGGTATTTCTGGAGATTGTGGAGTTACTTGGCAAGCCGTCAGAAGATCGGTGGTTGGGTTTGGGAGAAAGCTGCTGCAAATTGAAATGATGGACCAGGGAAACTTGACGAAATAGTAGGCGGCTTAGAAGATGAGACCATTGACAAAAAGCTACTGAAAGACACGCTGAAAAGAACGCTGACTTTGGAACTGGACGAGACATCATCTATCAATGAAGTACTGCAGCACGCAGGGTTTCGATCTCGATGACTGAATATTGTACTACTGAATTATCCACCGCTAAGGTGAATGCAATGTTATCGTCAAATTTGTTGACCGCGAAGCAGGTGTACATGAACATACCATAGCATCCCAGTACAGCACACCTGGTCATTTGACAGAAACAGAATCTCAAATGTCTAGCGATACCAGGACTAAGCAATGTGAGATTTTTGAATCCAAGTGATTGTGAGTTATCGGGTGCATAACAGGCTATGCAGGAAGCAATATTCGGAGCATTAAGACCACAACTCGGATGGCACGATTTAAATTCTACCTGATGCTTCGGCTAACGCAAACCGGAAGGCAATTCAGCCTCTATTGGACAATCTTTTCTAAGAAGGTAGGAGAGCCTTTGAGATGACAAAGTCGCGCTTGCTATCTTTGAAATAATCCTGAAACTCGCAGCAGTCACAGGCACAGAGGCTTTCCTTTCACAGATGTGTCGGCGATGCCAAAAGTGGAAAGAATATTCCAGCGTGCAGAGCAAATAAGCCACGGTAGGAACCGGATGCTACATCCGCCCCATTTTGATAACAGCGGCGCAGATAGAAACACCAAAAAGGCAGAAAAGACGTAGTATCTGTGCTTAGCCGAGCAATAGTGAAGAATGGCCATACGGTAAAAATGTTATGGTCATGTTTACGACCGTGAGGTAAGAAGAGCAGATCATTGATATTACGTTTGGTAGTAGCAATCATTATGTTACGAGTTTATATATGCAAGTGTTATATGTTTCTACTTCCTTTGAAAATGTATAAACCGTACAGAAACTAGTTGATACTTTTCAGCCTACCACCTTTGTAAGCAGCCCGTGTCCTGCTTTCATTATGCTAGACCTACTAAACAAAGTACCAGATTCTGGCACAAGACCGTGGGAAAATCGAGAATCCTTGCTTTATTCCTCTGCCCAGAGGTAGCCAGTACTCAGCAATGTCCGCAGGTTCTTCCGGAGAGCTGGGAAGGTGCTGGGATCGCTTTTAGCTGATACCGACGCGGGACTCCCCAGACTGAAAGTAAGTTCTTGGAACATAGCCATCAGCGGCTGGAAAGCGTGATTCTCACCCGCATTTTCGAGGAAGCTTTTGACAGCGATAACCCATTCTTTGCCGTTCATAGGTTTCAATCTTCCACCCAACTCCTCCCCAACGATGGTCCAAAAGTCACCCACGACTAGGCCTGTATCGATATCCCAGACTTTCGAGGTTTGCTGGCCAGGACTCAAAGTTGAATCAATGATAGATGTTGCAACCTCTTCAACACTAGTAACAGATAGCCAGTAATCTTGCTTCCCTGCCGGGTAGCCACCAATGCTGACGCATACCTGGGCCAGCCTCCACAAGAAGTCATCTGTATTTGGGATGCCCTCAACCTCCGTGCCGATGATTAAACCTGGCCGAACTATCGAGATGTTGTGCTTTGGATTACCACTAGCAAACCTCGCGGTAAGTTGTTCGGAAACGAACTTGGTCTGATTGTACCCATTTGAAGCTTGCAGACTGGCGGCAAACGAATCCAAATCCATGTCTGGAGTTCGCTTCAATCTTCCGGAGACATACGTAAAACTGTCAGAGCTAGGCCACTGACGAACAGCAGATAGTAATGCCAATGTTGAGTCGACGTTAGCTGCCTTGAGGGCAGAATAAGGCGCCTGCCACTGTACCGTTGCGCCGTTGTGTATGATATAGTTTATCTGTTCGCCAGGGTAGCAATTTCTAGTTAACTGGCTCCATTGATTTGGTAGGAGGCCAAGATTATGGGCTCGCAAATCTCCTGGCCAAAATTCGATTCGAGAAAGGTACGCCGCTGACCACCATTTTCCACGCGACGCAGCGTGAACCACGCGACCAAGAGCTTCCTCAGAGGTGACGGCTCGCACGTGTACAATGACCTTCTTTATCAGTGTGTCAGTAAGCAGCTGGCGTAATATCTGCGAGCCCAAGTAGCCGGTCGCCCCGGTGAGGAAGATGGTCTTTGATGCGAGTTCGTTTTGTATTAATAGTGCAGCTAGGAAATTATCGTATAAGTCTTGGATTTGTTTGGAAAGGTCAATCGTCTGTTCACTATGCTGTGGTACTACGTCAGACCGATAGTCGTCAATGATTTTGGCCAACCCTGAAATAGTGAGATTGTTATTATATAAAATTGCAATCGACAACTTGACACCGTACTCTTTCCTGATGTAAGTGAGTAGGCTGATGAGTTGGATGGAGTCTAAACCCAGTGTGGACAGCGTCAAATCCCTCCCGGAAAGGTCTATAGCGCCACCTGTATCCTTCACTGTCACTAGTTTAACAATCTTCTCGCTGAGCCGTAAAGCTATCTCGTTATCTTGGCTGAGGAGCGATATCTCGATATCAGATCTTTCCAGCTCAAAATGATAACCAGTAGCCTCAAGAAGCTCCTGTCGCAACTTCTTCCGATCTAGTTTGCCCGCTGGTTGCATAGGACGTTTTGGTACCAAGTGAAATCGACTAGGAATCATGTGGCGGGGCAAGACATTAGCCAGATGTGACTTGATATCCGCCGTGTTGTTAATATTTGAGTCGGCGAGTAAAGGTAACAGCTGGTGAGGCTTATGTTCGGATGCCTCATCCCACATTCCATCGCAGAAAATGAAAGCAACGAGCTCTGCTACAGTATTGTTAGCATGCTTCAATAGCTCCACTGCCGCTCCAGATGCCTTGGGAATGTCTTTCCAAGGTGATGTTCAATCTCGCCAATCTCTACGCGTTGACCGCGGATCTTGACTTGCATGTCTTTCCGACCCTCGTAAATAATGCTGCCGTCCGTGGGATCATACCGAACCAGATCGCCAGTTTTGTACAACCGCCGTGTTTCATTTCTCGAATAAACGCCGGGAAGCGAAGCCTCGATAAAACTGGCAGCGGTCTTCGCAGGATCGTTGAGATAGCCTCGACCCAAAAGTGGACCTTCGATAAGCATTTCCCCAGTGGCTCCTATTGGCACAAGTCTAGATTCGTCATCAGGATGAACTATCCATGCAGAGCCCGTGAGAAGTGGTCCAATGTTTGTAGGGTAGGTAGACTTTGTCACTCGTGGATTAATTGTACTGATGACTGAGCACTCAGATGGCCCGTAACTGTTCATGAGCCACAGTTTGTCTGCCCATGTGTCTCTTTGATCTTTGGGGAGTGCTTCACCGACAAATGACATTCTTTTCAGAGAGGGTACACTATCGGGAGAGATCTGCCTGGCGAATGAAGGCGTGAATGATGCCATATTAACATTCATTGACTAAATGACGTTGGCGATATCTCCAAAACGATCATCCTCGGTGGGTACGCAGAGGCAGCCGCCAGCCATCAACGTTGACACAATCTCTTGGAGACAGAGATCAAATGCCGGTGATGCAAATGCCAGAACCCGTGACTGTGGCCCGAGATCATAAACAGGTATGTGAGCCATGGCTCCTGCGAAGTAGGATCCAAAAGTAATCACAACACCTTTTGGCTGGCCGGTCGAGCCAGACGTAAAAACTACATACATTGCATTGTCGACAGATGGCTCTTTTATGCATAACGGGCTACCTATAGTCGTTGGAGTGGATGTGGAATCTACAGAATTACCTGATTCCAGGACTGTTTCTTTGAATTCCACAAACTTGGTCAAGGCCCCATTGAACATACCACGACATGCTCTGGATACTAGAGTGACTTTTGCATTTGTGAGTTCAATAATTTTCTCCAGGCGCTGCACAGGGTAGCTGGGGTCAAGCATTGTGAACGCCGCACCCGTTTTCATCGTAGCGATAACGGCAACAACCATCCAGAGAGACCTCTCATAACACACTGGTACAATGGATTCAGGGCCAATTCCATGCTCGGAGACCAAATAGCTAGCCAGTTGCGAAGACAGCGCGTCTAATTTTGAATAAGTTATTTCTCCATCACCAGCACAGATCGCTGTAGCTTCAGGTTGATCCAAAAAGTGTTTGTTGATCATATCTAAAGGGATTCCAAAAGGTTTTGGGGGCTTCCCATTCCATGCTTGAATCTGATTGATGTCACTGGGGCTTAAGAGATCAATCTCGCCCAACTTTCTCCTTGTGTCATTTGATCCTAGTTGACGAACAACATGCTCAAGCTGGAAGAGAAGTCGCTGCACCCGTGGCGCATCGATAACAGTGCTGTCGAACGAGGCAGCGGCTTTCAATATCCCATTATTGCCTAGAGAGCACTGTACGGTCAGAGAATAGTCGAGGAAGTCGGCTTCAATCTCTTCCTCCGTGCCTACGAATAAATTTCTATAAGCAGGCTGGATATTGTCCTGTTGAGCAGGGTGAACGACTAGTAAATTGTGAAATGCGCAAGCTTCTGCAGCCGCTGGCCCGATTTCCTTGATATTTTGGAGCCCAAGGTGGAGATGAGGAATCATCTCCGTAAGGCGTTTCTACATAGCACGTAAATGCTGTACTGCAGACTGTTCATAATCAATCTCAAGACATACAGGAACTGTGGCAATGGTGGGGCCCATAGTGCTCTCAATGTCAATAATGTCAGAATTGCGCCCACTCATGGTAGTACCAAAGGAAACAGTTGAGGAATTGAGATGGCTTGATAAAACGAGAGCCCATGCTGCCTGAACGAGAGTTGCGGTAGTCACTTCGCCGGAGATAGTCATTACTGATTGCGAATAGTGTTTGATAGTTTCGTTCGGCCGTGGCTGGTAGGGCGGATGTACGGTAGGAAACGGAGGAACTTCTTTGGCTGAAAGTACAGATTCCCAGAAAGATTTAGATTTTGCCTTTTCGTGTTGCTGCTGAAGGTATTTGACAAAGTTTCTGTAAGGTGGGCGAACAGGTAAAGCCTTCTGCGTGTAGGCTGCTGCAATATCCTCAAGCATGAGGTCAATCGAATAGCCATCATACATGCTGTGATGAGCTGTCCAGATCAAGTGAGTCTTCGAGATACCCAGGCGTAACAGTGGATCTCCATATTCCATTGCTATTTGCTTGTCAGTTGTAAGATAAGCTGAGAGATCAACAAATTCAGTCCATTCCGGCCGCCAATCTTTTAATACTACCTGCAGCGCCCGAGTTTCCACTGCAACGATTCGTGTACGGAAGATTGCATTGTTGCGCAAAATTAGCAATAGCGTTAGCTAGAGCTATGTTCTCTGGAGGCGCTATAGCCTTTCTCTCTGGTGAATACTGTCGTGATGGAACCATTTGAGAATCTCAAAAGATAATCAAGACCGAAATGGTAAGTGAAAGAGTATGTCAGGGACAACAGTCACCCATAAAATCAATCAGAATTTTGGTTGCCAATTCTCCCGCCTTAAGACTGGAGTGAAAACTCCCATACGGCGAATAATGATTTTGTTATTTATATCTGGCTTGTGTCTATTGCCGCAAAGATGTTTGGTGCCGCAACCTCCTTTTAGGGTAGCTAAGGAATCAGACATCCTTATAACAGAGTTATGCCTTACATAGGAGGTGACTTAATATCTATTCCCCCTGGCCTTCTGTAAAAATGAGGGCTTACGTAAAATAATTATGAAGTCTGTTAACTTAAAATGTAAATACTATATATCTCAATGGCTCTCCACATAGCCCGCCCATTAAACCCCATACATGGAGTTATTTAATCTCAATTACCAAGCTAATTTTTTGGGATTGGCACTACAACGGATGGTCGGAAGTAAGTGTATTAAGACAGGGTTTAGGATTACCCCTACGACCTTGTCTTTCCACACCCAGCTCCCATGCAATAAGCTGCCATAAGCAACAACGCGAAGGAAGACGCTAAAGATAAAGTCCGAAGGAAGAGACCATTGCGTTGCGAATCGAAAGAATTCGGTGAATAGTTACTGTATTTTAATGTCAATTAATGCTGGCAATCTGTATCCTTTAAGATATCACCCCTCACAGGCTTGAAATTCTTGTTTGGGAAAGGGGGGGGGTCATTTAATTTCTAAATGGAAATCAATTTCTACTACGCTGCGCCACTTGAATGCTATGCGCTAGTTCCATATATCAAAGTTTCTTTTTGTCTGTACGAAATGACTCCCCGGACCGACAAATGCCCTCCTCCATACTAACGCGAGGCCTGTAGCCCAATCTCTTCTTAATCTTATCAATTTTATAAGTTCTTGTCATCGAGCTATACTTAATCGCAACCCTTGTGATTCCAGGCCTTCGCTGTCCAAATGAGATAGCCCATACAACCCATTCTGCCAATATGGCCATCGCAATCCCAACAGATCTTGGTATCGTCCAGATATTCGTTTCATCCACTGGATAGCCTGCAGCTGCCCCTATAGCACGGGCATATTCCCAGAAGAGTACATGTTCATCATTGGTGACAATGAAGGCTTCACCGTCCACTTTCTCGGCAACGGGAATCTGCGTAGATATCGAAGTGCACTGTTCGAGCAGCTTTTGAGCTGCTAGTATCTCCGCGTCTACTACGTTGCCAACATACGTAAAGTCGAACAAATTCTTCCCGTCCCCAATCTGGACCTTGAGTTTTCCCGCCGCTGCCGATTCCACGAGGTTTTTTACCTGCGTAGTATCGTTCTCTCCGAAAATGCCAGAGGGCCGTAGAGCGACTGTCAGCAACTTGCCACGTTCATTGGAAGCCAGGACGAGCTGCTCAGCTAATGCTTTCGTATGTGAATATACTTCCTTTTGCTTGGGCAAGAAGACCAGTGGGTATGTTTCGTCGCCGTCAATGAGGTCGCCATCAGCATCGTGAATCACCGACGCAGTGGAGGTGTAAACGAAAGCCTTTACACATCCAATTTCTTGCGCACACTCAAGAATGTTCCTGGTTCCGGTGACATTGACACGCAGATATAGGTCGAGATCGTTGATTGTTGGCGAAGGCGATGCCGTATGGAAGATAACTTGAGGGCGCGTGCTTTGGAAAAGGGCCAGGACTTGTTCCTTGTCCGAGATATCACATGCGTAGTACGATGCCCGCGAATTGCGATTATTTTCCACCCTCAGGTCAAGAACCAACACTTCGAGCACAAGCTGACGCTCGAGGAGGTCGTCCACCAGCCGACGTCCCAGATTACCACAGCCTCCAACCACCATGACCGTGCCCAACGACGGGCTGACGGCGTTCATAACGAGATGAAGTCCAAGAAATGGAGAAAGTGGTACAATAAGGCTGAAAACCCAGCAGTTAGTTCTCGTACTTTAAACGTTAATATTCTGTAACAAAAAAAATTGTCAGGCAGGTAAAATGTAGAAAGAAAGATAGTTCAAAAGCCACCAACTGCTCCCCCTGCAACTAAACTGACTCTAACAACTTGGTAACAGCCGTTCCTTCATTTACCAGCGTAGCAATGTCTGAGGCATTTTAAGGTGTATTAGGGTTGTAGTTGCAGTGGTAGGCGCAAGTGCAGTTGGAAATGCAGTTGGATATTAATTACCCATCCATTAGCTGCCGTCGTTCTCTTTTGCTACGCATGCACTGACACGGCACAAACATAAACAAGATTTCCGATGAAAGCAGACTTTCATCATGATCGATTGCGTTTTACATCGCGGGCCGAAGCCGAAAGGCTATTTTGGCAGAGCTACGCAACACCCGGGAAAATGCGAGTATTTATTCGCCCCTTCCGCCTTGATACTCCCTACTTACCTGTAAAATAGGGTGGTATAGGATAGCAGTCGGGTTTCCAGCCAATAAATATCAGTATTTTAGAAGCTGACAGCTGTAGGAGGACGGGTCGGAAGGATCAAGAATAGAAAGCATGGTATTCCGTAGGTTCCCTAGGGTAGCTCTATATGATGGATTTGCTATACGTGAGATAGGGTAAGAGAGTTCAGCGTTGTTGGAATAGCATTCTCCAAACTTTATGGAAGGACCCGATACTGGCTTGTGCAATGACGCAAACAAGGGTAATAACCATCCACATTTACGGTATGCTTAAGGTATAACTTCACCAAATCAGGAAAGCGGAGAATGCGTACTCAAAGGGCAAACTTGCTTATTATCCACAGTATCAGTCTCATAGTAGTGTAAAACTACAGCATATTTTCAACCATTTTGCAGTAGAGAATACTACTCGAGTTAGTTATATATTAATCTATTTGCTAGCAAGGCTGCGAATATAATTTTGTTTGCACGAAGAATCGCGTTACGCTATAGGTTACTAGGTGCTTCCTTTTATTTGATTAATTCCTTGTTTCTTCTTTGTTACACCCCAGCTCTGTTCCGCCTTTTCCAAATATATTATGTTCTCTCATATCCTTGCAATAAATGCTGCGCTTTAATCAGCACCGAAGTTAGGTGTTAAGTATCGTCGATACGCACATTACGAGCGTCAGTCTTATTTTCTTGAAAGAAATTTAACTTCCACCTAAACATATTATCATTTGTGTCAGAAAAAAGCGGCTTGTTTCTCTTTTTTCAACTTGAGAATCTTACCTGTTTAGCTTAACACTGCTAAACTTCATCTTCACATCTTTTGTCTAGTACTCTCAGTATTATAGTAACATCTGAGAACATGTCACTTACATTGGCTGCAAGCGTGTTGGTGGCAGGGAATATAATATTTGATATTGCCTTCCATTATTACATGGGCCTTCTACTATAATTTGATTATTCCGGTTTTGAGTCTAGTGACACGAGTTATAGGCAAATATAAAGGCCGAAAAGCCTTCGTACTAGTAGTATTGAGGCGATCAGAGGGCTTCGCGGATTGTACGCAGGCTTATCCAGTACCATCAAAGACTTTGGGCGTGACCAATCCTACCTTTTGTCCTATTATTGGCCACTAATATTTGAGTGAAAGAGATCTCGCAAATACTATAGACTATAGCGATTATCTCGAAAGACGACTATTGTAACCGGCAAGAAACATATCATGGAATTGAGCGAGGCTTCATTACTATCACAAAGAGCAGCTTGTGCAGACGTAAGTACCGTGTGCGCAGTTCTATACTGTGCTAAATTAACCGTTGTATAGAATTTTGGATTCAAATTCACCTTGAATAATACCGATCACAAAAAGGCAAGCCACCAAAATACAAATGTTATGGACGAGCTCTTCAAATTACTTGCCCAGTACAGCTTTCGATTATATATCGCGATATATAGGCAGTCCTCGAAAAGAGTTTCAGTACACAATTGAGCTCGGCCAGCAGGGCTTTAGGTAGTATTCTATGCATATTAAAGTGAATGATATCTATGCAAGCTGATTATATATTTGAAATAGATACCTCGACTTTGAGGAAGACCGTTTGATCCATAATGGCACTTGTGTTCTTTAGACCAGAGTTGGGTATACATCCCAATATTCCTTCATATATAATACTAAGATCTCCCAGTCAGAACCAAGAGTTTTGCCAGGCACCATTCGACCATCCGCAAAACGTGGTTAAATCAATAGGTACCTTCTAAGTCACACCTAACTTTCCTGCAAGGTAAGGCTTTTATTTCATACTAATTTTGGAAGTAAACTATCTATCATTAGCAGACTTGTGCAGGTTATTATCAGTAAACACGGCAAGGCAATGCATACTATACTTGACTATATCACGCCTCTTTCTCTAGAAGTTGGCAAGATCATTCTTTTAACAATGCCAGCCTATGGTAATTGATACCCAATATATTGTAGCCTGGAGCCATCAGCAGCCTTGCATCGCTCGAAGCAAAGTTAGACTTGATACTGATCTAGGATATTGGGCTCCGCCTATGCTCGCCCAGGCTATCCTAGGAGTATAGTTTGCAGCAGCTCCTCAGCCCTAATTGAACCTTAACTTTGTAATGCTCTAGCTCTGCTTACGGTCCGACTACATGGAAGAGCTACGAAGTGAGATTGGTGACCCAACGCTTAAACTATGACAGTTTTGCAAAGTTTCCTCTCCCTGATAGCTTCGTGAAGGAAGCGGTGAGAATCAATCCATTAGATTCGCGTAAGAGTTGGATGTTCTTGAAAAGTAATTAATGCTCAGCTGTTTCTCGACTCTATAATTGCAATTCGCCACAAAGCCATGGAGCCCTCCAGATTCCCGAGTGGGGGACCACATATCAAAGAAGAAGAATTAGTGTGTATTTTTTTTAGAAGATGCAATGCACGATGAGGGAACCTATTCCGAAGCAAAGCGCTTTGATGGGCGGCGCTTTACAAAAACAATATCGACGCTTACTGAGGCACCTGAGAAATATCTCGTCTAGCGGGTTTAGATCCTTGCATTGTAAGTTTCGGATAATAGCTGCTACTCCCCCATTGAAATTTGGTCTTCCTCAGCCTTCCTATTCTTCTTTGCTTTTATGAAACCTTCTATAGTCGTGATTAGGCTATATGTTCTGGCTAACAGGCAACTAAACCTTGTAGTCCTGACCGCTTTCATGCGTCCCTGCGATTGAAATGGTCATTGTCCGCTTGATCTTGAGATTTGATTTTCGATTTGAAGATAAACAGTTGGTAATCAATGGAAGTAGGAGTCATTCGCCATGCCATTTAAGTCAACTAGAGTACACTGTAGTATTCGAGCTGTTGGAGGCCTTTAAGCTTACTTACTTATATATATATTTAATTTCATAGTTATTTTAGCTGCTGTAAGCGCTGTGCTACGTATTTATAGTATGGCTCTCTTTTCGGCTTGCGCCACATCAGCAGCGACATGGCCACCAGGCATAGACAGAAAATTACAACAGTTACCGTGCCTATAAGCCTCATTAGTCAAACACTTAAATATAGAGATATCGCAGCGCTCCAGATGGACCTGCTCTACAGGGCCAACTATGGTTATGTTTACTCTTTCCAATTCACAGTAAACAATGCACTCTCCTCGCAGGTCATCAAATCTAGAAACAACAAGAGCCGGAGTGTAAATAAGGGTTTATAAACAGTGCAGATTTTTAAAACATTGCTTGGAATAACGTTATTGTACAAAGCTCATTAATTGACGAGATATGTGTTCTGTCGTAAGAGTAATAACCAACGTTCGTTAAAAGAGAATTGATAAACTAACACCATATGCAAACACTTGAGAAATACTATACGCTATAATCTGGAGCCTTTAACAAGAAGTGTACTAACTAGTTTCTTACGGAAATGGCTTGAATCTAAGGCTATTTAAAATCAATTTGGTAAATAATGTCTTTCGAGAGAACAGCCTTGAATACTGATGTATAAGCAGGTTTTCTTTAACGGCGTATTACCTCTTCTATGTTTCTCTATTACCGTATGTCTTTGGTACCTATTTAAATCAGATAATTCACATTAAAACGCACATCAAATATATGTTGCTAACTATTCAATATATAATTATGATTGCGGGTATATGTCGAAGCAAAACATGATCAAGTTCAGACATAACAGTGGTCTCTCCCGAGACATAGAGTAATCAACATTCTCACCGAATCTTCACCCTTGAGAACTTAGACAACCATGATATTCGTTCTTTGACCAATTATATGTCGCAAAAATGTCAACCCGCGCTAAAGAAGAGCGGTGCTGCCAATATGGAGTCCTTATACGATGAATATGCCTGGGTTAGCCTCGTAGGTAATTTGAGATAAAGTTAAACTAGTATGCTTCCATATCTTAAGAAGACTATTCATCGTCACGACAAAGATGCTAATCCGAATGAACATGGGTTGGAGGAACTGACCCAATTGGCTACTACTGAGACAAAGGCTGAAAATACTCTCTCGAAAAGGGCGTGAGAGATCATTAAAAGACGCGGGGTGGATATAAAGAAGTTACATGATATTATTCTAGTTAAGAAATATATTGCTTGGACAACTTTGCAACTGGGCCCTGCCCTATAGAAGATAAAATCAGAAATAAACCCCCTTCAACTGCCTCCTTTCCTATTTTAAGTAAAACACTACACAGTCTTGCTCAAAGTCTGCCAACCGCAAGCATCTCACGATATGCTTGGCGCCGCCTTAGTTCCGCCCGTAGACAGCAACGTATCTGAGTTCGTAGCCGACACCAGATCCGGAGCCTACTGAAAGTCAGCCATCATATCTCAAAGCCTTATAATCACCTCCAATGCTCCTCTTCGTCGCTCATCGGGACACACAGAACCAAGGTATACGTACCAGTGTTGCCGTCGGTAGGTCCAGCATATCCACCGCCTCCAACTGCCACATTTAGCGTGATATAGATAGGAGTGTGAGCCAAAATAGTCCAATCCTCAATATTCCCGACTTGCGCGCCGGTCACCTGGTGATACATTGTTCCGTCAAGGAAGAATTGAATTTTCTGCTCTTGCCATGCTGCGGGCTCCCTGTCAATTTTCACAGCGTAGGTGTGGTATCTGTCATTTCATCAGCGCTACTTTCCCATACTGCTTCGCAAGCTTGGTAGGACAGGGTGGAGGCAAGAGACTGGGGACGTACTGAGTACGGTCAAATGGGAAAGGACTTGAGCCTTTGCTAATCCGGCCGTTTCTCCCGTAATGCACGTTTGCAACATTAGTCGATCGCCCATCCGCGAGCTCCATGATGTCAAATTCCCCACAGGCGGGCCAATTGCCTGCCGATCGACCTAAAATGCCCTCGTTATTATTGGCTTCATAATGCGTTTACAAAGGGGCTTACAAGCTTGTCCGAGCGTCCAAAATGCAGGCCAAATCCCTTTTTGTTTGTCTACAGGAGATTGCCCAAAGCGGATCTCAGCTTGAATGACCATCCTCTTTCCTGGCTCGCTCTTCCAGTTTTTCCAGGACCGGAGGCGGGCGGATGTCCAACGGCCATCACTCTCATGCACTATTGCCGTCAGTATTTCCTCCCTTTCTCATCCCTTTTTCCATCTACTATCTTTTGAAAGGAGCGAAACATACCAGGCGCAATCCAAGCCGTGCCTGCGCCGGACAAGAAAGCATTCTTTGTACTCTTTTGGTAATACTGGACCTCCTGGTTTGAATTCGTGTCGGGAGTTGAGATTTGGTATTCCCAGTTCGTGGTGTTGGGTAGCACGCCATACTCGCCGTTAAAGTCGTCGGCCCAAACGAGGTGGTAGTTCTCCATAGCCGGGATGGCGGCGAGGGAGCCACCGAGAAGGGATAGGATGTGAACAAGGGATAAGTAATGCATCTTAGAAAAGTATTAAGAGTAATTGTGTACAATTGAAGGTGTGTAGAGATAGATTGCTGATGATAGATGAGGAAATGAAGGCTATGATCGGAAGCTTTATATTTGAACGATTGATCTAGCTGAGCTTTATTATACCGCCTCTTAGAAATAAGATACTTACAGACAACTTGCGTTTTTTTGTTATTGTCCCATACGGGATCTACAAGCAAGAGCTGAATCTTGGCTAGCAAGTAGAATGGCTCCATTATCTTTCTAGTGGGCTTATGTCAAAGTGAAAGAAATCTCATCAAAAGGCTCACTTTCCCAATGGAACAATACAAAGTCTCTTAATACTTAGGCTGTAACAACTTGTTGCAACATGCCAAGATAAATGAACGACCTGCGGCATCAGCTTTGAGTATATGCATTGTACCATAGCTTTTCAATTCGTCAGTGCAGAGAGATGCACATGCATAAAGCTGAATAATGTATTGAGTGAGATTCTGGTCAGCAACTTGGGCTCGGTATTTTGTGCTACTTGTGACCGTATTAGTGCAATGTCGTAAGATGCTGACAGGTACTCCGCCACCACCCGAGGTAAAATATACCCCTGGATTAAGCGAGCTCACCATTAAGTGGCTCTTATACAACGGTCAACATATGAACGCTTTTTGATGTTTAGTATAATTTTTTGGGACCGGCCTGTGATATCTGATGCTGCGCGTTCAGCCACTCAGTTGCAATTTGATTATGAAAGTCCAGCCCTCCACCTGCGCCGTCGACATGGTCGTTTGGGTCACTTGACGAGTACTTCTCCGAGCTGCGGATTGTCTTAGTGTTTGTCAATGTCGTAAATATGGACATGCTTCAAGGCAATCAAAACGGTATGCATCTAAGTAAATACACACTGATATTTAATTTAATACATATACCCATAATCTTATTTAAACGAGGATATCTATGTGCTCACTCTGACCATAAGTTATCAGGAATTTAAGTTCCCCTCCTACAGGTAGGATATGGCTCTGGAAGGGCCCAGGCCACGCTGAAAAACCAATTCAAAATTCAGATGGGAAAGATATGCGAGTTTTGCCTGTTGTATTGGTGGATGGGAGACGGCTGATGGTGGGCTGTAGTATTGCTAGCGCGTAGGAGGAGAGGAATACTCTATTTGGCTGGGGATTGTGTGGGTATATCTTTGGCAGGTGATGCGCGCTTGAATAGAGCTGAAATTGGTTTTCTTTTTGGTCGGTATTTTAGAATTATGCTGGAGGTGAACTTGCTTCGGGCTTCTGAGGCTTTATGGCTATGAATTCGCTTCTATAGATGTGCTAAAAGAATCGGGAAACAAATTGGAATTTAATGCAGTTAAGGCTATAATATTTTTAAATTTGTGTAAATTTTTCATGTAATGTTCACTTCCATATTTCAGATCTTTATAGAATCAATCCAAAAGGATTCATATTATAATAGTATGGTATCAGGCAATTTTTATCCTTTGCCTGCTCAAATCAACCTAAACAAATACCGCACCATTCAGTGACTGAAAACCAGATTTAGATTTGAGTATCCTTGCTGTGAGGAAAGATTAATGGATGCGAACTATGGTAGAGAAATGCCTGTTATCTTCTCCAAGATCCCAATCAGCTTATCCTGCCTCTCCTCATCTTTAGCCTCATTCACAGTTGCCTTCTCCTTTCGCTGACGCCAATACTTCCCTGTCTCGCCGTTCCCTTCCGCAAGCGCAACATAGGTCTCAACCGCTTCCTCGATACTATCCGGCGCACTACGCCCCCCCATCTTCGTCGGCACCCATCCAGGATCCAAACTATTGCAACTCACACCTTCTCCTCGAAGCTTCCTCGCGAACCAGAACGCAAGCATAGTATTATGCAGCTTGGTATCGCTATACCCGCTCTGCTCGATATTCTTGAGCGACGGATCGCCACCTTGATGCATTGAGCTTGAAAGGAAAACGGCGCGTTTCGCTGGTGGGTTCACAAGGCATGTGAGGATATATGGCGCGAGGGTGTTGACGGCGAAAATGGCGTCTCCGCGCATTACGCCCGCATTGTGGACGATGGCATCCCAAGGGCCATTCTCATTCAGCTGCTCGGCCAAGCCTTTGACTTCTGAGGCGGAAGAAAGTTCGGCTATGAAGACGTCTTTTGCTTCTGGGCATGCGGACTGTGCATCTTTGGCGCGAGATGCATTGCGCGCGTGGAGGTAGACGTTGTGACCTCGTTTTGTGAGAGCTTGAGCAGCGAGCAGACCAAGACCGTCAGCGGAGCCAGTTATGAAGATTTTGGACATCGTGGAATAGTACTTAGTTAGAATAGTAGTATGGTAGATTACCGAAAAAAAGAGCACAATATATATGCAGGTAGAGGTTTCTGCAGCAGTGTTAGATGTGTTACTCAAAGGCAAATAGATTGCGTCAGTGTATCCGTTGTCCGGTGATAGAGGCACTTAATCCCATTTATCTCCGAAGCCTTCTTAATCGAATGGGCTCAAACAAGACGACATAGGGTCTTTGATAAATGAACAGAATAACGGAATAGAGGTAATTGAGTTGGATTTCTTGCTTACAAATACGTAGCTAGAGATAGTCTGAACGGAAATAGTTCAAACTCAACTACGTTTATCTCAGCAACCGTGATACGAACACTTTTGATTCTAGTTGATTCAGATGAAAAAAGCCCTTCGTTCTTATGTTGTTTATATCCAATCGCTCGTTTTTATACGATATTGTAATTTAAACCCAGTGTGGTGCACGTGATGTTAAGGACGCTCGGTTATCAACTTCGGCTTTCGTGTCAAGCCGAAATTGGGTAACCGGTACCGCTCGGCAGTTCGGTGAATCCGGAACGGACAATGACGGGTGTCTCTATCAACTCGTTTGGTTGTCACTACGCAACCTCCTTCCTAAGCACACTTGAACAGAACTGTCCTTCCTTGCTCTCTAAATGGCTTCCTCGCAACCGCCGCAGAAGCCGCCCGAGAAGAGAGGCTCCCTCCTCTCTACCTCCGCCAGCGGAGCCTCTCTGCTCATCGCCCTCCAAGTCGGCTCCCGAGCCCTGACATTCATCGCCAACCAGCTTCTCTTGCGCTACCTCTCCCCTGAACTACTCGGCATATCGACACAGCTAGAGGTTTATTCCATCTCTGTTTTGTTTTTCTCGAGAGAGAGCTTGAGGGTTGCGTTGCAAAGGCAGGCTGATCCTGTGCAAGGTGAGAAAGATGGAAAGCTTGAAAAGAAGAATGATGAGAAAGTGCCAGGTGGTCACGTGGATGGCAGCACGGCAGCAGGACGGACGCAGGGGATTGTGAATCTCGCATATATAGCCATTTATCTAGGTGCTTTCTTTGCATTGGTTCTTGCGCTGCTATACACTAGTACCCTGAGGTCGGGCGACATATCTGTCCTAGAGACGCCGTATTTCGGTCTCAGTTTACAGATCTATGGGATAGCTGCATTTTGGGAGCTGTTGGCAGAGCCGTCTTTCGTGGTTGTGCAGCAGAAAGGACGTGTTGGGATTCGTGCAAGAGCTGAAGGTATCGCCACGGTTCTCCGGTGTATCACCACGTGCGGATTCGCAGTGGTCGCGAAGAGGAAAGGGTGGGAGGTCGGCGTGTTACCTTTTGCTGCGGGTCAGATGGGATATGCCGTCATCTTAGTCCTAGTCTACCTATGGAACGTTTGGGATATCTCTAGTATTGGAGGTTTCTTCCTGGTCCCAACTGCAATATACTCCAAGTATGATTTCCATCTCATGCATCCAAAAATCACCTTCCTTTACTAACATGAAGCAGAGAAAAAAGAGCCTACCTTCTAGGCTATTTTCCATGGTCTCTCCTATCTCTAGGAGGAAGCCTCTTTGCCCAATCAATAATTAAACACATCCTTACCCAAGGCGACACCCTCCTCATCTCCTGGCTCGCCACCCCACGGTCTCAGGGCATCTACGCTTTAGCAAATAACTATGGTGGGCTCATCGCCCGCCTGCTCCTTCAGCCCATCGAAGAGTCCTCGCGAAATCACTTCGGAAAACTCCTTTCCTCGTCGTCCCCCCCTCCTTCCAAGCCCTTAATCCAAAAAGCTCGCTCGGATCTGAATAGCCTCTTAAGGGCTTATCTGATGCTTAGCATCTGCGTGTTAGCTATAGGACCGACTGTTGCACCATTATTATTAGATTTAGTAGCTGGTAAGAGATGGGCTTCATCTGGCGCTGGCCACGTTTTGGGCATCTACTGTTACTACATCCCGCTCTTGGCCCTAAACGGCATCTCCGAAGCGTTTGTCTCGTCCGTTGCTACCGAAGCAGAGGTCAACAAGCAATCGGCGTGGATGCTAGCCTTTAGTGCCGGTTTCGGGTCTGCGGCTTATTTCTTCCTGCGAGTCCTAGATATGGGGGCCGAGGGATTGGTGTGGGCAAACTCGTTGAATATGCTCCTAAGAATTGTTTGGAGTGGCTTGTTTATCAAGCAGTATTTAGGGAGATGGCAAGTCGGAATAGGGGGAGGGGGACTACTTCCAAGAGCGACAACGGTGGGCGTTGCAGTAGGTGCCTGGGCAGGGTTGAGGGGTTTAGAGAAGACATTCACTGGTGGTTTCTCAGACTTTTTAAAGAGCGGAGCGGTAGCAGGCATATTCGTGCTGGTTGTGTAAGTTCCTCGCTTTCGCTTTGCACTATACTCTATATACATAAATTCCTATGCTAACAATTCACAGCGCTGTCAACGAACGAACATATCTCCGCGAGTCGTATGACTCAATACGTGGACGAAAACAAGGATAGTATTTTCTCCTCAAAACTCAGAGGGATGCGCTTTAGTCTATAGCAGTCTAGTCTGGTCTAATCAAAAGTGATCTTTGTCGCTGTCTTTGTGGAATCAACATCTTTGAAAAATGCACCGTAGGCCTCGTGGCCCTTCTTTTTGACCGTCGTGCCGAACTTCATAAGTTCCTCTGGGACCTCCTGGTTCGCCGCTTTGAGGACATTGATCAATCTATCAAATATTCTTAGTAATTTAATCCTCACCTCTCCAAGATAGGGAAACTTACGCTCCACTCTGTGCCTTATCATGTTCAGTAAATAGTGTGATAGCCAAGCCATCCTTGCCCGCTCTACCTGTTCGTCCAATACGGTGAACATAGTCCTCCACGGTTAGTGGGAATGTGCAATTAATAACTAACTGCACATCTGGAATATCGAGTCCTCTAGCTGCAACGTCAGTTGCTACAAGCACCGGCGTATTCCCCTTCTTAAACGCCTCCAGACTTCTCGTTCTCTGCTCCTGACTCAGATCCCCGTGTATACCGCCAACATTGAAACCTTTTCCTCGAATAAACTGTTCGACTCTGGTAGCCTCTTTCTTATACAGGCAGAAAACTAAGATGCGATCGTTTTTCTTGGCACCAGCCGAATGTGTTTTCAGGAGTTGCATAAGGCGAAACTCTTTAGAGCGAGGGTCTACGACTTCAACTTTCTGCACAATGCGTGTGTTCGCACGTAGGTCGCCGGTGGGATTGTCACCAATGGTGATCTTGACAGGGGTGCGCATGAATGTTGATGCAAGCGTGCGGACTGACTCAGGCCAGGTGGCTGTGAACATCAATGTTTGACGCTCACTGATAGCAGGAGTGGTATTGATGATCTTTCGGATCTCCTCCTCGAATCCTTTGTCCAGCATCCGATCGGCCTCATCAAGCACGACGTACTTCGCTTTACTGAGATCCGCGAACCCCTCGTTGATGAGGTCATTGAGACGACCTGGAGTAGCGATCACGATATCCGCCGTCTTGAGATCCTCGCGCTGCTGGTGCTTGGGCACACCACCGTATACACATACAGTTTGCAAGCCATGAACCTTAGCGAGCTTGGTAATCTGCTCGAAGCTCTGCATTGCTAGCTCACGAGTTGGCGATACAACGACTGCCCTGGCGCCCTTGTTGCGCTGGTTTTTAGGCAGCGCGGAGATAGAGCGCACGCAGGGGACGGCGAAGGCCATAGTCTTTCCAGAGCCAGTCTCTGCTACTCCAATAACGTCCCGGCCAGCAAGGAGGAATGGCCATGCTGCTGCCTGAATGGATGTTGGGGCTTTAAAGTCCTTGAAAGGTGTAAGTTGAGAGGAATTGGTGACGGGCAGATAGGTGAATTTTGTGATTGGGCGGAAGGTTGTGGATCTAGGATCAGTGATTGTGATGAAATTGTCTGCGAGGAACTTGTCGATTTCAGCTTGAGGGAGAGCTGTGAGATTTGGATCTTCAGTATATATCTCTGAGGCTCCGTTCGTGACAGGTTTGGACACAGGAGGCTCTGATTCTTTGTTTTCTTTCTCTGCGGATGTGCCATTTGTTATAGGCTCTGAATTAGCTGGTTCGGCTATAGTCTCTTTCTTTGTGGCATCCTTCTTTGCTTTCTTTCCTTTTGATCTTTCTTCTCTATCAGCAGCCTTCCGTGCCTTCTTGTCCGCCTTTCGCTGTGCCTTTTTCAGCTTTTCCTCTTCATCAACAACCCCATCGTCCTCCAGCACAGGTGTAGATTCCTCTTTAGGCGGTCCGTCTTCTCCCCTGGCCTTCTTCTCTGCCTTTCGTTGTGCTTTCAGTGCTACATCCTCAGCAGTGAGAGCTTTTCCTTCGGTCCTCTTCTTCTTCTCAGATTTTTTACCCTCTTCTTCTGCCTTTGCCTTCTTATTCTTCTGGACTTTCAAAGGAGGGTCCTCTGCCAGAGCCTTAGCAACAGCATTCTTTGCCTGCTTCAGCTTCTCTTGCACACCTTCATCTAGCCCATATATGAGTGTATAGTCCTTCTGTGGGAGATTCTCTATATTTTCTACACCACTCTCCAGGCCATTTGCGCCAATTGGATCCTCGGTGCGTGGACGCTTTTCTTTCTTGCTTTTCTTTGATTTCTTCACGTCGGTAATATTTGGATCCGCATTGGCCAAGCCAGTGTCTTCAAGGGATCGCTTTCCCATTGTTGGAGGTATGGTTTGTTGCTGTTGAACAGTAGACCGACTTGTGGATATCCGCACAATCGAAACTTTTTTTTTTTGCTTATCAGATCCTTATCAGATTCACACTAGTCTATACTGAGTAAAGTATCTAGGACCCTTGTATGTGTGGAGAGTATCGGCCTTGGCATTTGGCCAGTATTCATTGTGCTAGGTAAGAGCAAAGTTCACACATCCAGAGTAATACAGCCTATACAAGAGGATCCCCTCTGTTTCTCAATTTGCAAGGCCTCACCATGTCTTGAAATGATGATGTTAAACTTTTCGACCACGAAGAAATAATCACAGGCTTGAAGGAAGGCAGTCTGCAAGAAATGGTCGCTAAAGCCGTTCACTTAGGCACGATTTGGAGTGGAGGGGTGAGCAGAAAGCAAAAGCTTCGAGAATGGGATTCAAAATTGTCTATGGGCGGACATGGAATGCAAATGGCCACGAAGTTAAGATGGGGGTATGTTTGCGGATATGCTTGTGGGTATGTGCTAAGACTAGGGATTTGCTAAGGGATTTGCTCGCTCTTCTCGCCGGCGCTCGGCCTATTACTCTAGGAAATTTTATCTCCGTGGCACAACAAACACGGAGTTCGTCAACAAAGATACCTAATAGCCCGAGGAGGAAAAAGTAGAGTAAAAGTTAAAAGGTTTATTTTAGAGAATTTTGTACATTGGTATCGTAAAGCTTTCGACTCCTACCACAAGGAGGCTGGGTTCAGTAACCGTAAACTGACGTAAACCATCGCTGCATGCTTCGAGCAGCATCTTAGAGAATGTAAAATTCTCGCTCTCCTCCCTCCCCTGCCAGGAGACTTGCTAAATCCATGCATTCATACTTTGCACGCTTTTAGGTCGAGAGACCCGTGTCTTTCAATAAAAGGTTCATAGGAGAAGATCCACCAACGCCATCGCAACGAAAACTCCATTACGCAGTAGCAGTCTGGGCGGCAGTTGGCTCCATAACTGTCTCTACATCAACCTTAGGCATGCTGGCTCCGGTTCCTCCGAGGTTTGTTGTGCGTGCTTTGGGATTTTTAGTGTAGTAATTTGAAATGGCAGATTTGATGGCATCTTCAGCCAACATAGAACAGTGTACTGTGCATAGTTAGTAGGCGATAAATAGTGCCGAATCAATCATGACTTACGCTTGACCGGTGGGAGGCATAACTCCTTTGCAATCTCCGTATTCCGTACTCGACCAGCTTCCTCCAAAGTCATACCACGAACCAGCTCTGTCAGGTATGACGATGAGGCAATGGCAGAACCGCATCCAAAGGTCTTGAACTTGACATCTGAGATTGTGTTGTTGGAAGGGTCGACCCGGATTTGCAACTTCATCACATCTCCACAAGCTGGCGCGCCTACTAATCCTGTCCCTACATCGGTATCTGTCTTGGACATGCTTCCAACATTTCGCGGCCGTGAGTAGTGGTCAAGAACCTTTTCGTGATATTGTCTCCGACCTACGACTGCAACTGGTGCGGAGATCTGAGAAAGGGAAGGTCTGGTGGCGGATGCCGAGATCGCTCGTCCAGCACCCCGAGCTCCTGTCAAAAGCGCTCTGCGAAACATTATATGATTGTAAGCTGAAGTAAAGGGTGTGAAAGAGTGTAAAGGATTGATATTGTTGACTTTATTGATCTTTTCGTTGATGGTTCAATTGTTAGATTGTAGGTTGTTTGGTCAGGAAGAGGAGAAGAAGTTGGGGAAATGATGTCGATTGGGAAAAGATAAAGACTAGTCCGAAGCTTCGGATATTTGTCGGCGTCCAATCAGAGCGATTCGCTCCGTCATCGACTTTCTTTCCATCACGTGAATTGGCTTCAACTTCGTGATTTGACTGGAAGAGATAGAATGATGGTAAGAGGCAACACAATCGTCAATATAAGCTCGATGCAGTATTCTGAGGGCTTGGCCTTTTCAGCCCACGAAAGCAGAGGCAGAAATATGCTGGACAAGCAAGTAGATTATTTAACTTTGCCAGGACAACACAAATCAATTAACACACGCATGGAACTGCTCCCTAAAAGCAGGGCTCTGGTTATTACTTTTCTCTTTTTGCATAGAGAAGACAGCGCTATAATACGATAACCTCTCATTGCATCTTGGTCAAAGCGATATATCCCGACGACACGTTGTTCCCGCATGCTATGTAAAAAGAGATATTCATATGCAAGAAATGGCGGTTTCGCTTCGCAGCTCCATGCCCCGCCACCACTGCCGTCTGTCCTGTAAGCCCCGCGTTTACTGCCTGGACCTTGCTTGGAAGAAGCAGCCCATACCATGACTTCTCCAAAATAAAAGCCAACAAATTGCGACGTAACACATATCTATTTGTACGAGAAGCACAAGAAACCATCAAAATGGCATGCATACATACAAATGCTACTGGTTCGTTGTCAACCTCTACCTTTGCCACATCCAACCTTTAACTCCCTCAAACAGCTTTGCGACCTCCAGGACCAAGCCAAGCCGTGTATCGAGAGGACTGCACGCAGTGCTTTGACTCTATCGTACGAATTCTATGCATACTAGAGGTATATATTGCTAAAGTCATGGGTTAGGATGACGTGCAAGGCTTGGATGTGTGTCTGTATTGCTTCAACGGGGGATGTACCGGCCAACACCAACATGCTGCGATGCACTATGCTACTCGAGCTCACCCCTTGGTCTTGAATATTCAGAGAACTCGGAAGCAAGTTTCCCGCGATGAGCCTCCTCAGAAGGTCACCAAGTAAGTTTGCCATCATGGTTTTCCTATCATATTGCTAAGCAACCTATAGGCTAGCCATTGCTGCCGAAACCGAAGCTGATCGATACGATTACCATACCACGGTCAAATGCTACGAATGCGGAATAGAGGATATCGATAAATCACAGGGCAAGCTTGCGGCTGTGGTTGATGGAGTACTGAAGGCAAATACATTCTCCCGCCAGGAAGAAGTCAAAGCTTGGGAGCAGGAGTTCACTTCTTGCGAGCATATCTTAACTCTGCAGCAAGAGGATGCACGTCAGATCCAATCTCAGGATCTTGGCCATTGTTCTTCCTGCGATCTGAAGGAGAATCTCTGGCTCTGTCTACAATGTGGCAATCTGGGGTGCGGTCGGGCACAGTTCGGTGGGTTGAAAGGAAACTCCCATGGAGTGGCACATAAGAATTCGACAGGGCATGCGGTTGCCGTTAAGTTAGGATCTATCACATCTGATGGCACAGCTGATGTCTACTGTTATGCTTGCGATGAGGAAAGGATTGATGGAAGCCTTGCTGCTCATCTCGCCAACTGGGGTATCTTACTTGCGGAACGCCAGAAAACGGAGAAGAGCTTAATGGAGATGCAAGTCGACGAGAATTTACGATGGGAATTTTCTATGACAGATGATGATGGCCGTGAGCTGAGAAAATTATTTGGAGAAGGATTCACAGGCTTAAAGAACATCGGTAACAGCTGCTATCTGGCGAGCACTCTGCAGTGCCTGTTTGCTTTACCGCAATTTAAACAACGCTATTACCTTCCAGACGAAGATGCAGTTACTGGTCTTGATGATCCTGCACAGGATCTCGAAACGCAATTGCGAAAGATTGCAGAGGGACTTCTTTCTGGACGTTATGCCATTCCTGATCCTGACGTTGATGCGACACAAGGCTCTCCTTATCAAAGAGGGCTTGCACCGTCTATGCTAAAACATCTCGTTGGAAGAGGCCACCCTGAGTTCTCAACTATGCGACAACAAGATGCGTTCGAATTCTTACTTCATTTGTTCAAGCTCATCACTCGATCACAGAACAATGCCAAATCTCAAGATCCAACGTCGGCCTTTAGATTTATCTTAGAACACCGATTACAGTGCTTGAGTTGCAAGAAGGTTCGATATCGAACCGATGAGCAAGATAATATTTCCATTCCCGTGCCGTTAAGAAAAATCCCTCGGACAGAAGCCACCGGTGCCGAAGTACTGGAGAGCAGTGACGAGTACGAGCCAGTGACTTTGAAAGAATGCCTCGATAGCTTCACGGGATCCGAGATCGTCGAGCTCACGTGCTCAGAATGTGGTAGCAAGGATGGATTCTCAAAACAATCCCTTTTTAAGACATTCCCTGAAGTTCTTGCTGTCAATGCTAGAAGGTTCATCTTGGTAAACTGGGTTCCTACCAAGGTCAATGTGGCTGTTATTGTAGGAGACGAGCCATTCTTGCTAGATGCATATAAGTCTCAAGGACACCAGCCTAATGAGGAATTGCTACCCGAAGATGCAAGTGAAAGCAAGGTAAGATTTCGGCATGGTGTTAATCATAGGGATCAGCCTACTGACGTGTGTCACTTCAGCCATCTTTTGTCGCAAATGCCGAAGCAGTCCAACAGCTTGAAGGCATGGGCTTCCCTCGTGTTCGGTGCGAGAAGGCTTTGCACGCCACTGGTAACTCGAGCGCAGATGCAGCTATGGAATGGCTCTTTGGTCACATGGAAGATCCAGACATTGATGACCCTCTGGTATTGACTAGTGGTTCACCGGTGGCTGATATTGACCCTGCCAAGATCTCCTTGGTATCAGAGATGGGTTTCGCTCCGGCACAGGCACGGCAAGCTTTAAGGGAAACAGGTGGAGATGTTGAGCGTGCGGTTGAGTGGCTCTTCAATCACCCCGACGCACAAGGCGAGGATGAATCCGCCGCTACTGACGCGTAAGTGCCATCAAACATGATGTCTAATGGAGTTACCTGCTCACCTAAGATCAAAAATACTAACATCTTCGAGTGGTGCCCCCAAGGAATTGGCTGGGAAGAGCGAGCTACCTGCCGAATTCCAACTCAACTCTATCGTCTGCCATAAAGGCAGCAGCGTCCACACCGGGTAAGCTAACCCTCCCCATTTCATTTAGCTGTAGACGGCTAACAAGACATAGACACTATGTTGCGTTCGTCCGAAAGAAGATCGACGAAGCATCACCTGCCGACCCGGAATGGGTTCTCTTCAATGACGAGAAGGTCGTTAAGGCAGTTGACGTTGAGGAAATGAAGAAGTTCGCCTATGTCTATTTCTTCAAGCGCAACGATTGATGGAGTAAAATGGATGCATGCCTAGATCTTTGATAGAGGCGTCTGGTGGCGTGGCCGGTAGTTTTAGAGCAAAAGAAAAGCGATATGCATGGGAAGAGAACGATAGAACTTTGCCTTTAGAAGGAATGAGATATCCTATTCAGAGCAGACAATTACGCATGAACACAGCGGGACAAACATCTTGTTTCCACGGTTTTGAATTTTTATTTTCAGCTCCCAGCTAATAATCGTACAGCCCCATTATGTCCATCTATTCTCTCTAAGTTTAGACCATTACTCGTCGGGTATCATGTCATCCGTTCACTAATTCGCCATGCCGCTAAAATATCATCGCTAAGCTCACTACAAATACCCAGACACCTCCCCCCTCCTCCCAACATTTCAATTTTGATAATACAGGCCAGGAGGAAAAAAAAAATCTCCGCGAAAGGAAGAAAGAAACGAAACACATGTGAAAAGCGTGAAGGTTAGCGCACAGGTCAATATCGCAAGCGAAGAAGATAAGAAAAATGACGCATGGTAAAATTGAGATAGGGAGGAAAAAAAGGAGAAAAAAGGAAATCCCAAGCATTATACAATAAAGCAATCCCTCATGTTCTCCGTAATCTCATCACGCATTAATCCGTCATTTGTCCCGTGCCATCCATGATATCCCTAAAACTTCCGTCCCTGAAAAAAAATAAAAAATATGCAGATTTGCAAAGTGTGCATACAAACGCTAGGAAACGATAAATGCTGCAAATATGCTTGTACGTGGTGTTGGTACAGAAAAAGGAAAATAATCGTGAACGGAAAGTGCCAGCTATGCTGCCCTAAATCTTGTACAGTGCCCGAAATGGACGATAATTTAAAACGTTTGTTGGAAGGGAAAAGGCGGATGGCTGCGAAAAGGGCGGTTAGAAGAACCGCGCTCGTCCACTATCCTTGATGCGTGTCAGAACCCGAATGGCATCATCAATGGTCATGCATGTCGCGCCGACGCCGTCAGGTTCAAGACGAGCCTTGACAAGATCAATCACACCGGAAGTGTCACCGCGCATACTAGCCTTAGGCGTAATGAACTCATCAGTCGTAAGCTCCATCATGCCGTTGAGATATGTGAACGCCTTGAGCCTGCCCTCATCAATGGGTGTCTCGGGTGAATCCATATCCATGTCACTGGTATTGATTGCCGTTGAAGGACTGGAGCGAGACATAGTGCCGGATGAGGAGTGGCGGTGTCCGAACGCCCAGCAGATCAGGGCGGAGACGTACATCGCCCAGTAGTCGCCAAGGCAGAATGGCGTGCTGGTGTAAGGCTGGTTGAATTGGGAGACGAGGCCGGGGGCCGGCTCGCTGAAGACCATGAACAGGTAGTGACATGCATGATGGGTGGCGGAAGCGGCGGCGAGGGACCTGGACCAGGTGAGTAGCCGAGATTGCGCGGACTGGAAGGCGGATGGTGGAGTGACTTTGCGGGCGAAGACCCAAGTGTCGCCTGCTATGGCAAGGAGATCATGGAGCGGCGTGTGGTGCAGAGCAAGGTAGATATGCATAAGCGGAGAGTTGGGATATATCGTTGCCAGGTTCGCAATCCCCGGGTGTGGGTTTTGTGGCACAAAATCATTCGGATATCTATCATCTCGTTCCGGCAGTCGAGTAGCCAAATGGCAAATAAGAAGCGACTCGGTAAAGAAAGATCTGCTAATGTTTGCGGCATGCTGAAAGGAATTGTCTTGCTCGATTATATTAATGTGTTGTACAGAATAGTCGTTCTTTTGCACCTGCCATTCATCGGGCGAGCTTGCGTTCCATAATTTATCGGGGCAAGGAAGGCATATTCGAGAGATGTCGAAATGTGGCTTTGAGCGTGACTGCTCATGGTACATGGATTGGCAAATATCGAAGGCGAAGCAAAAGCTAAGAAGACGCTGGCGAGATTCTGATTCGACCCAAATCAGCCACTGGCTGTGGAGGTCGGGCTGCTGGGAGAGCTGTTGCTGCGTGGAAGGCATGGAACTGAATCGATCGAGCAATGATTGTGCGGTTGTGTTGTTTCCTATTCCGTGGGCTGTATAAGGAATATCCAGTTGCGCTTGAGTCGCTGTTTGTTCAAGCTGTTTTACTTAGCCAAATTCCAATCATGTTGCCTGCCAACTTACTCGGTTGAAGAGTTCCTCATAGTGTCGGGAGAGTGTCACTTTGGTTTTGCGGCCACGGAAACGAGCAAATATTTCAGTCAGTAGGATTGCCTGCATTGTGCTCAGAGACCAATTCGCACACTAAAATTCAGTCAGTATTGTTCAATTGCCACTTGTTGGAGAGTATTCGAACTTGAGGAAAACATGTTTCAAGGAAAATCAGGAGCTTCATTACTCACATGATCGATGCTCTTTTTGCAATATTCGTTTAGTTCCATGCCTCGCTTTCGAGCATCCACTGTATCGTAGTACTGCGTGCCAATCGCAGCCATTGCGGAAGTTAGAAGGTTATCTGCTGTCGAGTCGAAAGTTCCTCGGTGGACGACGGGGTACATTTGGTGAAAGGATTGCCAATATGTCTCTAAATAGGAGCCAAGCTGTGGTATCTGCTGTGGATAACTCAGAGTCATCGCTGGGCTGAGATTTAATTGCCCAAATTGGTGAGACGAGTCCAGCTTCTGTCGTGGAACTGCTCCACCATCGGATACTCGAGGCGCTGAGAGAAATTGAGCCACTGGCTTATTATATGTCGACAGGGCAGGAGGACCCACTGGTGCTTCCACATATTGAAACCCTCCAAACGCATGGGGGATGTCTAACGTTTGTCTCGTTGGCGGAGTCATTCCAGGAGCCACAAAAGGAGCCTCGCTAAATTGTTCGATCATGGAATCAAATGGAGAAGGGCCGACAATGCCATGAGATGTGAATTGAGAGATATTTGAGGTCCAGTCAGGAGTATTGACTGACGCTGAGCGGGCTCTGCTTCCCCACATACGCCCAGTCCGAGAACCTTCTGACTGCGTGGAGTAAGTGCTGTCCGACGCTGATGAGCACCACGGCGAGTTTTCTTGGGTATAAGATAGGCCGGGAATATAAGGATCCTCGGGAATCTGTAATATTGGCCGAATTGGTGTGTTGTAATTCGCGTAATTAGCGGAATTCGTTCCTTCATACAGGGAATCGAAGTTTTGCTGTGCTCTTCCGTAAGTTCCTTGATGCGAAACATCCGGCCCAGAGCTAGCTGGGTAACCCGCCATGCTATCATAATTTGCTGTTCCTCGCGTGGTAGGCGACATTGTAGTATAAGTCTCTGGGCCAGATAATTGCGCTTCACTTGCTGACCTCTTATGCGAGGGCCCTGGAGAATAGGGCATTCCGGTGTAGGGTCCCATCGTACTGCTAAAAGCCGACACAGATTCACCAGTACCTGCAGTTGTTCTCGGAGTCACCGAATCATCTGAGTCTGTAGGAGACGCCGCAGGAGGGCCGCCATCTTCGCCTTGTGTTTGCGTCTGTGATGGTGTCTCGACTTTCAGAGGTGGAGTTCGACGGTCTGGGGCCGGGCTCGCTGATGGCCTACTTTTCGAAGTCGCGGCTTTGCGGTACGGTCCTTCGCCTTGAGTTTCACTGTACTTTATCAGTCCTAATGTTGATAACTTTGCACAGAACTTACTGTCGAAGCTGATGACGGTTTAACAAATCGGGCCTGTGGAATGCCCTTTCACAATCTCTATATGTGCACGGATATGCAGGCTTGTCATGACTGAGCTGATGCCGCCTTAAATGCTCTGCTCTTGTAAATTTCTATATACTCGATTAGCCGGTGTCTCTTTCATATCAATTCTTTATATACCTTCGCCGGGCGACAGCGGTCACCTATAGAGTGTCAGTATTCCACTCAAACTCGTGCTTCCTTGAAGATATGCGCAGAGATGTCTCTCCATATATACGTACAAGTATGTACAGGAACTCCTTTCTTTGCTCGACTTATCCGTCCAGTCACTGGCGTGTACTTGATAGGTACTTCCACCGGAGGCTCTGAACCTCTTGAAGATGACTGTTGAGGGCTGCCCGCGTTGCTTGCCTGATTGGATCCTCCCGCCTGAAACCCTGAGCTGAAATCCATTGCGTCTACGACGGCACTGTTACGCCGTCGTATACTACTTAGGCGTGTTGGCGTAGATGGTCCTCCCGGTTTGGGAACTCTACTAGACTTGCGGCGTGTGATGGATGTCTTTCCCTTAGTATCATCGAGAGTTGGCGACGTTTCGGCTGACGTTCGATCAACAGTTACTTGTGAGGCTTGTTGGGATGAGGCGGCATCTGCTCTTGTATAAGGTTGCGAGTCGAGCGGCTCCACAACATCTATAATATCCAAAAGCCTGGACATAGTGTTTGGCCTGCTGAATTTGGAAACAAGAAGTTTCTGGTGGATCTTTACAGCCTTGCACAGCCGACGTGAATAGATCTCCTCAAGGGGGGCCGAATCTCAGTGCAGGTACAGAACGGTAGTGACAAGGCAAGATCTTGGGTACTATAGTCGGGACAGGGTCAGAGTAACGGTAAGGATAAACCAAATATTTTAAAAAAGAAATATTCATTCGTTACAGGCAATATTACCACAGAAGCCACGCAGTAGAGGCACAAAGATAGAACAAATCGCGGGGCATTGCTGGTGTATCGTGCTTGTGTTTACAGGAAAGAATGGTGCTGGAGGAAGAAGATCGAGGAGGCTGCTGCCCTGTGTGTCCCTGGTCCGCAACCCTTGTCTATGGCTGGAGGTCTGCAGATTACTACCAGCAGGCCGTCCAAGCCAGTCCGAAAGGGGAAACAAGCTGATTGTGGACGAACAGGGGCCATAAATAGCGAGAGAGAGAGAGAGTGTGTGTGAAAGAGTGAAGTAAGCGCTCTGCTCCATTGGGCGCGCGGAAACCTCCAGCTTCTACCTCATCGACAATTATAATCCGGACATAATGGTCAGGTTAGGAATAACGAGCGCCAATACAGGACGGTAATTCTGTATTGTGGTGTAGGGAAGTATATTTTAAAAGTTGATTGTGCGCGTTGGATTCGTCCGTGGGTAATCGGTGAGCCTCGAGAAACAAGCATACTGGTAAAAGTATGGAGGGGGTTACAGTAGTTGCCCTGAGCTCTGGCCAGTCCTAGCCACCCTGGCAGATGTGTGAATGGGCGACATGGTCTTTGATTTCCAGTCCAGCAATCAGGAACCGCCATAGAGTGACACTAGGCCTTGTAAGGCTTTGATGACAGCAGCATCCAAGCTTCTATGCCCCGTCCTTGGCCCATCTTTCACCCAACAGCGACCTGATTGCTCTGAAGCACCCTCCACCTCGACACTACTTTTGGCGCATGCTTCAAAACCTCATCTCACGCAATACATATGAATAATGCAATATGTATAATTATGACTGGGCGCGCTGGAGGAATTGCCGTCATACGCGCCGGTGGCTCTTTTTCCATCGTGCAAATGGTGCAAACTCTAGGGGATTCTTGTTGAAGACGAGTTTGGCGACGACGGTGTTCTTGATCAAGCCATCCCCAACTCGCAAAATCTCTTGGGACCAGTTTAACGTTCAGTGCCCCTGTTCTGCCCTTTTTCCCAGCAACGGCCCGCAGAAAATGGCGCGCTTGATGCCTGTGCCCCCATGCAGAAAAATTGCCATGCAGATGTAACCTTGCTTCTAAATTTGGAAAAATGTCGGATTGCGCCTCTCCTCAAATATCTGTGGGCATCGAAATCGCAAAGAGGACAAGTGCTTCGGTAGTTGAGTTGGTGACATAACACATCGGTCCTTTGCAGTGTGTCTAATCGATATATTCCTCTAACAAGGCGCAGAATCAACACGAATAGAGAGGAATGAAGTCAAAACAACATACATCCATACCATACGATCCAGGGTTACTGATTTGATTATATAATAAGGAACACAAGCGATCTAGCGCCTTGGCTCGTCTCGGTAAGCGGGGCGGGACCCGGTTCCGTTTCCCGCTTCTCGGATTTGTCTGCTACTCTACTTAAGATCCAAATGCAGCACAGTACAGTAGAGAGAGAGAGTACTTAGGATAGCCTGGGATTATTTATATCAAGCCATGCTTATTTTACCTATTGGAATTCTGCTGAAAAATGGAGACGAGACGTGCCCTTTCTGATTCGTTCTTGCATCGTAATTCTGTATCTTTTGCTATCCTATGTACATCTAAGCACTTTGTCAAAGTACCAATTCTGCCACCGCAAGAGACTATCTAGGGATGTTTTGGTGCTGGCAAATGGTTTTCCAGGACACAAGCGCCGTGCAACACAGTCAGCCCCCAATATTATTAGACCAAACAGGCTATACGGTGCCTGGCTGACCCTTTTTCTCTCTGTGCTACCGTTCCACCATCATGGTTTCAGGTTTATATCCCCAATTCCTGTTCCAATCCGCCCGTAACCCTCAAACATCGAATACTTCAGCATGGCATTCTGGACGAGAGATCGTCAGCTAGACGCTCTACCCGCTGGGAGCTTAATCTCTGAAACTCAAATGATGACCACAGCAAGGGCCGGGGCTAAGCAGTTGTCTGGTTGGTTGAGGTTACGACATCCCTGACACCTGGTTCTGGCTTTCAATCTCAAAAATCCTTTTCTCCAGGTCAAAATTTAGGAGGCCACTCCACCAGGTGACTCTGTTTCCCCTGCATTTCTCCAACTTTCAAGGCGTCGAAATGTTGGCCTCAAATATTGCTATTGGTTCGTTATTTTATGGGAAGTATGGGGAGAGTTTCGGGAGCCGCGCTGAACGCCGAAGCCTTGGGAAGGGGTTAACGTAGATTTAACAGTATGTCGGTTCCGAAAAGGTAGAGACGATTTGAATAAATCTTGGGTCGGCCAAATCGCAATCCTTCGTGATTTAATGCTGCTGCATATTCGATGGCACAGCAGTCGTCATGCAGGTACGGTCATTACAGGTTAAGCCTTTCAGCGCAGGAGGATGGAACTCGCATCGACAACTGCCGCGCCAGATCAATCTGGTGATCAGATGTGCCTCCTGCTATTTCTCGCTCTAACATGAACAAATTTGATATTTTGAGCTTTGTAGCTAAGTAAAGGGTGACAAGTTCGGATTGAATCCCTACTGAAAATCATAACAAACCAAGGTTCAAAGCAGGAGATAGTGGAGAGATGGCCATTCAAATTACTCCTTAAAGTAAAAAGTACCGAACTATGAAATCTATGGTCAAGGGTGCAAAGGGAATTGTGACCCTACTCTGCAGCACTGTAACTCTGTCTTTGTTGGAGTACTCCCAGCTATCCAAGACTTTTGGTAAGGCATTTTGGTTTGACTAGCCGGCGCTTAGGGTTCCAGACGACTCTCCCCAGCTACGGGACCGGTAGACAACCTCTTGATCCTGGCCGCCCATGCCTGCTACCACCCACCCAGGTTCGTCCCAAGTCTCAAGGTTCGGACTCCAGACTTTGTTGAACACACCTTCGCTTAAGTTTCTGAACAATCATCGAGCCTGAGCATCTCTTCTGAAGATCGCGTTTCTTGGGTGGCCTGGAAGAAAGAGCATGCCTGTCGGCGTCGCCGTTTTTGGGGTCCGCGACAGGATATCATGAAAGACGAAGTGCATATGGAAGCGCATTTAGAAAAGGGCAGCAGAATACGGAGTGGCTTAACATTTGCATCTCAGGACAGTAGGAGAGGAAAGCTGTCAACAGCAGAGTTGAAGCCGTGCATTGTTTTCGCGTATCCACTGCGCCTCGTGTATGAAAAGCACAACAGCCACGGATGATGGCATCCGGCCACGCGACAACCCTATCCTCCCAGACGCAAAATATATTAATGAACCATGTTTTAAAATAGGTTATCGCGGAACATGAATCTGTAACCGCGATGATGGGACCTGCAATCGGAGAGCCGTTCTTTGGGTGGTTCCCAATAGGCCTGCTGCCCTACAGCCGAGTCCATGAGGCTTCATATTTCCTGCAAGGGGACTCTAAATAAAACCGGATGCAGCCGCTGTCATCCGCATTTTTTCGTATGTATGCAACCCACACAATAGACAATACACCACACATCACGTTTTCCAGAACATCATTTGGAAGCTTTCCGGTTCCCGATCGAGAAAAGAGGTGTGGCTGGCTCGGCATTCTGTTGCCCATGTATGATGCTGAGTGAGCCAAAGATACCGACAAGACACTATCGGTTTCATGCACCGTGGATCAGTCTACACAAAAAGTATAATCAGGCACAAAGGCTTTCCTCCGCATGGGACGTCTTCGGCGAGTCTTGTGCAGATGTCTTGGTACATCACCGAAATAGAAATCTCACACTCGAAGCCTTCATATGATGCACCAACAACATAGTCGTCGTTGACCACTCCCCTCTCTTCTTCCCTTCCTTTGCCTGAAATGGGAATGTATCGGCTTTCGTATCTGTTATAATTATTTTAATCAGTAAATTCGTCCAATCACAAAGTCTTGATACCCCAAGATATGAGGGTGAGAAGGTACTTTTGGAGCAGGCGCTTGAAGGCACCCGTCGCGACCGTTTAAATGTATTTCAAGAAGCCTTAGTAGGCGCTTCTTGGATGATCGCCAGTGTGACTATGATAAGAAAATGCTATTCTTACGCTATGATGAGACGAGCGTCGAAACTCATGGCAGAATAGAGTCAGTGTGTGTGTTCTCGATAATTTTCAAATCGAGGCTATCTGGAAACCATCAAGTGATGTGCCTTAGTTATTTTATTTCTGAATTCGGCGACAACATTTGAAGGTTCAACACACATGGCTCTCTTCACAATAACTGGCCGTCATGGAATCCAGGTCATAATGATTCAACGATCCATGCCTCACGGCTAGTGTTGATTATTCACAATATTCTTTTGGTTTTGTTGTTAGTCATGAAAATGGTATATCAATGCTTAAGTTAGATAGTAATCGTCTGTGCGATTGTTTCTTCTGCATTTCCCATTGAATAAATGAAGAGGTGAAGAGGCGTAGACAGCCGCAAACTGCCAACAGCGATATACACATATCTGGATGGACGAAGAAGAAATTGGGCGTTGGGAATATCAAGCACCGAGTTCAGCCTCACCAGAGATCTCTTCGCATACCTTTGCAGAGAGATGCCACCTAGAATTATCGGTGACAGACCCGAGCACAATTAATTCTGGAGAGACGATCTGGCAATTAAATCTCTTCAGGATCAAATCAGACACATTCACACCCGCTGTAGAAAATGCATATGATAATCCATGCTCATCAAATGTTTGCATGACATCTTTTGAGTATATCTCTGCACTGGGATGAAAGATAATTCTTGCATAACTGATAAGGACTTGGCGTCCCGCAAAGCTTAAGCCGCAACCTGAGTACGGCCACAGACTCTGGCACAACGCTGTGTCTGATGTATCCCAGCATTGTCAACCTGCCTTGAACTGTCCGCTGATTCTTTTCTCCGACCAGTGTATCGCTTTATCACTTGATGATGTCTCCTGTGCTTGAGACCCAAAGCAGCCAAGTAAGGTTCTCCAAGCTTTGTTTTGATTGCCGGAACAAGCTGGACATAAAATATTTTAAGACTACATTACAGCATCAGCTTATTCCAAGATCGAAGGTCCTTGGTGGGATTCGTTTGGATACTCTAGTTCACGAACATTCTTACAAGCGCGGCGCATTGTTAACGGGCCAATATTGAGATTGCGATATATGCGTCTTAGTAATAGATGCTATTGCTAAATCTGTAGACGTTGACGAACGAAGCTGGGAAGGGCAATGGAAGAGAAACCGGGTCTCATGCAAGTGGCTTGCAAAATGCCGAAGTACTGAGGAAGATTTGTTAGATATTGGGGATTTGAGGATTCTACTTTATGACGATGAGGATGCTGAGGATTCCATATATGGGCAAGGGATTGTCGAAGCTGATGTACGGGCGGAAATTGGCAGCCCGAGATAAAAGCACACGATCCCGCAGGAAAATTCATTTCAAGCAAATAATTCGACACACATCACGGCTCTTTGGCAAACATGGAGCGAGTTCATGACTAGCCGGATAAATGCCTACATACGCATCACATGTTTGGATCTCCCTTGTCAAATGCATTCCTACCAACAATAGTGTTGGATGTTGGAGCTGCCGTCGTGATGAAATTCACCTCTGGGAGACCAATGGGGCATTGAGCTACAGGTGGGGTCAAAAGAACCTGCAGCGGACAATAACAGAGAACCTTGCCACCAACCTAACAGTCTCAAGAACGCTTCATCTGCGATACGTATGGATCGATGCCTTATGTATTATCCAAGATTGCGAGGACGATAAAAGGAAAGAACTTTCAAACATGGCAAGTGTATATGGACACGCCACTATTACACTCATTGCTGCATCTGCAACAGGAGCGGATCAAGGATTTCTCAAAACAAAATTGCCTCAAAAAGTTGACCTACGGATTCCATAAGGTGAACGAGGCATCCTCCTCCTTCGATCTGAACAAAATATCAATGGGCCGATGATCCAACCGAGTCTCTGGCGTGGTGTCTCCAAGAAAGCCTCCTTAGTCGAAGATGTTTAGTCTATTCCTCACCTTATCTCTACTGGAGCTGTCAAGAGATCATATACGCAAATCAGGATATCGAATATGGTACTAATGGCATTTCTGGAAGAGATCGCACAGACAGTCACCACTACATTCGTAATCTGCCTTCAGTATTCCGGACAAAGCGCAAAAGAGATCGATTGCTCGACGACGATTGGAGGCAGCTTTGGACCTTTTGGCAAGAAATTACTAGCGAGTATAGCTACCGCCAGATATCCTTTCCGACCGATAGACTCCCCGCAATATCTGCCCTGGTGGGAAAGTTCCACGATGTCAGCGAGGCCGAGTTCCATGTGGGAATCTGGAAGTCAGATATCTACCGTCAGCTATTTTGGTTAAAGTCCTCCTCAGAGACTTTGCGGGAACGACGTCGAGATTTGAAGGTACAGCCCCGGACAGACGTATATATCGCCCGAGCTGGTCATGGCTTTCATGCAGCGGAAGGATACTTTATCATTCGTTCCGAGTCCATCCTGACTTCAAGGTGGAGAACGTCGAGGTCGAGCTGGTCATATCAAGCGAGCCGTTTGGCGCTCTTAAAGGCGGAAGCGTAACTCTTACGGCACGACTCGAGATCAACGTGCTTGATCAGAATTCAAAAGACTTCTGGCTTGGTCAAAAGCAGAGAAGCCTCTCCGAGATCTATGCGCGGTATGGCCACGGGGTAGGAGAAGCTAACGGATATCCTGACGCTCAAATGAGATGACGCCAGGGATGGAAGATGTGCGGTGCCTTCAAGGAGGCACGGATATAGCTTCAAAATGTGTTGGCTTGATCATTCGGCGAGCCGGTATTGACCAGTTTCAACGAATTGGGTATTTCGTCGGCAGGCTTCGTAATAATACATGGTTTCAAAACATAGATTTAGCGACTGTACGGATAATTTAGCAAGCATAAGAATATAGTTCTAATCTAGAGTCTGCTTTGCAACGCGCGCGAAATTCGTTTCTCGCGCTGGTGGAGAACAAGAAAGCGCAGCCTTGCGCGTAAGGCCAAAGGCTTGGCATACATTACGTAGCTTGCCTTTAGCTTGTGAAACAAAATAACTTGTCACCTGAACCTTGAAGATCTTGTGGTCATTAAGCTTCATAACAGCATGGACACGATACAATAGCGTCTTGAAGGCCCTCCGGGAGGGATTTCAATACAAACATTAAATCATGACCCAGTATTCGCTATTAAAAGCCGGGTCTCCGGCTGGCGCGGATGAAGCAGATATTATATTGAAAGTAGATGGTTCACAGCAGTAAGAAGGCCCGACGAACCTGATCCTTTGAGAATATCGATAGTTGCTGCTAACTCTTTTATTGCAGGCAGACATTCCGGGAACGTATCGCAAGTCGAACACGCCTGTTGAGGGCTATCTCGTTCGCCATACTCTTATTCTTAGGCGCTGTCACCACTTCTCATCTACTCTACAATGACTCTCGACCACTTTGGGTCTGGGAATCCGGACGAAATGGAGAGTATCATACCGGAAAGGAAGATATGGCAGGGAGAGGGAGCCAGTATTTGCTGGGAGTTGGAAAGGCAGATATCACAGGGTAATTGTTCAATAGCTCTTTCAGAAGATATTATGCTAAGATTGTCTTAGCCCCGTCGTTGAAATCAACATGATGGGATATGCGGACACGAAACAGATTGGCTCTGGTCTTCGACAGCGACTGTATTCCAGGGCTTTCATAGTTGGGGATGTCAACAACCCAGCTGACCGGTTCGTCTACCTTGTTCTCGATACACAGTCTGGAGATACAGCCGTTAGATATGGTATTCTAGATGGTGTTGCCAGTCTGGGATCCGATTTTGTGGTATATGGACAGCATAATGTGGCTGTGACTGGGACACACTCACATTCAGGTCCCGGTGCTTGGTTAAATTACCTCTTGCCTCAGATCACAAGCAAAGGATTCGACAAACAATCATACAAGGCAATCGTTGACGGCGCGGTATTGTCGGTACAACGGGCGCATGAGAGTCTTCAGCCTGGGTATTTGACCATTGGGTCAACCAAGGTATTCGGCGCGAATATAAATCGCAGTCTTTACGCATATCTTGCAAATCCCGAAAAGGAAAGACTGAAGTACAACAGCAGTTCTGAGGATGATGGCTCGGTAGAAAAAGACTTGACCTTATTGCGCTTTCAGAGGGCATCTGATGGCAAGAACACTGGTGTTCTCACCTGGTTTCCCACCCACGGAACCTCGATGCTTGGCAATAACACTCTGATCTCTGGTGATAACAAAGGCGTGGCTGCTACATTGTTTGAGACGAGTGTTGTTGGACAAGAAAACGTTGCTGAAGGTTTTGTGGCTGGTTTCTCACAGGCCAATGTTGGCGATACTAGCCCAAATGTACTTGGTGCGTGGTGTGAGGATGGCACGGGAAAAGAGTGTAGTTTCAGAAATAGCACATGTAGTGATGGTAAAAGTCAGTACTGTCATGCTCGAGGGCCGTTCTTCCGTATCAAAGACAATGGAGCGGCATCTTGTTATGAGGTTGGCAAAAGGCAGTATGAACCTGCTAGAAGCTTATACGACTCGATAGACGAAAAAGGTACTCCGGTCACCGGATCGTCTGTTAAGTCCTTCCACACCTTCAAAGACTTCTCTAATTACAGCTTCCCTCTTGCGAATGGAACTTACGTTCATACCTGCCCAGCAGCGCTAGGCTATTCCTTCGCTGCCGGAACATCAGACGGCCCTGGCGCATTCGACTTCACACAAAACGACCCCGGTGCACCCAACGCCTCACCTGTCTGGCGCGTAGTATCTGGTCTCATTAAAGCACCTAGCAAAACACAGCAGCGTTGTCACTACCCAAAACCCATCCTTCTAGATGTCGGCGAGATTAGCACACCCTACCCGTGGACGCCTAACATTGTTGATATCCAGGTCCTGCGTGTTGGCCAGTTCGTGATAATCGTCAGTCCGGGCGAAGCGACGACCATGGCTGGCCGACGCTGGAAAGAAGCAATTCACACCTCCGCCGCTTCTCTCGCGCTATCTGGCTCTAAGACCGAACCCGTCGTGGTTCTCGGCGGCCCAGCTAACAGCTACACGCACTACATCGCCACACCTGAAGAATACTCGATCCAACGCTACGAAGGCGCGTCCACACTCTACGGACCGTGGACCCTAAACGCTTACATCAACCTCACGCTCTCCAACCTCCCCTATCTCCACGCGGAATCAAAATCGCAGCCACCGCCCGGGCCTCCGCCGCCAAACAACGTGAACAGGTCCCTCTCCTTCATCACCGGCGTCGTCTACGACGGCGCACCTCTGTTCAAGAAGTTCGGCGATGTCAAAACAGACGTGCGCCCCTCTTACCACATTGGCGCTTCCGTCTCCGCAACCTTCGTCGGCGCAAATCCGCGGAATAACCTGAGGCTCGAACAAACATTCGCTGCTGTGGAGCAACTAGATGAAGCGAGCGGGAGGTGGGTGAGAGTGAGGGATGATAGCGACTGGAGTTTAATTTTTAACTGGAAGAAGACCAGCGAGGTGCTGGGTACGAGTGAGGTAGAGATTGTGTGGGAGACGGAGAGCAATGTTGAGGTGGGACAGTATCGGATTAAGTACTTTGGGGACTGGAAGGCGGTAGGTGGGACAATTACGGCGTTTGAAGGGTCGAGTGGAATTTTTGTCTTGACTTGAAGGTGTTTGTAAAACACACAGCAGGAACAGGACATTCACGATTGAGAACAACAAGTTCCTAGGATCATGGCTCTATTGTACACTATATCAGAAAAGCATGGAAACTCTATGTCATAGCCATAAAAGCTACTGCAAAGATTCACACAACTCCAGCTTATGCACGCTCAAATCGCTGACCAAAATCAAAACCACGCACTCCTTTCACTGCTCCATACCGCTGAGTGCCGCTTTCGCGTCGCGTTCCTCCTTCCGCCTTGCCCTAAGCTCATCTTTCCACGCGTCGTCAAAGAGGGTTGGGCCGTTCCTCAGATGATCAACGGTAAGCTTCAAGTCAACCACCATTTGAATTGCGCCGGTGCCGACACCCATGGTCTGTCCCATGATTATGCACTCACTGACACCCTCAATCTTATCCGTTTTCATGCCCGCTGCGGCCTCGAAGAGATGATCTGGCGTCTTCTCGAAAGAGGCAAGCTGCAACACGCTGTCACGCATCTTTGAAAGCCCAAAACGGGTGATACCAAGGACCTCACCCTTGTATGTCATGACATCAGCTAGCAGTTCCATGTGTCGAGGATCGATATTCATGGTGCTCATAACCTTCGAGATTTCCAAAGCAATAGTTGTCCGTGCCGCTTCAATACCGAGCACTTCTCGGACCTCCATAATGCTATTCGTGGTCGCCTTTGTGCCATCAACTCCAACGGTGGTCATGCAATGCTTCAGACCATATCCTTCAACGTGTACTTCATGTATGAATTCTTCAATTTCTTTGCCGTTTTCGTCCCGCCTCACCAGTGCGTTCTTATCCTTTTTCTTATCATCCGACTTCTTGATCACGATTGCTCGGACGGTTTCTGGGTAGCCAGAGATCGCAATCAACGGTAATGACCTCTTTAGATGGTTGATACGAAGTAAAAGATCAGAACCTCCCTCATCTACAGAGACCTTTGTTCTGATCCCACGTCCGGTCTTGTTCTCACTGGGAGAACCATGTACTTCTATTCTGATGATGTCGTTCGCATCATCGATGTGCACATGGCTACTATCAATCTTTAACTTCTTGTTTCTCCATATCGAAACAGCAATATCTCTGATAGTAATTCCGAGGTAGAGTTCGGAGAGAGCCTTGCCGTCCACTGCAAGTAATATGTTTGCCGATTTGCCACTCCAATGGTCCTCTACGGAGCACAGAACATCACCTATGTAGGTCCTCTCTATTTGTCCCTGCACAATGAATGCTGAGAGGGCACCCGCATCACCCAAGAGAGGGCAAACAATGACTGGCGTACTGATGAGTTTAGACGCATTAATGATTTCCTTGATACGAGGAACTCCCCCCGTAATGCTCATGCCGGCTACGCCTGCGAAATGGAAGGTCTTCAGGGTCATTTGTGTTCCCGGCTCTCCAATTGATTGTGCTCCAACAGCACCAACAGCATGGCCAGGCTCTGTCTTCGCTTTTTTGAACTTCTCAAGACAAAGTATAATGAACTTTTCTAGAGTTTGCTGTGACACCTTTGCGACCTGGCTAACCATATGTTCTTCTATTTTTCTGTTGTTGTTCTCTGCTAATTTTTTCTTTTGCTTTATAAGTTTCTTGACTTGAGCACACCTTACCGCTTGTCTCAATGCTTCTTGGTCGCGGAAAATCTCTTCTCTGATTCGGCGCTCGTCAGCATTTGGCGTGAGTCGCTTCCTGACTACTTTTTCAATAGCTTCCTCGGCATCTTTATCTCTCTCTTCCTTCAGGGACAAACGTGGCAATCCTAATTTCTCTCGGAGATTGGCCATTTTGTCAGCAAAACCATGCACATGATTTGTGATAGTATCAAGAAATTTCCGAGTGCTATCAAGATGATCAATGTCCTCATCCTCGTCGTCTACGATTTTGTAGTTAAGTTCACGGCCATCGACTAGTTTGAATCTTTTGAGTCCCGCTTTCTCTTTCGCGAGCATCACTTCACAATGAACATCAATCTCAAATGGCAACAAAGTTGGATCATTGTTGTTGTATGTCAGAGCCTCGGCATGGCTCCAGGTCCTCTTGAAATTGACAGGGACTGCATCACCCTCCATGTCGACTGGATCAAGGTTATCTGCTCCAAATAGAAACTGGACCACGATGTTCGAAGAATTCCGTACAGTGTTGTCATACTGCACAGATAAGTCTTCTAATGACTTCATGAGGCGCCTCGACATGTAACCAGTCTCTGCGGTTTTCACAGCAGTATCAACCAGACCTTCACGACCAGACATTGCGTGCATCAGGAATTCAGTGGGCCGTAAGCCTGAGAAGAAGCTATTTCTCACAAAACCTTTCGCTGGGGGGAGTCGGGAATGCTTTGGAAAATGAGGCAAAGTCCGATCTTGAAAACCATTTGCAACACGCTCACTGTTGATGATCTGTTGTCCCACTAGCGCTACCATCTGGGCAACATTGATAGGCGAGCCTTTGGAGCCGGACTTTGCCATTATGAGCGGGGAGTTGTACTTGCTTAGAGATGCATAGCATGCTTCACCAGCAGCACCTCTAACATCACTCAACTTTCCAGATAGCTTAGCTTCAAGGGTCTGCTCCATATCGAATCCGGCACTTTTCTCCATTTTTCCAACTCTGTGCAGCTCTATTAGATCATCGCATACTTTGTAGGCATCAGCTACTAGCTCCTGCTTCAGAGATAGCAAGCCATTGGACGGGTAGACATCGCTGATTCCTATTGAGAAGCCTTGGTTTGTCAGCCATCTAGCTGATAGCTTGGCGAGACGGTTCATTGCTTTGACCGCTGCATCTGGACCAAAATCTCGCAGAATAACGTAAAATATTGAATCCTTCTTTCCCGAGCCAACGGTAGTCTTATCCATCATTCCACACATCACTTCGGAATTGTGCACCACAAGCCAGCCATCGGATGCGTTCATGTCTGGACTTTTGAGGTGAGTAAGATATTTCTGACTCTCTTCCTTGTTTTGCTTCACGGGTTCTGCAATTTGCATTTCCTCCGTCGATTTCACTCCTTTTTGGTCTTTAGCAGGCTTCCCCGCGTCCTTAGGTTTGTCGTCATTAAAGTCTCTACACTTCGCCTCCATATTAACCAATACGTCAGATTTTTGGTTTGGGCGCATAAGCACACTGAAAACTTGCTTTCCTGTCCATAACATTTGTGGCTTAACAATTGATGGAGGAGGAAGATCTATATGCTCAGCGCCGTTCACCATATACATGCAAAGGTTGGTAAAGGTTTTTCGATCAAAGAAATTGTCTTTGCCACTGAGAAGATATGCAGCTGTAATGAAGTCCTGCGTGGCCGAAATAATCGGCTCTCCATTCTTGGGTGTCGATAGATTGTATTTGACTCCCATGAGATTGATCGCCTCGGTTCTAGCCTCTTCCGTTTGTGGTACGTGGAGATTCATCTCATCACCATCAAAATCTGCGTTGTAAGGACCACACACACACTCGTTTAGACGAAATGTCCTCCAAGGGCGAACCTTCACATAGTGACTCATGATACTAAGTTTATGTAGAGATGGCTGGCGATTAAAGAGCACAATATCTCCATCCTCCAAGTGCCTCTCTACAATGTCTCCAGTCTTCAGGTTTTTAGCCTCATTCTCTCTGCGCGCAAATTTCAGAGAAATCTTGTGGTCCGAGGATGCTTTCACAATCTGCTGAGCACCAGGATGTACATCTGGTCCATTTCTCACGCAGGCACGAAGCTTCTGTATGTTGTACATGGTTACACGCTCTGGATATGTGAGATTCTTGGCAACCAGAACTGGAACGGCAACTTCATCGATGCCTAGATTCGGGTCTGGAGAAATAACTGTACGTCCCGAGAAATCGACGCGCTTTCCTGAGAGATTACCTCTAAAACGACCCTGCTTTCCTTTCAAGCGCTGACAGAATCCTCGAATGGGCTTGCCAAAGTCATCTCGACGAAGCCCTGGAACATCGCTATTAACCATCATAGCTATCTGGATCTGGAGAAATTCCCAGTGCTCCATAATCGACTGTAGATTCTGACCCTTCACGAGGGCATTTTTGATCAGAGCATTAACCTCCACAATATGGGCAATCTTGGTAGTAATGTCGTCCTCGGTGCTTGCATTGTCTTGGGCAACAGAGGGTCGAATGCAGACTGGTGGTGCAGGGACGAATTGCCACAAAAACATCTCTGGTCTTCCCTCAGCCGGATTAATGCCCAGCAATTCGCAGTCGGCTGGTGTGATCAGTTTGAAAAGATTTAGCACCCGTAGAGGATGCAGATCCTCCATAGCCCTTTTCATGTGCTTGTCCAAATCAGTATTGGTTATTTTAGCGTTTTCAAAAGTCGCTTCAAAGTCCTCGTATTCTTTTGGCTTGACCTTACTCTTCGCGTTCGATTTGTTGTAGGTAACGAATTTGTCATGGACAAGCTTTAGAACTGATACCTTGCGGATTTGACCATTTATCGAGTCACAGTGAGGGCATTGCTTAGCCTTTCGACATTGTTCATTGATCTTTTTGCATATCTGGGTTCGTTGCAAATTGTCAATACCTTCGGCGCGTAAATTTCGGAGAAATTGTCGTCGCTGGGCCTCGGTCAGAAGAACTTTGCCGCAACACTATGGAATATTAGATTCCTGTCATACAGTTCAGAGCCGTGTGGTGGCCAGACCTTGCAGATATTTTGGAGTATATTTATAATCAGCTTCAGATATCCGATATGGAATGCCGGAAGGGCAAGTCTGATATGACCAAAATGCCCATTGCATTCATTGAGCGATCCGGCACAGGTTTCGCAGCGACCAGTCTTGCTCGATATTCCCTAATAGTGAAATCATCAGCCATTCAATCTTCCCCAATTCCATATCAATATATTGTACCATGCGAGCATCGTTAGCACCATGTGCTGTAGGCTTCTTTCCGTCTTGGAAGTCGTAGAGCACCCGGGTTGATACTTCGAGAACGGCCTGGTTGGCGATCTGCTGATTCGATCTGTAAGTTTAAATTAGCACTAGTCTATGCAAGCGCCAATTGTAGAGTGATCGCACTGTATGCCGAATTTCAGTTCCTTGAAGCGCTTGGGAATTTTATCTTTGACCTGAGCCTTCATTATGCCTCCGCTAGATGTGGCGTGCATCGTGGAGGTTCTGTCTGCAGTTGAACATATACGAAAGTCTTGATGCAATCAGTTGTGCAAGAATCCGCATGTGCTACCGGTTGGTGATGCGAATGCGTTGGGTCATCTCAAATTGAGGTGGAAAGACAAGGTAGGGAAGTTGTGAAGGTGTGGAATTTTTTGGAGCTGGGCCTGAGCCTGATGCGGGGCAAACAGGCACCCTTTTTTTTGGTGGGGGCCGACCACCACCTCTGCTACGGTATTGAGGATATGAGGCTGAATGCTTGGCTATCGGCCCGGCGATAAGATAAGAAGTATTGTACAAGGCTGTTCTATTACATTTCAACCAGGCTGGCCCACGAGATGTATCCTATTCATTAGTCTCTATGGGAAAGGCCAATGATATATAACTCATGGCCACAATGGAATTGCCGTATTCAAGTTGAACCGTAACACTCATGATCTGATGGGAGGAAAACATCAGTGGGAAGATGCCAGTTAAAAAGTTTCAACTTCCCAAGCATACAGTATTGGTAGATCTGCATTATCTCATCTATAAACTACAAAGCATGCTTCCCATCCTCGCCGCCACGAAGAGCCAAGAATGCCCGGACATCCGTTACATACTGAAGGCCCTCTAATAGTGGTACAAGGTGAAGCAGATCATTATCCGTAGGGTCATTGATCCATCCTTCTATGGGTATCGCGTTGTCTACCATGCTGTCAGCGTGGTCGGGCTAGCATAGCGAAACGCCCTTACCTTGGTGAAACATGTAACTCAAAGGGCTATTATCTAGAATCATGACCTTACTCAGGTCAGGCTCAATTGAAGTTAGGTCTTTGATGAATGCGCCATGCCGGAATGTACAATGCTGGCGATAATATCGCCCAGAAAAGAACTTGCGTTCCTGTTCTAACCAGTCTATTACTGGATCGGCATACTCCTGAACTGAGGCTGTGAAAATGACTAGATTGTACCACTTACAAACCTGCTACTAGATAAGTATAGCATACATTCAGTGATTGTCGTACTTACCCGTCGTAAGAAGTCGTCGCAATGTGGCCTTTTGTGCACATAATACAGAATGGGATGTTGTGGGCCGATAGCATTACCCCCAGCCACAGAAATGGTATTAAGCTTAACCTCCACCATATGGCCGGTGCTCATACGGCCGCCCTTAGACATGCTGTGAATCAAGGTTTCATCCAAATCAAGAATGAGGGTCTTTTGCATGGAAGCAGGAACATCGGGGAGTGTATACGATGGCTGCCGCTTTGGAATCAGGGGTCTTGGAGGCGCTGGGGCTCGGGGATACTTTGTCATAGAAAGAGAGGTAGCTGGGGACGTAGGAGACTTCAAAGTCGCAGGGGTGATCTCCTTCGTCGAAGAGAGAACCCCTGCGCCACTATTTCTTGTGCTCGTGGACTGCGATTTGTTGTGCTTCTTCTGCCGAACGCTCTCATCATGGAGCTTGATGCGGATCGAGCGTCTTGCTGGAGATATTTCATCACCACTTTGTAAAGACTTTGATCGCGTATGCCGCACCGAATTTGACGACACATCTCCTTCGCTCATAGATCTGTCTCTTTCGGATTCAGATTCGGACGATAATCCACTTGAGGAAGAGTTCGAAGAGAGAAATCTGGACTCCTTTCCACTTGCTCGCCTAGTTGCTCCCTTGCCGTTCCTCTTTTCTGTGGTATTGTTTTCGCCATCCGATGATGCGTTTTCAAGAGCTTGAGTTGCAGACGCTCGTCTTGCACTTCCCGAAAAGATGTTTCCGAGTTTGCGCAGTTGTGAGAAGGGTGCAAACTTCCCCCCTTCATTATAGAAACAAGCTATAAAGTATACACCCGGTGCAGCCAGTGTGGATAGAACCCATCTTATTGAATCGATAAAGCTGTTTGATAGCCTTAATATAATATTTGGCGAAGGTGGAATATAAAAATTGTCGCTCTCTTTCTTTATCAGAGGAGTAGTCTCGCTGGCAACTTCATCACTATATGGTTCCGCATCTGCAATATCCCCTGCTCCATCCGTCTTCTCGTTTATTAAATCATCCCCTCGCGAGCCGCGCCTTGAGTCCTTTCCTCCCACAGACGATAGTATGTTACCGTACGAGTTAGATCGCGACGGTGATGGAGTCTGCGGCGGCGACACCCGCGCCGAGAGGATATTCAAAGAGTTCATGCTCTCCCAGCCATGAAGACGATTGATCCGGGTATTATGATTATGCCTAGGATATTGTGAGACGGCAAGAATGGCGCCTGTTGAATACGACAGTCACCGAGCTGGATTGGCCGTCGTGAAGTCGTTGGTTTGCGAATGCAACGCGCCTGAGAGCTGGAGGCTCAGGGTAGCGCAGCTGTTTGAGCCCGACAATGCTCGGCACCGGCAAGACAATGGCACTTTATTTTCACCTCTTATAGTTGCGAGTCTTACGTCAAGTTGGTATTAGCAACGTGTGTTGAGGTTGATCAGTTGAAATTCTTGGAAGGGTAGTAGGTTGGTTCTGAAAGCACGGAACGATGGAATGGCGCTGCTAGGAGGCGATCTGATAAGCTCTGGAATCTCATAAATCGATATAATAATTTCCTAGGTGGACACTGGTTGCTTTATTGAGTACACAGTCTCTCTCCTTGTCTCTTTGACAGTAAAGTCGGTTCCAGCTCCGGGATCCGGCAACTCTGTCTGCTCTACCCCAGCCTCATCTCGGCGTCGAAAGAGCATCCTTGCAACCACAGGAAAGTATCGCAAACCTTAAATTTTGATATCCAGCATTCCTGAGAACACTTCTATGCGAAGCCCGTGCAACACTTCTGTGTACCAATTTTGGAGATAGTGCTTCATTCTTGAATATCTGGGGTTAATCGAAGAGCTTCAGCAGGCTGTCAAATCAAAGCTGCAAGTATTCTGTAAGACTCATCTGCAGACGTACAGGCAACATAATACCGTCGCATTCAATACAACAAATTAATTCAACAATATAGGAGGCACATTTGGGATTCTTAAGACTCTGTATTTCTGCCGAGGGGGTGTAAGCCACTATATAATCATCTATACTGTGACCACGGCTGACTCAATTCCTAGTAAATCTACTCTTTTAGGTACCTACCCACCAACCAAACAAAGCAAACATTCTCGCAGACAGCAGTCGGCCGGCGTAGCAAGTAACATGGCGCCCGCCCCGGCAGGCCATGCGCCGTATCTGAATTTGTTTCTCAAATCTCTCAAAGCAAATCCAGTGGAGGTCTCAATAGAGAATTTACTATCGTGAGTCACAGTCGAGTTCAGAGCCTTACCACAAATACAGAATGCTAATATCAGTTCCAGGTTGCTCAAGAGAAGACAAATTATCAACTCGAGATCATGCGCGATCGCCACCGCACATCTGTTGCTCCATGTTGTAGCTAAGTTGAAATGGACCGGGGTGGATCGGCTTTTAGGAAGGGTGCAAGAAGTAGGGCAGAGACTGATGGAAGCTCAGCCGCGTGAGATGGCTGTTGGGAACATTGTGCGACGAGTCTTGGGCATGATTAGAGGGGAAGCAGAGGCAGACCGAGAAGAAGACACCGATTCTGCAACAAATAGCCAAGTAGGGTCTCCAAGACGCCAACACGTCGAGCAGTTTCCTTCAAAGGCTGAGGGCATCACATCTGCCCTCAGTTCTCTTCGTTTTGAGGCAAGCGATGCATCAGAAACAACGAAGAAAGCCAACGGAGACGATCCTTTTGTGTCCAAGCCAGCCTCGGCGCGACCACCTCTAATAGGATCGCACACCTCCCACGCTGCCGGCACCGGTGCTCCCATCATGACTTCAATGTTCAACCTTTTATCTGCAACAGCCTCTCCAGCCGATACACCTGAAGGCTCGATGTCACCCCATGGCAAATCTAGCTTCAGTGCTGCATCCTTGTCAAAACGAATAGCCTTAACTTCTAAAAATATCAAGTCGGAAGTAATTAATGGGATTGAGGAAATTATTGATGAGCTAGATCAAGTTGATGACCTGATTGCCGGATATGCTTTGGATCATATTCACTCAAACGAGGTTATACTTACACATACTTCGTCAACAACCGTCCAAAGATTTCTGTTGAAGGCAGCGTCAAAGCGAAAGTTCACAGTGATCGTCGTTGAGTCATTCCCAAACAATCATACCGCTACACATGCTACAGTTGCAGGCCAAGTACGGATCAAGGACGAAGGTAGTGACGAAATAGGTTCGGAGGCATTCGCAAAGCCTTTGTCAGCCACGGGTGTCACCGTCATCCTCATTCCTGATAGTGCAGTATTTGCAATTATGTCGAGAGTCAACAAGGTGATCTTGGCAACCCATGCTGTTATTGCCAATGGTGGCTTGGTAGCAGCCGCAGGAGCTCGCATTATTGCAACCGCTGCAAATGTGCATAAAGTACCAGTCATCGTGGTGAGTGGAGTTTATAAGCTCAATCCAGACTATCCATTCGAATTCGAATCTTTGATCGAATATGGTGATCCCGGAAAGATTGTTCCTTACGATAATGGCGAGCTTGTATCTGACCTAGAGATCGACAATCCGGTATATGATTACGTGCCCCCTGATCTCGTGAACCTATACATAACCAATCTGTAAGTATCTTGGGATGGGACTGGTGAGCTTCGCTAACAGCAGATAGTGGAGCACATGCACCATCTTATCTCTACCGGATCGTAGCTGATCACTACAAGACTGAGGATATCAATTTCCACAAGCCCGAATTCCAATTCGGAGCCATGTCATGAGAGCATACCAAAAGCTCCTGCAGTTTATCACGGCTTCCATTGTTGTGGCAAAGGAAGTAGAGAGCATGTAGGCAGTCAACACTGGACCTGGCCATTACTTTGGGCCTGCCGTTACCATGCCTAAAGTGCCTCATGACCCCCCAAAGAAGTGGGGCAGACTTCTTTGCGTCCTCAGATTAGTCTCGTCATACCTAACGGCAGTAAATATAATTTGATGGGATAAGTCTAAGCCTAGGCGTCTCAGGGAAAAACATGGTGCGAAAGAAATACATGGTATAAGATGCATCAGATTAGGCAAATATCAAGAACGCCCTACAATTCTCCGAGGCTCAAGTGATTTGTCTCATCGTTAGGTGACTTGCTTTCAATCCCGTCCCGGCGTTCATGAACCCTTCAGAAGCCTTCCACGTGCCTCTATATCAATCGCTTAAGTTAACTACCCCTATACTTGACCACAGACAGGCCAAGACACATAAATAGTCAGCGACATTATTGAGTAGACCTAGGCTTGGCTGATACCGGCTCCTCGTTTTCTGATCAAAACTACAGCATACACTATTTTACAGTCTCTTCGTGCCTCCAGCAATCGAATATCAGTCGCGGTCAGTCGAATCACTTGAAGCCTTACTTTTGCCTGTCGTGGAGCTTTTGTGGAGGTTTATCTTTCCTGGCTGGGGAAATGCTTTGTAAAGGTTCAAATCTTTTTACTTTAGCGTTTGGCAAGGCTGCCTCCAGCTATAGGATGTTGAAGGACCCAATGCTGTTCTCTGTCTCCTCCAGAAAATACCGCTTCGCCGCCTCACTGGTATATCGACTCTCTTTACAGAGGCTCTTATCGAAGTACCCAGCTTAGCTAGGGACTAGCCACATCGCGTCCCTCTTATCATGGTGTTCGCCGGTGCTTCTCTGAACTTTGTTGCTTGTCTGACTCTGTATACGGGGGCTTGAAGCAGACCCGGGCTTTGTAGTAGGCTGGACGCCTGATGTTGTCAAGGGCCATGCGGGTGATTTGATCATCACATGGCCTGATGCACGAAATTGGTTCGGTGTCGTTCTAGATTGTGTATATAGCGCTCGTTTTGCTCCTCCTTAGATAAATAAAGGCTTCTCACTTCAAAACACATCTCTGGCAACACGCAGGCTAGAATTTCGAGTATTCTCCGGCTTTCTATCTAGCCGCTGCTTCGCCGCGCTTCCTTGTCTCGCCCCTCCAGCAGCAACCTGCTCTCCTCCTGTTACCGCGGCCGTAGCCCCAGTACGATTCCTCGCCACTCGCGAGCAAACCGGCCGCGTAACGCTTATCCTCCACGCCGACACCTCACTTCCAACATCCCAAACCCCCAATCAACAACCCATCCGCCGTTTCCTATCACCCTTCTTCGTATACTTCAAGTGAAGCCCCTCCTCTAACCAATGACGTAGCATTCCACCCCATCCTCGAAGCTTCTCCTACGATCATCACGTTTTCTCTTTGTTTCTTTATTCGAGGTAGATTAGAGGTAGCCTGGGGAAGCATGATGGATATTTGCGATTCGAAAGTTAGCGCGTTGTTTGACGCTATCGGATGGAAATATATACAATGCGGAGCCTCTGCCACAGTATTGAGAAAGCTATGTTTGGTACGCTCTGCGCGATCTAAACCTGTATTCCGGGAGCTGTGGTTATATGATAGGGAGCCGGATGGTGTGAGTTCGAGTAAGTCATGGTAACTGAAATGACCGGTAAGTTGCGGTCATAGAGATTGAATAAGCAAATGCTAGGAGGCGTAAAGAATGGCTAGGTAGAGTACCATTTATCCCCCCCCCCCCTTATCTATTAGATACACGCGCAAGCAAGATTAGAGCAAACACAGAATGATTCCCCTTAGATCCAAGTTGCCATCCTAAAAATTAAACGTCAAGCTTGATTTCAACGCCGCGTTCTTCTATCTCGCTAACTCCTTACCACATAGCAACATACCACCGACCATCCTCCGTAAAGCTTTTTCTTCCCAGGCGGCCGCACCGTTACTTTCTCCTTCCCTTTATTGCCTGCCTTAGCCCGAGCCTTTCCCTTCATTCCAGCCTGCTTTCCAATCATCACGGAAACGCTTCCTTCTCCGCCGCCAGCTCCCCTCCCCAGACACGGCCCCTTGCTAGCGTTGAGCTGCTGATCAGATGGCCCTCCCATCAATACATTCGCGGCTCTTCGTCCCCATCCGCTTCCGGAGGCAGCGTTCGTCCCCTTTCTTAGCAGCCTTAAGAAAAGCAGAATCCGCGGGCAGGGTCCTGCTTCTGCTCCCGACCCCGGCCATAGCCGGTGGAGCAGCGTGCGCCGGCATAGGCGTGCTCTTGCGTCCCTGTCTACCGATAGTGCCCCGTACATAATTCGCCCCCTGCCCAGGAACACGCTTTCTGCTCATCCGATAGACGGGCCGCGGGCTGAAAGGCACAGAAGGCAGCGATTGCTTATTCTTACCGCTGGTCAGCCCTCCTACCCACCATCAAACCCTCCCCCTCGCAAGCCCCTCAACAGCGCTCTCAACGCGCACTCATCCCGCCCGGCCCCGCAGCCGTCGAATCCCAAACCCGCCACCTCGCCAACGGCGGATCCCCAACGACCCCCTCCCTAACGTCGAAGTCCCAACCGTGCCCCAGCCGCGCCTTCAATCGCTCCCACTCCGCCGGGCCGCGCCGCCACCGTCCTCCGGCGCGTAAACGACCATGGCCCCGGGCCGCCTCGCCGTCCTGAGCGCCAGCACCGTGAGCCCGACGCCCTGGCGCAGCTGTTCCGCGAACCGCTTGGCCCCGAGATCGTCCAGCCGCGCGTCGTGGACAGACACGAACACTGTCCGGAGGCCAGATATACCTTTTCCGGTCGGATTCTAGAACCCGATGATGTTTTCACAAGTTTCTGCCTCTTTACTGTATTTGTAGTTTTACTCGTGATGCCTGGTAATCTTTTACGAGCGCCTCTGGCGCATTTTATAAAGGGATAAAGCTTCGAGGAGCTACGCCTCCGCCGCATCTCAGCCAGAGAATGTCTTGCATAGGAATCACGAAAAGGTAAAAGGGGTATAAGCGAGATCACGTGAAACAACAACTGAGATATGTGGATGAAATAGAAATAGATAATGTAAGGGGATTGAAAACATTGTTTGCTACTAATACGCTAGAATATTCCCTCTTCGAATTTAGAGATCCTTAGACAAGTCCATCCCGCCTAACCGCAAACACCTGGAAATCATGCCTCATGGCCTCGTAAATTCGTACTCAACTTAATTATGTATATCTCCCGCAGCCTACCCAGTGCCATCATTCTCCTCCAATTCCCTAGCTAGCTCCAGATCCAATAACAACCCTTCGGCCCTTAACCTCTCCGCCTCCCTTCTACACTCCTCCGCCTGTTCTTCCAATGCTGTAGCTTCGTCCTTCAGCTTCAATTTCTCTTTCTCGCTAACATCATGTCCCGTAGCCGTGGCACGGAGTTCAATTGCTTGTGCTTCTTTCATCTCTGCATCTTTCTCCATATTTTGAGCTTGTGCATGAATCTCCGACGCGGAATGCGAAATCGAGGTCGGGAAACCGCCTGGACCGAGCTCAGGGACGGATATGTTGCCGGGAGTATAAGGGGCGCTGCGAGAAAATGGCCAACCTGCGTGCATCGCTCCTATCCCCGGCGGCCCGCAGGGGACCGTTGCAGGTACTGTGCATCCGAAATGTGGAGGCCTGGGTCCAGCTCCGCTGAACGGAAACCCTCTCATTCCTGGAATCGACTGATCGTGCGGCGCTGGTCGCTGAGGTAGTGGTGGAGCACGGTCCACTCCTACTCCTGGAATAGGTGAAGTTTGCAGTTTGGCAGCCATCCAGGGAGGAATACCCCATCCTTCTTCTTTCGCTTTGCCTTTCCCTTTCTTCTCACTTCGCCTTGCCTTTCGCTCTTCCCGCCTTGCCGTCCTCCGTTCTCTCTTTAGTGCTCGTCTATCTGCGCGCTTTTCCCTTCGTCGTTGTCTTTGGAGTATCTTTTGCGTCCTCTTCCTGTCTTTGAACTCACGCATCAAATCCCTGACTTCTCGGCGGAGAGCTTTCGTGTCCTCCTGATACTTGACGAGGTCATTCTTTTTTGAAAGGTCAAGATCTAATTTAAGATTCTGCACCATCTCCCGGGTGATAGGCTGATCTGGATGATTCAGCCAATCCTGCAAGGACTGTTTCGCAGTAGGCAACTGCTGATCTTGAAGATCGTCGTATGCCGGAAGAGATCCAAGAGAGGAGATAGAGTCAGCAGAACTGGAGCTTGACGAGCTCGAAGAGCTTGAGGTGGAGGAATCTCGGACACGTCTTCTACGGTTTCTGCCATGCGAGTGGGATCTGTTGCGACCTCTATGCGCATGCTTCCGGTCCCTCCCACGGCTATGACCGCAATAGTCTACCCGTCTGTGTGAATGGTCTTCGCGCTTATTTGAGCGATCCTCGTTATCATGGGATGGGCGTCTTCCAAAAGATCTGCCTCCAATGGTTAGACCATTCTCGTCAGCGACAAATCGATCTTTGCCGAAACGAAACCCTTTATGATCCGCCCTAAATAATATTAGCAAGTAATCCTGATAAAATATGTTGATATGCAGACCCGATCTCCTTCTGATGACTTCGAGAAACTTCATCTTGAGTTCGACGCTGCATAGCCCTCCCGGAAGAGTTAAACTATACTTTCGATCACTTACACTAACATATTACCCATCCTGAATCCTCGATCATCTGCTTCTATCGGCCCCATCTTGAACCCTCTCGAGTCAGCCCTAATGCCTCCAAAGCTCCACCCTCGCTTTGGCCCTCGAGCGCTTGCTGGCGTGCCGCCGGGAAGCTCATGGTCGTATGGGATCCATGCCCCAGGCATCCTGTTCGATTCCACTCTTTCCTCCTGTTCCGGAACAAGCTCTGAATCGACCAACCTGATTTTGACTCCGCGCGGCAGGAAGAAACCCTCGTTCCACATATCGATTGTCGCTTGCACATTGCCTTGCCAGTCCGCATTTTGCGAAGAGGTGGAGCGTAAGGGCTCAAGCTGTGCCTTCACTTGGTCTAGGTCCGTCCTTGATCTATCATGTTGTCCCAGTGTAAGCCTCTGCATCCGCTCGTCTATCAGCTCGGCCTTCAACTTCTTATCCGCAACCTCGTTATTAACTCCCGAGGCATAGTCCGGAAGTAAATAGTTGACAAACGTAGCCCAGTCATGAGGCTCCACGCCTTTGGCTAGGAAGTCATCTATCGGCTCTGGAAATGGTAAATCTTCTGGCTTGGTGCTAGCCGTGATAGCTATGCTATGTGTTGACGGTGTTGAGTTTGCGCGGCGTGGCGCGGGCCGTGATTCGAAGTATGCTTCGGCGGCAGCAGAGGTAGAGGAGGCATAGTCATGGTCGTGGTGGACCTAGTCTTCGGTTAGCTATGGTGCTCACTATCCACGTTACGCGAAATATCGGGTCGTAACATCAAGGCGAAACATACCGATCCGCCTGATGGGGTTTCTGGGGGAGTATAGATGACGGAGTTGTCGATGGAAGATGCCCTCGAGGGAGCTGGCAGCGACGCATGGTCGGCGCTGGATGTTGCAGGAGTTATCCTGACACTGGGTGAAGTGGGGGCATTAGAATAGATGTCCGTCTCACTGTACGGAGGGGGTGGAAGGAGATCCATAATTCTCTTTGTCCGAACGGGTAAATAGGGACTAGAAATAAATCATGCAAGACGAATAAACAAAAGAATAAATAAACCAAAATAGCTTTGTGTACACAGATATCCAAAAAGAATGATGATGATGATGATGATGATGGTGGTGTTAGGCCCGCTCAACTACCTAATAGCAGTGATAGCAGATAATAGTACGGCACAGTGACTGTCAGCCTTACCTCTCTGTCCCGCATGTGTTCGTGTTCTCTCTCCCTATTGACAGAATCGCTTATTCAACCAATCGGTATGGTTCCTTGTACAACGGAAACCTGAGGAGAACGCGTGGCCCCCGCCCTTGTAAACATGTTCCCCCCAGGCAGCAATGACATAACATATCAACATTTCTTAACCCTATATCCATATCTGGATATTATCAATATATATATATATATATATATATATCTCAAGTAATCCAACATCCTCGGCTTTTGATTATTCTTATTCTTATCCTTTTTTTAATTAGTGGCCATTGATATATCTCAACCCATGAAGCACAGATAGAAACGGCAAACTTGTTTCGTCAAAGAGTAAAATTTTATGACGAGGGTATTCGTCAACCCGTTTGAGAAGTTAAGTCCAAACGAAACATCCCAGCCAAGTACCTCCAAGAAGTTTTGATCGCGAAGGAAAGCTGCGAACCCGTACGACTGACAAATTCGCGCTCGGGCAATGACGAGGGTATAAGACCTCTCGGATTCTTCCTTGTCCACTTTGCTTGTCCTTCTCTTGGCTTTGAGATCGCGATTGCTTTTGCTTGAGTGTCCATGGAGAAGCTCTATGAAGCATTGTTTTCAAGAGGCTTGTCCGTGTCATCCAAAAAGCTTGATATGTTGCCTCAAACGCGTCCAGCGCTCAAAGAAACATTGCTACACAATCTATCGGGTATCATTTTAGACATCCAATACTTAATTATTGAATGCCGCACGCGCTTTCTAATGTCTAGTATATCTACAGATTTAAAGGAAAGATGGAAGATATTTGAGCATCGGTGCTCAGCACCGTGAGCAGTAAACGAGAGACTATACTTTTCCATCAAAAAACGCCGATCAATGAATGCTACTATGTACCCCCCACCAATGTATGCGGTTACAAAAGCTCCAATTCTGCGCTGAAGAATGTCCTTCATAACCCTTATAGTGCCCAAATTGTCACCCGCCCCTTTCCCAGTATAGCAGAATGATCCATGGCCCATGATAATGATGAGACCTTCTCAGTGTGCCGCGTTCTCATCCTTGCCTGGCCACATAATCTTGTGATAGACAATGGCCTTGATGTGACAGAACACGATAAGAATCCACAGGAAGAACAAAATTGCTCCCATAGCAGTGCCTACTTGGTTGATAGGAGGACTTTGTAGCCGCTCACCAATTTTAATCGTCGCGATTGTGAATCCAACGTTGGGAAAGACGTATGCGTACCAGTTAAGGTGGAAGTCGTTTCGAGGGATCGCTTCGACAACAGCAATTACAGCAATGGAAAAGAACCACTAGAGCATGTGAGTGATCTGATGTAATACTGGCAAAGGATAGGGAAAACACTCACGAATGCAAGGACCCAGAGAAAGATGGCCATGACGAGGGCAAACAGTGACAGGATGTCAGTAATGAGGGCCTGGTTCTCTATGCCGTTCAGCACCATGTAGTCAGGGAAGATTCTGACAGCTTGGAGATCTTGAGCCATGCCGATGAAAGCCAATGCTGTGAATGATGGTGGCCCAACAGCAATAAACATAGCTGCTCGGCTGGCGTCGACTGGAAGACCCTGGATCTTGTAAGCATGTGACTTATGGGTATTTCCGACGAGTAAATCATACCGATGTCAAGAGACGACCAAAATAGAGACCATACATAGCAAGTGCGATGAAAAATCCTAGACCTTGGAATGAAAGACCACAGACAAGCATAGGAAGTGCGTGTTCAGGTGGCTGGAATTTGGCAATGGCTGAAGCTAGAGTGCCGACCAACATCGCCGGGAAAATTGGAAGCACCCAACCAGGTAGGACGTTGGTGATAACCTAAGAATTGGATTAGCAGGACGTCTTTAATGTCATATGGGGGATCTCACCAGCTTCTTTACCACGAACAGGACGTGATAGTATATTATGGCATGCAGAGTCGAGCAAACAGTATAAATCCAAAAAGCCACACGGAGGGCAGTGACTATCCATGGCCCTGATTTCGGAACACCGTAAGCAGTGGTGTTTGTCATCATGGTCGCCAGACTGAGCCAGAAAGTTGCAACGAAAAATCCTTCATGGGGATTTGTAAATGCTAGCTTTAATGTGTGGGGATGAAGGTAGAACCGTATACACATTGTGGTCGTAATTGCGGTGAACAGGAAGAGGTTGAAGACAAACATTACCGTCCCAAGACCTGTCATACCATCAAACCGATTCGGAATCACGGACAATACAAATGCTACACCTCCAGTAGACATTGTCGAAGCATACCACGCGAACGTAAAATGCTCTAACCTCTCCCTGATAGTGAGGCTTGTAGGTTCCGGGTGGTGATGTGAGTCATGGTGCGGTTTCTCGTATGAAAGTACTGATTCTGCCTCGATGTCCATCTGTTTCCTGTCTATATTGAGGCCAGCTGGATACTGTTGGCCACCAGCAGCGTATCCAGACGCAGCACTATTTGACCTAGACAAATAGGCATTACTTGGTGGAGGGATCCTACCAAAATTCGACATTGTGTTCTGTTTTGACTGAAATGGTCGGCGCACGCCCAAATATATTGAGCTGAGAGCAGACAAGATGGGGCAAACCGGCTCTCATATACCAAGACAGAAGGTAAATTATGGTCAACTTCTCAGAAGTAGTGTGAAGAGCGTAAACAGCAATTGAAGAATGCAATATATAATACGAACTGTAGAAGGAAAAGGCAAAGAAAATATGACCGCGCCGTCTATGTGAGTGCAGTTAGTGTGGTGAAAGGTCCAGCCTAAGTAAAAATCGCTGCCCGACTTGCGAGATGACAGTATCTGAAGTACTAAGAGCAAATTCTTGATATTGGCTTCGAGGTCAACGGGGAAGTCCTCCCGGCCATTCCCAAACCATTCTAGATCAAGCCAAAACGTGTACACAAGATTACATGGCAATCACGTCGTCCGCAACGGTCAAGAAACACTAGAAACCATACAAAAATGGGTAGCCAAGAGATAAGAGATTCAAAGAGACTCGGCAATAGAACTCGCTTGCCCTGGATCTGCAGCAAAAGACCGAGATTATTGTTGCTTATTGTCAAGAAGAACCGTGGTAAGAGATACATGATCCGCTTTCAAAGCTGGGCGTAGTACTGGGCGCCATTCATAATAATTTTCAAATGCAGCTTGATACGTCCAAGACGTTAGAAAAAAGTTGGCGATAAAGCTTGTCTAACGGAAGTGAACGAACGCAGCTGCAAGCAAGGGTTATTTTTCAATTATTTTTTGTTTAGGAGCCGCAAAGACTGGCGCCCCACTTGGTATTCCGAGACAGCGACCACAACAGAATTTTCATTGGAGGGTCTGGACCAGTGGATGCAGCATTGACGATGCGGCTCGACCTACCGTGCTTGGCTGCGGCACTTGGAAGTGGCGCTACGGGATATATAACATTGGCATAGCTTCAGGCGCCGAACTCTGGGAGATCACCATCACAGTGTGGATCCGTTCGGGACAAGGGACTAGGGCTTGCGTGTCGATCTTAGAACCGCAGGAAAAATAGGAGATGCCATTTATGTATGCACCAGGTAGATGAGAGGCTCGCCAGACTAAAGATACGAAATCGACGGTTGTCGAATCCAAGCGTGTGAATTAGTAGAACACTCTTGACTGGCCAAAGCTGAGAGCCATTCAACGGCTTCGTGCTCGTCGGTCATTGTTGACCGTGATATCTTCAAGCATCGATAAAAATAAGTAATAATTAGCCACGACTCGCGAGCATAAGATCGCCGTTATCATAAACAGACCAAGTTTGGATTAGTGTGGGCGTGCTGCGCGATCTCGAGAGCTTAGACATTTCAAATTGTTGGCTTTCAGGCAGCCCTATGCAAAAGTAGGACATTCCATATCAAGGCATTGGGCAGAAAAGTTCCGGCAAGCATCGACTGAGGTACAGAGATGCAAACTATACGATCGCTCGCGTAGCATTGAGGGTCATCGTGCTGGTTCAGTTCCTAGCTTTTTCTCAACGATCAAGGAGCGCAGCCTGTGCCCAATGGATATAGTTTGGATTGCATCACAAATCTGGCATAACAGTACTGTGAGGGCCAGAACACGAGGCGACTGACGGAGGATATCGGAAACAAACGGAGTGGGGGTATCGTGCAGCTGTGTGTATGAAAGTGTTTTGCAACACGTAACACAAAACGTTCGAGGTTGTAGGTTGTGCCTTTGCGTGATCGCGTCTAAGCGAATGCGCTAGTGAAGATAAGATAACCTAAGCGCTGAGTCAGGTGACCCTGCCCTGATAACATCTTTGCCTCGTGTTAACGCCGAGCCTCTCAAAGTTTCGGCGCTTTGGCTACATTTTAACCAGCGCTCTGATTTCCTTTTTGAAAATCAACCCTTCCCTAAAAGAGGCTCTTGGTCCGTTAATCCAAGCATTTATCTCATTTGTCTTACTCTACAAAATGAAAGTGACAGGGCGTGCATTATACATTGAGACACTGATGTTCCAAGTTTTACCGTCTATTATTGTTATGCCTGATATGGAGTACGAGGCCCGGTTCAACGAGCTTGAGATAACCAACATTTGTTTTCCAGTTTGTTTCGTCCTTTTTTTGGATGAGGCGAGTGGAGTATTAACCGCTGGGTATTTTGCGTCAGCAGTCTGAAGACTTGATGCTCCCATATGTATTAGGAATCAATATTAGCCTATGAGAGATTCAAGCTGTGGATTAAAGATAAATGCTCATACAGTCCGATGTTTAAAGTGAAATACTTCCGAGAGATATTTCTAAGTGAAGCAAGCGAGCTTTGTCCACTCCTTCGACTTTGCAAGTGAGTCAGTTAAGTGGCCAAAATCTTGTCGAAAATCCTCGCAAGTCCAGCTAATGAAACCATGAAGCAATGAAACAAAGAGGCCCGAATATTTATAGAACTGAATTTGGCACATTGAATGAATGTATGTATCGCATGATATTCCTTTATGCAAAGTGTCTCTTGCTTGTTGCAAGTATAACGACGTGGAGATATGATTCTTCTCAGCTTCCCCTTCTTGAGAAGAAAGACGACGCGACTCGAAAATCTGGCGCCCCATATCATGGATTGTCGATTACGGACAGGACCGTCAATACTATCAAAATAACTCGGAGGAGGATATAGACAGCAATTGTAATGCCAACTCAACAAATATCTCAATCTCACATACCCCTATTTAACTGATCCGCCTAAGCGAGGTGATGACGTAGCTATGAGATGGCGACTGCAAATATGCATTTCGTCATGTAAATGTGTAATGTTCATAATATCATTTCGATCCGAATGTTAAATCAGTCATTACTAACTACGTTCAATCAGACTTTAGAGATATAAAAAACTGAAATAAAAATGGCCTCTACAGAAAACCTCAGAGCCGAGAAGCTCTTTTCAGTCAAAGGTTTTGTGTGTGTCGTCACCGGGGGAGGCACTGGTATTGGATTGATGTAGGCAGTTACCAGAAAATAAAATGTTTAAATGATTGATAATTCGCAGGGCAACGCAAGCATTAGCAGCTAACGGAGCTCGAGTTTACATCACGGGCAGGCGTATGGAAGCTTTAGAGAATGCCGCCAAAACACACTCACCAACCGACGGAGGAGAGATCATTCCGTAGGCATATCTAAACCTGTTGAACTAGAGCAAAACGCTCATGCGATTACAGAGTTGGGCCTTGTGATGTGACCAAGAAAGTAGATCTCGAAAAAATTGTAGCTGAGATTAGCAAAAAGGATAAATATATCAACCTCTTGATAACCAACGCTGGAACCTCAGGCCCCAAAGCAGAACCCGAAAGCGACAAAGCATCGGAGCTGAAAGATAAACTGTTCAAAAACGAGACCTTCTCCGAGTGGTCAGACACGTTCAACACCAACGTGGCGTCTGTCTACTTCACTACTGTTGCTTTCCTTCCTCTCTTGCAAGCGGGCAAAGAGAGTCACGGCCATCTATCAGCTTCTGTTATCGTCATATCTTCTATGTCAGGTATCATGCGGGACTCGCAAGGCCATTTCAGCTATAACGCCGCGAAAGGCGCTACAGTTCATCTCTCGAAGCTGATGTCGTATGAATTCAAGAAGGCCGGTATTAGAGTCAACTCTATTGCTCCTGGCTACTTCCCTAGCGAGGTGAGTAGTTTCTCCTAAGACTCTCTACATGCACTCTTGCTGACCTAATGTAGATGACGACAAAGGAGAGCGATGAAGATCAAAAGAGTCAGTTGCCGGACGAGAAGATTAAGGAGAAAGGTCACGTCCCAGCACAACGTGCAGGAAGTGATGAGGAAATGGCTCAAGGAGTCATATTTCTGGCCAAAAATAACTATGTCAATGGTGAGGTCATCGCGATTGATGGAGGGGCACTGCTTGAGATGCCCGGCCGTTGAGGCAAGAGATAGGCAGTGAATATATATAATTACTTTCTGTCCATTAACCAACAACGGCTCCTCTCTACAACACAGTAAAATTCCATTCTCGCGTTCATTGGTGGCGCACCTTTGGGTCTAGGCTCGGTAACAAGGCTGTGAAGCCAACTTGAAAGATTACGATGAGTCTTACCATCGAAAACGTATTACTCCACCTCGAGGATGTAATATATATTTTCTTTTTCACATTCATTAACCCTTCACCTTTGAACATATCCCACTCTTATTTCACATGATTTTAGCCCCTCGACTTTTCTACAATTTTTGGGGCTGGCCACCACCGACCATAAATCAAGTAATTGAAACCACGAACTCACCAACCAAGACAGGTCGAACCGACCTCTTTTGTCAACTACAAACACCTACACGCATTTAACGATAACAAGGCCAAACATGAGTCTTCTCGAAGTTCAAAGAATGCTCTCGCAGCGAATTGCCAGCGAGCAAGCCGAAGGCCCTTTCCAGATCAGCCCTAACACCGGCAAAAAATCACCACGCATTCCATATTTCGAATATTCTTCCCATTACAATGTCAAAGAGTTCCAAGCAAAGTGTCCAGGCGCGAAACCTATCGCCATTGCTTGGCTGAGAGACTGGATGTGGCATCTCAACACGTCAGGTACATCAAACTTTCCCTCCCAGCAATAAATTCTCTCGCTGCTGCGTACTGCCCCCATCACTGGTAGCTGCCTCGCTATCGGGACACCTACAAGGGCCTCTTATAACCTCTTCCCTAGTATCATAATTCACTTTCATCCTCTCACCATTCTTTCATACTAACAACGTAATAAGGCGTCCCAAATATCCGCATGGATACTTCGCGCCCATACAAAACATGGTACGAAGGAGCCAGAAAGAAGATCCCCAAAGAATATAACATCAGTCGCCACTCGATCCCCATTGAGGCCATTGGCGTTGTAGGCTTCCTCTACCTCATCACGCCAAGGCAAGCCCACATGATGGACCGCGCGTATATTCACAAAGTTAGAGTTTCTTTCCGCGTCGACAGCTTTCCCTGTTTCGAAAACAAGCGGCTACCAGATCGTCTCGACATGGCTGTGCAGGCCCATTGGGATCCTCATGATACATGCGATAATCAGATGAACATCATGATGAACACTGATGAGCGGAGAGCTTGGTTGATTGGCTTGATGCAGTAAGAACTTCTCAATACAGTGCTTCCCACCCCACCAGCTAAAGCCAGGATTGATAGGCTTCGCATATCCGGTGTCCCAGAGCCTTACATGGACCGCATCTTCGCGCTCCTCCACGGTCACCACCAGCCATACCCTCTCGCCACTCCGAACTACCACCCGATATCTGAGCTTCTCCAACTTGAGAAGCGGGGACTGCTTTCACCCTCCGTCACCCAAGAAAGCCTCCCTTCCATGAAGCTACGGCAAGAAGAGAAGAAGCGCCTCCAGGCTGTTATCCGGAGCGCGCAAGGACAAGACGCCGCCGATGAGCTCCTCCGCCAAAAGCGAAAGTTCGCTCTTGCTCACCTAGGCACGCGGGGTGCACCTTTGCCTCTTAGCAAGGCGGACCAGAGCAACGCGGCTGCTGGATATAAGCTTGGTTTGCAGGCTCCTAAGAAGAGACGGCCCGATGCTGTTCCGGTCCCACCAGTAATGCCAAATTCCCCAAAGGAGAATACATCGAAGGAGAAAGAGAAGCCCGAAGCGCCTCTCGAGAAGAGAGAAGATGATGTTCAGGGGGAGAAAGAGCAAGCTGAAGTCGCTGGGAAGAAGGCAAAGCACGAGGCATGGTTGGCAGAGCAGATGCGGCTCGGATATGATGGTTTCTTTTGTTAGATGCGGGATGACTGTGTTTTGCTTTGCTTACGACGACTTGAGTTCCATTATTGGCTTGTTGACGTCCCGCTCTGGCGTACTATAGCCTGATTTTCGTCCTTAAAATATATCGTTCCATGTAAGGTGGCTATGCTGTACAGCTGGGTTCAATTTGGCTTCCATTTTGCTCGTCATTGCTAAATTTTAAACAAGCGGGAAATCTACTGATTATGAGGTAGCCAGCCCTGCTGGCCGTAAGCTCGTTCCGTCCGGGTAATACGGGCAAGCCTTCATTTCTATAGCGTCCTTGAAGCTACTTCTTAACAGAATTTCTATGGCATAACCTCCTGCATTGAGTTCAACCATATCTTTGATTCGCACCTCAAAATCCAATGAACAGCTGCCTATTGGAAAGAACCCACAGCTTAGAAATAGAACCCATACATCGTGGGTTCCAGACGTGTGCAATATCCTTGACATTGTATTTGCTTAAACACGAGACAAGACGACGAGCTGAACTGCGTGCGTGCTGATCAAGCGCCACTTCCGTGGGGAACAGAGCTTTAGTAGCTAGAAGTGACACTGGAGCAGGGCGGCTGTGCTGCTCAAATGACCGCCAAAATTCAAAAGCTTTGTTTGAGCCTGATCTACATTGATACCAAAGGGATCTTCCCCCTCTTGGTTGATGCTCGACCACAGCCGAATCATGTCCTGCTTGATTTCTTTACATGCTTAACTTGGATGGTTATAACGATGACGCCTAAGCGCGTTTTCAAGTTTGCAATGCAGTCGTAAATGGAACATAGCAGAGGCGACGCCGTGCATTGGCCAGGGACAATCAATGCTAAGTCGAACATTTTAAAAAAAAGTTTGATAGTTCCAGGAGGCCCTTACTATGAATACTAGTATAATACCAGATGTACTGAATTGCAAGTTAGATTCAAGAAATAAAGCTCATAAACAATGCAGTATCTGCTAGAGACTCCTTGCAGCGTAAAATATATGGCCGAGCATAATTATGCACGAATATATTGCAATTGGTAAGCTTCGATTGTGGATCTCCACGTGCTGCTTATCAATCAGCGTTGATTAAGGCGGGAGGTATATATCCGCTGCATTATACTTTCATGCTTACTTCTGTATAATCTGGCATTCTATCATAATCTGGAAGTCCTCAACTACAAAAGGCAGACTACCCTTACAAGGAAACACTGCCCAAGGTCCTCCATAAGTAAGGATATGCCATAGTTCTTGAAAATATATTAAGTTTCGTATCATGGAGGCGAACCTAACACAAGATAACAGCGGACTTACTTTCCTATAGTTCATTCACAATGGCTGGTCGCAAACCCAAAAAAGTATTGGTCACTGGAGCAAATGGTTACATTGGTGGGGCTGTAGCTCGCTCCTTTGTTCGAGCGGGATGGACAACCTATGGCCTCACCCGCAAGGAATCAGCCATTAAGGATCTCGCCTTGAACGAAATCATCCCTCTCCTTGGGTCTCCTGGCTCGCCTCCATCCTTACCCTCCTGGCTCCATTTCAATGTTATCGTTTCCGTCACCGAGCAATGGCCTGACTACATCTCACATTATCAAGAAATAATAACCTTCCTTCGCACACTTGCGACTGCTGGTAATGCGGCTGGAGTGAGACCTTTGGTATTGTTCAGTTCAGGATGCAAAGACTATGGTATGATGGATGAGGTTGCGACGTCGACAGGCCTGAAACCACATACGGAGGACAGTCCATTGAATCCCCCAGCTATATTAAGGGCTCGTTCTGAGCATGCAGTGAAAACCTTTGAGAATGTCGATTTGTTTGATACAGTGCTGCTAAGGCCGACTAATGTCTATGGCTTAGGTAGCAGCTATTATGGTGACTTTTTCAAACTCGGTGCTGCCGCGAAGGAGAAAGGTAAGCCATCTCTCCTTATGAGTTTGCATGCTGCGAGAAGTTCTAAGAAGCGTAGGCGTCCTTGAGCTGAGGGAAGATGCGCAAACAATCTTACATGCCCTGCATGTAGATGATTGCGGAGATGCATATGTAGCGATCGCGGAGAACCTAGAAGTCGTCAAGCAGCAAAGTTACAACATTTCTAGCTACCGCTTCGAAACATTAGATGAAATTGCACAATCTTTGGCAAAGGAATATGATGTTACAGGAGGCGTTAAATATCTCCCTCTGAACTATGGACCTGACCAGAGAGCTGATACGTATTTGCCGAGAGTACTATTCGGTTTCTCCCAGTGGACGGGCTCAGAAAAGCTGAGAAAAGATACAGGGTGGGAAGATCGGAGGCTCTTATTCTCTGAAGGAACACATCAATATAGACTAGCCTATGAAGCGGCCACTGCAGAAGGATATAAGCCATTCGACTTAAATGTTTTAACCGCACGAGACTGATAATGGATATGTTGGCTTATTTATTGGCTCTATTACTGATTGTAAACGTACCACAGCAGAAATTGAATCGACCGGTAGATCTGCCGGACGTGGCATACTGTTTCTGGCAAGATACGATTCGTGTTACTCTGCCGATTCTCTAATCAATGTGGCATGCAGTCTCTTCAGCGTTCGGTGGCTTGTTGTCCTTTGTAAATCCATCAAAACACCAGATCCCAATGCCACCAAAAAAGCATATAAGTGCGACAGCAAGGAATGGAAGGCCCATCCATGCACCTTTCAACCTCAACCCTAGCGCGTACAAAGCAGCAACTGTGGGCCAGGCAATTAGTGCACTTAATGTTTCCACAATAGATATTGCTGCGTATAAACGGCCAACATGCTGTTGATCTACCAGCCCTGTGATCAAGGCTCGTAACATGGCAGCAAGTCCACTTCCAAGAGTTAATACGATTAGACCAGTTATTGTTGAGCCGATCGTTGGCCCTGCCATTAGGAGAAATCCCACAATGTAGAAAATTACGGAAACTTTGGCGATGGATAAGTCTTTCCGTTTCGCAGAAAATTGTAGCCTCTCTGTAAGATAGTATGAGATTATAGGAAGACCCCAGGCAAAAAGATTAACGTTGACGAAGGCTCGCATGGAAAGTAGAAATCCGGTGTCAGCAAGCCTCCAGCTATAGCGTTTGGATATATAACGCAAGGAAAGATCTAACGACTGGTCTGTGAATGGTAGGATAAAGAAGGACAACAGCAGGAATAGGATCGATGGTGCATTGAGAATGGATGCTGACTCTTTGATGAGTGCCACGCCTTCTATGACCTTGGTCTTGGTGATAGCGAGGGAGGATTTTTTGCCGCCCAGTTCGGTTTCGGGATCCTCTTCGCCGGCTAGATCATAAGGATGGAGAGTATCCGGAATCGCAAAGGCCGGAACCATACCGAGGGCTAACATGGCCAACCCAATCCAGAGGGGAATCCAGGGAGAGCGTAGCATCAGAAAAGAAGCTACAGTTGGTGCTATCATTACCGATATGAGCCCTACGCAGTTCGAAAGCAGGAATATGTTGCCTCTAAGATTTGGTCAGAGCAATTATTAATGCACACATGGCACACCTACCTGTTTTTGTCCGTTGTGACGTCGCTACCAATGGCGTAAAACATCATAGAGATAACGGTCTGTCCGCCGCCAAGAATGACATGTAGGGGAGAGAACCACATGAGCCTTAGAGGAAAGGTCCTCCAAAAGTACATGATTGTTAGGTTATAACATGCTGAAAATACAAGGCTACAAACTGCAAGCTGGAAGACTACTCTGCGCCCAATTCTATCTGCTAGAATGCCAAAGGGAATCGTTGCAAAAAGACCTGCAAGAGAGCCTAAGGTGTTCCAGACAGCCAAGAAAAAGTTAAGCTCTTCTTGAACCTTATCAACCTTGCACAAGCTCTCATCTATCTGTCCATCCCGATTTATATGCCCCGCGCCCTCCAGAGATTCATAGTACTTATGGCATATTATATCCTCATATACCCTTAAACCAGGAATTATCATAATAGCCCCACCAAACTGTAGAATGAAGACCATGGTGAGGAGCAAGATGATTATGGTACGTGGAGACTTTGCCCGCAACACCTTTGGCATGAAGGCAGCATAGGATCGTTTCGGCAGATTGGGCAACTCTCCCAGAAGAGGGGCAGCTTCGTTGAGTCGTTCATCTTCGGAGCCATGGCGATTGAATACCATATCGGAAATAAGGAGCGTTTTGGTCGGTAGTTGCCAGCGTAAGAGACAGAGGATAAATTGTAAGTAATGTTAAGAGAAAGGCAGATTGGAAGATTGCGCAAGGCACAGAAATATAAGGTTCTAAAGCACAAACATGATGTTATACGTACAACACGCAAATAAAGGAAAACACCTGTGGTTGAACTGAGAGACATAGTACCGAGCGATGGCGAAAAGTGGAAGGTGGAAACGCACTTAGCGGCGGTATCTCCCCACTATTTTACTTTATAAATCAGACTTTTGTCGAAGTAACTTACAGCAGGAAGCGAAACTAGTTTCACACTTGATCACTACTCTATGATTTGATTTTTAGATCCACAATCTCTTAGCGTCACTCTCATACCCCTGCGGTCCCAGAACCACCAGCCAGAAGTCAAAATTGTTTTATTACCTAAGATTTGGCTGTCATTATAGTGATCTGCCCGAAAATCGCCGCACTGAGCATTGACTGGGATTAGCTCGTGCCAACATCTTGCTGAGTATATATTACAAATTGACTATTCCGGTTTCTCGAATTCTATATGATTTTTACGAACCTATATAAAATCTGAAGTTACACATCTGTTGCAGCACGATTACCCGGTTCCAACCAGCTTTTCCGCAAACGCGGACAACTCTTTTCAACACAGCCACGCCAAAACAAGGTTGAGTATACGCTTTACCACATTTAGCAAAGCTCGAGCCAGCCTAGCAAACGGCTATTTTGCAGTTAACCACGAAATCCGGAACTTAGACGTACCCGGGGCCAGCAAACGATAAGATAAATGTACCACCCTACTTCAAATCCAAGTGTTGTGTCGGAATCCGGACATTTGTACGTCGAAATCTCCGCAAATGTACATAGGCCGCTCAACCATATGTGCGACTCGATGGTAGATTATATTAAAATAAAAAAAACGCAGCAACTGGGCCTAACAACGAAGTGTTTTGTTAAAGTCGACAAAGGAACCCTGTGCTCACAACAAACAATGCTGACACGACGCGCAAAATATAATCTATCAAATTACCTGCTGTGCCTCTTTGTTAAAGGACTAGCTATCAGAAGACTTCAGAAAATACCAACTAAAGCGTTAATAGCGTTAAGCAATCATCAATATAATAAATAACCGATTCACCCTTGATCTAAAAAATGCCAATCCAGCCAACATCTCCACTCTTAACGGTACTCATTTTGCCGAAGCCTGAATATAACGTTTGAGCAGAAAACTCTGTTTGAACCAAGGTTCGTACAGCAATTCGGCCGAAATGAACGCTCCAAGCCCACCATTCGACTCGTCTAAGTTACTTTCATAAGCTTCAGTTTACTCCTTGTCGAGTTGCCTTGATACAATATTCAGGGACTCCTGGAGCCATTACGAGTCTAGCCAACGTATACCTCATGCACCTCATCGCTATTTCGAAGATTATAAATCATTACAGCTTCGTCTTCGTCATAGTTATGGCAGTGGCTTAGCATGGCACGACAGTGTTAGACTTGACATCTGGGGATGCTGTGTTGGGAAGGCAAGGTTGCGGCCTACGTAGGCAAAACTTCTGGGCTCGATTTGGGAAAGGATGGCGGCGAAACCGAGCCGAACGATGATCAGTTTGGTGATGAAGGAGGAGAAGAAGACGGCGGCTCAGATGGAACTGTGGAGGAGCAATTGCAAGAAGGGGTGTATGACGGTGTTGAAGTGCCGAGGGAAACACCGCCGAGGAAGAAATATCGGAAGGTAATAGAAGAGAGCAGAGTAAAGACCAAAAAAAAAAAGGCCAGGCTCGGCCACTGAACGTTTTAATAATACGTGGCCGCATTAATTGCAATACACAATCCCATTTATTCAGACATCCCGAGTAATTTGGATACTCAAGGGGGCTAAGTAAACCTTAAAAGAAAGACTTCTAGACTCTAGGTCACTGATAGAGACTGAACGAATCATTAATTTACTTTGCCGGGCGTTCCAAGTTCTGAATCGTCACTTTTGGTTAGCGATTATGATATTGTATTCAGGCAATACCCTGCATCAATGTCGGCTATTGATATCCTTAACGCATGGCCGGCAGCTTCCTTCCTAATCCTTGGGCCAGATCCAATACAGCAAGCAGCTCCGGCGAGGTATCCCATCAATCTATCAAGATGGAGGGTAAGGCCGATGAGTTGTTCATATCCTGGTGGATAAAATTTGCTTGACAGACTGTATTGAACTGCAACGCCCTGAGTCTGGTACTCGTGAGGAGCTTGTGTGGCAATGGACTGCCCTGGACTACTTGCAACCAGTGAATCATTCTATTTTGCCCATATTGGAACTTGGAATTCTGCTTTTTGCATCACTTCTTCATGCGGTACTTTGAGCTCGAGACCTTGCGGCTCGATAACAAATGGCCATGAAGTTGGCATGACTCTTAACCGTTGAATTTCTTCTGTGAATATATAGCACCCGCATCCTGCGTCCAAATATCAGTAACCGCAGCCTCAGGGATAGCAATTTGGAGCACTTAATGCGGGCCACCGCTTCCCAAAAAGATCCCTTTCCACTCTAGGTACTCCTGCACATCATCGACCGGCTCTAACCACTCACCCTGAAAGTCGCCGAAGTTTGTGTCAAGCTTCATTCCTCGGTGAGTTTCTAGTGTCTGGAGAGTCAGGTTTTGCCTCGTAGAGATTGTGATAGAGCAACCTATTGGTGATGGGGTCTTCACCATGTCAAAGCTTAGGAAGTCGTTTCTAGGCACTGAGGTTGTTGACTGGTTGCTGGGATTGGACATTTGTGCCGCCTTAGTGGGCCAAAATTCTCTGCTGACGGCCTCTTCGACAGCATCCTCTTTTGCATCTTGATCATTTGGCGATTTCCCCGATCCGCCGTCGTCCGAAATTGCTCTCTGAAGAGGCCTTCCGAGCATGCTTTCTGGGCAACTGAAGCAATATCTAATGCAGTCCTACTAATCTCCAGTGCAATTTGGTGGAAGATTATCTACTCCGATCGCCAAATTCTGAAATCTAGTGAATGAATTTATCGGCTGCTCCAATACGTATTCAAGCCTTGCTACTCGCCTTGCTACTCTTGCTTTCAAGCCATCTGCTTTCAGCTCTTTGCGGGTTCGATATGCTCTCTGCGCAAGTTCGACCCGCTCCTTTCGTTGCTATAAAGGTCGGTTGTTCAGATTTCTCAGCAGGGCTTCAATTACTCACCGAGTTCTCATCGCCGGGTGATGTGGAGTCGAAAGTTGACTGAATGGCGGGCCACTCACGCTTTCGCTAGTATTTTGCAGGACTCACAACGCCAGCCCAATTACTTGATTTGTCTTCGAGTGAAGCCATACCAACAGGGGTTGCTATTTGGAGGAGAAATTGAAGACGCCCAGTGAGAAAGGACTGGTCGAAAGGTTTGAGTTTGAGAGTGGCGGTATATTTGACATGTTATGACAAAGCTTCCAAGAATCAAAGACAAAAACACGACAAATTCAAAATAAAAATCGGGGCCATGCAAACTCTCTGCATGCAAGTCAGCAAGAAGGCTTCCGCTTACTCAGATTCGGAAGTGTGTGATCAGCACGGAGGGTTCATCTTAATGGCAAATTTTATTTTGTGTTACTATGCGTAAGCACGGTAGAAGCATGTTTTTCGAGAGCTTTGTAATTGCCCTGGGAAGATAAGACTGTAAAGGGGGAGTATTTAACCATGAAATTGTGTATCTGTGAAGTTTGTCTTTTTACTATCACAAATATTCCTAATCATCTCACTTAGTCTTAGCATTGTTCAAAAATGGTTGCATTATCATCTAAACAAACACTTGTTGCACTCGCCGCAGGAACGCATACTTGGGTGCCAACTCCTGAAAGCGAAGCAACGCAAGATGAAGTTATAGCTATTATGCGCAAGCATAGAATCGCTAGTCTTGATACTGCCAGATCTTACGTGCGTCTACTTTTCCGTTTGGAGAGTCTTCAATGATTTTTACGAGAACTTTCATAAATTTCTACCCAAATTTTTTTACCTAACATTAAGCTTAGGGCATGGGGGCGTCTGAGGAGGTAATTGGAAATAAAAACCTTGGAGCCGAATTCAACGTTTGGACCAAAGCTCCTACAGGTTTGGGCGGGGGAGCAGGGAAAAGAGAGAATATCCTCGAGCAAGGACGGAAAAGCAACGAGGCATTGAAACTTAGCAAAGTAAGCCTTACAGTAGCTACCTGCAAAATATTGCTTGCTGACTATTTTCAAGATTCCAGTGTACTTTCTACATGCCCCAGACGAATCCGTTCCAGTAGCAGAGACTCTAGACGCGATCCAAACGCTGTACAAAGAGGGCTGCTTTGAAAAGGTACCCGTCACTGCACCCTTACTTTTCACCTCACGCCTCCAAACACACTACTAACTCCAAATTTTAAGTTCGGCCTCTCCAATATGTCTCGCGGCCAAGTCCTCGAACACTACAACTACGCTAAATCTCAGAATTTTGTTCTACCAACGGTCTACCAAGCCTCTTACAGCCCCGCCGTACGTGGCATTGAAACTTCCCTTTTCCCTACCCTCCGAGAACTTAACATATCAATTCAAGCATACTCTCCTCTTGCTGCTGGATTTCTTTCCAAAACCGTTGAGCAAATCGAGAATGGGCATGGAACCGAACGTTGGGATCCTAACTCGCTGTATGGGATGGTCAACAGACACTTGTTCTACAAGCCAAGTTATATGAAGATGCTAACGGAGTATGGGAAGTTATCTAAGGAGAGTGGCGTCAGTAAAATTGGCTTAGCGTATCGATGGGTAAGGTATCATAGTGCTTTAAAAGGGGAGTTAGGGGATGAGATGATCATCGGTGCGAATTCTGCGAAACAGTTTCGCGAAACCGTGGAGGAAATTGAGAAAGGGCCACTAGAACAGTGGGTAGTGGAGAGAATCGACGGGCTGTGGGAGCTGGTGAAGGGTGATGCGCCAGTTAATAATTTGAAAGCTATTAGGGAGGTGATTGGTGGATTGAGTAAGTGATCATAAAGGCCGTAATACTACCAACTACAGCATGAAATGACTTAAAAGCCACGACCTTCGTTGCTTTGTGCACATGCATTCAATAAAGTGTAGAATAGAGCGTATCCAAGCTAGTAGGCGCTGGTGCCAAGTTTTGTTCGTAACCTGAATCGGGTATCTGCTACGGAGGATATTTGAAGTTGAAGCCCGGGTCGGGTTGCACTGTAAGATCCACGCTGCTGGGAAGGGGGACTTGGACCATCGTATATCAAGGAGTTACTGGAGAGCTGTTAGTCTTGGAGTAGTCCTGGTATAAGTTTTGGGTTTTATCGATTTAGGGTACGTTATTTTAGCTAATGCTAACTTTACACTAGTGGGATTATCCCTCTTCATGATATAACACTGCATGATACTAACACAATCTCTATTGCAGTATAATTTATCACCGCTTGTATTTCTGGATCTGGTTGAGAGAAGCTATATAATAAGTTCTGGGGAATATTAGGGGCTTTCCCTTGGAAAGGCGTGTATCAGCGACCATATAAGAGCGAGAACTTCAGAAAACATACATTAGAGTATACAAGCTAGGGGACGTGCTAATATGCAGGATTCTTGGCAAACGGGGAAGGCGATGCAGGATAACAGAAGAGGAATAATATAATACACTTATGGCGCTGGAGGCGTGTTTGACTTGGCAAGGTAACCGTTATACTTCAATCACGTTCTATAGATGACAATGGGAATTTTTGACGGGGCTTATGCATACGAGTCTTAATATGAGTTGGCCTACTTTCGGCGTTGGTGGTACAAGTGATCTAAAATTTACACGGATGGCTTATCTATACGTACATCGTCTACCACGAGTAGTACTGCCTCTGAGCAGTTATCGGTCTATTTGGGAGTTGCACCCAGGTCTTTTTATTCTTCTCCTTCTCTATCTGCTCATTGTGAAGCCTAATACGTGTCTTCTCCTCCTTTAAGACGACGGAAATACCTATTGCAAATCAGTACGCATTTTTAAAGCCCGAATATGTAGGTCCTTACTTGTAGTCCGGTTCTTCATAATGTTGATTTGACCTCTCGCGCGATGATCAGGCGATGTAGTATACAATCCTTTCCCACACCATGCTTGGTCCACATAGATAGTCGTCGGGTTCTTAACTGTTACCCGCTGCTTATCCTTCGTCAAGATGTTGACGGGTGTGAACTTCTGTCCCTCCTGACGACCAAGACCCATCCCTCTCCGTACGATAGCCTCATTCTTGGCGTGCTCAAGATGCTCTCTCACATCCTTCGCAACCTTTTTCTTCGAGAATCTCATTTGTATGATCGCTTCATCTATCGTCTTGCCCGCAATTTGCTTAGCTAATGGTACCAGCTTCTTGACAGACGTCTTGAAGTCGTGCGATTTGAGCAGCATCTGCCTTTCCTCCCTTTTCAACTGCTGACCTTTCGTCAACCGACCTCGCTTCTTAATTTCTCTGATCACCATTTTGCGCTGCCACAACATCCGGCTTTGAGGTTTTGGATCTAGGGCAGCAGCCATTATATGAGGATTTCGAGGTTCGGGCGCTTTAGGACCGGCTGTTGTTGTCTCCGCCTCTTGGTCGTAAAATATTGAGGATTTGGAAACATTTCCGCGCACGAGCTCTGGTTGCTTTGGCTTCTTCTTAAGATACTCTTCGGTCAAAAGATTATTTGGAGCTTTTGGCTTGATGTCTTTGTCTTTATCCCGGTCCTTTCTACCTCCCCAGCTGAAGTTGAATAGAGTCCGTCGATGGGTACACGGAATGAGGAAGGTGAACGGTGCCTTAGTACTTCCAACATAGGTAGCTTGCATCAATTAGCCTTTGCTCCGATTGGAAGTGACATAGACTTACCACATCTTGCGAATCTGCGTGACGGTAGATGCAAACTCATCTCTGCCGCGTTGTACTGGCTCAATCGCTAGTATCCAAATGTCAGCAATGTTGTACAGTAGATTGGTCCATTGAACGGGATATGCTGTGCACGTACAATAATGCCGGTACGATCAATAGTCTTGAAGGTTGGGACGCTTTCATCTAACCTTGAATTTATTTGAGCACGTGCAAAAGTGGAGTCAGAAAGCCGAGCCTAGCTCCAGCCTTGTCTTCCGCCGGGAGAGCGGCTGCAGCCCCATCGAAACTTGAGGGACGAGGCGAGGTAATAGTTCTTTGGTCGCATCATCCATAAACTGAAATGATTTTCTTCAACACTGGAATTCATTTTCAGCTGATGATCTTCAGTTCTCTTTCAGCACCCAGATAGTGGCTTACAACACACCAATTCATCTGAATTCAGCTATCACTACGATGACAGCACCGCCGGTGGGGGAAGATGCCTGGCTTGCATTTGTAGATGAAGCCAGCAGAACGGCCAGCGATCTGGAAACAAGAGTCGCCGTGGTGGAGCAATACAAACACGCTAAAGAAGCCCAACCTTGGTCTCTGAAGCTGTGGCTAGCATACTGCGAGTGGTTTTGGTCACTTCACACGGATTGTCAAACGGCAGATGCGGGCTGGCCGGATGAGGAACAGGAGCTTGGAAAAGAGCTATTTACATTGGATGGTGCTCTTGATATTTGGGAAGAGGCATACAAAAGCATAAAATATCGACTCAATGACAGCCATTATCTCTGGAATCGATGGATCTCTATTGAACTTGAAGAATTATCGAAGTCAAAAACGCACTCGAGATCTAGGACTGTTCCTCCTGCAGAAGTGGACCGGGTTCGTGGATTATTTCTCGACAGGTTACAAACACCACATGCGACGTGGGATGATACAGCACAAAGATTTTCTACGTTTCTATCCGAATATGACGAACGGAGTTACGAGTCTACAATGGTGGAAGTGACGAAGTTGTCAATACGAGCAAAACAACTTTATGCTGCGCGGGAATTACATGAGCTCAAGTTGGCGAATGCAAACAATACGGGAGATACAGAGGCTTACAAGGTTGCTATGTACGACTATATGGATTGGGAAAACAAGCAGGCTCGTATTAAGCCTAAGAAAGGACAGGAAGCAAGCCCAGTGATCCTCTGCATTGCGTTATATGAGCGAGCGCTATGCTCAGCAGCCTTTAGTTTCGACGCAGCCATCTGGATAGACTACATCGTATTCATTGGTCAGAATCCACATTTGCATCGCTCAGCTACGCTTTCGGTACTCCCAAGAGCCACTGCTCACTGTCCATCATCTGGTGTTCTATGGGCGCGATGGATCTTGACAGCCGAGGCTGAGGGCACGCCGCATGATCAAATTGAAAGCATCAAACATGCTGCAACCAATGCTGACCTTGATAGGGATGGAATGGAAAGTGTAGTTGAGGTTTATATTGCATGGTGTGGATACTTGCTTAGACGAGCTTCTCATCCAGGGGCGCCGGAGGAGGATGATGACCTTGCACATATGGGACTAGCCAGTGCTTTAGAGAGCGTTCAGGAATGGGGACGAAAGCTTCATGGAAAGGAGTACCACGGGGACCCGCGATTTCGAATTGAGCGCCTTATGATCCAGTTCCTATCGCAGAAAGGTGCAGTCGATGAGGCAAGGACTTATTGGAAAAAGCTTGTGAAAAACCACGCCGATAGTTACGAGTTCTGGCAACAGTACTACGTCTGGGAAATGACTGTGCGAGCACCCAAGACTCCACCGATAATGGCCACTGGTGTTCTGCTCGAGTCCGTCCGTCGCAGAACATTAGATTGGCCGGAGAAGATGATGGAAACATATTTGCGTCACTGCAATATTTACGCTGATGCTGACGTTCTGGTATCTGGTTTGGACACCGTGCATATTTTTTCGAAACTTACTGCCGTGAGGCGCGAAAAGGAGGCTGCAGATGCGGCTGCAATATATGCTCAGCAAAACCTTAGTTTGGTGGAGACGTCTGCCGATGAGTCTCCCGGTGGGTCGAAGAGAAAGCGAGAGACTACAGACATTGACGGTAGTGCTGGTAAAAAGGTCAAGACTATTGCAGAGCTTGTTAACCAAGACGATCAGCAAAGTCAGCAACATCAAAATGTCCAGCAAGATCAGCAAGACCATCACGAGCAACATTTGAAACGGGACCGTGAAAATACCACAATCTTAGTCATGGACCTGCCATCAGAGGTTACCCAAACGAAGGTTCGCCAATACTTCAAAGACTATGGCCACATCAATAGCATCGTAGTAAAGCCAGAGCCCAGCAATTCTTCATCCACAGCCTTGATCGAGTTCCGGAGTAATCTTGATGTACTGTCAGCACTTCTCCGGGATGGCAAATACTTTGGTAGCAACCAAATCCATGTGAAAGCTGCCACTGGTTTCACTCTCTATGTCACAAATTAGTAAGTGATCCTCCACCCACACATGTCATGTTGAGATGGTATTTCAATGTTGTTCATAGACCTTGTCTTTCATGATTGACTAGCCTAATGTGGATCATGTGCTGACTTATGTTCTAGCCCACCCGCGGCTGATGACACGTATATTAAAAATCTTTTCAAGCAGTGTGGCGATGTTTTCAGTATTCGCTGGCCAAGTCTTAAGTTCAACCCTCATCGAAGATTCTGCTATGTTACATTTCGTGACCAAGAGAGCGCAGCAAAAGCAACTGAACTTCATGGCCAGATGCTTCCAGGTGGTTTCAAGCTCAGCGCTTTGTACTCCAATCCAGCAGTGAAGAAAGCGCGGGAGGGTGCAATGGCCGAAGGCCGAGAACTCCATGTCACGGGTTTAGATAAGACGTTGAAGGAGAGTGAGGTCAAGGAAGTGTTCTCAAAATATGGACCTGTCGAGAATATCCGAATCTTAAAAACAGGCTCAGGGGAGAACAAAGGCGCTGGGTTCATCGTATTTGAGAAGAAAGAGCACGCCGAAGCAGCCTTAGCCCTACATGAAACAAAGCTGAAATCAAGAGTCCTCAGTGTGGAAATATCTACAGGCAAGAACTTCAAACAAACAGCTACTAGTAAAGGAACTTCCGCATCACCGGCAACGGATGCGGATGGGGATTCCGTGATGTCTCCTGCTTCGGTTCCAGAAGGTGCCAGCCGGACAGATAACAATGGCTGCACCATTACTTTGTTGAATATACCAGATACAGTTAACGACGCTAGGGTTCGTGTTATTGCTGAACCTTACGGCATCATCGTCAAACTGGTGCTTCACCCAAAACACCAAGGCGCTATCATCGAATATGTGGATGCTCAGACAGCTGGACGAGCTGCATTAGGATTGGAAAACTATGAGATCACACCAGGCCGAAAGCTTCGGACAGGAGGACTAAAAGACTTATATGGAGAGAAGGAAGAGATCAAATCTGATCGTGTTCATGTAGGGAAGGCCAAGGAACCCAAAACAACTGGTTTTATACAACCTGTTGCTCCTGTGAGGAGACCTGGCGGTAATGGCAGGGGTGGGCTTGGGACAAAACGAGGATTGGGATATGCCGGCGTTAAGCCATCTAGCTCAAGTGCTGGTGCTGGAAATGGCGAAGGCAACACGGCGAAAAGTAATGCTGATTTTAGGGCGATGTTTGTGCAGGGAAAGACACAATAATAGCCATATAGCTCTTGCTATCTGTAAGATAGAAACTGGCATATTTGCTGGTTTTATAGGAATCTAATAGGTACTCTCAAAGGCATTAGTGACACAAGTGTAGTTGTTAGGGTCAAATGTTAAAATGTTGTCGCTTCGCGCTGGCTACAACTAGCAGATATATGAATTCTTGCTATTTGTCAGCCCACATAGACGTAGAGTTGTGTTTGGTGGAGCTTGATCCCTGTCGTGATTACCTCCTCAGCCTTGCGACAAGCCAATTTAGGAGCTTTGACAATATAACGACGTGTACAACTAAATAACAATTCCTTCTCCAAGGAGCGCCAGAAAGCCATGAAAAGGCCGAAATGAGCTCGCCGTCGCCTTCAGATGGTCCCACGCCTCCCACAGGTCGGAAACTTGCACGCTTCTCAAAGCGCGGGGTAGGTACACCTGCCTTTCAAATAGCTTGAATTAAGAGCTAAGAAACTGTAGAAGCTGAAGAATGGAACATTTATATTGCCTGGCACAGGTGAGCGAGTCCGCAGGCAGATAACCCTTCGAAATCCTGCAAATTTCGAAGCTCCTCGACGACAAAACTCGAACGACTCGCTGGGAGGCGCATTGAGAAGGACATACTCGCAAGCGGGCACGTTTCGGACAGCTCTAGATGGGACGAAGGCTCTTGCGAAAGAGTTCTGGCAATATGCGCAGACCCCTACAGCTAAAGGAATCCTTAAATGCTCCTTAGCATATCTGCTGGGGAGCATGGGGACGTTTCTCCCGCCAATTGCCAACTTTCTAGGAGCTCAGGATGGAAAACATATGGTTGCGACAATTACGGTTTACTTCCACCCTTCACGGTCGGCAGGGTCTATGGTGGAGGCTGCGATGCTGGGAATTGCTGCTTTTTGTTATGCGGTCTTCATATCTGTTTCGTCTATGGCAACTTCAGTCCTCTTTGAAACGCAAATGGACTTGATTCAGCTCGGACATGCTATTGTATTGATTGTGTTCTGTGGAGGTGGGCTCGGATTTATAGGATGGTTTAAACAGAAGTACAACTCTCCATTGGTGGGAGTGGCCTGCAGTCTGGCTAGTCTGGCTATCATTACAGTATTGACAAAGGAGAACGCAGTTGTGGTGGGCGTGTTCTCTGATGACAAAATTGTTCAAGTTATGAAGATGGTTTTGATAGGTATCACCGCCACTACATTTGTCAGTCTGCTGTTTTGGCCTATTTCAGCTCGGGCAGAGCTTCGAGAGAATATGATCAAAACTACAGATTCATTTGGTGATATGCTGACTATGATTACGGGGGCTTTTCTTAGCGGGTCTGAGATGGAGTTCCGCGCCCCTGCTTTTACTACCGCTTCAAATCGATACAAGTCAGTGTTTACTCAATTAGCAAAGAATCTCAAGGAAGCAAAGCTCGAGCACTATGTTCTCGGAACTGAGAAGCAATATCGACTGGAGAAGAAGGTCGTGAATTGTATGCAAAAATTAGCACAATCTATCGGTGGACTTCGAAGTGCAGCCACAACCCAATTCACCCTTTTGAAGGAAAATACTGGTGGCGGATCTACGCCAATCAATAGACTCAATCAATTTCAGACCGAGTATACTCCAGGCAGATCCCAACGGGATAGATTTGCAGTGCTTACAGCTATTGAAGAAGCATCAGAAGAGGGCAGTGGAGCTGAAGAGTTTCTTAGTCCTACCAGGCGGCCAACTCTCCAAAGATTCGATACTGAAGACGCTATTACGAGTCCTCGTAGCTGGACGTTGCCAACCGCTAAGACCTCAGGAGAGATATTTTCACGTTTCATCATGCATCTAGGCCCTTCTATGAAATCTCTAGCCTATACTTTATCTGAGATCCTGAATGAATTGCCATTTGGTCCCGGGCCACACTACTCTATTGCAATCAATGAGCATTTCGCGACAAGTCTCAGGGATGCCCTGTAAGCTGGGATGTAACAAGTTAAAAGTCACATTTGCTAACAAAGACTAGGAATTTATATCATATTGCTCGATCAGAAGCATTGAAAGAGCTTTATAGAAGTAAAGAGTTGCATAAGAGCCGGTCAGAAAGTCTCGAGGCTGACTTTGAGGAAGTTGCCGCCAGCTGCGGTCATTTCAGTTTTAGCCTCTATGACTTTGGCACAGAGATGCAAACATTTCTGGCTTCGTTGGAAGAGCTCAAGGCACATTCCGAAATTCACAAGCGTCGATCTTGGAATTGGCTCCTGTTTTGGAAGAGATGGACTAAAAAGCAACCTATAATCACAGACCCTGAGGCAGAGCCGCTTCTGTCAAACAACCAAAGCGCCGCTGTGAAAGATATTCCGACCATTGCCAGTGATCGTCGTGCTTCTAAGCATTGGGATGTTGGGATACAAGAGAGGCGGATCACGGAAGGGGTATATCGCCGTATATTGCATGGCTTGAGAATACTCGAGCGAGATGATGGTATAATTGTTTCATAAATCTGACCAATCATAATACTTACTATTGATAGTGCGATTTGCTTTGAAAGTTGGCACGGGTGCTGCCTTGTATGCTCTCTTCGCCTATATACCCGCCACGAGACCATTCTATCAGCACTGGCGCGGTGAGTGGGGTCTCTTGTCGTACATGTTAGTATGCAGTATGACCATTGGAGCCTCGAACACAACCGGCTGGTCTCGGTTTATTGGAACCTTCCTTGGTGCCATAATAGCCATATTCACGTGGTCAATATGTCAAGGTAACCCGATTGCATTGGCATTTTGCGGCTGGCTTGTTAGCCTTCCCTGTTTTTACATTATTCTTGCTAAAGGAAACGGACCATTTGGCCGTTTCATCATGCTCACATACAATCTCTCGTGCTTGTATGCGTACAGTATATCGATCAAGGAGGTAGATGATGATGACGACGAAGGAGGAGCCACTCCTTACATATTCGAGATCGCAATTCATAGAGTTGCTGCTGTTCTTGCTGGCTGTATTTGGGGTTTGATAATAACGCGTGTTATATTCCCAATATCTGCAAGAAGGAAGTTCAAGGATGGACTATCATTGCTGTGGCTTCGTATGGGTCTCATTTGGAAAAGAGATCCATTGTCAACACTGCTGGAGGGCGAGTCAAAGGATTCGTATATGAATCTCACCGAAGAACTCGCGCTCCAGAAATATGGTATGACTGCTAGTCTCAAACACATCCACTATAGCTAACCTGCTTAGTACTTCAACTGAATAGCCTTCGTACGGCGGCAGCGAGCGAATTTGAGTTACGAGGACCATTTCCCTCACGGCAATATGGGGTTATCATGGAGTCAACGAGCAGAATGCTCGAAGCATTTCATGCAATGAATGTTGTAATGCAAAAGGATATGAATGCTAACGAGGGTGAGACAATGCTTCTCAGATACACAGCAGATGAGCGAGCTCAACTCTGCTTGCGCATCAGTCATCTATTTCAAGGTATGTATCACTGGCCTCTCTATCTTCCATTTTGCTAATTATTCATAAGTGCTTGCAAGCTCCTTGAAACTAGAATACCCCCTCACACATGGTCTCCCCAGTACAACCAACGCACGTGACAGGCTCCTAGCCCGGATATTCAAGTACCGTAAGGATGTCCTAGGTGAAGATTCTGACCAAGAAGACAGCTCTGCCGCAAAAGATGAAGACTATGAATTGCTATATGCCTATATCCTTGTTACTGGACAGTTGGCGGAGGAAATCAAGAAGGTAGAGAAAGAGGTAGATGAATTATTCGGAGTCATGGATGAGGAATTGCTGAAGCTACAATGAGAAAATACCTTTGGAAGCTCGCGTGACAAGATTAGAAGGATATAGGTCTGGGATAGCATTGCATGGGCAAAGCGAGGTATACAAAAGGAAGAAGCCCTGGTGTATGGAGTTTGTTGAAATATATACCACACTTCTCTTCTAGCCTATATTATACAAAAATGTTTTATCACAATCATCTAGTGACGCAACGTTGCAATCCGTTCTGTTAATGGTATTAATTATTGAATTCCTCTGAGACTAATCTGTACCTCTCAATGTCTCGTTGGCTTTAATAACATGAGTCTTACAGTAAGTATTCTACAATTGGTTGTTCCTAATGCCTCAAGCTACCCAGACAAAGCGCCAAGACATCATCTACACATGCATCGACTTAACCAGCTCAATTGTATCTTGTGAACGAACTTAATGCTCATGAGAAAGTGACATGCTTTACAGGAAGTCAATGGCCTAGACGTCAGGATCACCTGTTTAAGCGAGGCTCTACATATAAATCTTGACATCTCAAGAACCAGACAGGAATCAAATCACGTGTTCTCAAAACCGATATCCTCGACCTCCAGAGACTCTCGCCCACCGTCCGCCATCCACCACCACGACCCCAGCATCCCACCCGACGCCCCAGCACTTCCACCATGGCGACAGAAGACCCGGTCCCCTCGCCACCCCTCTTCAACTACATCCTGGGCTTCCTGCTCATCGGCATTGCGTGGGGCTTCACCACGCCCTTCATCCGCTCCGCGGCCCGCACGCACAAGCCGCCTCCCCATCCGATCCTCGAGTCCCCCGCCGTCGCGCGAAGCTTCGTGAAGCGGAAGGCCTATGGCGCGTTCTTCGGGCTCACGGATCTGCTGAGGAACCCGAGGTATGCGGTGCCGCTGGTGGTCAATCTCACCGGCAGCGTGTGGTTTTTCTTGCTGATTGGGAAGGCCGGTATGTTATTTTCTTCCCCACCCCCCCCTTATTTCATGATGCTTTAGGAAAGGAAGGGGGAGGGGAGGCGGAAGGGGAGAGGTGGAATATGGTGATGCTTAATGGCGGGAAGCTGATCACGGGATCTTAGAATTGAGTCTTACGGTTCCGATTACGAATTCGTTGGCGTTTCTGTTTACGGTGCTTGGGGATTGGTACGTGGAGAGGAAGGTTATTAGTAAAGGTACGTACTACTTCATTCCTCGGTTGGTATTTCGTGTTAATGTTAGAATAGAAACTTGGCTAGGCATGGCACTCTCACTTGGCGGAATTGCGCTTTGCGTGCAGAGCAAACGGTGATCTTGATGCGAAACACAATCATGCTATTCAAAGCTGGACTTTTTTTGTACGATAGATATATAGAACGATCCCAAACCCGTCGTGTATCATATCCCATGGGTATCATTCAATTGAGAAACAAACCCTAAGCCGCTTTAATCATAACAGATCAAGTAAGAAGAATCATAAAAGAGTGTCCCTTTAAACCAACATGCGCCTGGCATTGCAGCTAACCAAGAATCGAACTTTTGCTGAATAATGTAGTCTCCGGGACTGAAACGAATGGCTAAATGCTGATTGATGCTCCGTCAAATATCGAAAACCGAAATAGTATGTTGTCCCCTTGCGCCGTAAATGCTGTCGTTTATGTTGTCGTTTGTGCTTTTGCGTTCGCGCTGTCATCCCTGAATAATATCATGAAATCTAAAAAATATGTGTTCTTGCCTCGGGCTGAGAAGAGCAGACTAGCGTCTCTCTCTGACCCATCTCTGAACCTGTCTTAGCGACGGATCCTCAAGCGTCCAGCGTCCCATCTGGTAATCTGAGGATCGCATATCGGAGTATATTGAGTCGTCTGTGATTTGTGCAAGCTCCTACCCTCCTATTAGCCCTGATCTTACATCGTCTCTGCTTTTATACCTCGCAACTCATAGTGAAAATTCAATTGGGAAGGGGTGAGGAAAACTTACAGCTCGCAAAGCTCTATCACAATTGGCCAACCCCTCCGTATGTCCGGCATGCGGTCTCTCGCCTTGAAGCGTGTGCTCCCGCCATCCGATCCAACGCTGCGCGGCAGCTTGGCGGAGATAGATTTTTTGGGCCTCGTGGCGACGTGAGTAGGCGTCGAGCAGGACCCTGTTCTCATCAGTAAATTCACAATTTTCACATTTCTCTCTTTCACATCTTAATCTTTCCCTGTCCATTTCCATTCCACTCGGCAAGTCTGAAGCTTGATAGGGAGAAGAGGGGTAAAACCTACTGTCCCAGCTCGGCTTTCGCCTGCTCCTCTGGTCCTCCTCGCACTCTTGGGACGCGAGTCTCCGCTGCACAGTTGAGAATGTGCTGCCCATCAAGAGAGCATTGCCGTAAGGCGGCCCAGCCTTCTGTGTAGTAGTCGTCCATGTCAGGAGGATCAATTGGTGCAGCTGTGATGTAGTACTGTAGGGTGCGGAAATCAGAGAGCAGGTCTGCCACCCGTGCCGTACGTTGGTCATTGACTATAATCTGTAAGTGGAATGTTTTGAAATACTGGTAGCAGGTACTCGGCCACAAGGCTCGTTGCACTTGCGGCTAGAGATAAAGTGAAGGGAGGCAGAGGTCTAGACTTACGTCCGTCCATTTCCGAAATTGAGCGAGTGATTGATTTATTAGTTTGGTTGGCTTGACTGTGATAACAACGAATGAGGCAAACTAAGGAGATAGAGCTACAAGCTAGCTATAACTATGCAAGCGATTGTACAGCAGAGCGAATGAAAGGCAAAGAGAGAAAGAGAAGAAGAAGCCGTTGACGTCTCAAAAGCCAAAAGCTGGAGCCATCACATTAGTATATGAAGCCTCCACATACGCTCATCCTCAACGGTCGAGATTCATACTAAACGTCTTCCGCCAGAACCGGCATTTCGTGGCTGGCTACAAGCATACTCAGACAATATCTCATCATTACTGCATCTCCCATTCTGTCACAAAATGTGCATTTGAGCCGCAAAAGATATGGCAAGCCCCACCTGCAGGACACTATTTTGATACTCCATCAAAAGGAGGACACGATGCGAGCGCAAAGCTTAAAAAGCTGATCCCTACTGAGCTGGTCATGGGAGAGATGTGGACATCTTGTTAGAGTGTGATGGCGGAAGTGCCCTTGTCCTGATAAGGGAGAGAGGCCGGTAGAGCCTCTTCGCTGTCCCAGAGGTTTGGCTGGACTAGGACTCGCTTACAATGTTCAGCGGGCGTTTGAGACGCCACGGCCCGCCATGCCTCGTGGCAGCCCAGTAGAGAGTGCTGAGCAAAGCCTTAGAAACGCCGCTCTCCAGGGGGTAGATGGGCTGTATTTAGGCGCTGCAGCAAATAGAAGTGGGTAATTGGGGATGAGGATATCGCTAATGCGTTCGCTTGTGAGAGCTGAGTATGCAATCAAGCGATAACGGTAAAGTGCGCTCGACTGCGCCTGTGCGAAGTGCAGGTTTTTGGGTGACACCAGATGTACACACCACGATGTGATATGGAACGCCCGATCTATCAACTGTCAATGGTTCGTCCCTTCGTTTATACTTTCCTTCCGCCGAGAAACTATTGGTTTGTTCGTTCCGATATCCAATATGTGTAAGGATGGTGGTATTCGTACATGCAGAAAATGAGGCCGAAATCTCAGGTCAAGCCACATCATGGCTGTGCTGTGCAACTTGAATAACAACCACCACCACCACCACCGCTTCTCATCGAATCACTTCCCCAAGGAAAATTCTCAACGTTTTCCATTATTGAGTAGAGGCTAATAACACAAGATGGTAAAGGTCATGTCCCTCCAATCTAAACTCATTGATGCAGTGGAAAAGCCCCAAAAGAACCGCTGGTAACCACTCGCTCAGTTACGACCTATGCTAGTATTCGTCTCATCACCATACCAACCATGTACCTATCAGTCCTTCTCGGCAATGGCTTGTAATCTCTCGTCGATCTCCTCTTCTGTAAGGGCTCGGAATCCGGGGTCGGTACCTTCCTTGCCATCCGTCCGTGGCCCACCTACAATTCCAATCTCTAATTCGCCCTTCTTGAAATCCACGCTGAGGACCGTGCTTAACGTAGTAATGCCGAGTTCAACTACATCCTCCCAGCTGCCTTCTGCGCAATCCTTGTTCTTGAGCTTCTTCTCAAGGTGGTTGAACGCCTCCTGCTGCTTAGGTCCTGATGCTGTACCCTTATAACCAGTATAGTAACCTGCTGGATCACACTTGTAAAGCTGGGGACCATATTCTGAATCCAAAGATATCAATGTCGTGGCAACTCCATAAGGCCGCATGTAAGCCTATGCAATGTTAATTCTCCGTCCGCATAAGGTGCCGAGCGGACCGATTAAGTAAGCTTACTCTCTGAGTATAGACCTGACTGATGTTGGCGATACGCTTGGCAAGAGCATCACAGGGCATTTCGTAACCAAACTTGTATCTGAATTCTGCGGCCTCACCAATAGCTCTTTGAACAAAGGCTCTGGCATCTGCGATGGAACCTGTCATTACGCAACCAACGGAAGGTGATAGCTGGAAGATGTGCGATACAGATGCTGGATCGATGAGCTTGTCCTGAAAGCGCCGGATTAGCACAGGGTCTTACATAGATTTGAGTTTATTCATACTGGGACCTTCTTCTGTGACAGAACCACTGCACAATCCTTCCCTTTGACGCCAACCGACATTATATTTGCTGCAGTAATCGCCTTGAATGCATATTCTATAATCGTATAGATCGTTAGCACGGGTTGCGAGAAGATGTAGCTGACGGTACTGCGCAGATGCAATTCCGCAGCTTTCCTAAAGCCGTCGACCACGGCATGAAGGATGGTTGCCGAAGATTATGGTCCTTAAGGCTACCATACCAACTTGATACAGTCTTCCCTGATCAGAGAAGATTGTAATGTGTCTGTCATACCCAGCACTTCCTGTATACGAATAGTGGTTAGCAATGGTCCAATGTGGCTCTCGAGGCTCAAGGTATTGGCATACCCGACATCTTGAATGCGAGTCTGTTGTTTGAGAATAAGGTGGTCGGTTGCAAGAGTCTTAAAACGTAGGCTGAGGCAGTATTTCGAGGATTTCAGAGGTTGATGTGGATGGGGAGATAGGACATAGACAGCTGCACCTGAAGCTCTTGAGCTTCACGAGTTGACGACGCGCCTGTGCCTGGCGGACCTGGAAGAATTTTTAGGCGAACGTAGAGGCAGCCCGCTACGGTGACCAGAAACTCCAGATTTGTATCCGATAAAGAAGCTTATCGCCGATAAGAAAAATAATGGAGATATTTTTGTAAAACGAAGGTCAAAATGCAATTGTGGTACTTTATGTTCCTACCACTTCTTGCTGAACGCCAATGAATTGAAGTTTCCAAGGTCTCGGCTTCACCTTTCATGATGCCTTCTGCTACGGGAGACTCAACTACTTCACGGGTTCCTGCTTGGAAACGCTTAGGACTCAAGTTGAAAGCTGCGCAACCAGAGCCACAACACGCAACAGAACATTTGCCAGACACCGCTTCTCCCAAGCGTAAACGAGAGAAGTCATTGGGAAATGAGTCTTTCAAAAAAGCAAAAAACTCAAATGAGGCACTCTCTACGGATACATCAAGCATCCCTCAACTGACGAGGAAGAAGTCCGTCACTTTTACGTCCGAAACAAAGATCGAGGACGGCGACAGTGTTAAGCAGCTGTTCAATTCCTGGGCTGCGGAGCAGAAAGCAGCAGACCCATCATTTCAATTGAGCTCAAACAAAGCTTTTGCCACGCCTGAATCTCCCAATATCGAAGAGCACGTCGACACGACGCTCCCTGAAAAGGAGCGACGAGTCAAGCGGGTGAAGAAGCCAGGACAAAGCAGAGAAAAGCTGAACGTTTCGAAGGCTGATAAGAAATCTAAAATCATCAAGCCGAAGCCTGTTCAGACTACCAAACCGAAAAGCGCACCATTTTTAGCCTACCTCAAGATATACCACGAAGACCGACCCAATTGGAAGTTCAACAAAGCACATCAAAACCATTTACTTAGGCATATCTTTGATGTGGACGTTATTCCTTCCGAGTACGTCCACCAGATCTACGTATACATTCGAGGTCTACAAGGCGGAGTGAGATCTAGATTACGAGACGAGGCACTTAAGGTCAAAGTTATGGATCAGGAATCACCAAGTATGGATGGATGGACGGAGGAAGCGAAGCGTAATTGGCTCAAGGAGCAGGAGGACTATAAACGCTGCTGCAGCGACTATGTTGCGAATATGACAGTGTTGAATTCTACTACGAAGATGGGATATGAGGAAGGGATTTTGGCGGGTATTTCGGATTTCGGCATGAAGAAGAGAGTTGCAAGAAGGACTAGAGCGGAGCAAATTATGCAAGAACTGTCGGAGGGCAAAGAGCAAGAGGAGAGCAAGGAGCCAGAGCCGGTGGGATCACGAAAGCGCAAGCGCAAGCAACGGACTCGCTCATTGCTAACAGCAAATGACTCATCTAGCGACGAAGAAGAGAGCCACTCCGATAGCAGTGCTTCAGAAGAGGAGAAGACCCGGCCGGCCAAAAAGATGCAGAAGGGTCGTGTCGAGTCGTCTTCGTCAAGCTCCTCGGGAGACGCTTCAAGCTCATCCGACGATACGAGCGATTCTGATGCTGCCGATGCGACCTCGAGCAGCGGGGAGGATGATAGCGATGACAGTGATGAAAGTGGCTAGTTAGATAAATAGAAAAAACTAGACATGGAAAGGCAGAGGTTTCCAATGCATCAAAGTTTCTGATACATTAGAATTCAATGTGTCAGATATTTTGATGCATTGGACGCAGGCATATGAGAGCTGAGAATTTGGAGTTTGGAGTTGGAGCAATTAATTTATATGATACCCCCAAAGTACGCTTCAACTTCTAGAGAACGTTGTGTGTTTTAACGGAGCTATATATCTCAATTGCCGTCACTGCCAATAAACGAGTTAGATGTCCCTCCCTTATCTTGTTTGCATTGGACCTCGTGAACAGCATCTCATGCAGCGCATCACGATATGCATCAAAAGCGTATGCAGCCCAATTCACTCAGCCCGGTCATTGGCCGCCTCTTTCTTGCGTCCGACCCTCGAGCCACACTTCCAAAACGTCATGGGCGGAATTGATTGAACACTTCTCCATAAACAAATTCCCATCCCTCGACCAAAAAATCCCTCCCCCACCTTCTATTTTGAGGGGTTCTTTTATAGCCATCATATCTTGCATATTTCAAGTATATGCAAGCAATCCCTTTCAGACGCATTACTCGTTGACCGCAATTTACGCCCATCGTGAGCTTCAGCTTGGCGGGATCTCGAGCAGGCACCCTCCAAAAAATCCCTCCCCCACTCCAACCTCTTTCACCTCCTCGTCCGACCTCGTTTCCCATTCCTTCCCAAGAAACTATCTAATTCAATCAATCTCACGCCTCTTAATCGGCCAGGATGACGAGATCACCGGTCTATGGGATTGCGCTGCTCGCGTTCGTCGCAGGTTTGTTTGTCAACGCATCTTGTCACTTCGCCCCATGTTTCGCACATGGAAAATGGTGATAAGGCTGGTGTTAATGGAATGAAGGCTAATGCGTAGCTACAGCCACCGCGATGACATTCACCTCTATATTCCTGCCGGATTGGATTTCCTGGTCGGTCACCTCTAATACGGGTGGAGGAACCATCAGTAAAAGGATTGGGCTGCATAGGAGTTGTTCTACTATAAACGGTATGTCTACGTCACCAATCTCCCTTTCCCCTCGAAACTCTCAGAAGCCCCGATGGCTTCTTATTATTGTTAGTCTTATCTCTAGAGAGACTATTCACACCCTCCAATTGGGAACACTGATGCTTATTGAAAGACAGATGTAACAACATGCCACCACTTCCCTCAACGCGAAGACTGCCACTCCACAGACCGCTATTTCTGTAGTATGTGGCGTAGTGTTGGCTTCATCATGTCCTTCACGGCCGCCATCGAGCTGGCCACTCTCGTCGCATATCTCGTAGTCATCGCAGGCGGACGACAAAAGAGGGAGACGGGCTGGAAGATAATGGTGTTCTTGTTGGGTGTGGTGGGGGTGCTGCAGTGTGGCGCTATGAGTATCGTGGTATGTCACCCCTTACTTACTTGTATTCATAATGGAAAGGGAAGAGCAAGGGAAAGAAGATAAAGTTTAACAAGGAGGTGAACGAAGGTGATAGGAAACGAGCTGACTCGTGACAGGCATATCTATACGATAACGATGAGCGCTTCTTCGTCGGCTGGAAGTTAGACAATGGATGGATGCTCTGCACCGCAAGCTGGAGCATAATCATACTATCAGCAGTCTTCCTCGGCCTCTCCGCGTTTATCTTCCCGAGTGAAGGCGGCTATGAGCTTATTCCTAGCGAGCGATTACAGCGATAGCCTCCATTCCCTTTACACCTTCCAAACCTTTAACACCACCGCCAAATGCGTACAACGGAAGTCGAAATTCTATAATATATATTCGAAGGTAAAGCAGGGGAAGTTTTGGCAGGAAGGCTCAACTCTGCATTTATAGGCGTTTTGGGTGTTGGCATTTACTATCATGATCAGGTATTCATATCCAAGAACTTTCATGAGCGGGTCAGTGGTTTTAAGGCATGCATAGTAGTACTTTATCATGCAATCGGCGTTTGTCATAGGCTGGTGGTATGTATTTACTATTACGGATGCTACAAAGGATAATACCCCAAATGAAGAATATAAGGAACGGCATTTCAAGGTTTCCGCTCTAGATATTTTGTGATGCCATTCATGCGACTTCTTTGTGTATTTTCTCTGGGAATCGCTGATATAAACCAGCGTGACAAACAGTATGAGAGCAAAATTGTGTTTTAGCGTTAAACACAATCCCCAATCTGAGGTATTAAAAGATATAGTGCGTTGGCGTAAAAAGAGAAAGAGAAGAGTCAATTGATGCAAGCCAAGCCATGTGAGAAAAACAAATAAAAATAAACACTCCAAACTGTGCTCGACGAGCCCCTTGCATTTGATCTATTACACCCCTGTGACGCATTAGAGCCAGTGGCCAGACTTGTAGGCACAAGCAGGGTCTTTTTTATGATGGCTACATTCCAGCCGTGTCATTCTTGCAGGTTATTGATGTTGTACCACATGTCGTGATACATTGTGTACGACTTGTCATCCCACAACCCCCCCCTTTCGGGGTTAATGCTCGCTATGTAGTTGTACAAAACATCCCGAGAATCACTCTGTTCTGATCGTGTGGTCTGTAGGGCTGTTGGTAGTTTAGCTTATTTTGTGATGCAGCAAGTAGCACTCTTTCGGATTGATTGGACCTGGTGTGGGAGGAGCGAGGACGCGAGATGGTGATGCTGGCACGGAGGGAAGATGCAAACAAAGGTAACAGGAGCACAAGACTTGGTCTGAAAGCGCCGGAACAGCGAGGGCGCCGGCATGAGCGATCCGGGTTTGAGGATGGTGGTGATGTTGGGGAAAGCAACCTATGAGGAGGCTGATTCTGGAACGACTGCTCGGGAACGGGAAAGCTCTCCAAGAACGTTTCATTCGCACATGCCACCCTTCGCCTCCCGAGCAAGCGGGAAAGGAGAGCAGTGGCTTCGGCGGCGAACCGTGGAATGCAAGAAACGAGCCGCGAAGACGCCCCAGCTCGCCGCGATGTCTCGGATGGCACGGAAAGATGTGCAACAATCTTTCCCATACAACGCATAGAACCACGGTGATTCGTCAAAGGCAAAGCAGACAGCAGACTTTCAGAAGCGCCATCGTGCGTGCCACAAAAATTGCTACGTCTTTGAGGACACTCGTTGATTGGCCAGGAGGAGAAAGATAGGTCATATTTGATCCCGGCGTAGACGCTGCGGAGGCCACAAGGTGAGCTGTCGTTTTTGAGATGGATATCTGGTTTCCTGCAACGAATGTGCGATCTGGAGCATAGCGCAATTATATTTCTTTAGCTGGTTGGGAAGATGGGGTGGGGGGAGGAAGAGGGATGAATTGTGCAGAAGCTTGTAGGGCGGAATGGTCACCTTGGTAGTGCGGGATGAGAAGTATTACGCAAACAGGAGGTATTTACTAATATGATAACCTAATCATGTTGAATAGCATGTCTGGTGTCTGCAGGAGTCGAATTGGTGAGGAGTCGCTGGAGCCAAACGAAGAGTGTCCGAATGTGCGAGTTTAAATCGAACATTAGGAGTCTGGGCCAAGCCCAGGTTCAAAAAGGGGCCTTCGCTAATGACTTTATGTCAGTCCGTGGCCTCTCCTCTTGCTATGAGGCCATGACTTCACGTACCCGGGGCCCGAAATCTTGATCCTACTCAGGAGCAAAGAAGAGCGGGCTCGTAATCACCTTACCACCGTCCCATTCCCGCCCCACAAAGTAGATGGCTCGGTCTCCCGCTTGCTTTTCCAGCAACACCTCCAATTGTCCCTCTACTCTCCTTGACAGTTTGACATCGGGCACGACCTCGGCTTTAATGAACAATTCGGCTCCGCCCTTCACTTCAACCTTCTTCCCTCCCTCAGCCAATGCTTCGTCCCACGTCCCGTCCAGGCTGAACTCAGGCTGCGCTTTGTGTGGGTTACCTTTGAGAGCATCCCCCACTTTGACATACCCTCCTAACGTACCAGAGATGATAAAGGATTGAGGAAGAGCACCAGGTTTGAACAATATGTCTACCCCATCAAAGTCTCCGCTCGTGTGCGTTGAAAACTTAATGCTGGAAGGCCCGTTCCAAGTGATGTTTTCTTCGGGAACATAGGAAACACCACCGAAAGGCTTGAAGGAGGAAATCGTGGTGTCATGGAAGGTAATTGTTCCGGCCCAAACAGCTTCACGATATCTGTCGTACAGGCGTGCACCGCCCCAGGTCACACGGAGAGTGGCCCATGAGTGAGGATGGATGCTTGACGATGCTGCCGCCTCTCGTACTAAGTCGCGGTAGAAAATAATGCCTGATGAATCATAAGCCTCAATGGACGAGAAACCGCTTTTGCCATAAAAGGCGTAATTTAGTTTGGCACCCTCTTTTTCTCCAGAAAATGTGACTTCATCACCTTGCAAGGCTCCCGAGTCTGTAGAGAGAAGCCCGACAAGTCTCTCTCCTGTGGTGGCAAAAGTTCGTCTTGCTCTTAGGGCTTTTGCCACGGCAGCTCTTTCTAAAGTAGGTGCGATAACACCCGTAAGCCCGCCTTTTGTGCCGAAGACTGCTGTCCCAGGTACACCACCACCACATCGCCCACGATGCTCATCCGAGTTGGCAGAGACGCCTAATTTCCATCCTCTCCTTACGGCATCTCGGAGTAACCACTCGAACTGACCCCATGCGCTACCTATTTCTAACAGTCTTTCAAGTTTTGGATGATGCCAAGCTAGATTACAGCGTCGGCCACCAACATGTGGAATCAAGAGATGCGTTTCTGGCGAGTGCGCGTAGGTAGCGTAGAGCTCATCCAATGGCCAGGCACCAGGTTGCAGCTCAGCAGGGCCTTCTTCGTTCCATTCGAAGCTGCGAGCTACGTTGCCATTTTTGTCAAAGGGAAACTCGGGAGCTGTTGACGGATCACCAAGGAAGACAACGTTGTGATCGCCACCTGCGGCGCTATTGCCACACCATTCTGTTCCTGGAAAGACGATGAATTCACCTTCCTGGTTTATTTCGCGGATGAGCGAGAGCGTTGATTCCCATTTTGCAGCCGTGATGTTGAAGTCATTTGCAGTATAGCCGAGTATGTCGAGACCTGCAATTTTTTGGCCGTAAGAAAAGTTATATGCTGAGTCGTTGGTGCCCACTGTATCGTCTGAATGCACATGTAGATCTGCAAAGAGGATTCGTGGAACTGGAGAGCTGGATGACACTGTGATGTACTCTCGCGTATGGCCGGCCGGATTTGGATTCGAGTCCTTCAGCAGTACGTAGATGGTATAGTCACCTTCTTTATCTATGACGATATCCTTGAAATGAGCATATATCCAGCCTTTTGGGGATACTTTCTCTGACTTGAAGGCAAGGGTAGACTGGTCTTGATCATTGGCTATCCATAGTTCCACAAAAAGGTTGTCTCGAGACGGATCAGTGGTAGCATTCCCCCAAATATCCTCTGTATGAACGTAAATTGGGAACGGTATTCCTGGGTGTACCAGCCTTGGAGAGTGGGCTTTAAGATGTTCGATCGGTCCATTTTTGATAGCGAAGACAAGGTCCGGCTTGATAGCGGCAAATCTTGAGGTACCGACGGGGTCTATATACCATCTCATACGAAAGTCTTCCTCCACAAATGTCTGTACACGTGTGCCATTTGCACCCCATCTACGATCGCCTAGGCGGATGATGATTTGATCACCGGGATTCAAGTATCCATCAACAATATCGATAATGATAGCTTTCTGGAATGGACGCTCGTGGCCCTTTTGATCAAATCTTACAGCAAGGTCTTGCACGGTAGCAGGGGTTTGTCCATCAAGTAGCTTCCCAGGCACATATTCTGCGGATACATAGTTATCCTGCTTAGGATCTGAGGTTTGGAATAATGCCCAATCCTGCTTCAGTCAGCTTGTTTTGATCTCAAACAAATGGACGTGAATTCTCTCAAAAACTTGGGTTTCTGAAGGCTAGGTTTTGTGGGAGGAATAGCTAGAACGAATTACGCTATAGAACTTGAAAGTGCCTTTAATCCATGCCCCATCTGCAAGACCGCTCCCTCCCACGGTATATGTGATAACGATCTCAGTCTGCTCTCCTGCCGTCAAGTTTGAGATATTGCTTTGCAGGGACCCGAGAAAGGGAAGAGATTTAATGTACTGATAGATCCCTTTCGGCGAGTTATATGATCCGATACGTTGCTCTAGCTCAGTGGGAGTGAGAGCCTTCATCTCGTAGAAATCTCGAAAACACGTGACCTTTACAATCACCAATATGCAACACAACAGCTGGATGAATACTTAATTCTAATAAGACGGACGCACGAGGAATGCCTCATGTAATTGAATGCAAACAGTTTCTTTTTATGGACTGCCCAAGACTGACTCGCATTGTCGAAAGTGCGAAGTGAATTGCGTGATTAAATACAGGGTAAGCTAAACGTGGGATGGGGTCCTATCAAGCAGGATCGAATGAAGCTTTGGTATCACGGTACTTTTTAGATATGACAGAAAAAAGCCAATTGCTCTCTGGCGCATGGGCCTGATGTTAATATAAGCTCATGTTCTTCACGATGTGTAGAGCTGTGCTGACATTGGCCGGTCGGGCTCCATTATAGCACTCCCAGCTTAGTTACTCTTATCTCGCCGTTCTCGCCTTGATTTTAACATCTGACTTCTGAACTACTTTGCAGGGACTATCGCCTCTGGGTGATCCGTCCAGCCCCTTTAACAAAAGTGGGGAGCTCTCCCACCAAGCGAGCTTCAACACGACAGGGATAAATCGCGTCGCGACGCGTTCTCTTGCATCGCCAGATCCAACCTCTTTAAAATTCCACAACTATGAACTTATATCCATGAGATGAGACCCTCTTCTATTCCCTACACATGAGTATCACGAGCAAATATTGATTCGATTCTCAATTGCAACATAATGGCATCCTCGAGAGAATCCTCACCAGAGATAGCGTCCAACTTGACGCCTCAATTGACACCCACGTCAAAAGTCAAAGCACTTCTGGCTACTTTTAGTGACGATTCGGATGAGGAAGAAGTTGGACTGACCACTGCGAGGGATCGATTGAAGATCACATTAAAGAAACAACCAACCACAACCCATGACACGACTCGATCAAATGTGAGTACAACAGAGATCGAATCTGAGGACGATGAAGATGTAGTACGACCAAAGGGCCGCATGGCGGCTCGTATGTTGGCAAGAGAGACTTCACCAGAAATGGAAAACGATACAGCTTCAGATAAAGAGGGATCGAGGCCCAGTAAGAGCAGATCGCCTGAGCTTGCAAGCCAGCATAGCGAAGAGAGTGAGGCTTCAGCAGCCCCGGTCTCAAGGAAACGAAAGGTTAGAATAGCACGCCGCAGTACACCGACTCCTAGCGTACGGGATCGCTCGGAATCCCCGGGACTTTTCGTCTCTCCCGCACCACCAAAACAAAGACCATCGACTCCTGCTATTGATGATTCCGGGTCTGATCTCGAGCTCCCAGATGCAGGTAATTCTCGATTTCAAGCTCTTGTGGCGAGGAAGAAGCAGGAGCGAGCGGAAAGAGAGGCAAAGGACGCAGAAATTGAGGCAAGAAAACAGGCAGAGAGGAGGAAACAGACGGCGATGTTCCGGGATGAAGAAGATCTTGTTGACCACGATGTGGAGCGTCGACTTACGCAATCGAATCCTCCTACACGAAAAGCGAGCAAGAAGGCACTAGAAGACATACATCGAGAGACCCAACGCCTCAGCCGGAGTGTTCAATTGACTCACGCACCTATCACGAAGAAGAAATATACGGTGGCTGATTTTACCAAAAGATTTACGTTCAAGCAGCCAATACTAGCAGAGGAGAAGCCGAACCTTGACCCAATTGTATCGACCAGTAGCCCAACGCGTCACTTCAGTTCTGATGGTGAGAATCATGGAACACCACCCTCATCTCCACCATCTCCATCAAATTCAACTAAAGTGGCAGAGGCATCAGATACCCTGCAGGTGGTGGAGCGGCCGGAAAAAGAGTTTCCAGCAATCGAAAATTCCATAGTTGAGGTCTCTCAGCGCATGGAAAAGGGTAAAGGAAAGGTTGTCGAAGAAGCTGCAACCGAGCGGGGTCAGTCTAAGTATGCTTTCGCCCAACGACCTGTTAGAATATATCCTTCAAAGTTTCCCAAGAAAGCGTCTTCAAAAATTGAAGATTCAGACAGCGACCTGGAAATCGTCACAAAATTACCTGCTGCTAGAGCTCAGAAGCTCGATTCAATATTTGATCGAGTTCCTAAAAAGCAGGCCCAGCAGTCACACTCATTACACGTTATGAGAACTCTCGCACATATTGGCTCTCCAGACAAACGGAATGTGGGTAGAAAAAAGAAACTCGCGATGACTGCTACCGAGCTGGAGTTCTCTTTGAACCAACGACGAATACAGCAAGCTAGGCTTGCTAGAGAAGAGAAATTGCAAGCTCTGAAAGACAAAGGAATTCACATTCCGACTGCCGAAGAGCGAGTGAAGGAACAGGTAGATGTGGAGGACCTCCTTGAGATAGCTCGTCGCAACAACGAGGAGATTAAGCAAAGAGAGAAAGCGGCTGCGAGGCGGGAACGAAAGGCTAATGGCGAGGTTGATCCTCTCGGAGACAGCAGCGATGATGAAGACTGGGAAGAGGGGAAGCAGGGTTCCGTGGGAGATCCTTCTAGGTTGGAAGATGATGGGGATGCTTCAGATGAAGATGAAGAAATGGCGAGCGATGAGGAGGATAGTGAGGAAGAACTCGGCCTCGATCAAGACGGCGAAGATGAGAAGGGGAAGAACTCTATGTTCGACAAAGAAGCGGATGAAACGGACGACGACGAAGCTCAGGGGAAACTTTCTGCTGACGAAGATGTTGCAGAAGGTCCTGATATGGAGGAAGATGAGGAAGAAGTGGTTATTCAGCTCAAGAACACTCGCGGTCGGAAAAACAATATTATATCTGATGATGAGGATGATGAAGTTTCTGAAATGGAGACTCCTGTTGTACCTCGGATCGAGTCACCTTTACAACTGCAGTCAGGTTCGCCTGGCGTACCTAATTCTGTTCTACGATCTGCAACTAAGACTTTCATCCCTGGTCTCACAGTTGCTGGACCTGCAGGCCTTGGTTTGACCCAAATATTTGCAGGAACCATGGACCAAAGTCAGGCAGATGATGACGAAGAAACTCCATCGGCCCCAACACCTGGACCTCGTGCCGCTGAATCAATGTCATTTCTGCGACGTCTTCCTGCCCCCGAACTTCCTCCTTTTGTCCCTACACCAGTTCAGGACACTCAAGACGCTGAAATGCAAAGCCAACCCGCTTGTATTCCTGAATCACAGCCTATGGACTCACAGATGGACACACAATCGCAAGATCTAGATCTTGGTTTCAGTCAGTCGCAAATGCACCAATTTGATAGCCTTGTTGAGCCCATGTCAAGTCAACAATCTGATTTCTTCAAAACAACTCAGGATGTAGGATATCAGCATAGGACCCCTATTGCTGGCAGATACTTTAATCCGCCTCCATCTACTATGGATACTGTTGTCATTGGACAAGATGCCATGTCGGAAGCCATTTTCGAGACTCCCGTCGTCAAGAAGGGAAGGCTTCGGAGGAGAGTTCAAGTAGCCGCTTTCTCGGATGAAGAGAATGAAGAGCCAAAGGCAGCCGCTGTGGGCGAGGACGAATTTGAGATCTCAGCAAATGCTTTCGACGTGATGCGCAAAGCTATCAAGAAGAAAGTTATCGCAGAGGAATTCGATAAGAAGAAGAGCAACGCCAAGGAAATGGTACATGAGCAAGCCGAGGAATCTGAAGACGAGTATGCAGGTCTCGGTGGTGCTAGTGATGATGATAGCGTTGATGAGGAAGATGAGTTGGTGAAGGAGATGATCGACGACGAAGGTGGTAAACATGTAGATGAAAGCAAGCTTGCTGCATTTTTCGCGTAAGTGGGCCTGGTATGCCTTTGTTAAATCAACTAACCAGTTCCTAGTGATCGGGAGAGAGAGAATGATGAGAAGCAAGTTGAGAAGCTCTACAATGACATCACCAAGGGAATGCTACGTCGGAAACGTGGCGCTGATTATGATCTCTCTGATTCTGATGATGGGGGGGAAGCTCGACGACGAATGAAGCGAAAGGAGTTTGCTAAGATGCGCAAGGCTCTTTTGACCGATGAGCGCATTGGAAAGATCGCCGAAAACCCCAAAAGTCAAGCCTTCCTACGAGCTATTGAAGACCGCGGCAGTGAAGACGAGATGGACTTCTTGGAAGACTTAAACGAACAAGAAGAGACCAGCGACTCTCAGTCTCAATCACAAGATGCTGGTGATTCTCAGCAACGGATTCCTGACTCTCAACCAGACACTTCAATGGGTCCACCAAAGAGGAAAGCATCTGACGATGCTACGATAAGACCACCACCTTATCTCCGCCGCACCAAGCTAGGCAAGAAACCCAGCAACATATCAGAGATCCGAGAGTCGCTGTCAAGCCTGATCGAAGAACCAAACGCCATGCTCGCGCCGCTTCAATCTGACTCCGAGTCAGAAGACGGGCTCGAGATTGAAGGCACGCCGGACGACCTCGGCCCTGCAAAGGAGAAGAATAAAGAAAATCGCAATCCATTCGCTCTGCGCCGGACCAATGTCCCAGTCGTCGATCGTATCTCCCTCAAGCGCCAATCGTCTAGCTCACTTTCTTCTAGCACCCGTCTTGCATTCTCAGCTGCATCTTCAGCGGCGGGGTTCAAAGTTCCTGCGTTGTTAAGACGCGCTACGACGAACAGCAGCATTACATCGGAAACCTCAAACTCGAGTGTGAGTGGTGTTATGAGTGCCACGGAACGTATGGCTGGTGGAGTTGGGAGCGGTGGGATTAGGAGGGGCGGAGGGAAGAACAGCGGTGTGCATTATTTTGCGCGGGAGACTGAGAGGAGGGCGGCAGTTGTAAAGACAGAGAAGAGGCGGGAGCAGAAGCGTGTTAAGGGTGCAGAGGCGAGGAGGAAGGTTGTGGGTGGTATATTTGGCGGTGGGAAGTTTGATTAGTGCATATGGGACATCGGAGGAGTACTGGCTAGGGGTGGAGTATAGGCGTCTATTGTATGGGTAAATGAGCGTATATAAATCATAGCATATATATTTATGAATATTTGGTACTGCATACGGGTATGACTCGTAACGTGAAAATAGCCCCAAGGCAATTCCTATGCATATCAAGGTAACAGGCTTTGTATACAAAGCCTGACTTCGTTGTACTTATTTATCTACTTTGTTGATTCATTACTCGTCGCTCTCATGCCATAACTTTCCCATGCAACGTGTTTATACCAAACTCAAAACGCCTTACAGACTATGCACAATCCCATCCATACCACCCTTTCATACGATATTAAAAAAATCCCTCTCTAACTCTGCCCCCCTTCCCCCTAATATCATACTCTACCCACCGAGCAACCCCCCTCCGCCCTGGCGCAACCACAGTCCCTGGGTTCATAACACAACACCCCTCATAAGTGACACAGAAAGCGGGCACCTCCGCATCACACAGCACCATCGCCGTCGGAAGCGGATAGACCTGCAGAGCGCTCGCATAGTCCCAGAGCACAGGGCGGATGGCCATGTTAAAAGGCGAGAGATAGCCCTGATCGAGGATGGTTTTCACAAGTTTGCGTGCGGCGTGAATGTCGCTGGAGAGGGCTTCAGGGGGAGGGTTGGGGATGTGGGATTCGGCGTTTAGGTCCATTTCTGCGGGCTCCGGTTCTGGTTCTGGAGCAGCGGTTGGGGGAGGAGACATGCCCATCTCGTCGTCTTCGGCGGGTTTTGAGGAGAATTTGATGGCTGTGCGCCGCAGACGGCCGGACATGTCGTCTCTGAATAGTATAATCTCGTGCGTGGGCCCAAATATTGAGAGGCGTGAGGGATTGCTGGCCCATATCACCTCCCCATCTGCTTTTGTCCTTTTCTCCTTTTCAGCTTCTGCGTTTGCAGCTGCGACAGTGCGTTTTATCCTTGTTGTAAACATTTCTGGTACCCCTTTCCGAGGCAACGGTGTTGCGGCGCCGGCTGAGAAGGAAGATGCCCAAGCATCATTGTCCCCGGGAACGAAAATGAAGGTTGCACACTGGAGGAGGGTTGGATATTCCGCAAGTAGGACTGCTAAACTGTCGAAACACTCTTTGTATTCGACTGATCCACCACTTCCGCCTCGTGCCATGATAGCGTGCTGGACGAAGTTGCCCATCAGGACAAAAGTCATAGGTGTATCGTCCTCCGGCTCCGCTGCATATAAACCAAAGATCTTTCGAAGAGCTTGGAATGTATGCGGTAGGTCAAGATTCACTTCCCCTAACACCACCATCCGTCCCCGTCCCCCTAGATCGTTTTCATCCATGGGCCTCCTAATAAGTCGTTGCTCAAGTTTTCGCATTTTCGATCCAACTGCACGTTCACTCCCTACTCCTAAAAAGTCTACCCAGCCAAAACCACCTCCAGCCGTCGTATCACCCTCCCCATTCTGACTAGTCAGGCCTAATGTGACTGATCTTCTTTCACAAGGTGGCCCACCAATGAAGAAACCGATAAACTTCCCGCCTATTGTTCCTCCAACACCTCCATTACCACCAAGAGCTGCGCTCATGTTGTTGTCCTCCTCTTCATAAGTTCCATCAACTAAGACGATCATGCCTGGAGCGAACCATGCTCCGTCCTCAGGGATCGGTTTTGCATGTGTCAGATCTAAAGCAATACTGCCTGTCAAATCGTTGAGAGCCAGCGTTCCTGTTGGAGAAATGGTCAGGAGACCTAGAACCATGTGATTACTTCCATTACGTCCAAGGAGATTGGCAATCGGGGTAAGCTTGTAAGATTGCTGTTGTGTAGCTACGGCCGAGGACGACCGACGAAGAGGAAGGACTTTCGCAGTTTCTATACTAGAAGCTTGGAAAGACTCGTTCCGAAGAAGGCGTTGGTGTATGAGGTTATAGCGATTTCTGAATACTTGGGTCTTGTGTGAAGGCAAGGGGAAAAGTGATGGCTTCGTTAACTCTCTAGTAACATCATTTAGCAAGAACAGACACCTAACTCGGATCAACATACTTATCAAAATGTTTTTTACCCACATTATACACCAGGCGCGGTTGCTCAAACGCATCGATAACTTTCAACCACCTCCTGGGGTCCTTAATTTCCGCATCTTCCTCGTCATCATCGACATCTAATGTCGACATACCAAAACTAGATTGGCTGTCCTCTCTCCCCAGAACATTCGGCCTTAGTCCCAGTCTCGTATGTGACACTTCTCCATTCTGGGAAGATCCTAGAGATAGAATGTTCTGGCGACTAAGTTCTCTCGAGGCAACGAGTTTTCCGCCAACCATACTGCCTTCAAGGTTCTTCAAAATATCCTTCATGTCATTGCTTTCCCCTTCCACAATGACTCCGCCATTTCTGCTCTTCCAGCTTTTGGCTACCTCCTCTAACACTTTCTCTGCTAGACCTTCTTCTTTCCATCCTGTCCCACAATGCTTGCCAATGAACGTAGCGAGCACTTGTAGTGCGGAAGTAGTCAGTGTTAAACTATACTTCTTGGTGAAGGTTCTGAAAGCGAGGGGGCGCAGATTCGCAGGAGGAAGTGTGACGGGCAGGATATTATTGCCCTTCGCAGGGGCTGCAGCTGGATTGAAAGGTCGTATGGGATGTACGGGAGTTGCGAACGCTGGGGAAGATGATGGAATTGGATTCAATGTTGCAGGTGTGGCAAGTCCTTTAAAGATTGGGGCAGCCTTAGACTTCAGAGGCTGGCGCGGTTGGCTCATGGCTATACAAAAAATAAAGCAAGCCAACTTTGTCGTCGTAGTCAGAGTTTTGAGTGTTGCACCGCTTCTAGATTGCCCAAATTTTAGATTGTGGTGGTGAATATCGAATTTGACGCGTTTGGGAAGACGCGTTAAGTGGATTTTGGATAGCCTTGTCGCGTCGGCAGGGATTCAGCTTCCAAGCTCTCGTGCTTCAAAGCTGTCGCAAAGCTCACCCTAACATCACCTTTTCATCAATCAAAATCAAAGAAGATCAATTCAATCGGCCAATCACTGCAGGGGATATCTAACCTGAATATCTTCAAGGTATTCAAGCTTATATTCAAATTACAACACAATTGAGCCAGCAACACCAGCCTCAATCCATAACAATGGCAGAAGAGTCGCTCACTCCCCTACCAGATCTAGGAGAAGGAACTGGAGCCACAGTCACGCCCGCATCTGATCCAGTATCTCTGGCAGATCTTTGCGCCAAAGCAACCTCATACTTTGCGCGCAGGAATTACGAAGCCGCAGCAGACTTGTATGCGCAAGCGTCAGAGTTGCAAGCCAAGCTTAGAGGCGAGACAGATCCCCAGAATGCCGATGTCTTGTTTCTATATGGGCGATCCTTATTCGAGGTTGGAAAATCCAAAAGTGATGTTCTAGGCGGAAAGTCCAGTGAGAAAAAAAAGGCAAAAGACAAGACGAAGAACAAGACGAAGAAAGAGTCAGTCAAAGACGAGACTATCAAGGAGACAAAAGATGAGATTGATAAAGTAGCTGAAGAAGCTGCAGAGGCTGTGGATGCTGTTGTGGGGCAGACTGAACTTAAGAAGGACGATCCCGCGAAACCTTTGTTTCAATTCACAGGAGATGACAATTTTGAAGACTCCGACGAAGAGGAGCAAGAGGTAGGTTATTAGAGACATGACATCTTCGCTCCACTTAATCTAGGGATCACGATTACTGACCATGAATGTAGGCGGATGATGAAGATGATGAAGAAGACGACCTAGCGAATGCTTATGAAGTCCTTGACCTTGCGCGGGTCTTGTTCACACGAAGATTAGAGCAACCCGAAACCGCAGAAGAGATAGCAAAGGGGGCTGGAGATTCTGCCATGACCGAGCATATCAAAAAGACGCTAGCTGATACCCATGCTCTCCAAGGAGAAATCAATCTTGAGAACGAGAAGTATGTCGTTCCAAGCTTTTGTTTGTCTCCTCTTATCTAACACCACACAGCTTCTCCGGCGCTGTAACAGACTTCCGCTCCGCTCTCTCCTTGAAACGAGAAATTTACCCTGAAGAAGACGAGATCATCGCCGAAGCACACTATTTCCTGTCCCTGGCCCTAGAGTTCGCATCTATCAAGCCTGTCCCCGTTGAAGGCTCTGACGAGGACGCCGAGCCAGACACGCAAGTTGACCAAAATATCCGTGATGAAGCGGCGCGAGAGACAGAAGCTGCAATCAAAAGTATTAAGCTGAAACTGCAAAATAAAGAGGTTGAGCTCGCGAGCTCGGCGAACTCGGAGGACAATGATATTTTGCGAACGCAAATTGGGAGTCAGAAGGAGATTTTGCAGGATATGGAGAATAGGGTATATTTCCTTTCAGGTTTTGTGGCGGGAAAGGATCCTAACAGCATATCTAGTTGGCTGATTTGTCAAAACCTCCGGTCGATGTCAAGGGTATGAAAGAGTCTGTCTTTGGGTTGGGTTCGAATGCGGGCGAATCAGCTGCTGAAGCAGAGGCGAGGATTGCGGAAGTAAGCAAGTAAGCATCTTCTCTGCTTTTTGTGATTTATGCACGTGCGGAGGCTGATGCGAGAACCACTTAGAAGTGCCAACGATCTGTCAGGCTTGATCCGCAAGAAGAAGCCAGCGGAAACTGCAACACCTACCAATGGCGAGAGCTCATCCACTAACGGAAAGCGCAAGGCCGAGGATGACGCTGAAGATAGCGAGTCGGCTAAGAAGGCAAAAGTTGTGACGGTCGAGGATGTGAAGGAGGAATAAGTCTCTCATCGTAAGAGCCAAAGTGAGCGCATAGATGGATATGCCGAATTACGATGAAAAATAATGGAGGGATGGAAGGAAAGGAAAACAGTGGCGTTTGCTGGGAGCATGGAAGATAATGAGTCTTTACATATGCACGTAAATATCGATTACTTGGATTCATGGGTAGGCAGCTATGATAATTAGCAAACGAGATTCTTTGGAACAATCTTTCGGATATGGTGATAAATGCATTTGTCATCTAATTAGCCATATCCGTCTTCTAGATGGTAGAACCTGTTGTCTGGGAATGTCTCCTTGAATGTCATGCATTCAAACAGCTCAGATGGGCTCGAGACGCTCTGGGCCTATTTGCCATAGTTTGATCTGCCTCTAGGCTATCTCTCAAGCCTGCATTTTGGTGTTCTGCTCTATGACAGATGGAAACACAGTGGGTGTCAGTTTTGATGACTCGATCTATATCATCAAGAGTATCGGCTGCGTTTTCTCTTTATACGAGATCTCAAAGACTCTCTTGCGTCAGAGGGTCATAAATCTCAACAGTGATTGGATATTTATCTGGTGTCCAGGTGTCATTTCTAACATGTGTTCTAACATGTGCTGCCCCAACGGTTTCTTCAACTTGACCATCGAAAAAGCATTGCCTAGCCTTAAGCTCAGATGTATTACAGCGCTAGTTCCAAGCAGTCACTATACAGTGGCCAGTCAATCACTGGGTCGCATTTGCTGATTTAGGTAGCTGATGATGGAGTTGTGCTAGAACCGCCACGTAAATGTGATGAGGATCCTTTGAACAACGATTGCCATATAAATGCTTCACTTAGAAGAAGCTCTATATCCTTTTCAGTCCAGTTCCGTGTTGGTAGAGCCTGAAGAAACATCATGATCTCTTGAAAGTCCATTTTAAGAAGCTTGTCTGACCATTTGACGAGGAAGGCAACACAGACGTATAGATGGAATTCAGAGAAGCCTTGTTCCTCAGCCTAAATGTAGTGTTAGTTTACAGATGGCAATAAACCTAGAATATACTAACCATATAGGTATCCCACATCCGAATAGTGTTTTTCACACTAATTTCCCTCATCAATAGACAGTTCATCCATCGGAAACTGAATTGTATAAACTCAACGCCCTCTTGCTCAAGGTGTTTTGCAAGCGGTACGTCAATACGGGCAGTGAGATCATGAAGAGCTGCAACCTGGCGCTGTATGCCTGGTTGAGCAAAAATATAGTTGTCCTGAATGCCATCCAATAACTTCGTCAGGCACCAGAAAGAGTCTGCTTCTACTGCATCGAGAACGGTTTTGGGCAGCTGCCCTGGATCCATGCCACTTTCAATATCTGAATCGCCAATGTAACTGGCGAGAAATACTTGCCAAAAAGGTGTGACAAGGTCGTTGATACCTTGCACATAGCCACTGGCTGGATGTCGCACAGCCCAGACGTATAATATCCTCTCTAATGATCGTTGTGTCGCCTCATAGCCATACAGTTCCAAATGTGGATTTGTACGTGGAACATCGATACTGATTTGGTGCCATATCGTTTCGTCAAGCCCTCTTGCTTTACCTGGAACCGAGGAATCCTTCCCACTGCGCTCGAATGCTTGCCGAACCCCATCCAGATATTCCTTTCGTTTGCGTTCCAGTGTGGATACTCGTCTTTCACTACTTGTTGGAAGATATCCGAGCAACAGCTGCCAGGTCATAGCCCTAACCTCTTCTGGTACACCGGACCATGCGAGGGATCTCAAATCTGTTAAGGATATTGAAGTAGCTTGTAAAATCTTTTTGAACTTATTTATTCTTGTTATTCTTGCCGAGTGAACATCGAGCTCTTTTGGCGTTCCGGTCACAGGAACCGGAGGGTGATTGATAAGATGTAACGAGTTCGCCGGGTCTCGAAGAATCTCCTTATACTGTGGCCTCAATATCTTCCCTTCACTCTTCTTGGCAACAGGGTAGGTTGGCGATGGTCGTTCAATTGCGATATCTTCACTATTTGAGAATCTTCGTTGTCCAAGGCCCCCAATACTACCTTGCAAACCAAGCCCTAGCGGTGAGAGACTTCCACTTGGTGCTGCGTTGCCCTGATTTGGCTTGTTCTTTGATTTACGTTTCATGCTGGATAGACTTGGCAACCCAAAATCATCTCCATCATCATTATCGTACCCATATTCGTCATCGTCCTCAAGATCGTCGTCCACGTTCCAGTCATCATTAGTATGTGAGAGAAAATCGGTGTAGGTCCTCCTTGGGGGTGAGGTAAGTCCAGATACCCCTCTTATTGGAGGGGTACTGCTTCTGGCTTTATGTGATGAAGAACTTGGTGGAGTTTTGGGCCGTGCTGAGTTCGACGATAGGGATCTAGGCAACTAGTCAACTGTGTCCTAGCTCGGGTTTCCATAGTACACACAAGTTATCAAAGGCTAGCATGTCCGCGTGGGAGTATGATGCCCCAACCACCAGACTCGGGTCTCGCACCTGCTTTATGGGAGAAGAATCTCGACGGGCTAGGGAAGTTCTGCTACGCCAGAAAGGGGACGATGTCCTAGTGACCAAGTCAGCGGACTGTCTCTTGCCTTCACAGGGTATTCTCTTCTTTGAAGTCTATAGATTTGGAAGAGATGAATTGAACATACTCTGTCCGCTCTAGATTTTCCGGACCACGTATTAGCGCAATATTCGTTTCAACACGAATGAATATATAGCAGCTGTGAAGCAAGCTCTGGGCCTGAAGTGGACTCACCGACCTGAACCATTTCCTAAGAAAAGACGTTAGAATTACTTATGCCAGGACAGAATTTTTTGGGCTCACCTGTTGCACCGGCTTCTTGCTACTGCCCGAAGAGGAGAACATATTGGCAGAAGCAGATGGCTGGACTTATGCTATCTTCAATAAATATTCCACCGTCATTGGAACATGCTTGTTGGTACCTGAGCTCGGAAGATTGCCGTCGCACCCAGTTTGAAAAGTGGGTCCAGGGACTAGTGTCTACAATCAAAGGTCAGCCTGCAGAGGTTCAGGTTCAATCCCGTAGTCCAAAGCTTCTTCCTCCTTTGCTCACACAAGCCAACAACCAAGCCAACTATCTTCCCTTTCTTGTCCTTCATCTCTTTTTATTCATCTTCAGTGGTACCAATTACATTCATTCCAGGGCCGCCATTGATCCTTCACCACAGTCTCGTGGCTCGCGCGTACGGGCCTCACAGCAGCAGACTCGACGATTAACGGAAAGGCGACATCAGTATAGGCATCGACTGAAACTGCATCAACTTACATCATGGCAGAGGCGGACAATTTTGAGGACGACCTATTTGCAGATCTGTATGTGTAACCTTTATCCTCATACTCTATTAGGACCGTTCTTTTTTAGTACGAGCCAGCGCCCTCACCGAACACCATGACAACTATTTCGGTGATATTGATTCGTTGTCCATCACTCTCATTTTTCGTCTTCTACGGAATTTGATTTGTTAACCCTTGTCTAGGTATGCTGATGACGACGGACCAGCAAAACACGATACTGCCCCTGAAACGAAATCCGAGAGCGTAGCACCCGCTGAGGTTAAGGCAGAAGAGAAACATGAGGAAAATGGCGATGGAGACCAACAGATGTATGCCGAGGAAGATGAAGATGAGATAGATTTCAATCTAGGCAATGGAGGAGGCGGTGGTTATGATGATGCTCCTGCGCAACATCAGGAATCAAGTGGTCCAGGCATCAAGGAAGACGGGTAAGATGATTTTCATTTAGTTTTATTTCTGATACTATATCCTCAAGCTGGGGAGGCATTCTTCCGAGATCCTGGGGCTGGGATGCGACCGTACCTGAGAATGAATCCGTGGGAAAGCGAAGGAATTCAGAGTGGTCAATTATATGGGGCTCGATTCAGATCTGAGCGAATTGCTTGATATAATGGATTACAATCCTGAGCGAATGGCGATGGTGGCTAGCTTGATGTAATCATCGGGTACAATACTCAGACAATTCGTGGTACACAAATCGCAAATAAAAAGAGGATGAACTGGAATGCATGAACTTCAGCAACGATAGCATAGCCGCCATTAAACATGAGATGAGTCAACTTAGGGATCGGAGTCAAGCAAGCCTATAAACATTTGAAGGTGCAATTAGACCTAGAGGAACGAGTAGGAGACATGGAGATTAGAGGAGCAAAAACTTCGCCTTATGGACCCAACATCATCTGCGGCCATAGATGAGCTACTACATAGCCTAGTTATGTTCATAGAGCTTCATGGATGGAAGAGGACTACATAAACTCTATAGCACAAGAGGGAGCGTCTAGCGCGACAACAGTACCTAGCATCACGATAGCAAACAACGATTGTTCTTGGATCTCTTGTCGCGTCAGACTTCATTGCATGACTTGCAGGATTCATTTGGCTGTCTGTCAATGATGCTTTGTTCTCGAGTGTGGAAAACTTCCCCACAATCAAGGGTTTCGCGTTGCCAAATTTCCAGGACATTCATCACGGACTCTATCTTCTCTTACTCTTTGCCACTACTGTCCTTTGTTGGAAGGATGAAATAGAGTCTACTTGAGATTTTCATGGCATTTGGAAGCTCTAGCGTGCCAAAACTTAGCAAATACGCGCCCCGAAAATATCCCATTGCGTATGGGAAATTGCTACAACTATCATCCTCAGAGGCAAATACCCAGGGATCTGAGAATTTGAACCGTTTACCCTGGAATTTATTCACCTAGTTTTTGGTCGATTATTTAGGCCGTTTCAGTTGCTAACTTAATTAATGTGCAGGAAGATGTTCATTGGTGGGTTGAATTGGGAGACAACAGACCGTAAGTGATGTGATAACAATCATAACGACGGGCCTAATTAGATATTAGAATCTCTGAAGGATTATTTTTCGCAATTTGGTGAAGTTTTAGAATGCACGGTTATGAGAGATGGCGCCTCTGGTCGATCTAGAGGTTTTGGTTTTCTTACCTTCAAAGACCCAAAGACTGTCAATATTGTGATGGTGAAAGAGCATTGGCTCGATGGGAAATCTGTAAGCATCTGTTTTTTTCGACCACACTATCGGCTTCTTTAGATTCGACAGTACCGTCTTTCTGCATCTTCTTATCTATGGCACCAGAGCAATTTTTATTTTATTTTTTTATTTTTAAAAGAATTCGTAAGCAAATAAATACTAATAACGTGAAAAAGATTGATCCAAAAAGAGCAATTCCAAGGGATGAGCAAGAGCGAACCAGCAAGATCTTCGTCGGTGGTGTTTCACAAGAAGCTACCGAGGCAGACTTCAAGAATTACTTTACTCAATTTGGACGAGTTGTCGATGCTACTCTTATGATGGACAAGGATACTGGCCGACCCCGAGGATTTGGTTTCGTCACTTTCGACAACGAGGCAGCAGTTGATGCCTGCTTACAGGTTCCACTTGAGATCCACGGCAAGCCCATTGAGGTCAAGAAGGCACAACCAAGAGGCAACATGCGCGAGGAGGAGGAGCGTAATCATGGCGCAGGACGAGGACAATTCCGCAAGGAAACAAATAACCCAAATCAACAGCAGCTTGGTGGTCAACAAGCCCCAAATGGCATGACACCACAAGTCATGGCTCAATACTGGCAAAGAATGCAACAATACTTTGCTATGATGCAACAGCAGATGGCCATGGGAAGGGGCATGGGTATGGGGGGCATGAATCCTCAGATGATGCAGCAGATGATGGCGATGCAAGCTATGCAGCAGCAAATGCAGGGGGGAGGAGCGAATGGTACTCGGAGCCAAAGCCCTCAGGAAGGCAATTCTATGCCAAACATGGCGGGTATGGCTGGCATGACGCCTCAGATGATGCAACAAATGCAACAAATGCAGATGATGGGCGGGATGGGTGGAGGTGCCAACAACTACGCGGCTGGAGGCCAGAACAACCCAGGTGGACGGATGGGCACGCCGGGATATAATGCATATGAGCAGCAGATGTTTGAGCAACAGAAGTATGAACAGCAGCAGATGCGTCGCCAGAGAGATCCATCCCAATATGGGGGAGGATATGGAGGAGGGCCCACTTCATGGGAGGGCATGTACGATGATGTTCCTCAGCCGGCTGTTTCAAATGGTGCTGGAAAGGCAGGAAGCGCGAAGGGTTCTGCTCCTTCTGATCCGGCAAAGGCTCCTCCCCCTAACGCGCCAACCGGGCCTAAGAATGCGGGAAAGCCTGGTGCGAATTATCGTGGAGGTGGAAGAGGTGGGCAAAGGGGCTTCCATCCTTACGCGCGATGATAGACACGTCTCCTGGGGGGTTGGGAGGCTCATGGGTGTGCTACGATATGGCGGCAAATTTGCATTGTTTACAGTTTTCGTTCAGGTCTGCATGGCACAATGGCCCCCTATATCGGTGGGCTTGGGATGGAATTACAAAACTTACTGGCGTTGATGTTCTTTGATGGGGTTGCTTGCCCTGTTTCTCATTAGGCAGTTAATGAGATATGAAACAACAATAGCCGCGTGGTCTCCAGAATTGGTTGTCATGTACACTGACTTGGTTTGAATGTAATGCCGTTGGGCGGACTCGTGATCACGTGTGCGCATTTTTTGCGAATGAAACCAGCGCATTTAGAATTAATCTACCTTCTTGATTGCCATCTGCTCCAGACCGTAAGTAGTGGTTTACCTGCTGTAAAAAGTTATGTTTGCAATGTGCTTCAGGAATATAAACATCGGCTATGGCTGGTGCTCGCTCGAGTGAGCTGAACTTGCTTGCCTGCATATTAGGTTCCCACTGGCTGCATACAACTTCTCCACACAACCCTTCCACTTTTTCAGGACAAAAAATATTCAAAAATGAATGATGCAGGCTGTGAGGTTCGAACTCACGCATCTCTCGATAGTGGTGATGAATCTGTCGTGGTCCTGGAGGACACGCTTCAACTTAAAACCACCGCTGTTTACTAGTTAGAATAGGGCATATTTGGGGTTTATGGTAGGGGCGCGCTACTAACCCTTAGACCACTCGGCCAAACCTGCTATGTTTGAAAAAAATTTGTGCTTTGAAAATACTATATTAGAATCATGTAGATTTGCATTAAACATCCGACAGTAGCCGTTTGATGCCTAGAAACATTAACCATGTTAATCAGGCAATGGGTGTTTTAATTCGTAGTATTAAGTTAGACATTCAGACTTTTAGATTGCTTTACTGCCTTGACTAAGCTCGATCATCACTGCGCTTTGGAATTTCATATCATCGATTTTCAATCCTTCAACCATCTTCATTCCCCTCTGCTTACCAAAGAATAGAGCTAACTGAGGCTTGTTCCCCTCTATCTTATCGCAGGTGGGGTTGTCGATAAGCACTCTTTACATGTCAATGTCAAACATTATTCTACAAAAAACCCCTACCTCTTTCTGCAATGGCACCATCACGAACCTCTCCAGATCCTCCCTCGCCGTCTACTGGCCTTACAAGGTCCCAACTGGAATCCTTTGACCGCGATGGCTACCTCCTAATCCCAAATGCCCTCTCACCATCCACTGTCGCCTCCCTCCTCTCCGAGACGCATTCACTTCTTACAAACTTCTCCCTAAAAGACCACCCCATGACCAAATTTTCCACTTCGCAAGACCCAAGCGAAAGCAATGGCGACGACTACTTCTTGACCTCTGGCGATAAGATCCGCTTCTTCTTCGAGACGGATGCTTTCTCCCCTACAGGCGAACTCATTAAGCCAAAAGAGAAGGCTATAAACAAGATCGGACACTATCTCCATAAACTGAGTCCGCCATTTGCGAAGCTCCTAGAAGGAGAAGAGGGTGTGAAACCCGGAAGTATAGCGAGAAGTCTGGGATTCAAAGATCCGCGGTGTTTACAGAGTATGGTCATCTGCAAACAGCCTGAAATTGGTGGGGAGGTGCCACCGCACCAAGATAGTACATTCCTGTATACCGATCCTCCCAGCGCGGTAGGGTTCTGGTATGCGCTTGAGGATGCGACTCAGGAGAACGGATGTCTTTCTTTCCTGCCCGGAAGCCACAAGACAGCGCCGGTAGAGCAGCGGTTTGTGCGGCAGAAAGGGAATAAAGGGACAGAGTTCGTGGATACTGATGGTGCGAGTTTTCCGAGGGGAGCAGAAAAGGTGGAAGGAGGTCCAGAGGGGGAGTATTTACTTGGAGAGGTGAAGGCTGGGACATTAGTGTTGATACATGGAAACTTGCTGCATAAGAGTGAGAGGAATACGAGTCAGAAGGGAAGGATAATTTATACTTTTCATGTTATTGAAGGTGAGGACGCGATTTATGATGCCCGGAATTGGCTACAGCCTCCGGAGGAAGGGTTTACAAAGATATAGGCTTCGCAGCAGTGAGACGGCTAGACAGGAATAGGCAAAGTGTGTTAATATGAACGAAAAAATAGAGCAAAATTACCTGAAATGCCAAATACATACGCATCATTCTCTCCTTTCATTAATTTCCAGAATTGGTCATCCAAATACGATTTTGTGGTTTATATGAGCAACGAAAATCACAAAATCCAGAAACAAAGCAATGCCGCTCCCGGCCACCTAGCGGCCGGTATCACTGACTGATGAGGGGTATGGGATTTAGTAGCTTCTCAAGACACACACTTTTAGGAAGCACACCACAGTATCTAGTCCGCTAGAAAGGAGATGGACCTGAACGGGACTGTTTCTCGTCGAAGCAGCTGGACGGTATATAAATCAAAGCCTCAATATCGGAATTTGGTATTTGGGTTATATATATGATCAAACGTGTCTAAAAACTTGGATATTTGCTAAATAGATAGTTTACCGTCGATCAAGTTTCTGGTCGCTGAGGTATTAATTAGTCACGGAACAAGCCCATGTCCCAGCCCGTACAACAGAAATCTGTAGAAAGTGACGGAAGTAATGGAAACCCTGTATCATTATCGAAGCGGCGCAGAAAAGCAAGGACAACCATCGTGCCAGGTCAGTTCTTTTTTTATGGGTCAATTACAGTCCATGTTAAAATACTAGTTTGGAACTTTCTACAGTCGGTGGAGATGCAGACGAAATCCTACTGCAGTTGAAAACGGAAGACGATGAAGAACTGATCTATCTGACCGACACTGAGAATGTATATTATATCGGTTCGTAAAAGCTTTCCACTTGCCATCCTTCCGTTTCCGCCTACATTTCAAAACAACCTGTCCCAAAGAACCATTCCGGGAATGTTTCCTGCGCCTCCTGCGCTCTCTGAGACTCGGGTACCAATGGTACCAATCTATCGGCCGCTGTAGGTAAGCTATCCAAAGCGAAATCGTCATTCAAGTCAAAGTAGAGATTATTTTCTTGAATCTCCATTACTTCCTACGCGATAGTTGTGTGGAATCGCACGTATCATATGAATAGCCTCCCAGAGCCTGATTCTGCGAACCCTGTATTTGATAACTGTGTAACACAGCGGCGGGATACTACCTGCCTCTGCGATTGACTTCGGCGTCGTCCCCGTGCACCCGTATATAATCTTCTCCGTCGGGATGGACAAGGCTTTTTTCCTCGTAGCGGTTGACCGAGAGAGAATCGGGATAAACTTCGTGGTATGCAAGCCAAAGGTCCCTGGTAGCCTGGCTTGAGGCAAGTTGCAGTCATGGTCGCGGCCGTGATACGGTAGATATAAACTGGTAGGTGAGCCTGTGTTGGCTTGTCATTTGCCAATCGACGCTGGTCAGGGAAGCCTGGGCCGTTTGCATCCAGGATTCAAGATCTCTCCTGATATATCCTTGATGGCGTATTAATTTGAAAGGAATTTTTCATCGTCGAGAAGCTCTAATTCAGCATAGTGCTCGGTCATGCAAGATAATCTATACAGCAAACTATCCATTTGTTTCTTGTTTCATTAACGGATAGGAATATCTTAGCCCTAGATATCTCTTCTTGAGGATTTTCGAGCCGACAAAGATTAGGCGAACAGAGTCCTAGAAGTACAGCCTGCATATGAAGTTTGATAAAGGTCTCGATGATGCACTCACCCGCGTGGTTAGAATTTCTTTGTGTTTGTCTGTCAATGCTATCTTCAATCAAAGTCTTCTCTATAAGAAGCTTTAATCCCTTTTTCAAGCGAGCATCGGCCATTATGTAGTGCCTACGGAGAAGCTCCAGATGTGTAAACAATGAGAAAGCTATTAAAGCCACTCGAATCGAGGTCTGCTGTGACAGAGAAGCGTGGCTGAGATGACTGGTTGTATTGATATATTGTTGCAACATGAACTGCTCTTGCTCATCTGGAACAATCCTTAAATAACGGCTATTATGCTTATACCTTTAATGCACGGAACTCAATGCGAGGATAGCATGCGGAACTGCTGGCTCATTGGTACTAGCCTGACACAACAGGGAATCCCAGAACATTGAGCGGAAGATACCTGGCAGTTTCTTAAGGGATTTGTACGTGAACCGCTCGAAATAATAGTGCTCTTCAAGATTCACCTTTATTGTCATGAGTGAACTAGGCACAGTGAATGATTAAATGACGTGCCGCCTTCGCCCTAAATGCCATATCCATTACAGATGCTGCCTTTACACAGACATCGCTGGCATGGTGGCTTTCCGTCATCACATTTGACCATTCGAATTCTACTTCACATCTCACTTTAGCCTTTCCTGTGCGAGGTGGTAGTTGTCTTGCTACCTGTTTAGCGGGGATACAAATATCTCGCATCTTCAGGTCACATTTGTGTAGTTTGGGAGTACACAGCATGCCTATTGTAGTTGCTGGCATTGTTAGAATAACGTGCGAGCGATTCTGCGAGATGAGGCTCAAGCAGAGTTACGATAGAATGATCATCATTGGCCTACTTCAATTCTCTCGACATTGATTGGCCATATTACCCCTTTATTAGCCGAGATATCTGACAGAGATGGGAAGTACTAAAACGACACAAATGATCCAGCAGAGGAAAGACTTGTATATCCTATACTATGTAAAGAATTAACAAGGACGGCAATTCGGTTCCGACTATTTTTAGTATGATATGCTATTGATCCTCCCACCCCCATATATCTCCATTCCGACCCCTTGAAATCATATGCATTCGTCAGACGTTCTGCAGTGTCTAAGACATCTGACGCCATCAATAAGCCCACAAAATGCTGCCTCCTCAACTTTCGTGGCCCTCCAATTCCTTTTCTGTCCAATCCCAAAGCTTTCTCGCCAGGTTCTGATCCTTGGCAAGTCCAACTCCTTTCCCGGACAGTCCAACAGGCTCATAATATTCTCCGCTCACAACATCGCTCGCTGTTGCTGCCCATAGTAAATTCTTTGTTCCATTCTCGACTTTCTCTCCTATAAATGGAAGGAAGACGGTCTTGAATATAAGCATCAAAAGTCCTGCGTTAGGCTTGAATAGATCTGTTTGAACGGCTCCAGGGTGAATCGACACCGTCGTGAACTGCGGATAATGCTTTGCGAGCTCCTGCGCATATAAGCGATTCGCAAGCTTGCTTTGGCAGTATTGCGTGAGAACAGCAAGGTTCTCTTGCTTTGACTTGAGGGTCTCAAATTCAATGCCTTTCGCTGAAGCAGACTTGTATGCGTTGGATGAAAGAATTATGGTTCGAACGTAAGCTGCTGAGGTCCTCGATGCAGTGCTTTGCAGAATCGGGATGAGGAGCTTGAGGAACAATGCGTGCCCCATGTGATTCACCCCGAAACGAATTTCGTAGCCTTCGGTAGTGGTTGCATGCGGGCCGCCCATGATACCAGAGTTCAGTATGAGGAGATCGAGACGGGAGACAGAAGCCAGAAATTTTCGCGCTGCTTTTTTGACAGAGTCGAATGAGCTAAGGTCGAGCTCTAGAAAATTTAGAAACCCGCCAGACACATTTTGGTGTATCTCAACGATGAGAGCCTCCGCTTGCTGGATATCGCGGGCTGCGATCCATATTTGAGATGGATTGTGCTTGGATAGATCGATCACAGCCTGTCTGCCAATACCTTTGTTTCCTCCTGTGATCAGGATAATTTTGCCATCCAAGGGTGGAATGTCCTTGGCTTGATTGAACCGAACACTAGCTGTAGACATAGCTGACCGTCGAGAAGCAAATTAGATTGCGACGACAACACAGTATTGGATGGTTTAAGATATAGTGACTGAGAGTTGGAGGAGTTTGCGATTATTTATATTGAAAACCGTAAGCTGGTACTACTGTTAGGTCGTCATGTAACTATAAGTTCCACAAGTCCAACATTGTACTTGGATAATTAGGTCGGAGTTATCCGAGCAAAGATAAGAAATACTAGCAAATCCTTTTTGAAACAGATGAATTAAAGGCAATGCCTGGTGCATTATCATCAGAGATGAAATGGCTCAAAGGAGAGAAGGTTATTTTGATTACGTGCACATAGTTCTTCAATCACTTATCATCTTCCCTCGGCCAACGTTAATAGAAGGTTACGAAAGATGAAGGCATTTTTCGAGGAGGGGTGACGCCTATCGAAAGTTCTGGCACTTATGCAAACATTCGTGCATTGTTCATACTGGATTCTGAGGCGTAGAAGCAGTGGTCAGTGGCCAAGCGGCTTTGCGCAACCGCATCTGCAAACTCACAATAATTGTTGGATTTTATCCATTCCTCAAGGTTCGAACCTGAAAACTCAAGCTAACTTTATATTTCACCTTTCAAATCAAAGCAATTCCCTATGCCAAAGTTGTTGGATCTGTCTTTGACAAGAGAGGGAAGTGGCCATTGATATCCGTTTGTTCTATCCTATGTAATTCCTAACGCAAAGAAACAAGTGTCGCACACATGTTTCAGTGCCATTTATATTCTAGAATTAAAAACCAGATTCTGCAGATTTCTTTACAGGCCCATACAAATCGGAACTGAAAGTAACAACATCTGAAGCCTCTCCACTCACTGCTTAGTTTCATTCACAAGGCGATACCTTCACTGGAAACCCATAAAATTATTTCTCAAAATCTGCAGTAAATCCAGGTATAACGCTTCAAAAATTTGCCCACCTGCAACTTAACCCTACATAATGTATTTCTCACGGATATTGATCAATCAGATGATATTATGTTCCCCGTTTGGCTAGACCAGTGTATAGTTAAAAACGCTGACTTTGAAAAGGCCATTGCCGAGCATTTGGACGGCAAATTCATAACCAAACAATACGCAAAATTCTTCTGTTATTTGGCAAGGATAAATGTCTGGAGAGATGGCACTTTGCCCTACAATAAGTAGAAGCTACTGAAAGATAAAAGTGCTGCATTGGAAAACTCAACCCAGAACTCTCGAAGAAAGTGAAAAAGAACATAAGAAGAATATTAGAGCTTGTCGGGAAAACGACTTGACACGTCGAGTATAATTCGCAAGCAGAATGAAAAAAACACGACATTGTAAGCCGGATCTTTCTATTTGTGGTTGTCTAAAGTGTTTCATTTTGTGACATTCTCTAACAAATGAACACTGCAAAATTTAACCCAAAATGAATTAATAAGGTCCAGCCTAGTCGAGGAACGGAATTCCTCGAAAACATCACGGATTTCTAGTAAGATGATGAGGCCTGATGCAATAGGGAGCTCCAACACGGCGAAACCATCAACGGATGAGCGATGTCAATCGCTCACAAAAGAGTCTGACTATACCAAACATACCAATGACTTCAGTTTCGGACACCTTCAGCCTCATAGGAAAGAATTTGTGGTTAACGAAGAAAAGAGATTATTGATAACAAGAGATGTCAAACGCTTATAGAAGAAAGATAAACATAAGACAGAAATACAGATATTGAAGGGTGGGAACCAGTACTCGCAAGGTGTGTTCTTGGAACAACAACAAGCTTGCAGGGAAATACTTATATCAGAATGACATCAGGCTATAGAAGGCAGACGACAAGATCGCAAAATTGCAGAGGAAGATATATCGTTCCTTCAGGAGATAGATTCGGATGCAAAAGGCTGTTGCGTAATGAGGGGTAGAGGCAATGGTGGGTATCACGAATGAGCTGTCCTCTATCCTCCATTAGCATGGCATCCTCCCCCGGGCTCTTAACGCCTAGATTTCCGTTGGCTACAGGCCTTGCTACGCTTGTCTTTTTAATAAAAGCTCGTGATATAGAATAATCTGAAGCCAACTCCTCAAACGACCTACTTCGATATTTGAACTCTAATAGCGTTATTACGACGCTTGCCTTATTAGCGGAAAAGGGACTACGTTTTCTACACAGATTGTCCAAACCTTCCCGTGGGCGCACAGGGCTTGCTGTATGAGTATCGGAACATAGCATACATGCATGACAGGCGCTCCACCCTTTGGAATCTCTGCTTAAGGGGCGTAGCTAAGTGAAGAAGGCTGCGGAAGTGCATCGAATGGCCAAGATTTACCGGCTTGCAGTCGGGTTACGAATGCTGGTGCTTTCAATAACATGCTGCTCGGGAAAGCAACATGCCTTGCTTCAAGGTTTTGCAGGTGATGAAGCCACTTTTCAGGACTGCCTTAGGGGTATAATGTCCCGGGCGCAGATGACTGCGACAAAGGTCAGCAGATTGGTGAAAACCGCACGCATTGCTTAAATCGGCGGTTCCAGACTGCATTGAACTTCAAGGTAGCGATGGGTGGCACAGAGGCATGCTAGGTTAGGATATTTTAGTTGCCTCGTCGGGCCATAACAACGTCTTCGTGAGAATGATTTGGTGGTTGATCAACGCTACATACAGATACGGCTTTCTCGTCTGCCAGCCTGGGAGGACAAACAAACCGCCAGGGGTGTGCCGCGCGTTAGATGTGGTGTCGCGGCTGTGACAGACATTATCGCCTTGGAAAACAGTGATGTTTTTGCACTAGCTACATGCTTTTGTTTATACTTATAAATACCGCGAGCACCCACACTCTTATCACCCATTTGCAGATGCACTGGTACAAATGAAAAGCTTCGTTTGCCAGGAATAAGGAGCGCAAGACCGCTGTATTGCTGGTGGTGACTACCGCTAAAAAGAAGGCTCTGCGGCTGAGCAATTGGGGGCTGGATTTGGATCGGGTAGGAGGCTCTTTTCACTTTATCATATGGCAACCATTCTTGATTCAATTATAAAACTCTTCAGTATCGCAATTAACTAGATTCCAAATGATCTTCCTGCTTTATTAAAGTTTCGTCAATTCCAGCATATTGGTTGGGCCACAAGAATTGGTATTGGATACCTATACTAAGATTGACCACAAATTTCTCAGTCGTGGACGGAGCACTTGCCTTCTAAAAAATACTCGAAAATTTGCGGTACTTCATGCCAGCAGCTGAGCGAGAAACTTCACGAAATATTTTGCTCTCAGCAAAGCTGTACGCAGAACAGTCGTGAATGGTGTGGCGTCGCCTGCTCAGCTAGGCTTGAGGAATTTCAGAGAAATGGTAGATAGCACAGCTAATTCATATAGAAAGGCTTGCTGAGATGCTCAGAAACCTGTCGCCGTTGCCGTATCTGCGGGTAAAGAATGCTATCGAGGTGGCATAGTCAGTTGGTCAGTGTGGAATGGGCTCGCAATTGAGATGGCGACGGAGTCGACGAATTCTAAGAAGAGAAAGACATCCTGTACTCGCGAGTCCGAGGAGAATCCTTCGAGCTCACAAGTAGCAGCTGATGACTCTTCGCAAGAATCGTGAGTTGCTATTATTCACAGCGCACTGTACACGTTAATGACTCTGGCAGGCCAAAAGTTAAATACCAACAACGTTCATGTACCCCTACAGCCAAAGACCGCTTTTCAAAGTTCAGCCTCAAAAATGAAAGAGAATAGAAACCTACGTCAAGGCAGAAAAAACAGACGGCCAGTGGGCAGCACCTGCGGGGCTGAGATGACCACTAGTAGCAAAAGAGTCTCTCCAGTCCACTTAGGACCCTGTCAGGTCACGAACACAACTCGAAGCGCTTTCGAGGCAGTGGCAGCAGAATTTAGAGCACGGAAAGAGGCTATCGGCTCATTCATACAGTCTACCCAAATGCGCTGTTACCATGCAGGGAGGCGTCTCACGGCTGCTTGAATATATACAAGCTGATGGAGGACTATAAGATGCAAGATTAGAATGTAGTGAGGGATAGAATGAACACAATTGGTAGTAAATTGGAACGTGGACGACGACCCGACAATAAGGGGCTCTCAAGGGATGGCTAGATTTGATGGAATGCAAGGAGAGGAAGATGGTGGCTTTTCAAACCTGGCCACTGTAGAGATAACCTTCTAGCGTGAAATAGGATCGGGATCCATCCTCCAACATTTATATCCAGTGTATACAAAATAACTCTAACTACTTTAAGTGACTTAAATAACTCTAATTAGAGTTAAATTAGAGTTAAAGTTAGAATATTTTATTAGAGTTAGATTAAAGTTAGAGTTAATTTTGAAACAAATTTAAGTTAACTCTAATACGGCTAATAAATAATAACTAAAAACTAATTAACTAATAGCAAATACAAATAACAAATAATAAGAATCGTTAACCGTAAAAAAGATTTTTAATAGTTAATAAGTTTTAAAACTTAATTAACTACAAAGTTATTTGGTATATTAGTAATACTTTCTTTTATTTCTTTTTCTATATTTTTTTCTTCAATTATTCCTCAACTTTTTAAAGTTATAATAGCTTCAAAAGTACTTTTACTTATTTTATTCCTTAATTTAGATATAATTAAAGCTTCTTGAGAAAAAAATCTTTCCGAAGAAGCTGAAGTAGCCGGAATTTGTAAATACTTTCTGGCTATTAAAAATAAAACAGGAAATTTTGTTTTATTTTTAAGCCAAAAGTCTAAAGGATTTATTTATTGAAAATTAGTAATAATAATATTAATTGAAGTGTTTAATACTTACTTGCCGTCCTGATCTTTTTTCTTTAAAATACAAATCAAATTCGTTTATATCTTCGTTTTCGTTATTATCAATATATATATCTAAATCGTTTTGATTTTGATTTATATTTTGATTAACTACAAATATTTCCGGTAAAGCTTGTAAATAGTCTTTTTTATAACTACTAATTTATTAGCAAATTTTAATTTTAATATTAATAATTTAAACTTACATTTGATAGTCAAAGTATAATTTATTATATATTTCGCTTGCTTGACTTCGATTTAAAAGAGTTTCTAAACTTTCTCTTTTAATTCGGGGATTTAAAATTAAAGACAAATAAATAGATTTATTTGTGCTACTAACTTCGTTTCTGTTATAGTACTTTTTTAACTTTGCTATTTCTTTATTAATAGCATTACTAAAAACCGGATTTTTAAAATATTAGTAAATAAAGCTTTAAAACTTTTATAAAAAACTTATGTTTAAATCTTCTCGAACTTGTTCTAATTTTATATATATACTATATATTTCCGGAATTATATAATATATAGTCGGATATTTTTCAGCTTGCAATTTAGTTGTTGCTTTAACAAATATATTAAAGATTTTTAAACAATCTTTAATATATCCAAGCTCGTTATTAGTTAATAAAAGTAAAGCTTTTTGCTTAAAAATTTTACTTTCTGATAAATTAATAACAGCTTTAATAGAGTTATAAAGATTTAAAAAATCTTTTAACATATTATAAGTTGACGACCAACGAGTTTTTTGATCTATTTATTATTAGTAAACTTATTATAAAAAAAGCAAATATATATACTTAATTGCGGAATTCGAGGGTTTTCTATTTTTTGTGCTTTAATTTGAGCTTTTAATAATCGTTTATTTTCTTGAGAATATTTAATTCCAATAATAATCTTTCGAATTTTTCGCTAAACAAATATATCTGTTAGTTATATTAGTTAATATTTTATATTTTTAAATTAGTATAAGTAACTTACTATTTAAATTTTCATTATTTTCTTCGTCTTCGTTTTCGACGTTATAAACTTCTTGATTATTAAAAGCGTTATAATCATTATCGTTTTTAATTAAAACTTTTAATATAGCTTGTACTGCTATATTTAAAACATGTGCTACGCAAGCAATATTTCCTTCGAATTTAATATTATTAATTTGATAATGCTTTTTAAAAGCTTTTATTAAAGTATCGTTAAAACTAGCGTTATTTCGTGTAATACTAAAATTGAACGATTTAGCTTTTAGACATTTAAGTAATTAAGTAAAATTTTAACTAACCTTGTAATATTTAAATCAATATTATATTTATTTAGAGTATTTAATAATACTTCGTTTAAATAAGCACTTGAATGTTTTTCTTTTAAATCTTTTATTCCTAATAAATAAGACTTTAATATAAAGTCTTGATTTATAAAATGTCTAATAAATTTATTAGTAAAAACTAAATAAAAACAATTAAAGAATTAACTTACATTGTTATACTAAAATAAGCGTTTTGATTTATAGCAGTCCAAGCATCTAAAGTTAAAGAAAAACTTCCGTTTGTTTTTATTTGCTCGTTTAACTCGTTTTTAATTTGTGTTTGTTTAATTAAAAAAAAAGAATTTAATTCATCTTTTAACAATTGAGGATAAATCGGCGGTATATTGCTTAAAAAATTAGTATATATTTTGATTATAAAAAGTTTGAAAATTTGAAACTTACTTATTTAAAAAGTTAATTAACTTTTTAAAAAACATTGTAGTTATTGATCGAAAAAATAAATTATTTGAAATAACAAAGTTTAAAAGTAATTCTTTAAACTTTTTATTATCAAATTTTTCAAAAAACCTAAGTCGTTTATTTGCTCGTAATTGACTAAAAAAATCAATAATAGAAAATTGACTTTGTTGCGAAAAGCTATTATCAGATTCGTCGTTTATTTAATTATTAGTAAAATTATTAATTTAATTTAAAAAAGCATTTATAAAAAAAAAACTTAAACTTACTTTCTTTTCCGACTAAAGCTTTTTTTAAGTTAAAAGCTTTATGTGTATTTCTATAATGATTTAAATAGTTGCTTGTTGATTCGTAAAGTCTTTGATTTAAGTACTTTTTACTATTAAAAGTTAATAATAAAGAATTTAGTATTATATTTATTATAACTTACTTGCAGTTTTTATAAAAGCATTTAACTGTACAAGTTCTTGGCTTTTCGATATTTTCTTAAATAAGATTTAGTATTTTTTCAAATAGTTTATATTTAAAACAAGAAAGTTGTTGATTAAGTGATTCTAAAGTAAAATCAATTTGATTTTGTTCTTGATTTGTTTTTTTAGAAGTTTGATAAAGCATTGTATACAAAAGTAAAGTATATAAAAGTTTTGATATAAAGTTGTTAAAGTAATTGATTGTTATTTTTAAATTTTTAAAAAGTTATTTTTTTTTTTGAAATCTTTTACAGTTTTATAATAAATTTAAAAAAATCTATTAAGTTCGGTAAGATTCTATTTATTAGCAATCAAAGATTTTATTTATAAATATAGAATCAATTAAAAGCTTTTAGAAATAAGTTATTATTAATAAAGTTATTAGAAATTGAAAAATTATTTTAGAATCTTTTGATTTGTAATACCGAAACTAACCGGATCGAAGTTTTTCCGCGCTAAAAACCGCTTATTTTTTAAAGCTAAAATCTAAGTAATGCTTAGTTAGGCTTAAACCGGTCAGGGAAAATCAATTATCCGGTTTACGTAATCTCACTCTAATCAACTTAAAGTCACTTAAAGTTACTCTAATACTATTAGAGTTGAATTAGAGTTATAAAAATATTTTAGAGTTAGAGTTAGAGTTAAGTATATAACTCTAGAGTTCAACTCTAATTGTATACACTGTTTATATCCCACGCTCCGTAATGACATGTAAGGCGCTCGGCAAGCGGAGGCAGGGGATACACAGCATCGCTTGCAGCATTGCATGATGTTCTGATATCTGACCTATACAAAGGTTTCTTCAAAAAAGGAAACGCATCTCCAAGAAACTCTGAAGTTACAACTGAGTGAGAATAGTAAATTCAATTTCTTTTGAACCGGAGGCCAAACAAACTACGATGTCATTGTGTATGTAGATGGGGACGTCTCACCCCTATTTAGGGCTGGCGAGGGGGGCGAGGGCTAATGACTGTCACGGGTATAAGGCCCTCGCCTCCTTCAGTGGCCAATGGACCCTTAACTAAACTGCATCCTCGATAAATAACCTGTCCCCTGTTAGTCCTGCTCTTATGAATTACCTTTAGCGACAAATATAAGGTTGTATTTGAAGGTAAGCTCTATTTTGTATAGGTCTAATATTGAATCATTCTTTCAAAAATGGCTGCAGACATATTGCAACCTGCAACACAGCCATGCCCGCTAATGACGTCTGTACTTGGTGCCAGGAGAGTGGCGCGATGGCAGTAACCAGTTTCCACATGCTGTTTGTCCACAATACCATCCGCCTCCATCTACGCCTTGGTGCTTCAGGCATCAGTCTGTTATTAAGGTGCTCTTGTGCTCAATTATTGCTCCTCGAAAGTCCGCGAATCCGCGTCAGCAGTAAAATGCTCACCTCTCACCTGATACAACGATAGGAGGCGTCCTGAACTCTAACACCGTGCATAATCCACTCTTCTGCTTCAACTGTCTGCTTATTGGGGAGCAACTATTAAAATACTTTACTACTATTTGAGCTAGAAAGGAAATACGCGGCAATGGTATATTATTTCCGTCTAGGCTCTACACATCAAGGTAGTCCCGTTCCTTTGTTTTAGCCTCTTTCAACCGTCCAAAGTCTAATAACGGGATTGTAGGCTGGCTATATCTATATAATACTTGTATATTTAGGTCTCTTCGGGCGCTGCAGAGGCAGGTAAACCTATTAGGAGCATCAACTTTGCATAAACGGTATAAACTAGACAATCCAGGCTAGCAACTTCAACCTTCCTCCGTCACTATGGCAATACAACTCAAGAGGATGAGAGACGGCTTGACTCAGACTTTACATTCAAGAGCCGAATTTATAGGGGAGCTAGTTTACAGGTTTCAATGACATAACAAATTTTATGCCGTGCCTGGTTGGAACGCAGCCGCGAGACTGGCGTACCCGCAGCCCCCTTTCGCAATCTTGTACTTTCCGGTTTCCTCAAGCTCAAGGTATTGGTGCCTGACCTCATATCTGAGATTTCGATCCTTAATTATAGGCACCAAATCGTATTCGACTCGATAGTACGGATGATGCTCTGGTTTATTGTTCTCAGCGCCAATTAGCACGCAAAGCGGGTGATCTCGTGCAAAAGTCATATCCACGATTAGCCGGCCCTGCAATTGACATTTGTGCTGGATCGCACCTGGATCTTTTTTTTTCCTTGCCAAAAATGCTCGTTCGGTCTCGTTTGTTTTCCCATGTCTGAGATTATAGCCAGATTCGGTGATTGTGTCAGAAACAAAAAGCAGTTCCTCACATACAAACTTCTCTTCGTTGGCTAGGAAAGTATGCGTAAGTTGAATTGGAGCAAATTCATGGTTCTCCGGCACCGGCTCTCCCTAGATCTGGTTAACATCTCTATACGCTTATGGGCTCATTGCTTGCGCTATTCTCTGGTACAGTAACTTACCTTGATCGCAAAATAGTTGACTACAGTAATGTATTTTTTACCATCGGTCTTATCCATTACTCCTTGACTACAAGGTATGCGCTGTAAGAAACCGTAGCTTGAAAAAAGTATTCTTTTGGGGCCATTTCTTTTGTCCAATGCTCGAGTGATAGCGCCGCCTGCAACAGCAATGAGACTGCGCACTGTCAGATGAAATAGGTTATAAGTACCATGACGGTAAACCCACCAGTCATGAGGCGTTGGTATGGTAAGGGAAAACTCATATGACAGATGCAGCTCTTTGGCAAGGTTCTTGAGGAACTCTTTAAGCCAAGTTCTCAGTGATGGCGACGCACCAAATCCTCCAACAAGCAGTATATTCTAGACAAGAAAATCAGCCAATAACAACATCTAGATTGATAGAGTTACCTGGACACTGACTTTCTCGTCCCGAGCAGCTTTGATCTGCTGGCGAATGAGGTTACCAATCCTCTCGAAGAGAGGTAGAAAGATGATCTCATAGTCTTGTCTAGTTAATATGTAACGATTAGCTCAATACTTTTGAGCTAACCAAAGAGAGATACTACCGTTCCATGAGCATGTGGTTGTGATCAAAACGATTTTCAACGCCCGTTTCTTGATCACCTTGCAAACCGAAAATTTTCAGCCTTTGGAGGACTGTCCCTTTCCGGTTGAAATCAACGCTCCTCTTAACTCTATCTTCAAACTCCTGCGCTAGATCTGCAATGATACCTTCAAGTGGCTGTTCATTTACAGTCTCAAGATGCCTTTGTTGTGGTCTTAAACGGTTGAGAAGGAGTTTATCGTGATTTACATTGACATAACTCGCTCCACAATTGTCCCCTGATAGACTTAAGGGCAACTCTTTAGTCACTTAAGAATGGACAGACATACCTATCGGGAGAACCACTTTCTCCCGAAGCCGTAGTGGATATCTGGAGGAACAGTGAAAAGCCGCCACATCAACTGTACCACCACCACAATCTACCACTAGCAATGCTTGACCAGCCTTTATGTACCGTAAGATTAGCTATGACGACCCTATACACCATACAGAGACGAAACTACTTGCCAACGCAAAATTCTTTGTCAAGAGCAGATAGTCTGCCGCAGCTTCTGGCTCGGTGGTGAGAAACAGGTCCTGAATTGTTCCTTGCTGTAATGCTGCTGTACCAAATCCCGAAGCTTGGATGGCCGTCTCAATCGAAGCTTGCCATACCCTGGATGCCTCCGCGGACCAGATACTCGGCACCGCGAAAGCAAATTCCACATGGTCGGTGTCTTGGAAGGTAGATTTGTCCTTCAGCCAGGATCTGCCATGTGAAAGAAACGCAACCAAAAAGTCCGAAATGGGATCTCGGACATCTCGCAAGTCTGGTTCCGATTGTGAGCCAAATTTCCTGATCAATCCCTTCTCGATCAAGTAATCTATATTCGAGCGTAAGGAATCGTGACTATCTTTGGTATACTCATTCGGGACGAGCATGAGCTTTGATTTGGAAATAAGCTTTTTAGGATCACGGCCCTCACGTTTGCTGAAAAGGTGATTCTTGACACTAAAGCCCCAAAGGAACTTGTCACTTCCTTGGGTATCCGGAATATCACCGTCTTCTTCTGACAGCTCTTCTTCGGCTGGTATGAAACTGCTCGTTTGATACTCACCGTCGATCAGGTCACTTAGTTCACCCAGCTCATGGTTGTCGAATTGGTCCTTCGGCGGCTCTCGGTCCCTGTGCTGTTGAGAGCCATACCAGACCAGAGTGGGGACCTGCGGGGAGAGGCCAGGCGGTACGTCTCCAGGCCAGTTGTTGACCATTAAAATCTTGGAATGATCTATGACTTCTCGATCCTGATCTGCGGGTAACTCGATAACTGCTAATGAAGAGTATGTAGTTCCAATATCCGCTCCAACGATCCAGCTCGGCCGGCGTTTTGAGACTGGCTCGGGGGAATCGTGATGAGCATCTTGCGACATTGTACCTACAGATGACGGCCAACCGAGGCTTTGAGCACGCTGGGCTATTTCTATCAACTGAAGGTTCGACTCTGAGGCCGCAGCGGGGCGTTTTCTCTTTGATTTGGACTTCTGACGATATATTAATCAGGTCTCTAACCAGAGGTAAACATATATACCTTGCTATTTGAAACACCGGGTGTTGATGATTGCGTCATGGTGTATACTGTTGCTGTGAAATAGTTGAGAACAAGTTATGGTTACTGGTAGTAGGTTCAAAACTACGTTTTGATAGGGAGACGCAGCGGACAATAGATACTCGAGACAGGCAGATGAGGAGGCTGTGGTTGCTGGAGAAGAAAGTGTTAAATTGCCAACGGGAACGAGGGACCAGCTTTGTTCCCTGTTTTTCGATGAGGCTGGAAATGGGGAAGCAGATTTTTCAATACGGCCTATAATCTTACAGCAAGTGGGAAAGTCTTAGTTCGGGACATAGGTGTTGCCTTCCTACTGCTCCTTGAATACGTAAAGAGACTAGTGGGCAAGAAGATTGTACATATCACAAGATTACTTGTGCAACATGAAACGACCTAGACCCTTCTTACCGCATGCCTTTGACTCATTCTACTCTTTTGCATACTTTTCTACATGTATTGACGCCACAAGATATGCCGATTCACTTGAGCGGTAGAAAATTGCAGCCGAATGCTTCCATGGAATGAACGAGCTATTGATGGTCTACAGGATAAACAAGTTTAGCACAAAAGGACGCCATGTTGCTCTTTAGGATGTGATTAGGATTGTGCTCCAACCATAGGGGACATGGTGGGCCTGCCCGGTATGACAGGCCATATAATATCAACAAGTATTTATTCGAGCGGAGAGGCTACGTAAGACATGGGAGAAAAAAAGTGACAAAATTAAAGGATTATTTAGAGTAACTTATCTTTTTTTCTTTTTCTTTTTCAATTACAGTAGCTTCAGACACGGCAATAAACTCGTCCCGTGGAGCCACCAAAGGCACATTCATAGAGATTACCATATCACGTACATCAATGATTTGTGTTGTGATCCTACTATCTCGCTCTACCGTAATTGCCAAGATTATAGGAGTTTGTTGGCTTGTTTGCTTTTTTTCTAATCCCGGTGACTGCGTGGTGTGCCTCACACGAGAACCATACCCCGATTGGCTTTTTCTAGGTCTACCTAGAGGGGGAAGTGGGGTAGCTTATGGTTAGGGTAAAAGACCTTCTGCGCTTATATGGCTTTTTGGTCTAACAAACAGAGCAGGTTTTCATAAGCCCGATTATCTCTGGCATACTTTGACCGATCCCTCCGGATTGACTTAGCAAGCTTCAAACTCAGGAACGGCTTTTGAACTAGGTTATTTGCAGCTTCGACCAACCCCGCCAAGCAACAACTTGACTTCAGCTTACTGTCAAGCCGATCTTTTGTAAAAGACTAGGACCTATCGAGAGTAAGTACGCTCCCGGACTTCCACTAAATGATAAATAGGAACCTCACCATTGAATGATGTACACAAGGCTAATTAGACAGAATGAAGAACGTGTTTCTTCCGTATGATGTAGTGTCAATGCTGGCGTGGCTAGATTTCTGCATCTCCACCAAGCGTGACTTCAAGCAGACTATATGTGAGCATTTGAGCCGGCGTAGGAGAGCTATGGGAAATAATAATGGCATAATTACGTACTCCCAAGTCCAGAACAAGCTCGGTAACTTGGCGAGAACAAAACACACCAATGCCTATAGTAGCTTACGAAGTCACGGCCAGAGAGAAGACCTGGAAAGAAATGGAAGCCATGTGTTGACTAAACTTCCTGAGGAATTTCATGCAGAGATAAGACAGGAGGTTGAGAACTATCGACTGAACTCAGGACTACAAGGAGAGAATCCTTCTCTGATTGAGGCTACTAGGGGGGATAACCGTAGTTACAAGAACGTATGTCTCATGTATGCTCCTTCTACAGATATTAAGTCTAAACATATGCCTTGCTAGGTACAATCACTCTCCTCGGGAAATCCGGAGGTCTTGGCAAGTCCAAATGCTACTGCCTCGAATTTTCCCACTGAGGACATCAGTTCTCGGCCGCCAACGAACTCGCAGGAATATGGCTCTCAAGGCCATGTATCACCAAGCGAACCTCAAATTTCCCAGCCATTAGTTAGAGGAGCTGAGTCCTCGACACAATCTACTGAAGTAGAGAGAATTAGGAAGCGGATGGAAGACAATATCCGAGAAAAAGAGGAGAACGAGGAGAGGCTTCTAGAGAAAGTGAGAGTACTAGAAACTCAGATACACCACATGATAATGGCTCAAGCAGAGCGGGAGAGAGACAGCAAGAATCCTCTGGAAAGAGAGTTCTATAGATATACCCACGATCTGTGGCGCCAATACGAGCGAAACAAGAAGCTATCAGACCTTATTCGCCTTTTCGACGTCCCATCCGAGGAAAGTAGTTTTCGCTTCGATCATAGTACAATTGATGAAGCAATGTCGAGTATTGAATTTGAGTTATCTTCCATACTGCATATGCACAAATACAATACGGGTGGAAGACTGTTGACACCCGAGCTTCCGCCTACATCCGACCTTATTGCACTTATTTCATCACCAACCAACAATGCAACTGTATCATCGGGAACCTCGCTGCTTAGGAAATATGTGCTAGAATACCAACCTGAGCACATTATCAAAACCCTTGCTTTGGTTGCAATTCGGGACTGGGTATTCCATACGGACTTTCCAAGCTTTGTTCCGGAGGGTGGGAACCTTTTATTAGAGGCATATCGGGAATTAGCATTTCATAGCACAGGTAAGTTCATGCAAGTGCACCAAACCTTTTAGTCTGCAGATATGGAAAGAGTGGAGAGACCTGACTATGGAGTAGATGGTTTGGAGGTGTTACGTAGGTACGAGCTGGCAGCGTATCGTCATGCCACTAGCAGGGAGTTGTTCCGCAACATGCTCCTGCGCAGAGCTTCACACCTTGTTGCTAGATTCACCAAAGCATTAGCACCTCTTTTCGTCTCGCCCTCAAGTGCGCATGAGGTGGATGTTGATGATTGGGGTCAGGCGGAGAGACCTTCTAAGCGTCGAACCGACTCTCTGCTGACATTATTCGAGACCGCTTTGAAATTTAAAGTTGCAACAGTTGGTACTGGTAACTTGTGAGTAAAATTTGGAGGGAGCCGCTCCGAGACAGTCTCAGGAACATCGACCTTTGTTCCGTTAGCAAATGTTCCTATTAGCTAATGACCACGTAACTGACCTAATGCTTTAGGTATGAGTTCGTCATTCACCCTGTAGGAGCAACATGTGACCAGAGCATGCGGATTATTCCAACACCCTCACAGTCACTTGCTAGGGCCTCAAGTGGCCCTGAGTATTGGCTACACGCCACGATCTCTATGTATCAAACTGACCAAAGGGCGTCCTTTGCCCACGATACTTTGGCGGATGCTATAGTGAAACCATCCAACTTCTTGACTCAATCAGAGAATCGAAGAGTTCCGCAAGTCCAGCTTCTACATAAGCAGATCATAAAAAGCGAGAAAGTAGACGGTTTGCAATGGAGGCCCCTTCAACCACTGAGCCAGATCTGCCAAGAAGCCCCTCAAGGAAGCTATCCACCATCACCTACTACTATTATCAACCCGACCACGAGCAATATTGAAACAAATGCAGCAGAATTGTTATGCGATCAGTGTGGCACCAGGTTCTCGGGTATGGGTCGTGAAGCGAATTTTAGGAGACATAAAAGGAATCGTAAGTTATTTTTTCAGAGCTGAAATAGCGGGCTCTTCTGACGCATATATAGAAGTTTGTCGACCTTGCCAGTCTTGCAAGCGAATGTTTTCTGGTCAACAAGCAATGCGCAAACACCAAGCAAGTGAGCACAGCTCTAGAAGGGATGTCAGAGAAGAGTCTGGACGCCATTCAAAGAGAAGGACATTTCATCCGCCGAACCTACAAGCGGACAGATTACACACAGGGGAGGCAGACCACCTATATTCTCAAGTTCCTAGTCATATTGAATACGGCCTACGTTATCGTGCGACCACCGTGGACGCATTGCCTAGCAGACATGACTCTCTGTATACAGTAGCAAATACCAGCGGCTAGGAAATGGTCATCGCAAGCGCTGTAGTACCTTCGGACAACTAAGCTACGTCTCTGTGATCGCTTGTAGGCGGATAATAGTCTCAGCAAATGGTACTAACCCTTGTGTGGTACTGCCGACCTACCTTCGCAAGAGTCTATTGGCGCACATCAACATGGGGAAGACGATGACGATGAATATATTTTTCAGTAAACACCTGCTAACCGATCATTCGTGAATCTACGGATGTAGCAATAGAGCATGAGTCGACAATGATATTTTATGGTCTAGCAGGCGACAAGAAACGTGCACAGCAATAATAACGACCAGCCCAATACAATCAAAAAAAAAAAGAAAAAAGAAAAAAAAAGGAAGGTTTTCCTACTCAATTGTCCAAAAAACCGTATAGCAGGAGCACTGAAAAACAATTTGCAAAAGAATTTCAAAGTGCTCCAATAACGCTGAAACTTGGAGATATATGGTGTAAATTGATCCAAAATTCATATTTACAAGCTTCAAACTTTGATGAAACGGCTTGGCTGTGATGGAAAGTTAATAAAACAACTTTGTAGGCAGTTGCGTAGGGAATCTCTTCTAGTACACAACAGTAATGACCAGGATTCAGTACTCGTAGGACAACAGCAGGGAGCAAAAATCAAGCAGTAACGACGAAACGAATTTCATACTCGCTCTTTGCCGACGCCGCCATTTCATGTTGGAAAGGAAAACAGACTGCAGAGACTCGTATTTCGTTATTCTTGGGCTTGGATGAGAAGACCAGCTATGTTCGGCTGCCGGAAAACTTTGACGTTGGGAGAGTTCATACGTGAATAGGATGACAGAGGAAGAGAAACAGGGCAAGAGAAGCAGTGGAGGAGGAACAGAGGAGGAGGAATATAGGAAAAGGGATGTTGAAATCACGAAACCGCCTAGTTTTTGGAGCGTTTGATTGTGCTATTGTCGTATTTTGTTGTTCTTTCTTCATAACGAGAATTAGTTACTGGATGGTATACCTGCCATCTTTTGAATGCAAGAAAAGTGTGCCTCCACCCCTGGGTATCCTAATCCCCATGATTTAATAACCTGTTCTCCAAGTGACAAAGTAAACAGGCTGTTATGTCTTGTTCGAGTCCCCTTGCCCATGCCTTTCCCCGTATTCTTCAATACCTCTCCTACGGCCGTGTCATTCCCATTTCCAACTATAAGTTTATTTGAGTTGCGTGCCTTCTATTCAATCGTCCATCCCTATCTTACAACACCGACGTTCTAAATTATTCCTTGATACTTTCCGCAAACGCAGCCTCCTCCTTCTTCCCAAACGCCCACCCAATCCAGCTGGCCCTCTTCGAATCAATACCATCCAACAAACTCGCCCTTCTCGCATTCTCTGGATGATCCTGCACCAGTCTCAGCGGTCTTGGCTTATTCCCAGCAAACGTTGTCGTCTTCTCCTCTTTCCTTGGTGGCGTGTTCCCGGGCGTGTTTACTTCCCCGCTGTCCCCACTCATACTACTCGTCTCGCTCCTCATACCGGGAAAGTTCCCCGCAACACTTTGAGAACCTGTGCTTGGGACTCGAGATGCAGCGTTGGGGTTTCCGATGGCGGGAGGAGGCGTGAAGAAGGATTGTGAATGTCGTGGAGTTTGCGGACCAGTAAGGGTGGGGGACATCTGTCCGTTGCCTTTGTACATGGCGTTTACGACATTGGCGGCCCCGCCAGTGTATTGCTCGCTCTTGGGGCGCCCCGTGCGGAAGCTGGAGGTACGGTTGAGACCGATCGGGATACTTGGTGCTGTTCCTGGATCGGTGGTGTTGGCCGCTGGCATATAGGATTGTGGCCGTGGCCGTCGGGTTGCACCCATCGCGACTGACTTTGCTCGTTGGAGGATCGAGGCTCCAGATGCCTGTTCTGGCGGAGGCGGAGGTAGATCCTTTTCCGTGTTGGCTCTGGCGGCGCCTGGTTTGAACTCAGACGATTGGTCAAGGATGGCCTCGAAGTCTTGGTGTTGAAGTAGTCGTTCAATGATTTTGTTGATGTATAGTGTTAAGGCTTTGTTCTCTGCCTTTGAAGCCTTTAAATCGGCTTCAAGACGACGAGACCTAGGATCAAGTTCTCCATCATCTTCTTCGGTACCCGCAAGCTCATCTGCTAAGCTTGTACCTATTGGTCTCCCTTCTAGAGCACTCAATGCAGCTGCGTTCGATGCCGATCCCATAAACTCGCTATGGTGGAACTCTCCTCCTAATGTCTTTTGTGACAATAATAACTGATAGCTTTCGTTGTCTTCTAGTAACCGCGCATTTGTCATGCGTGCTTCAAGCAATAATCTCTCAACTTCATGCATTCGCCCGCCTCCCATGTTCTCTGATTCTACTAATTTGATCTGTGCCTCTGCTAACTCCAGCCTGAGAGATTCGATCAATTTGTCTTTCTGAAGAACCAATTTGGAGTTATTCCGAGAATCGCTTCGGTTCAAGCCAGCTGGCGGCGCAAATTGGCTGTCAAAGCCAGGTGAAGAATTGTTTGCTTGTAGAGGTTAGCTCTTGATAGTTTCTATAGTTTATAAAGGGGTGGAGAACTTACAGCGACGAGAGATTCTACTCTCCTCATCGATATTGTTCCTTTGACTTAAGGAATCTTTCAATCGCTGAATTATAGTCTGCATCTCCTCTTCCCGGTTGGCAGATTCCTCTCGTTCCTTGGTCATCGAGCTTCTCTCCGCCTCGTATATAGATTCCATCTCGCGTTTCTGTCTAAGTGCATCCCTCTTCTCATTCTCCAGTGTCTCTAGCCTCTCCTCATTCTCATGTAATCTATCCTCCAGCTTTGCTTGCTCAGATATAGCCTCGTCCAATCGCAATTGTAGGACTTGCGCCTGTTTTTCAAATTGCTCAGACATAGTCTCGGCTTTGTGAAGCCGTTCTTTCAAATCGTCCAGCAATGCGACCGCCTCAGCTCGGGCATCATCATCCGCGTCTGATGGTAGGCTGCTATTGCTAAGATTGGATGCGCCAGCGCCTGGCCTCTGCATAGCCGCTCGCGCAGAGAGAGGACTCCCTCCTCGTAATGATCGCGTCCGTGTTACGCCATTTGCAGGAGCTGTTGACGGCGCAGGGGAACGCGATGGAGAAGTCCTAGAGACTGGTGACAGTGGTGAATCTGTCGAAGGGGGCCGGCGGCCTCCTACCGTGCCGACAGGAGGTTTCTTGGTCGCAGTCGACATTTTCGATAGTGATAACGGTAAATTGAGAATTCGTAGGGTATTCTAGGTATGTTGTTGTGACGTTGCAATCAGAAAGTTTGACGATAAGATTAAGGTTCCAGGTTCTATAATTATCTCGCAATGCATGCGGTGCTAAGCCTGCCGTTGGACAAGAGAAAGGTTAAATCTTCAGCGCCGTTGAAGAGGTGGCTTTCGCTCAGGCTTTACGAATGATAGACACGGATAGGTTTGATTTGGATACGTTTCAATGATGATGAGGGCTCAAGGTTGTACGTGTTTATTGTTTATTATTGATCCCCTGCGTATATCGGCATGAAATAATAAAGTTCCGAGTCATTATAAAGCGATGACATGAAGAGCCGGTTTCATGAGCAACATGGGATTGCTAGTCAAGAAGCCACAAAAGGTCCGTACAAAACTTCTAGAATATAATCACGGGAAAATTGCAATTGCAGAACAAACTATTATTTCACCAAAAGCAAATTATGGGACGAAACCGAAATTCAGATGAGGCTCAAGGTTGAAGGGTTTCAACATGAATATCACGTGTTAATTGCCTTAGGCATGAATATGTGCCAAGGCGGATTAGCTCTCGCACCAAATAGTTTTGGTTCGCGAACTTTTTGAACTTTTTGAACTTTTTGAACTTTTCAAAATTCTAGACTAAGCCGGAGAGCATCAATCGACGACATCTACAAGATCAATTAAATATCTTGCGCTTCACGATGGCACCCACAACAAAGAAGACCAAGAAGACTGCTGACTCCATCAACTCGCGCCTTGCGTAAGTGTTCCTGCTGCTACTCGACCAGATCATTACTGACATTGAACTTTTGCAAAGGCTGGTGATGAAGTCTGGAAAGGTCACTCTCGGATACAAATCAACCCTTAAGTCCCTCCGCAGTGGAAAGGCGAAGCTCGTCATTATTGGTATGGCGCACTGAACTCCAAATATAGGAATTGGAAGCTGACTTTGACACAGCTGGCAACACCCCACCTCTCCGCAAGAGTGAGCTCGAGTACTACTCCATGCTGTCCAAGACCAACGTCCACCACTTCAACGGAAACAACGTACGTCCTTCCTGAACATTCTGCCCAACGACGAGACGCACTATGTGGCTCAGAGGGACCTGCCCAGAGATAAAGTCTCACGACTTTGGAGGGTTACCGTAACTAACATGAAATCAACAGATTGAACTTGGCACGGCCTGCGGTAAGCTCTTCCGCTGCTCGACAATGGCTGTGCTAGATGGGGGCGATTCCGACATCCTCAGCGGACAGACTGCTTGAGTGCGTCCCTTTGTGAGGACGGAATGAGGCATACACGGGTTATATTTGGACATACAGCCTAATCGTAGCATAGCGATAGACAATATTTGATCTGTACTCAATTCAGACGTTCCCTGAGCCTTCAGGTATTATAAACTTTACATTTGCTGTGACGAGTGAGTATCCAGCGGTTGGACTTCAAATGATTTATACGTCGCCTCTGTGGGTCACGTCTTATGTATGCAGCATGCCAAAGGCAGAACCTAATGGTTTTTTTAATTTAAAATCTATTGTCTGTACAATAATTCCCTTAAACGATATCATTCATCCTTCGCCGGGGAGTGACTCATTTTCACGCACATTCTGAAATCTCCGTTGTGCGCCACCCCACAATTCTAAGCGAGTTTTTGATTTCCAAGCAGCACTTGGAGGATCGAACATAAACCCAAGTTTCGACTTCGCAACCTCATCTCACCAACATACCCACGACAAACCACCTTGAAATCATCCAAGATGGCACGCCGACCAGCAAGATGTTATCGTTACTGCAAGAACAAGGTGCGTAGGGATGTTCTAGCTGTTTTGGTCAACTGTTGAAGCGAGATATGGACACTTTCCTTTTGCCCGCCACTTTGGTTGCAAGAGCTCTGGTAGTAGCCATATCGCGATTAAGCAGGCGACTTGAATATGCGATTCAACGGAGAAAAACTAACAGATGAGTCTGTAGCCATACCCAAAGTCCCGGTTCAACCGTGGTGTCCCTGATCCTAAGATTCGTATCTTTGATCTTGGCCGTAAGAAGGCGAATGTCGACGAGTTCCCTCTTTGCGTCCACTTGGTTTCCAACGAATACGAACAATTGAGCTCTGAAGCTTTGGAAGCTGCCCGTATTTGCGCCAACAAGTGAGTGCACCCTGGAGGGATATGGCGGGGCATCAAACAAGTTGGATTGTGGAGATGATGATTTGGCACAGCTCGATCACCATCAACATTACGCAATGTTGAAATAGATGGAAAGGAAAATGCAAGTGATCAAGAGGCTAATGTTTAATGTACTAGGTATATGGTCAAGACCACCGGAAAGGAATCCTTCCATCTCCGCGTCCGTGTTCACCCATTCCACGTTGTCCGCATCAATAAGATGTTGTCCTGCGCTGGTGCCGATAGATTGCAGACTGGAATGCGTGGAGCTTGGGGAAAGCCTAACGGCTCTGTTGCTCGTGTCAACATTGGTCAGATTTTGTTGTCTCTCCGAACCCGTGATTCTAGTAAGTAAATGTACTTTATCAGGGAGATATATAGCCTAACCACTATATAGACCGTGCCGCCGCCATCGAGGCTCTCCGAAGATCCCAATACAAGTTCCCAGGTCGCCAAAAGATCATCGTTTCCAAGAACTGGGGCTTCACGCCTCTCCGCCGCGAGGAGTACATGGAGAAGAAGCAAACTGGAAAGGTCTTGGTCGATGGTGCTTACGTCCAGTTCTTGAGCAACAAAGGCAACTTGGCCGACAACATCAGACGTTTCCCTGCTGCTTTCCAGGAAGCATAGATGGGTTTGCATTTGGGATGGGCAGAGGCGTTACATTTGCGATGGCAGGATGACGTGATGTCTTACGCGACGTTTAGCTCTCCAGCTATTGTATTTAGGGAATGGCTACTGCTTTTGCAGCGTATTACTTGTGTCTATTCACGATGTGCATTGTGTTTATGGTGACTGACCTCATTGTGTGTTTTGTTGATCCTTGAAAATAGCGCGCAAAGGGCCACCATCAAATGGCATTTTCATTCTGGTGTACAGGTTCTCGAACTCCCCTCCAGACATTATTCCCCTTCTCTACGCCATGCACTTTTCTAGACCTTTCTCCAATATGTCTATCTATCAGGCCATTACATTTTTGTTGTCACGCTTTCGGGCTACCTTCGGCAGAAATGATCCTGGTTGTTATCTGAGTCGTAATCGCGTCTTATCGCGAACTACAGGTATTAAATGATGACATGGGCATGATGATGTGTTGAAAAAACATATGGAAAAAACATATGCAATATGAATAATCGAATATTGCTTAAACAGGGAAAATTTGAGTAATCCTGATATTTTCGGTATATAGAGCCTCTCTGACCAGCTCATTTCATTCTTTTTAGAGCTTTCGTAGCGATAAAGCCCCACGCGGCTACGATCATCATCATCATCGTCACACCACAGCTCGTCACTGATCCTCAACCTAAGACAGTACACGAGACTCAACACCTTAATAAATCACTTGTCGTCGCCTCTTTGCACAGCCATCTCTTGCTACGAGAGACTATTTGGTTAAAAATCTGCGACTTGGAAACATTGTCAACAAAACACGAGGGAATCATATTGGTGGCGGTATCGCAAGATCAGCGACCCCTGTCCCCGCTGTCGCTGTCACTGTCACCATCTCTAAATACCCTGATTCAGCCGGCCCCCAACCAAACCACATCGCTCTACATCAACCTCTCCTGAGGCTCTTGCTGCAAACATAGTTTGCCATCAATCTCAAGTGCAAACGTGATGGCATTCCGACACTCAACGCAGCAACCTGCTACTTCTCAGCGTATTTACAGTGGACCCGTCAACACAGGACCTCAACAAACCTCCCAACACTCCCAGCCTCTTGCAGACTCTCAAGAATGGATTCTCTTCTCTCCAAGTGCAGCTTCTACTACGGATCGGGCTTACACGACCTCAACAGTACGGACTCGCACCGCTGGTCGGTCGAGAATCAGTGACTTCGGTAGCTTAGATACCGCAGCTCGATCGTATGACCAGGCTTCTGAACATACAGAGGAAGCGATAGATGAGGAGGAAGATGGAGAACTGGATAGTCTGGACTCCCATCTACACGAGTTCAGAACAGACCCAAGCGTTTATAGAGAAGAGACAGTAGAGCAAGGCGGTACGGTGTTACCGACTCACGATGGTTTGGGCAGTTTTAGGATAGACCCTATGAACGCCGGAGAGGATATGCAACAACATTTATATGCGTTTGAAAGGTACAATCCGAGGAGAGTCAAGAGACGGCGCGAGAGCTTGGAGCTAGGCATGTTGGAGTTGGAAGGTGAGAGAGCCGCTGATATAGAGAGGACGAGGAGAATAGAAGAATGGCGAGCGGAACAGAGCCGCATACTCGTAGAGGAGATTCAGCGAGAGACGCGAAGACGGAGACAATCGATGTCAAGCGAGAGGCGGACGTCCATAATAGAGAGGAAGCAGGAGGATGTCGCCACTTTGAGCGATGTTGATCCTCAAGAAGTGAGTGAGAATGTCAACGATAATGAGAGTTTCTGGAACAAAATCACTAGAAGAGTCATCCGAGATCTAATGGGCATCGATGACGATTTGCTATCCATCATTTTCGGAGAAAAACTGCCAGAAGACGATGACTTGTCTACAACGCCTCCTGCCAGGTCACAAGTGGATGCGGCCAATAGCATCATTGCGATCAATAGATACGATGAGTCGTCTTGGGAACACAGACTTCTAGAACGGATAGCACGCGAACTCGGGATCCTTGTCAGCCAGATATCCGACCATCCTGGCGCCTTTTCGGCATATCTAGAAACTCAACAAACTCCTCTCCCGTATGCTGGTCTTCCCGTGATTCCCGAATCCGCCCGAGACGTTAACACTGTACCTCTTGAGCAATCCAATCTCACAACCGTACAATTCCAACCAACTCTCCAATCGGCTCCGCTCCCTATCCCGGCTCTAACAGCTTCCCTCGTCTCCCAGCCAGACGATTTAACACCTCGTCCCTCACCGGCCCCTCAATCCCTATCAAAGGAGGACTGGGAGCGCGACCTCGACATCAAAATGGTCTATCATTACCTTCGTTCTCGCTTTACCCGCTCTACCTCAGCGCCCTCTGTCTTCACTCATAGCACATCACACCTCGCAACGGCCAGCACAGTCGATACCGCTGCGCGCGCAGCCCGTGTCCGACAGCACCACCCCCTCGTCACTTCTCGTCCTTCACGGCCTCGTACATTCCGAGTCAGCGTCCCAGGCAAGGAAACAGCGCACATCCGGCGTGGTAGTTCAGTGTGCGGAAGTGAACGAATGAGTGGTGTAGGCAAGAGAACGAGTCAAAGCAGTACAGGGAGCAGACATTATTGGGATTTTGGACATGGGACGGGAAGCGTAGGGAGCGGAAGCCTGGTCGCTAGCACGGGAGCGATGGGAAGCTGGGGTGTATAATTCAACAGATGTACGTGCGAGTTCACGGGCATATAGGTCTTGGCGTTGTTTTTTTTACTTTTATTTTTTCGGGTTTTGATTTAAAAGGAGTTGCATTTACGATTACATGATACATCTCTTCTCGATTTCTTTTGGGGTTTTGGCTACGGGATGGATATGCATAGGGGCATGGCCGGGTTACATCAGTAGTCAGCATTTTGCATAAGACAATAGACATACATTCCTGTCATATCCGCAATTTTTGTTCACGTATTTTGCGGTTTTTTCCGACTGTTTTGATTCTTGTCTTTCTGTGCCAAAACTTTGCGTTTCCACTGTTCCACACAGGCATGATAAAAAATGCTGCAGAAGAAGCTGGATATAATGTCAGGCGACAAGACTGCAAAGTGGCGTTGCCGATCTTCATCTGCACTTAATCATTTTGATTCAAGTAAGCAATTCAAGTGCCGGAAGCCTCCTACTTCCTTCTAACTGCGTACATTGAGTATTCTGCTGTTGCTAATGTTTTTGCTTTTATCTACCTTACAGCCAGTGAGCTTCTACCATCTGTGTGGCTTATCTCTACGGATTAGCGCATATTTTTGTGCAAGTTGCTGGACAGGGCACGATGTACCAGAATCATCACATTATCTCTGCTGGCTCTTCATACATTCCCTCCATTGGAACTGATCTCGTTAACTTCATTTCTTATGTTCCGCGGGCACTTATAGGGAATGGTGTTCGCTTATAAACGTTTGCTCCGCCAACCACAGCATAATAGGGGTATGCGATATCTTATAGAATTAGATGTGTGTTTTTATTCGTGACTGATGTTTTGGTTTTCCCGAGATGGTTGGTGGGTATTAGCTATAAGTAAGCAAGCTATTCCAAGGCTCTATTCCAAAAACAAAGAAGAAAATCAGAAGACTTCTGAGGTAGTAATTGGCAGCTTAGGGATAAATCGTTCGGCGTATTCCGTCGTTAAAGGTTGCAGTGTCCATTAATCTTGAGGTCTTTGATGTTGTATGTTCCTCGGTATCAGAGACCTTGCTTAGGCTTCGCATCATTCTTCGTTTACAATCGTATTCTTGTCATTATTTATTCCGCTATCATTCACTCGAATAAGAACGATATTGTTTTGGTCAAAATAATCACGTAGCCAGAATATCTTATAACGTGTAAAGCACGCGTTGTTGGCTCCAGTATCTATATCTGAAATACAACATGAATCAAGCTTTGCTAGCCGCTACCTAGAGTCAGCTTCTGGTCCGCTTCGTTGGTTTGATTCGCGATACTGGCCAGAGACATTGTGTGCTTAAACATCTTGAGAAATGTGAAGATTCTAACAGCTCTTTCCTGACTGCTGAGCTAAGATGTCAATTGTATATATCTCTTTGCGATTCGGGTTTGTGACGTATCCGGTGTTTATGTATAAAGAAACAGGACTTGGTGTTTTCAGGGCATCAGAATAGCACATATCTAATCAGAAATGAACAACGGAAGCATGCATCCTAGCAGCAGATGCTGAGTGGGAATTCTTCAAGAGAAAAATAGAATGCGTTACGAATCAAACCCATTCTAAGGAGCTAGGCGGTTAGGAAAGAGTCTTTGTAATAAACCTCCTCACATAGTTGTTACTGTTATACTTGTCTTTAATGTCGCTTAAGATACTATCCTTGTTTGTGACATTACAGTTTTTGGTCCCCTAAAAAGCCCGAAAGATGGCCTTTTAAACTTTATCCTGACTTGCAGCATGTATAACATCTTTATCTAAATGGACCCATATAATTCGTATTCCCCACTGCCAGCCGCAACCTAGTATATTTCAGCCTCTCTACGTCGAAACATCCCTTGACAGAGCCTTTAAGCAAAGACGCGTGTTCATATACTCAACTAACCCCAAGAACTCCAGTATTGCAGGGTCTGGAGCCAGGTTATGGAATGCGATCAGCTGCGGTACTTGAACCTTGCAGCGGGAAAAGCCGCCGTGCCGTCTAGATATATGAGCATCACTTTCAGAATTAAACTTTCATAGAGTGCTTATTCTATTGGATCTTAAGGTTAAATCTAACGTATACCGTTACAGCTATGTCTAATTGCGTGGCGCTATAAGAACTATGTTTAAAATTAAGTGGCACATGTTTTAATACCATTGAGGGATAGATAAAGCGTTTCACCAAGACGAGTATTAGGTTTTGAGCCTCAGGCAATATAGCACCATACCATAGTTTTGACTCATTGAGTTGGTATAATTCATGTAGCCCATACTTCCTGCTCTGTTGAACAGGAGTAGGTGATTTTATTGGTCTTACTTCCTGATCTGTTAGTTACTTCTTTGAGGACTGGAAAATGCAATCAGGGCAAGCCCGTTTCGGACTGCTGCCTACAATTCTCTATGCAATAGTTGCCGATATTAGAACATAGGAGGCTTTAGCTTGAAACGTGATCAAAAATTGAATGGTCTCCCAGCGGCGGACCCCAAAGAGAGAACTTGGCATAAGGCAATGCTACAAATAAGGCTGACGCCACTTTTCGGTGGGGGGGGGGTTGTTGTTATTTTCCTCGCCTTTGCTTCCATTGGCGAGGCTGCAGATTTTATTATCGATATCTACACCGATTTAATGTTTACGGACCGCCAAGGGCAAGGAATATTCCGTATCTAGCTGTATGAAGGGAGTGTGGTAAAAGTATCTATTCTGCATGCTATGCTTGGCAGAGACTCTTATTTGTCTTCTAGGGCATCTGGGGAAACGCGAAAAACAAAGTATTTCTTGGCTCTGAGCTATTGGATGATATGCAGTTGATTTTGGGCGGCTATGACTGACTAAGAGTACGCATCCTTTAAATGAGCTGCGAATCCTACTCGTCATTGACGTTTATCATGTAGCCACTTTTTAAAATGGTAGTCGGCCCTTTGTCCACCTACGGGAACCCCCAACTTACTGACACTTATGGCTTGCGGGTTCATACTCTGTGCCGTCCTATAGAAGATCTGGACTCTAATAATAAGCAATGCATTGCAAATGGTGACCCTTACCGCGGCCTTTCTATCATAGCTGACACCCCTCAAACTCACGGCTTAGATTCCTGTAGCTATTCTAGGCGCAAAGTTGAGATTCAGGATTCGAAAGCCGGCTGAAAGCTTGGACACTAAAGGATTTGTATGCAAGCTGATCTTACGAGGCTGTGAGTAACATATTACTCAGGCCGATTCATGGCTGCATAATAGTTACACCAAGGCATATACCTCGCTTTGGGGCCAATCCATGCGGTCCCACTGGAGATCGGGACATTAGGTTGATACCAAGAGAGCAAAGGGTGGAAAATTCTCTAGGAAAAGCCTACCAGGATGCTTCCGCTGGTAGATTGTTGGTTGATTTTCGGTTCTTTATTCAAGAAGTGTATCCATCTTCACGTAAAGATACTAAAGTGAATATAGAAGTCATAGTCAGTTAGCAGGACCGTAAGATTGTGGATAACTGAAACTATTGCGTAATAACGGTTCCTGAATCTCGATGGAACTTCAGGGGTGCTGGTACTTGAAACCCAATAGTTGGAAATAGAGACTAAATGGCGCTTAGTTGGGCAGCCTATCAAAATCAGAATTTCTCCTTTGTAGTTCTTCACCAACAACTTGACCAGCGATAACCAATAGCGGATCGTCCCGTGAGACAGCTCGAATTTACCGTATCAGTCCAGCCTTGGCCTGTATTCCCGCTTGCATCGCTTGACGCGCTTGGTGGGTCTATCGTGAAGGACGGCTACGTGGTTCATTTGAGAAGTATGCCAAGCAAATAGGGTCCAAGGGAGGAGAAGTTGTAGGAAGAAGGACGCTTCCTATCAGAGCATAACGTTGATGCAAGGCGCTCTAACCTTGGAGCAGGGAGGCCAATTGCAATAGGAGAAAATAGCTTACAAAAACTTAGAGAAAGTTCTACTTCTCTCGTCCAAGTGAATTTTTCTAATTAATCTCTTAGAAGTCAGTGATCTGGGCGATATGAACTTAACATTGACTAGCCTGTCAGTCTGTCGTAAGCCTATAGGACGCATCAACAATATGCCTAATTATTTCAAGCTCAAAACGAATGTCTTTTTTAAATGTTTCCAATTTATATAAATGAGCAAGGACCTTATGTCCACTAATGTTATGGAGCGGTTCCTCTTTTCTAACGCCCCACCCCCTTTACGTATCTCCAATATATATATATAATATTTTTTTTTTTTTTTTTTTTTTTTTAAAAAAAATCGAGTATACAAAAAAAGATTTTAGTCAATATAAAGACAAATCAAATACCATTGTTAAACATCTGCTTATATTACAAAAACTCTGAATAGACTCAATCCAAACGTTGACATCCTCGCGACTTCACCAAGTTATTTGGCGCAATCTTAAACATACAACCATCAATAAACTGTATCCTCACCCTTGGCCTTAGACAATAGCTCTCAATCCTTACTTCCACTAGTCATTGGCGGTAAGGACAATAGTTTCTTACCATTTCTTAGTAGATATGAAGCCATTGTTAATCCACTGGAAATTCTGAAAGATATTCTTCCCTCCTTCTGGCTCCCTTCGTCCAAAGAGAACCCCCATAGACACATAGAAAAGAGCTGCGACAGCTGCAAGGCCTGCTTGGAGGTGATCTAGCCAGCCGGCGCGTGAGAGGTAAATATCAGCACCAATCATTCGCTGGTCCTTAGATTTCGCTCCTCCCAGAAGAGCATTTGAAGCCTGGAGTGAGCCGATCGCCGTAACAAGTGCTAGGCTTAGTGAAAATGCACTTATGAGCGTAGCGATCACCAATACCATCCTATAACGTCGTTTGTGCGATGTGCCCGCAAAAGCCGTAAAGAGCATTACACCGCTGATCACGAATGAGACAAAATGGAACAAAGGTAGTTCCCACAAGAACACATCTTCTTGCAAGTGCTTGAGAAGAGGAAGCGTGGTGTTAAAGGTCGCCTTGACATGATTTTGAACATCGGATGTAAGACTGAGATCTTCGCAGAACTCCTCGCTCAAGTCGTCTAGGTCTATACTGCGCAGATTCGCCAAGCACTTTGTCTGTTGGTCCATTGAAGAGTTGTTATAACTCCCACCTGGGTTTTGGGTTGTGTTGGTGATGGAAAGGCACCCACCTGTGAAAACATTGCCACTTTAGCTATATTACATCTTGAGGCGGAAGTGTCGACCACTTACCGAAGTATCCAACACGAAGTGAAAGATCGTATGTCTTGTTAGAATGCAGCTCGGCAATATACAAGCGGTTGATACCAGCATTAGCTGAAATACAACCGATTAAGACAAGGACTGGACTCCGTCAGATGAATATCATTTCGGCAATCGGAATGCTTCTTACTGCCTAAGATAATTCCTGCCAGATATGATAAAACCACCAAGCATGTGAACAGGAAGTTCCAACCGCTGCTCTTTCTGCCAGCTGTAATAACTCTATTAGCGTCAAAAGAATGGAAGTATTAGCGTCATCTAGAAGCTCACCGGGTTTCTTTGAATTGTGACCTTTAGCCATAGCTACGTTTCTAGTTTAGAAAGTCTGCTCGTTTCGACGTAAAGAGTTAAAGTAGAAACCTAAAGGCAAGATGTTCAAGAAAATAAAGGCTTGATCTTGTCAGAAGAAATTTAGAACTTCTCGTAGGGGCGAATACTAACACCTATAAGTATCGATCTCAAGTAGGATTACTTGATGCGCCTACTTTACCTGGCCTGTGACTAATTTGCCCTGAGGCTGGGATCTGATTACATGGCTGCATACCATCTGGCCAGTACGGTGTAAGGACGGTGTGTGACACAAGATTATGGAGATGAGGTCTTTTGAGTTCGTAACCATACCTGAATTAGAGCTATGCTGATTCTCTGAGCTGATGTAACACACCTACATGCATCGCTGGCAGCTGCCATCGCCACAACGCTTGGCGATTCACTAAAAGTTGCCATTCGAGCGAGGCTGAAACTTCGCCCGGACTTTGGGGTTCTGAAACTCAATTTACGAAAAACTAATTGGGTATGTGATCACTGCTTAATTTTCGTTTAAAAAATATATAATGCTAGATTAGATTTGATATATATCGAGAAATATTTCAAGATTTCATTATAACTATTAGCATTGTCTAACATCCCGATTTTAACTCTTAAAGCTATTTTATACGGCATAGTAGTCTCAGTTTAAAACGCTATATTACGTGATAAACTGACCGAGTGAAGAACTCTACGAGACTCAGCTCTCTCTAAACCTGGTTGAAGTAGTATCTCAAAGAATGCGTGGCGTTTCGGGGTCCAGGCTACTTTTGCCTTGCACGAATCTGACAATCAACCTGAAGGAAGTGCTTGTGACAACTATCTTGATATTTCCCTCTACATGATTGGAATATGTCTACTTGGAGCCTCTCCGCTCGTCACCCAATATACTTAGCTACATCTTCTTTTTCCTCTTTTTTTTGCTTTCCAGGCAATCACAACACTTTTAGCTAGCTTACTCAATACGAAGCAGTTTCCACCCTATTTAAGCCTTTACAATGTCTTCGCGTTATATTCCACATACTAACACACGATGAGGCTGTAGTCAAATGTATCCTTGAATCCGCCAGTAACTTGGCATGCGGGGGCCGATGGCGATGACAAGGAAGAACCCACCAATTCAAACATAGATTAGTTGTGCTTGCAGGCTGTGTAACAGTGGCATATTCTTCCACATGCAGGGGGTGGATTAGCATTACGCCCCCCTTACGCCTATTCAACCGTGATGCCCAACCACGCTTTGCAGGAGCCAAGGAAGGCCCCGAGACTATTGCTAGACCTCTGCTAGGCCAGCTTATGGCCGCTCGGAGTCAAATTCTCACTAACGATCCACTGGCTTTCATTTGTCATGGGATTGAAAGCTTTCTGTGGGATCACTCTACCCGTGGCAACACCACGTAATTGCTACGTAGTTGCCTATTGGGTTGAATGTGATCTAATTGTTGAAGGTTAAATGAAAGGATGAGGATATGACCCACCCCATTCAGTAACTAATCTATTCTAGAGGTATCGATACAAACACTTTCATTTCAGAGCAGCAGGCCTTCCTATCCATAGGCTTATGTCTTTCGCTTTTATCAAGTCAATTTTTGATATCAGAACCTTATTATAACTCGAATCAAAAATTCCAGCTACCCTAGCTTACGGGACCGATCAAAGCAGCCGCTTTTCTCACACTACACCTCAAAGTATTTAAATGGAAATACAGTGGCCGACTGTCCTGGTGCAATGAATAGGGGCCAAGTTGTTTCCCGCTACTATGCTTTGTATAATATTCAATGGGAACTCTTTAATTGACTGGAAAGGAATTCATTTATTCCACATATCTCAGTCGCCTTCAGAAAACATGTATCTGACATCTGAATGTTCTCCTACTATGAGAAGATGCCAACTCTGCCGCCGTAAGAATGTATGAGTCTACATTACAAGTTGTAACAGACTCAGTATATGATGCAGTGTTCCTCGGATATGGAGATTGTACATTTTGCCCTGCTGTAGGTTCGTAAACTTGACCGCTACTAGTACGATGCAATTGGCGCTAATGTGGCATAGAGGCTGGGTCTATCCATGACGGCTGTCCCAATTCCTTGGATGATCTCTACATATTCAAAATCCGCTCTCGTTACGGATTGTCGTGATGCGGTACGGAATCGGTGTGTGGCTTTAGACTTTAGACATGAATGCTCATGGAAAGGACCGTCAGTTTGCTTAATCCGTCTAATTGCGTCCCTGTACTGCACCTAGATTGCCCATTAACGGTTCCATCAGCCACGACCTGCGTGTCTCTGAAGCAGCTAAATACCTCAGAATCTATTAAGCCTACAGTAAGTGAGCTGCAAGATAACCTGGACCCAAATCATCATACGTTTACATGAGCTTGAGGCTGACACTGCTTAACTATATGTTGTGCCACGATATTGTATAATATTGGCGTCTCAAAATTAGTTGTTATTAACGAAACTGACCTGCAGAGGCTAACACTCCAGTCTAGAAGAGTTTAGTTTTCTTATTTGATTTTTTTCTTCTTATTTCAAATGACACTTGTTTAACTACTACACCTCAGCTTGGGCTCATCATTCATTATCCTAGGTTTATATACATCAAGCCTTCCATTATGGATGCCTGAAGGTACAATAAAGGGTGGGACAGCACTGAAATATCAAGTTTCCGTCCTGAGAGTCTCCTCTTTCTCATTAATCCTCCTCCGCTCAGTTTCCTGCACAGCCATAGTGTTGTTGGTGTACTTCCTCCTATCAATGCTGACTGTAAAAAAAGCGGCAATGGTAGCCACGATGCCAAAAGCAACAGCTACAAAGAATACCAACTGCGACGCTTTCAGGTATGCAACCTTATTCGCCCGGACAACAGTGTTCTGGACCGCAGGTGTGAGGTCCGGAACTGCTTTATATGCAGCGTCGCTACCGACTTTGGCCGCACTGATGAGCTTCGTCATGTTCGCGGCTGAGAAGCCCAAGGGAGCAGCAGCGGCAGCAACACGCCCTGGAAGAATCTTTGTGTACTCGTTATTAAGGAGGTTACTGAAGATAGCGGTTGCCATGGCGCCGAAGATCAAGCGGGTTGTTCCTGCGAGACCTGCTGCAATACCACTTTAATCTCATTAGGACATGTTTTCTATAGAATATGCAATACTCACATATCATTCTGGTCTCGAAGCCCAAACGTAAGCATGACTATGGTGACCAACTGTGAGGGAGCTGTGCAGACAGAGATAATGCATACGAGAATAAATGACTGGTAAGGTTTGTCCAGGCTAGACGAAGCCATGGCGCCAACACAGGCTGTCTGTAGCAGCATGAAGAACACAATCTGCCATCTTTGATGACCAACGCGTGCACTCATCGTAATCAAAATACCGCCGACTAGAGAATTCTATTAGGCGTAGGGAGAAATTTTAGTGAGGGCAAACTCACTAACGGTTCCGAGTGGAATTGCCTCTCCGTAGAGACCTTTTGTGATCGGAGTTGTTGCCCAAAGTAACTGTGCCATTCTTGGCCACTATAGAGTAGTTAGCCAGGTGCTAGGATCAATCCCTGAAAAAATATACCAATACAGCATTAGAGTAATATTGCATTCCTGACACAGCGATGACAATCATAGGGACTGTGAACTGTCGAATCCGCATGAATAGATGAGATGGCATGATAGGATACTCGAGCGGAGCATATGTCTCCCAAAAACCTAAAGCAATCAAGGTGCAACCTCCAATGATAATTGGTGCCAGGGTGGAGGCACTGATCCACGGGTGGATAGATCCTCCCCAGCTGAGTCCAATGAGAAAGATGCATGTGCCTGTGGTAAATAAGAAAAGACCAATGTAATCGAGCTTTTTGATAATTTCTATCTTCGATTTACCGTCGAACTTGTGCTTTGTCTCGAATTTAGGTGGGTGGTAGAAAAAGAGGACCAGACAAACAGTAGCGATGTGGAAGGCGAGCATGTAGTAGTAGGCTGTACGCCAAGTTCCAGTTCGATCATAGAGTGCCCAGCATACCAATGGACCAGTTCCTGCAATTACACCTCCTGAAACATCTAGAGCTCCAACGGCCACCATTCTCCAGTTGTTTGGAACAATTTCCTACAAAATTAATACTGGATATAGATTTGACAAAGGCTAAGCTTACTTGAATAGCGCCGTAAGCCATCTCAAGGAAGCCAGATCCGACTCCGTAAATGACCCCGCTTGCAATCATTTGAGGGATTGACTGGGCAGACACAGCGATGATGGATCCAAGAACCAACAAGAGTGAGCCACCCAGGAAGAAGTACCGACGACCAAAAATATCTGACAATCTCCCAGCAATAGTGACGATGATTGCACCCCCAAGGTTCCACGAAATACTAATCCATGTGTAGCGAGGATCAGGGCCAAGATCCGCGTTGATTGAGCTCAACATGTTGGGCGGAATCTGTAAGCAGAAAACATATGAGTTGTAACATAGAAGCAATGCCTATTTCATGTCAGTATATTGTACTTGTAACGGAATGATCAGCTCACAAAACAGCCAAGTATTGTCCTCCAGGTAAGTCCGATGACTTCGCCTTCATGTGTTAGTTGATGTACAATCGCATCATCAATGTTCTCATTGCCAATTGCTGCATTGCGCTCTGAAGACTCTGTGCTTGAAAACTCCACATGGATGTCACCGCCCTTATCTGCTGTCGTCATCTTACTCTCCGACTAGAGGTAAAAATATAAGCGGAGCCTCTGCTCTTTGAAGGATGACTTAGGGTGTTGGGAAGAGCTTTAATATATCCAGCCGTCTTCTTGGAGTCAGAGGTCGATCTACCTCGCCTGCTCGCGGCTGCTCGGAACGATACGTAGCTAAGATGTCTCGCAACCACTAGAGCTTACCTCTATATCTGTTTACCCCGCAGCCCCAGGTCATCGTATCTTGGTATTGTGCTAGGGTGCGGATGGCCTATTAGTCTATCGGCTCGGAAATAGGTTACCGAAGACTAGCAATCGCCACTTTTTCTGGGTCTAGTCTTCCGGAAGAGAATAAAACACCTCACCCGCCCTGTCTTGGATTCTCGATGTTACTTGAAATACAAGGCGAGAGTAGCGAACTACCTTCAACTTCTAATATTGTTTTAAGTGTGTCCAATGGGCCGCATATCCACCGTGATCGTAGTACCTGAACAGTCACGTTTAATCGCCCCGCATGTAGCATATGAAGCCAGTGAGGCAGTATTTTAAATGAAACCCCTCTCTTATATTTGGCAGCTCTATACGCCTTATTGCTTTCGAGTGGAGGAGAAAGCACCATACGCTCTTCTCTCTGACCACTTCTTGGCCAACATCTTGCCTCTCACGGCGTCCTAGGGAAAACTGAAGCCCGAACAAATTTAGCTAATTAAACCCTAAAGTACGCTCGAGATGTCGAATTCTTGCCAATAATTTGTGCGATTGTTTGATAGAACGATCGCGAAGTACAAGTCAAACCAAGTCTCTATTCTTGTTCAGGTATCACTTATTCTGTCTCATCAGCCACGATATTATGTCGTACTAGGCACGAAAAATATGCCTAGAGACAAAAGTGCAGAAAATTAGAGCTAAATTCATGCTACCGCTCGCAACCAAGAGTGTAAAGTATCTATGCATGAGGCATACAGCAAGACATCAAGAGGCGAACAGGCTTGGTGTGAACATCGTGTCTCATCTCATGATGCAATGCCGGTCTGGAAGGATAATTCAAACTACACCGAAAGGAACCTCGATACAAACTGAACTCCAAAATAACAATTCGCAGATTGCCAGTAAATCAACAGTCTCAATGGAGCATCCTCAAAAAGCATTTTGTATAATACTCCATGAGTTCAATTCATACATACATTGAGATCAATCCAAACCCTTGACAGGCGTGAGAGAAAATTAGCATAAAAGTACTTCAGCTGAGAATGATATAACGCCTATGCAGCAGCTCTCAAAATGTATTGACATTACGGCCGTTCCTCCTTGCATCCGAATATTTCACAATCAAGCTCGGTTAACAGCTTCTCACCGCGTACATTTGGCGTGTTGTGTTGGCCGATTGAAGGTAAGTCTCAAGCCCAAAATCTTTAGTTAATGATACCTTTATTGCGGCCTCGCAGCACTTGGCTTGGCAGTGTCGTCCGCCCCTGAGCTAAGCGATGCTCGCTGGTGTGGGCTTTCCAGGCCATTTGGCTTTCCAGTACAGTAGCAGTTTGTGTACGCGCACAATCGAATGCATGGTAACGATGTTACCAAGAGCGCAAATCTCAATTGCATTTTTCAGGTGCGTAACCGCAACATTAAGATCAGCGGGTAAATCACGCCTTTGGTAGGGTTCTACCACAGCGAAGACGGTGAGAAGAATGCTCCTCCACAGGAATTGTTTATCTTCAGGAAAAGCCGTTCTCGAAAGAGGATAATTGTGGCATGAGATGGCGCTCGCTTCAAGATTAAGAGATGGGGAAACTTGCTGATTCATGACCTTCCTAAAGCTGTAAGACATGGGTCAAGCGCGCCTGGCACCAATTCATCATTTGATGCGATATAAATCTCCGTAGCCTTCAAGAAATGACATCCTCCGGCTCAGCATCCTCCTCTCTCTCATCGCCCTTGGAGTCCAAATCGATGTCTGGTCCTGTATCTTCAAGATCGATCAATCTAGCGGTATCTGCCTCAAACTCTTCCGCTTCTGCTTCTCGGCCCCATCCACGAAGCCAAACCGCATACTTTCTTGCGTAACTTATATACCAAGCATGCTGTTTGCCCCATTCCTGTTTCATAACTTCCAGAGCTTCAAGAAGTTTTTCCTCTGCGCCAGCAAACTTCCCTAAATTATATCGAGCTGTTGAGCAATGCAATAGTCCATGCAGTAGTTCATATGACCTTGATCTTAGCGGTGTAAGTCTAATAATCTCTAGAGCAATAGCTTCGTGCTCCTCATGGTGGCCTTGGTCCCTGGCACAAACAGCGATTCTAGACAGAATCCTGATTTGGACAGCATGGTCGCCACCAAAGAACTTCTGAGATTCTGCAAGGAACTTGCGCAAGATCGCCTCCTCAGCATCGCGCCGTCCTGGACCATGCTCGCGGTCAAGTGCATCGAGGAAACAGTTAACGGCTGTGGGATAGTAAGTGCCCAGACTACGAGCGAGCGAGTCTGCGACACACTTGTAAGCTTTCATAACTGCGTCATCCATATCATCTTGAGCAAGCGATACTAGCGAACGCCATATGACAGCCCAAGGATGATTTTTGGGGAAATATAATGAGACTAAACCATATATATATCGCAAGATCAAAAGCATAATCTCGGAATATCCCTCTCTCTTGAATAACCAGAAAGTATCGCACATACACCATAAAGTCATATGGTCTTCTGCTTCAATGACAGGCCGAATCAATCCACATGCGATAGATAGAATCCTCCGTGCATCAGCGTACTTCTTTTCATCCAAGAAGGTAAGAGCCGTGGTGCAATAAGCCCCAAACGTCTCAATGATATTTTGGTTATCCTGGGTAACACCAGCCTTGATGCTCAGACAAGTAACCCCATTTGGGACCCAGTACTTGTTCTCAAAAGAGCCGTCATAGAAGTTGTTGATAGTGAAGAAAAGTTGTTCCGGAACCCGAAGCGTTGGAGGTGGAGAAGGCGTTCTGCACACGATGTGTGGAGGGGTGGGTGGGCCCGGGCCTGTGAGGTTTGGGGCCTTCCCTTTGCGCTGGAAGTAATGATACGCCTCCTCGTAGTCTACTGGACGCCCATGGACTATGAAGGAAGTGTTCTTACCCATTGCCTCCCGTTGGTCGCTCTTGCGGATGATATAAAGCATGTCTTCTTCTTTCTTATTCTTGACCAGACTCCAAGCTTGAATACGGCTAATATACATGCGCTTCCTACGATTATCAGTCAGAACATATCATCGGGTATCATGATGAGATTTCACGGCCATAAGCAACGTACGTCGCATGATGCCCATACTCGCTTGCCATGATCTCCATGACTTCTCTTAGGGGTCGGTCTTCCGTATGATACAAGCGAGTAACTTGAGCCCGAATATATTCGTTCCAGTCTTTCGGCGTGGCCCATTTTTTATTTGGGAGAGGTGCATGCGGCTCTCGTCTGTTCGGTGGCCGATTTCCAATTACCAGGGCCTTCTTTCGGGCGTTCAGGGATTCCATTGTTACTCCCAGTAAGTGCTAGCTATGCCAGGGTTGACTACATTCAACAAAACTCAATTCTCTAATCGCGCCTTAAGACGATGATAGAGGTAGAGAAGCATAACGGTTATCGGAGAGATGGAATTGGTGATTTTCACAATGTGTCAGACACCAAGATATTAATAAACAAGGGTGGGCAGACGCGTTTCCATTTTCAGGATACACGTGACCAAGATTAGGCACCTGGCTTGAAATAGAAGAGAACCATCGCCAACAAGCCCTATAGCGATGCTGTTAATCCCTAAGAAATACCAAGCAGTGAGGACCCGCAATACCAAGCTCTAAGATTGTCATCGGCTAGGTAGTTCGGCAGCAGAACACAACAACACATCGCTGAGATTTTGGTTCGGTCTCAGTTCCCCCACAAGCTCGGCTCGGCCCGATATATGCCTGAGCCAGAGCTAGCTGTATAAGGAATGTGACTGTTATTAGGGGCTAACTAAAAGCTCATTCTCGACTCTGATAGGGCCAGGACTATCATGCTTTGAGTTGCGAACTTCTGAGGATGTATTAACATGATGCATTAGAAAGGGGTTGCTCGCTTAATATCGTCTAAGGATTTGCTCAAGGGGCCTGATTTGGCTTATGGCAGGCGACTCGTCATAGACTTGCAGACAGCTTTTCATATGACTCGCAGGCAACAGCTTAAGCAGAAGTCTCTTTATTTAGTGAAGACTTCAACCGGAAAGTTATAACTCATCTAGGATGCTGGCCTGCATATGTAACTCAGGGCCAACCGAAGAGTGCCTCTCCCACCATATGCACCCATTGCCATGGTTGCATCTCATCTGCGTCACTCGCACCTGCATTATGATATTCCCAGCCTGCAACACCGCCAAAACGTGGGAATGCCCTTCTCATCTCCTTTATTGTTACCTGCAGATTATCAATACGCTGGAAGCCATTTGGCGGCCCATTTTCAGAATTATCCAGCACGACCATGACTACCCGACTGGGATCCCATCCTGCCTCAATGACTGTATCGTATGTAGGTGGGCCACGAGGGTAATTTCCATAAAACATAGTATTATACCAGGATATGAGGTTTGTTTCAGAACCCGGCACGGTTGCTAATAAGTCAAGATCAAAATACGAGAATCCAGAAGGGTTTTGTCCGGTTTTCGAGCTCAATGCGGATGCAAGGGGTGTCAATGTTATGATGAAATCAGGGCCAAAATCTCGGTAAAGCGCATTCATCAGGCGAAGAGGCACACTGATATCTAAATCTTCCTCAATGTCGATATCAAGGCCATCAAGACTATACTCCTTAATCAACCTGGCGAGAGGGTGGTAGAAGGTGTAGAACTATGGGCAATAAGCAAGACGCATGTAAAATTGCTATAGAAAGCTGCGAGTGAACTCACTTCGGTTTCGGATCCGCTCAACCTCGTATATGTTCCACCTGCTGCACCACCAAGCAAGCCCATCACCTTAACACCAGCCTTTTGTAGGTATCTGACATCTTCCCAAAGTGTGAAGTATGTTGCACTATCGAAAGCTTCATCGTTTAGCTTTATTACTCCAGGATAGTCGTGTAAATGAATAGAGGCCAATATAATATGCGTGACTAGCGTTTGATGTGAAAGTAGGGGAAGTAGCGAGACTGGCTTGTCATCTTTCGTCAAGAAAGTCTGTGCATACATGACGAGACGTGGACATGCTTCAATAGAATGCTTTTTCTGCCCGGCATGGTGAATCCCAGCAGCAGAAAAACTTGTGGAATCAAAAAAGGAGGCACCGATCAGCGCACACAATAGTAGAAAGATCGCGTGGCTTTTCATCCCGCCTACCAAGTTAGTTCCGCGATACACTTGATAATCTGAAAGATATATGCATCTCAAGAATCTTGCAAAGGTGTTGGTGGGGCATGAGACAGCGAAAAGAAACAGAACTCCTTTGAATTCGAGTGCACACAAGGATTAAGTATAGGCTGATTTTGTTTTGCAAGTGTATTCTTCGAATATGCATTGGCCAATCTTTTTACCGGCTTGGCAATGAAATATATTGCGGTAGGTAACATATTTGGGATATCTTTTCTTTCCTACAGTGTAACACAAACAAAATCTCAAGAACAAAAGGATTTTAATGATGTTGAACTTTACAGTGGTGGGAAGATCTTGGAAGGCCTGTCTAGCTGTTCATGGGAAAGTATGTGTGTACCAAACCATCAAGCACAAGCATGCAACATATATCATTTATGACGTAACCGTAATACAGTAAGAGAGAGCAAGCGCCATTTGATAAGGCCATTCGAGCACTGTGTATCAAGCAGGAGAATTGTTGGAGGTCGTGATTGTTATATAGGGGGTGTTGAGCCACGATAATAATCTCTTGATCAGCCTAGAACCCCCAGCCTTCTTATGCCGATTTTAATGAGTTCGAGGACTGATGTTTCCATATTATATTTTCGAACATCGCCTGCGGTTCTCAGCATAGGGGTTGCTAACACACAGTTGTTATTTTTAGTTGAGATTTTACAATCAGCAGGCTATTTTTTGCACGTGACGCCAAGCAACGACGTTTCCGTCTTGGATCGCTTCTTGACATGCACGCATTAGTTCAAGTTTAGCTATCGCTCTTCCCCTGTTGAGACAGGCGTTGCATAAACGGGCATGCTGCTCCCACAGACGGTGGTCTCTGCGGAGTTTATGCTTAGAGCCACCTGTCAAGGAGCTCCAGGGCTTAGAGTCTTTGCAACAGTTGATCTAGCATACTAAGGAGTCGCTGTACCATGGACGCGAATCACACCTTTACGACATCTAGCCACTATCTATCGGGAAAGAAAATCATTGTGGCAGGAGCAGGCATTGCCGGCCTCTCTTTCGTCATCTCCTTACGCAAGTAATGGCAGACCAAAGACCATTCCGTCGTGCCACCAACCATAATAATCTACGAGCGAGATGTCGAGGACTTCGGTGCAAACCGCGAGGGCTACACAATATCCATTCGTAGTGATGGGCGTTCAGCTGGCATGCAGATGTTACAAAAATTAGGATAATTGGACTCATTGCTGGAGAAGAGCGCATCTGGCGCCTCAAAAGATCCATGCGTTTTCTGTCTACGGGACCTCAATTGGAAAGACATTCTGCGAACAAAATTCTCGACACCAGCAGGACTGCCGATTCCAACTATGCGCGCTGCAAGAAACATACTCAGGAGGGCTTTGATTGAAAGCCTGTCTGCGGATGACCATATCTTTTGGGGTATGTCCTGTGTTGGTGCCACAAAGCTTGAAACTGGCAGGATAAAGGTCCAGCTGAGCGAAGGGCGTACGGGAGAATGTGATGTGCTAATCGCAGCCGATGGAACGAACAGTAAGCTTCGATCCACTTTGCGGTCTGACGATAAGCTCAACTTTTCTGGTTCGGTGTGCCTCGTGGCCAGCGCAAAGTTCTTAGAGGGGGTACCTCCTATTGTATCTAAGGACTGGGGAAGATGCCTCGGAGGGATTCGTGCTGGTTTATTCCTAAGCCCTATCAATCATCACACAGCGTTGTGGAGCCTAAGATGCCTTATTCCAGAGCCTACAAAACCCCTGCTACCGCCTATGCCTGCATTGGAAGCCGACCAAATGCTGGACGAGATTCTAGATCGTGGGAAACTATTTTATGAACCTTTCCAGTCTATTGTCCACGCAACAGATGTATCAACTCTCGCGGTAATCAATGCTATGGACAAGGAACCTTTTTCTCATACTAGATTGCTGCAAGATAAGGGCGTAATTTTCATTGGGGATGCCAATTATGCTGTTTGCCCATTTGCTGGTAGTGGGGCAAACATGGCTTTAATGGATGGCTGGGATCTGGTGGAGCAATTTTGCAAGTGCGAAAGTCTGCCAGAAAGTCTCGCCGCGTACGATGCCCGGAGCGTTCCTCGGGCGAGAGCTACAGTCCGAATGTCACACTGGACTATCTCAATCGCACATGCCTATGGGTTCAAGCTGATATTGTACATCTTGGCGTTTAGACTATTGCAGCTCCTTGGCTTGCTTTAAGTTTTCAGAAGTGAATAGGTTGCGAGAGCACTTAACGCCCTCTTAGCTTATGCCTCCAACGAGGAAGCAAATCAAGATATCATAAGTTGATCGTTTTCGTTTTCATCAAGAATTGATATGTTCCAGCCATTTCGACCGCGATGGACTGATCTAGTTATTACTGCTTAGCATCTGATCACGCCTATCCTCTCTCGCGCTTTCTCCTTTGGCTGGATGGTATGCAATTTTAGTTGACATTCCCATTCTGGCTCATATGACCACATTCACGCATTCTGACTATCAGTTGATAGCTCAAGCAGTTTGTCCCAGTTTCTTAGATCGCACACCTTTCTCCGATTGATGAAGGTGGGTGTCTGACAGTGCGACTATCGTTCTTCAGGCCATGGATTTGTTGTACTACCTTCCAGACTAAGAACGCTTCGTTCTAGATTGCCACTTGCGAATTATGTTTCAGCCGGCTAAAGCTTTGCAAGAACAATCTGTGTACGGAAATATGGAAGCGGTACTGAAAGGAAGGTAAACGGCATACGAAACAGGAAAGAGAAACAATACATCTATCTTTTCATAGTGTCAAGCCACGGGGCATCTCCGAAAGTAAGCGGTAATGGACCTCTGCCTCGACTAGCAAGTTCCTAAATTGTAAGGATCCTGAATATGCTGAGATCCTGGAGGCTACCTAGGTCAATTTTCTAAGTAGGTACTGCGAACAGAGTCGAAAAGGCCAAGCTCGGTTATTTTTCTCCTCGAAGAAGAATCGTCGGGCATTCTGCAATTTAATTTCTCTTCTGGCTTGCTACACTAAAGACCGTCCAATGTTTTTTGCATTTTTGCCGCATAGTGTTTGTGTCATATTCTATACAATGAAGTCGCTGGGAGGAGAAATGACTGTCTGATTGGTTGAGTGACAAACCCCAGGAAGCTTCCTACGCGAGGATTGGCCGACTATATTGACAATAACCCGTGTTTATCCCTATGCCACTTGGAATTCTCGGTAGTTGTTTCAACACTCTAAAGGAGATCTGCAATGGCGAATCCGGGGGAATTCCCTTGCTGCCTCTATATAATAGAAGTATCCATCATGGATGTGTCTACATCGCTCGTCCCAACTCTTAGTTTGTGTCACCAGATACTTAGTGACATCCTTCAACTCAAAATGTTATGGCCTGTTCTCATTGCCCTTGCGGCGCTGGCGGATGCCAACCCTATTTCTGAGGTTACTCGTCGCCAGGGTGGATCAACTATGTTACGATTCGGATGCTCTCAGATCATTATTGATCGAATCGACCCTCTTGTCAACCCTGGTCAGCTTCCATCACCGCACATGCATCAGATTGTAGGGGGCAATGCCTTTAATGTTTCCATCCCTTCTACGGATGTTAGCAGTCTGGCGACTTGCACCACTTGTAGTTTTGCAGATGATTTTTCCAACTACTGGACAGCCAACCTTTACTTCAAAGCTCGAAACGGCACATACAAGCGCGTGCCCCAGGTTCCAAATAGGCATGTCTCTGTCTGGTTGAAATACGAATTGTTTCACTGACTGGTTCAGACTTCTTTTCAACGACCAGTTTACTACGAAGACCACAGGAGGCTTTGTTGTATACTATGTATCTGATGGCAAAGGCAGGGTCACAGCTTTTAAACCCGTGAGTGTATATTTTATCGGTGTTAGCTATTTTACTGAAACTTCCAGGGGTTCCGCATGCTTGTTGGTGACGCTGCTCAACGAGCAAAGGTAGGCAATGGGAAGAAGTCACAGACCTGTTTCCGCTGCTACTCGGGCCCAAACTTCGGCGGTGACAATGCGGCGCCTTGCCAAGATGCTACGTGCGTGCTCATCTTCTTTTGTAAGCTTTAACTAATAGTTGAATTTAGTCTAGATACCGAAGCCCTTCCAACAAAAGCATGTCTTGGTGGTATTCGATCTAATATTCTGTATCCAACGTAGGAATTTGTTTCCCTTGTTTCTTTCTACAGACATTAATGATGGGGATAGATGCTGGGATGGAGTAAATCTCGATAGCCCCGACCACAAGTCTCACGTCGCATACCCAACTACTGGCATGCCGACATTCTCCGGCTCCAGCACCGGTGGTGCATGCCCGTCCACCCATCCTGTTAAAATCCCCCAGATAATGCTCGAGGTAAGCCCCTTCTTCTCTCTCATCTCATCCCTCCTTCACTTCTAACGCAGAAACAGATCGTTTGGGACACGACAGCTTTTAACAACAAAGCCGACTGGCCCGCGGACGGCTCACAGCCCTTCGTACTCTCCACCGGCGACCCGACCGGCTACGGCCAGCACGGAGACTACGTCTTTGGCTGGAAAGCCGACTCTCTCCAACGCGCCATGGATGGTGGGCCATGCATGGGTGCCAGCTGTGCAAGCCTGAAAACACAAACAAACGATGTGGCCAAGAATTGCAAGGTTCCAAGTCGCTTTCCGGAGAATTATGATGGGTGGATGACGACTTTGCCAGGGATGGCTATGTAGAGGAGAGCATTACAGACGGGCTAGATAGAGATGCATGGTGTTGAGCTCCTGGAAGCATCTGTTGGTGGATCGTTGGCAATTTTGTTTATAGCTAATTAGATCGATTGAGCATTTGGATATTGGGCAATGCACTCAGCAAACTGTTGATGTCGCCCTTGTATAATCCCACACATACTAGATTCTTTCCAAACTAGGGAAACTCTCCCCTTAAACACCCATATGCCATTCATCTCCGCCACTCACGCCTTCAAAACCCCCTCCGAAGCCTACCTACCCTGCCATTCCTTGAGCCGAAATCGTCCTCTACTTGCGTAATCATACAAACGCGCCATAGATCCCCCAACCCAAAATCTCAAATCTACCCTGAGCTTTCAGTTTCCCATATATGCCAATATGCAAAGTTCTCCACCCTCCCCATCCGTGATGATCACGTGGCACCTGCAACAAAACCTGCATAGCCAAAAAATACCGCGCCTCGCTGGCGCCCTCGCACCCCACGTCTGGGTGGGCCATCGCTTGATCTCGGGGGCTGGGGGGGTTTCGTTGTGTTATTTAGGGCCGAGTACGCGAGATGTTGCGGCGTGGCATGTGCGGCTGGTTGAGCGCCGAACGGCGAAGGGGGGAACGGAAGGGACCCAGGTTAACGAAACGAGGGGCAAGCAGGAAATGTTTCGAACTAATAACCAGGTGTTCTATTCAGGCTAAAGCTTGGACTCTTGTCTAAAAACGCTCCCCTTGAAAGAGAAAGTAGGAATACATGGTATATAACTCCCATCTATGCCTGAAAAAAAAAAGCAAAAAGCGCCGGTTGTGGTCGTAAGCCCGTGTCTGTGGTGTCGTGTCATAAATCCCATATATCCAAAAAGAAACGCCTATGCCCATTCCCTACCCATATCCGAAATATCCGAAATATCTTGCAGTCGTTGACGTTTAAAGGTCTTTGGTATCATCTATCCCAGATGTTCGACATCTTGTGTCTAGAGTGTAGTGTTGAAAGTGTAAAAATTCTGTGTTCGAAAAGGCTCAATATCATCATCGTCGCCTGAGCCAGCTTCGTCCACCTTTGTCAGTGATGCTGTCCAAGATTCGACAACTGCCCCTGCCTGCCCCGCTCTGACAAACCTTGCTCCTTCCTAAGTTTTTATATCTTGGTCCTAGAGGTCCGTTGACATAGTGATATTGCCCCACGAAACGCCACTGTCTGAAGTCACCAAGCTCATAGAACTTGTCACCCCAATGACCCGTGTACCAAAACCAGCTCGTTGGCGCATCAGGGTTACATGCTGCGGGCTCCAGATGACTGGGGATATCTTGTCGGCCTTTGGGAATGGGTACGTGTGGCGGTGGAGAGGTGAGGTTTGACGGGAGGGTAAGGTTAAAGTTTGCTGGGAGGTTGGTCTCGAGGTGTGGCGAGGGAGTCATCTGGGCATCGACATCATGGGTTATTGATGTGTTGAAGTGATAGGCGATGTAGTTTAGTGCTGGATCCCAGAGCGGTCCGCGGTCCGTGACATCTGCTAAGAGGCCGAATGGGAGCACATATGGATGTGTCCCTGGCATTGCATACATGGCATGGCTTCCGAATGCACTGTAGAGCACGGGCCGCCCTTCCCTGCCCTTTCCTTTGCCCTTCTCGACTGAATTATAGGAGAAGGCCGTCCCACCTGAGTGTGCACTGAAGAAGACTGCCTTGGGAACCCCATGGTGGAACCTGATCAAAGAATGCTCCCAGTCACCGATGTGGTTTCCGAAGCGGATGTTCAGCACGGTAGTCCCAAGGTTGTAAGAGTAGAAGTAGAACCAAAAGGCATCTAGTATACCATTTCCTTTATCGACCAAGATCAGCACCACGGGTGCAGGTGAACGGCCGCTTGGGGCGGGTTTATCGATCGGTTTATACTTTCGCGGGTTATGATTTCTGCGCTTCAGCTCTGGCTTAGGCTGGGGTCGAGGAGAGGAAGAGAACGGTGCAGCTATCTTGTGCTTCGCTTTCCCGTGACCATAAGGATCATACCATTCCTGCATTTCTGGAGAACTCGTGTCCATATCCACAAACTCGGTATAAGTATTCACCTCCTCTTCCTCCTCCTCGCTCTCATACGGTACTGGCTTGTTGTATGCACTTGATAGCCATTCGGGCCTTTGCTCCACATCATCCTTACTCTTCATGAACAAGAACCTGCCTCTCCGCCAGCCTTCGCCATTGTTCAATTCGTGCAGATTATTTACCGTTCTCTCCGATGTATTATGCATAAGCGTATAATTCTGATGCGGCGACGTATGTTTCAAATGATCCGCAATATCCGACGGCCAAAACTGCTCCCCCGAATAAAGGTGTATCAACGGCGCATGATCTAGGACAAACTGTGGTACCTCTCTCAGGACCCTTTCATCACCATGGAAATCTTCCGGCCGCAATCTCTTCCCATCATACGCGGCCTCTCCCCACCCCTCATGTCTCGCCGTATCCGTTATGTCATCTGCTATGCTAGACTTCTTGAGCTCGTTTTGCCGCTTCCGCCACGGTATGACGGCGGGGTCGGGGTGGTAGTGTGCGAGGCCGCAGAGGGCGATCCAGCGACAGGCTTTCCGGTCCAGCCAGTGCTTACTCGTAGCTATCCATCTTGCGTCCTCGCTCTCTTCGGCGCTCTTCCGGGTGTTGGGGTCGAGGTGTTTTTTGAGTCCCGATAGGCCAAAGTAACTGATGATGACGAAGAGGACGAAGATGCCCAGCCGCCGGAGGTTCCCCATCTCCTAGTGGTGGCCTCTCAGAATAACTCTGAATTGAGTACTAGCCCCGTCTATCTGCGCAGCGATACTGAATGAAGATGCATTGGCTCTCGACGCCGGCGGAGCAGGTGGAAATGTTCAGTGAAGGAAACATATATTGTTGTCGCCAGCGAATGTCGCCAACAGGAATATGGAATAGAATACTGACTTTCGATGAATGTTCAAATCGATGGTGATCTAACGGGGTCTAGCAGAGAAAGTCAAAAAGATGTGGAAAGGGAAGAAGAGTTAAGGAAAGTGACAACAAATGGCTTTGTGCATGGGTTTCTATATGGGGAACATTGTTGTACCGTAAGGTAAGATCATGTAAGCGTGTTTGAAGCATTTCTCACTGCCCGAAGGATCCGGGGGGCAGGGCTTAAAGAAGTGGCTTCACGCTGTACCAAGAACAGCCGACCGCCTCTTGCGTCGGGTGTCAGGGTTCCAATGGTTAAAGGGTGCCTGGAACATACCGATTGGTAAGTGGTGGAGGTTATTCGAAGTATTACTACCATATGCTACTGACTGACTGTATGCTTTGGGCACTTAGATACTTTACTATTGTAACCACCACCCTGCCTGCTTATTCTACGTATGGGAATGGAACCCTGAAACTATTGTGATTTTCTAGCGATTCATCTTTGGTAAGCTCCGATACAGGAGCCAATATAAAAGAAGTATTTGTCTCCTTGCAAAGATAACATGAATATCCGATCACGAACTCGAGTTCCCTGGTTCCTGTTCCTGTTCCTGTTCCTGTTCCTGTAGTGGGGTGGGTGGTTGATGTGTCTCCGTCAGCGGCGGAGATGTTGAGGTGGGATGGATGGGGGGGGATAAGATAACTGAAAAAAGATGGAACACCCCCCCCCCCTCTTCCCTCAACAACCCTGCCCTATGCCTGAGGCCCTGCATGCATTCGCATTTCGGTGTTATCGCTATCATGAGCCGAGCCTCACCACCAGCGCCAAAAACCCTCTTTGGAGGAGCCACGAAAACACCAACTTTGATTCTACTATGGCTGTATTTCACCAATAATACATACACACCTACCCTTTCCTATCTGTCTGTTAACTTATTCCCCCGGCTTTCTTTTCCTATTCTTTTCTTGCATAAGCGAGAAAGGAAAAAGAAAAAAAGAAAACGAGGATCGGACTTCTCGGCATTCGCTGCTCGCCCATCTAGCCCTCGCCAGCCTGTCATAAATCAACACCTATCACCACCACTTATAGGAAACATCAAACCTCGGGATATGCAACCTATAGCCTGCTTCGATATTCCGCTCCATCCGGTCTTGGAGTCGATATGCAGTTGCTGACCGGATATCCCGGCTCTTATTGACAAAGAGAAGCACGACACCTAAAGAGCGGTGATCACTCTGGCTCGTAAGGCACGTGACATTATTGAGCTTAGAAGGTCGGCATTTCTTTTGGTTGTTGATCCAAAGGTGTTTACTAATATTCAACGCTTTTCTTTCTTTTTCTTATCAGCGGGTTTACTAGTCCTTTCTCAGTTGGAAATGGAATCAAATCCATGACATTTGGTAACTACCATCTGTCACATGATTTTGATTAGGTAAATGACCAATGCGTGGGTCTGCTCTTGGCTTTGATATTCAATGTCGAAACATCTTTCATATAGTACTGTATCGTGTCCTTTCTTGTTATTGGTATCAGTTCTTCCCAGCTGCACAAAGTATGCACACATGTATGATTGGCCCGCCTCGTAAAGAAGCAAGAAATGCTGCGGGGTAACCTTGGTTGTGATCATCTCCTTTCTGTTCCTAACATGTAACTCAAGACGCCAAGGGTCCAAGATCTCCCTATCCAGCATCTTTACTTAAGATAGCACGTCGACTGAGCTTGGGTTACACAATGCACATCCTCATCCTTGGTGCTGGACCATGTGGACTGGCTGCTGCGATCGCCCTATCTGAGATATCAACAGTCGCAAATCCCATACAGATCACGGTCATAGAACTGCGACCCTCGGTTTCTGCTCTCGGCGGAGCCGTAAATCTCACTCCTCTTGCCCTACTTTACCTTGACTCTTTAGGCGCCGGCCACCTTGTTCGCTCCCGCGGATGTAAAGTTGACAGAATCGATGTCGTGAGCTTGAGAACTGGTGGTAGACTTGGTAGCTTATGGGATGGTCTCGACCTGTTGCGGGTGCAACGAAGAGATTTGGTTCAAGGTCTGTCAGAGACGGTAAGAGATAAACATGCTGGGAATGTGGAAGTGCTGTATGGCAAGAAAACCATGGCGATCACCGAAAATATCGATGCACAAGGTATAGGCAAAGTCCAATTAGAGTTTTCCGATGGCTCGAAAATGGATGGAGACGTGTTGCTGGGTTGTGACGGTCTCCATTCCGTAGCTAGACGCCTGTTTGTCGACCCTAGTAGGAAGGAGGTGTTCACGGGAAGAGCTGTGGCCATGGGTTATGCTGAGAGTGCCGAATCTAATATTGTTCTTGCCGCTGGTGATCCAGCATTAACAGGAACGACCATGATTCAAGGCACCAAAGGGCAGTTGTTGTTGTCATATTTCGAGCCAGCAAAATCGCAGGTCTATCTCGCGAACGTCATGGCAGTACCCGAACCTTCTGGTGACATGGAGATTCAAGATGGGTGGAAAGCCATTGGCGACGATAAAGTGGGTGTACGGAGTGATATTTTAAGCCGTTGGCAGGATGGAAGATTGCATGGTATTCGAGAGATAGTCGAGAAGTGTGATGAGTGGACATTCTACCCTGTTTATGCATTACCTCCGAGTGGGAAATGGACAAGAGGGAAGGTGTTGTTAATGGGTGATGCAGCCCACGCAGTGAGTTTCATTTCCCGTTTATTCTTGTCGTTAGTTCATTGTGTTGAGTTTGAATAGATGCCACCTCAAGGCGAATCTACAGGTATCGCCATCGAAGACGGCATCCTGATTGCCCGTATTTTCCAGAGAAGAGACGCCAGGAGTATACAGCAATTATTCACTGATTACGAGGCGACCAGACGTGATATCATTCATACACATTACAAGAGCGCGGATTGGCGATGGAAAAAAGCAAACTCGGGAACATCTTCGATGTGGAACATCCTGATTGAATGGTTTACGATTATTTTCCTCGCTTTCGCGAAGTGGAAGGGGTTCGATGCATTCAAGGAGGACGTGAGAGCGTTGAAGTTGCCTGAATGAGACATCAGCGATACACGCATGTAGTTATTATTTTCATTTGCTATTGTGAGACTACGATATCGTTCGAGTGAAAGCTCGGTTTAGTTTCGGTGCACAAATAACATGCTGCCTTGCAATGATATCTGAAGTATGAATAAACTATAGAGGATGAGGAGTTTTTTTTTTTTTTTTAAAAAAAAAAGAGTCACCATGAGGCCCCGAGTCTTAGTGTCCCGGGAGGAACAGTTGCCGAAGCTGCGACTGCTATGAGCTTGGACTTAGTTACCTCGCTCGACTGTTGGACATAAGACTTTTATCAACTACGTACGGGATACAGCCGCTATATTGTAATGACGCTAACAAAAGCTCTCTCTTATAACCAAACTTACAACTAGCAAAATAAACTAATCAATTTCCTCAAGAAGATCTCACCTCCAACCGAGATGCCTAGCCTAAGCTACACCACTTTGTTCAAGATACGCAACCTTGAGCAAATTTGCTTAACAAATAGCTACCTCGCTAGCCCTATTAGGGAGCGTTTGAAGCTGCTTGGTGTTGAGTTCCATGATGCCCTAAACGACGATGGGAGCGGGACTCGGCTGGAGCTGGAAATATTGAAAGAGCTCAAGAGGGAGGACTTATATCCAGTAGAAAGTGTTCGACGAGAAATTTTACAGTTATAATTACTATCGAGAGCTCACCACACTTCAGCAGTAATACTCAGTTGACTATTAAAAAGAAATCAAGGCACTTCCCTTTGGAGACGATTGTGATAGGTATGCTAGGTATTTTCGAGCGTGCGTTTGGTCTAGTGTTCCATAGGATCAGCAGAGAGGGACGAAGCAAACTTGCTCTTTTGGAAGCAATGAAGATCTTACTTGGCATGGGGAGGTCGAGCGTTTCTCGGTGTGGACCAGTGAAGAGAAAAGCGGCAGGTATCTTGCATACCGATATACGGACCTTTGCAAAGGGATCATACATGCTTTATGCCATTGGCTTGGAGCCTGCAACCGTGACACTCATTTTCTTCACATAACGATTGCTGATCGAACACTAGATTGAATAGGGTGAAAAGCCACGGGACGGGACGCGTCATTACCAAACCGTCGCAATGGTCTATACTGCCCAGGGCTTACTGCGGCGACGCTTTGTTTATTGAGGCACGAAGATGTAGTAGTGCTCTTCCATGTGCCAAGCCGCTGTATTCATGATAACTCATGAGCTGGAAAGCCACGAAGGGGTCGAAATCTAAAAACCTCCGAGCTGTGTAACAAATTGCAGAAAGATCTGGTGCAGATAGGTGGCCGCAAATTTCGTGGCGAAGGCTAGAATTCGGGACATGCTCACACGAATCTACAGCATCTTGTAGACGATTATCATGTTGTGTGTTATGATATATTTACTAATCTTCCAAGTCCGCGAGATCAAACCTATTGCTGACGATAAATCAATCTCTCGAGTCTTTGCGGAAGATATATTTATACGATCTTCAAGCCCCGTCACATGAATCCTGAGGCAGATCTAAGCTATCGCCACCTGCTTCTTGAAAGGGGATGAAGCCAGTAACGAGATGATAAGTATCACTGAAATTTTGAGCCGGAGGTCAACTATGGAAACCTTCTATGAAGGGCTCGGGCATGCTTGATGACTTGTCACTTTGGTGATACCTGTAGTCTGTTAACTTGCAACTTAAAATCAATATCTTTCGCCTTCCAACATCAATACTTCCGATGATGCAATATTCGATATTAAAAAGTCCAACCGCTATTCGGTCCACAGCATGCAGCATAGACCAACTGCATGCTTTTTGATCACCAACATATCTAATACTGCGTCTCGGTGGCCAGGTTGGGAACTGCATCTGATGCTGAAACTGGTGGCAAAGATAGGTTGTCGAAGCGTGACTGGTACGGAACCAGATCGAGCGCCACGCCGGTAGCCGCACGCGTCTAAACCTCCGATACATTGGGTTGTATGGAGCACTGCCGAATGTGTTGTCAAGATGCCTGCATGCATTGAGCACCTGTGGCTGTGCATCCAGAACACGGGATGTCCAATTAAACGGCATCTTTGGAAAGACTAGAAGCATAATTCGTGAATAATGCTTCGTAGCTCTACCCAGCATAGGCGTTTATATGATGTAATCACTACATGCAGAGTCTTGAGCATGATTCGTTAACCTTACGCAGGAGCGATCAGGATCAAACATGATGTTGTCGCCCCTATTGATAGCACGTGATTTTTACATTATCACCTGTGCTTTGATCAGACCCACATTCTCCCGCGTCGTCAGGCTTTCTTCAATGGGCTGCGCATACGGGGTACCGAAACATGGCTTTCACTTGCTTGCTAGTTTTATGCAACTATCCTTGAGATAGAGTAGTCTGATAGCCTACTGAGATGAGTAAGTTGGCGGCAAGTGCCAATAGGCAACCGCCCCGCAAATGGTAAGATTTTGGGGTTCAGCTCCTGCAGGCAGAATGGGCAATGACTCCCACGGCGCAGTTGCCGCCTAACTAGCGCTTGGACCTCATGCTTTTATATCAATTATTAAGTATCGAAGTAGCCCTCATCGATACATATTTCAATCCAACCTCATCTATCTATCCATTACCACAGTCACTCATCTCTAGGTGTTGATCACCGTCGGAAGACTCATAGAATTCTTTGAAATCAGTAACCATGGTACAAGCAAAGAACCCAGCCGGGGACGAGGGAAAGGAGTATGTTGTTGTCAGGACCAACAGTGATGTTTCTCCTCCTCCTGAAAAGTCGACCGAGAAGAAAGAACAGGGGTCTGAGGAAGACAACCAGTGCCCAGAGATCCTGTATAAAGTGCAATACAAAGATTACGGAGGTAGGTGGAATAAGTGGAATAAGTGAAATGATTGAACTCTAGGCTAAGAAAACTTAGGTAATCTGAAGGGTACCAAGAACCTGAAGGAGCCATATAAGCTCAAGAAGACTGTTTATAGCGATGGCGAGGTCCCAATCCTGGAGGTCCTGTACACGGTCACAGTCTTTTTCCCTACACTCTATAAGCGCAATAAGCGTCGTTTTGGTGAGGAAGAGAATGAGGTAGAAGTGGGGCCAGATGGCGAACCTAAGGAGGAATTTGATGAGCGTTCGATGGAGGAGAAGGAACTGATCATCCATTCAGAGCCCCTAATCAAGGCGCTTCGCTCCATTGTTCAATACTATCCAGGACAATCACTTCTTGGAGAGAACATCACTCTGAAAGAGCCATACTCGATTTTGGTTCATTACCGCAAGGAACTGGAAGACTACATGAATAACAGCGACGATGCAGAGACAAAACATCACATCAGTGTGCTCTTAAAGTATCTTGAGGACAATCTTGGAGACAAGATCCTCGAGGAAGATGCTCGATATGTCAAACCTACCCCTGTTGCAACATTTGAGATGCTCTGGATGCTGTACAAGCCAGGAGAGGATGTTTATGCACAAATTGACGAACAGCGAGGAGGTTTCGTCGTCCAGTCATGCGAGCCGGTCACTGAGAACCGCAAGTGGGGAATGCCGATGCCACTCAAGGTACACATGTGGTATTTGGACTACAATGGAATAAAGGTAGGACGAAGACCACATGAGGTCATCATTGCTCCGTATGAGGGTGAGCGTGAGATTACGTCGTTGAAAGTCTTCCCTGCCAAATATCTTGATTGCAATCCGGACCTGTCGCCAAGAAAGAGGTTGGAGGACCGTGGCGAGAAGTTTTATAGCATGTTACTTGGAAAACAGATGGACTACAATGGTTTCAGCATGCCAGCGGAGAAGAAGCCCAAGCGCTACCACAGCGGAAGAGTGATTGTGGACCAAGGGTAAGTGTCATTTCACTCGTGAGAAACCAGCTACTAATTATTTCAGATCGTTCTACACTTATGCGGACTACACAGAGACGGATGCTCATCCGGCTCCAAACCTTGGCGTTGATGATGATGCTTCTGGAATTCTTGCAAACCTTCACTATGACTGCAACTGTAATCAATGTAACGAAACCCGCCGCGCAGCATCAAGTAGCAGCGGTTGGGCCACTTATGAAAATATCGACCCTGCAGAGGAAACAGATCTTGCAGTCACAAAGCCAGACGGTACCATTTCACGCCACCGCTACTTTCTATTCCCTCGTCGGATCATGGGCTTCGACCTTAAGTCAAAGAAGTGGCAGGCTTTGGATGTTGACTTCTGCAAAGAGCCAAGGATCAAGACTGAGGCTATCGAGAACCTTGTTCTTCCTGCAGAGAAATTGGAACTAATCAAGGCTTTGGTGCACAAGTATACGAGCTCTAAGCGAAAGCCTGGAGCCGTAAAGGGTGACAGCACATGGTCTGCTGATCCAATCCCAAATAAGGGTGAAGGTCAAATTTTCTTGCTCCACGGCCCACCTGGTGCTGGTAAGACATTTACCGCTGAGTGCGTGGCCGAATTCACATCCCGTCCATTGCTCAGCTTGACCTGTGGAGATATCGGTACCGATGAGTTTGCTGTTGAGGAAGCACTCTCCAAATGGTTCAAGCTTGCTGAAATCTGGGGAGCTGTTATGCTTATCGACGAAGCCGACGTCTATCTCGAGCGCCGTGAAGTCAACGAGCTTACACGCAACGGACTCGTATCGGTCTTCCTCCGAGCAATGGAATACTACCGTGGTATCCTATTCCTAACTACCAATCGTGTCGGCCATTTCGATCCAGCTTTCTTCTCCAGAATCCATGTCTATATCGGCTATAAGCCCGTTGATCTTGAAGGCCGCAAGCGTATCTGGCTTCAATTCTTCCAGAAGCTGGAGCTAGAGCGTGCGGGCGAAATAGTTGTCAAGGCTGGCGCAAAGAAGTACATCCTCAGTGACGATGTATTGAAAGATACCGAGTGGAATGGACGCGAGATCAGAAATGCGTTTCAGACTGCGGTCGCCCTTGCTGAGTATGAAGCCACCACTAAGCAAAAGAAGAGAATCTTGGCAGGACATGGAAAGGAGGGTGAAGTTGAAGGCAAGGATCTGGAGATTGAGTTGAGACAGGATCACTTTGAGAAGGTGGTGGAGATGAGCGATAACTTTAAGAAGTATCTTAAGAGCGTGGAGCACGGCGAGTATTCCAATAGGCATTCTCAAGGTGACCGTGGAGATGATAATTTACTCTGAGGAGCAGACCATATGGTATATGAATAGACGACTAAATAGGCAGCATTCGGTAGCTGGCGTTGTTTGTGTAGAGTACGATATGCAATGTTTAACCTCATCTGAGAAAGTAATCTTTTCTCATTATCTCTAGTATTCTCCTATAATGGCCAATTAATCTTTTGACATAACCTCCCAACCGCATCCTCCTCCCACTTCTCACTTCCCACACACGTTGGACAATAAAACAGGCCCTCCTTATCATACCTCTTCTTCGCGGCTTCGAGCTTCGACAGACTACCACCATAAAAGTCCTCCAAAAACAACGGATCTAGCCTATCCGCCTCATTCATATAGCTCCCCGTCCGCGGCGCAATATCTCTCAACGCCCTAATCTTCCTCTCCGTGATATCCCTCCTCACCAACTCCCTCTCCCCCTCACCCATACCTGGCAAGAACGCCCGCGCCACAATATTATGGACATAACTCCTTCTCCAGGCCGGATTCAACCCCGAATACGGATCCGACGCATCGTCCCAGACTTGCCCGCCGGAGACGAGGCACATGTTGTTGAACGTGAATTCTCCCGGTGCGCCCGCGGTGATATTAAGCATTTTGCTGAGGTTTTGCACGCCCGAGAGGGAGCGCTTGTCGAGGAGGCGGGAGCCGTAGGCACCGCTTTGGCCGACGGGTGCGGGGCCTGCGCGTGCCGTGTAGTCATAGTAGGCGTGGTAGGTGGGGAAGGATAGATACGTGATGTTGAGGACGAGGCTCGCGTCGAAGAAAGCTAGCCTGGCGGCCGTGGGAGCGAAGATTGCGCGCGCCGAAGGGGGGGACCTGTCGAATATTGCGAGCGTGTGCTGGTAGCCTGTCGTCGCGCTCGAGCCGGGAACCACCGGCCCGAACGACGAGTACGCCCAGTTCCCGTAGCCGGAATACCCGGCTTCGCTGATCTCGGGGAAGCTTGCGTATAGCGTGGTTAGCGCCTGGAAGAACGCGGGAATGTCGGCGTCGCTGCGTGGATAGAAGCTGAGATCCTGAGCTACGACGGGTGACTGAGGATGGGTCTTGATGGTGGTGGAGACGACGACGCCGTATGTCCCGCCTCCTCCGCCGCGGATGGCGGTGTATAGCTCGGGATTCTGACATGGGCTGGCGGTGACTACTCTGCCGGATGCGAGGACGACCTGGGCTTCGAGGATTTGGTCAGCTCCGAGGCCATAATCGCGTGATGCCGGTCCGTGGCCGCCGCCTTGGGCCCAGCCGCCTATGCAGCCTACTGTCTATATCTTCCATTAGTGCTTCCCTTCAACTGTTCGAGCCAGGAGGGTGGAGAAGGTCAAAGGCGAGCAGAGAAGAATATATGCGGAGGCAAGAGATAAAAGATTAACGGCGACGTACGGGATCTCCGCCACTGACAACAATCACGTTGTGCGCTTTTGCGACCGCAAATGCTTCGCTCCAAATGTAGCCACCCGCTATGGTCATTGCGCCTCCTGTCCAGTTCGCCTTCTTGCAATTGTCAGACGCGGCATAGGTCTCTTGGATTGATATGCCAAGATGAAGGTGGCGGATCCAGATTTCTAGAGAGCCGTAACCAGTCGATCTATAGAACAGATGTCAGCCTCATTTTCGTCTTTAACTTAAGGCCCCATGAGTTACAGCTGACGGAAATTGATTTCGACAGAAGGTAGGCATACCTTCCGGAACTGTCATGGCCGGTGTTTCTGATGACAACCCTGAGGTTGTGCTTTCGGGCAAAGTTTATACCTTTAACAACATCATCTACGGAGTACGCATCGACTGTATAAACAGGTAGAGATCCCAAAGTGCACGTGCCTGGCGTCTCTCCCGCTGCGTAGTTCACAGCCGGGCATGTTTCATTAATGGGAGCGGCAAGGGCGACGGGGTTGTCGCGAACGTATGCGGAGTTGCTGAGACCTATGAGGGCTTCTGCGCAGGTAGCAAGGCTCAGCGATGGTGGATAGCAGGATACTGCAGGAGGTGTATTGGCGATTAGATGGCCTGAGACAGAGCTGTTGAGTGCCGACCACGTGGATGGAGAGGGCCAGCAGGACTCGAGTGGTGTCTGGTTTTGAGTTAGGAAGATGCTGGGGGGGGGGGGGGGGGGGGGGGCGGAGGGGTTATCAACGAACACATTTACACCTTTCCCTGGCCGCAACACTAATTATAAATAAAACCAGCGTAAATGTCAACATATTAGATATGAACCTCATGCTGTAAATCAGAGAGCCACTTGGACCAAAATGAATAACGGCAAGAGTACTCGACCTCGACCTTCCCCGCCCCTCCGATATATAGATATTATGAAAGTTGGGACGCTTGGAGCGGTGCCTGAGATGAGCTCAGCTCGGATCCTCGGGCCAGCTGCATTGTAACCCAATATGCCCGAGAAGGAGAATATGAGTGGTCTCGCCTAGAGTCTGGCCCCTATTATTTAGCGAATCATGTGTTACCGAGAGGCTGCAGGGCTGGGCTGGATGACTGATACACATTTCTTAATTGCACATTATTCTACGCCATTCAGGGTATTCTAACAACAACATTATCGTAATCCACGCCACTCCCAATCTCGCTCACGCCTCCCTGCGCAAGCGCAACTTCTCCTGCCTCATCATCTGCCGCGAAGAATGCCGCGGTTGCAAACGGTGCTCCAAATAGACATCCGCCAACGTCAATATTCAAGGTGCAGAAGCCGACTTCCATGCCATCAGCCCTGGCATAATTTCTCAACGGGATCTTAATTGACACTTTCTTCCCCTCTTCCAGGCCGGCAAACTCAAGATCTATCGTCTTATCTCTAGGAATGTCATCGCAGGCCCCTGGAAAAGCGATACGACCGACCGGAGAATGAACCAGACCTGCAGCGGCCAAGAAATCACTGAGGGAGGCGGTAGAGATGGGCAAGTCATCGATCTGAGTGCCTGAATCAATTAGGCATGTCCGTGTCGTGAGTTCGCTGCCATCGAGAACGGTGCCGTTGACAGTGACGGTAGGAGGAGCCACATAGTATCCTACGCTGGCCCCACCTGGGCTATTGTCATTAGTAAATAGAGGAAGTTTGACTAGCTCCCCGGTGTACTTCGAGAGATCGATACCGCCGAACGTAGCACCCCCAGTAAACGTTCCATTTGTCAACGACGGCGCTGTGTCAAACCACATTGACTGTACGGCAGCGCCGATGACACCGCTCTCCAGAAGATCTTGGCGAACATGCGGACCGGTAGTATTCCATGTGCTGCTTCTTTGGAAGGGAGCCGTGCCGAGGATGCCACGATCGTAGTTCTCCGCCGCGATGCACTGCCCGCCGTCACCGAGGCGCTGCTGCATGTAATCCACGAGCGCGACCCTTACAGGGACATTCGATTTTTGCCCCGATGTGGAAGAGAACATCAAGGTATCATTTGCCGAGGTGTCGCCTTGCACGATCTTGGTATAGGCACCATAGCCATTAAAAAATGAGAAGGGCTCCGTTGACGCGGTTGCAGAAAGTGAGGGGTCGTAATATGGTGTTACGGTCGTGTTGCACTGTCCCTGGCAGAAGAGACAGGTCTTGCCCCAGTTCATGACTGCATCGGGTCCAAAGACCCAGAAGTTTTCCGAGCCTTGATCGAATACTACTTCGATTGTGCTGTTGGACCAGGGGAGGACGATGTCCGTGGATACCTTGGAGCCGCCGCCGTAGCCTGTGGTTGTTAGCTTTTGTATGATTTAGAGAATTTAGCTTGAGAGAGATGTGCAGCTTCGCGCGAGACATTGAACATACGATAGTTTAGTGGGAAGTAAACTGGGTCTGCGATTGCGACCGCAGTACTCGCAAGAGCAAGGAGGGCTCGTATATGTGTGGGCATTTTGATCGTCATAAGAAAACAGCAACAACGAATGTGGGCTATCAAACGAGAGACTGAGTATAAAACTGAGGGGAGAAATTCAAATGTCCTTGGGAAGCACTCCTCTTATAATAATCGATGGGTGGTGGTGTTTAAGTGCCGGACCGCGACCGGAAACTATACCTACATGGAGGATCTACCCGAGATCTCGTATTGCCATCACTCTGATCAACAACGACAAAAATAGGCAGCTGTATGGAAGCATAAAACTTGGCATAATACTTAATGCATGAAAAATATTGTAATCTACGTTCCGAGGCAGGGTATTAGCAGAAGCGAATACGGGGAAGATCTTCGAGTAGAGTATGGGATGCTGTTGTTTCGCTAAGCCTGTTAGGGAAGAGGGGTTCGTTTAATTCACAGGCTTCAAACAACGATTATTCATGGTTCCTAACAACGAATATTTTTCGGGTATAAGAACGTGGGAAACATACTTTGGTGAAAGGATATTGTATTAATATATGGGCCTAACGATGACTGTTAAGTTTAAGCTCAACAATTTTCTTGTTTCTCACATCATATGTTCCATCCCTGCGGAACCATCTTTATCACCAAGACGAAAACTAACGATTGTTTGTGTGATAGAAGGGTACACTTTTTCTAATCGAATATGTTTCTTCTAAGCAGAAGCCTCTAGCTAGGTTCTCTATTGCTGTCCTGCTGGGCAGCTAGCTAGAACATTTAGTCATACTCTCTTCAGCGTGCCAAGAATACAAATCTAGCATACTTATCAGGCCAACTCTTAGATTGCTTCTTCTTGTGCTCTGACGTTCCGACACTCTTTTCACCACTTCTTCTTTTTTTTTTTTGAGCATCTTGACTGCTACCAGACCCATGCCCAGACTGCTGGCGCTCAACTGGGGGATGACTGCTCTATCCACTACTGCCACTTCTCTGCACAATCATGCTGCTCAAGTCACTACCAAACTGCAGTGGGCCTTGTGTTCTTGGAATTTCTATCTGCTGGATGCTCCCGCTTTCCTACGGGCTTTGGCTGCATCTGACCTCATATCCAAAATTTGACGATATTGTGATGTTTGTGGCCGTTGGTCATCACTGTTGCTACTTGGGATAGCCTTTATGCTCTCGCCTGTTCCGAACTGTAGTGGATTGGATGATCTTGAGCCTTTCTGATCTCTGCCCCTATTTGTTTGAACCTCTCGGCCATCACTGGGTAGGAACTCGATGGGAATATTTAGCTCTGGCGTTGGGCTTCTTTGGTTTCAGCTACCGCTACTGTCAGAGGATTTACTCGATGAGGAATACATTGGTGCCACTGGCGCACGGCCCGGCTCAGTCTGGACAAAGACCGCTGCTTAAAGCCCTGTATAGGTTCATATGAACCGAAGGAATCGTATGTAGGCTAAGGTAGCATATGAGGTTAGAGACCTGAGATAAAGCGATTGTGATAATCTTTCGATGAAAGTTTGCAGGATAACCCTTGAACTAGAAAAGGAATGTGATGGGGAATAAGGTTGCAGAAGCGGGCCGTAACTATTCCATAGGTGTTCTGGAACGTCCACCATTCCATCTTTCTCATAGTATGACTTCCTTGATTCCTTCCTGCTTGAAGAGTTTTTTGCGTGCAGCGGTGATATGGTTGTTTTTCCTAACCATCTTCGGGTCGAAGGCTAACCCCCTCAAACCAGGTTTTAAAGGGCATTGTGTCGTTACCTTGCGGAGCAGTAATTAGCTTCTGCGGTCAGCGACTTGTTCGCCACATATCTTGCAAGGGGATAATAGCATTCTTTAGGACCTCCCCAGCTGTGCTATCATCTATTGCAATATTTGTCCAGTATTGGGCTACACCCTAGCCTGCCTTCCAGCTACCCTGCTAGCTCTTTCTCACCAAGGAGCCTCACACCCAGCTCGAAGGCACTACTCCAATATTTTGACTTATTCTCAGGAAGAAGGCGCTTAAAACAGAAACTTCTATAAAATTCCCTAGCAATATCCTAACAGCAAAAGTGTTATTAGTCATTTCACATGAGATTAGCTCAAATAACTAGAGTGACCTGGGCAAAAAATTATATTCGGTTGATCAGACACAGACTTTCCCGTATAGGTTACCTTCAGGATATCAAATTCAGACTTTTCAATCTGTAAATGCATCATCAGATCCAATGCCTGTTAGTATGCCTCCTCCTTACCTTCCACGGGGCAACGGGCGTAGCTCTACTTTGTCGGCCACGCTCTTGCTCTTGACGGATATGGTAATTGTTGTTGTATTAGGCTCTACTCTAGATTCTACAAAACAGGGTTGTGTGTACCACGTGACCTTGATGAGTCATACGCGGATCTGTAAACCCGTACTACCATACCTACAGAGCCATTGTAAAAGCAATAATCATGCGCACTATAGCAGATAATTGACTTTAATACATGAAAAGTACAAAATGCCTTAAGAATTTCTGTTTTAATTAGGAAGTGTAACACTTTTACAGTGTTTAATTGTTTTCAATTTCACAATAAAAGTCATATTTGATTATGATAGTCTTTTAAACATCAGGCTTTATTATACGCTTGCAACTACATGAAGGCCTGTTAGCTAGTAAACACTATGATGCAGCATCTACTGCTTAGACTGCTTATTGTGGATACGACCTGAACTTGCAGCTTGTGTCGATTCATAGCTTCCTTGCTGCTGCTGTTGACCACTAACGTTATACAGAGATGTATAAGTCGCGTGTTCTATAGGATTATCTGATATAGCTGTATCTTGGGATTCAAACTGAGCAGGAAAGAAATCTTGATGAGAAGTTTGTATAACATTGTAGCCAGAGTGTTCCACACCCATTACGCCTCCACTATAGTATCCAGGGAGACGCCTGGGTCCTCGGTTGTCCTCTTCGTGAAAACTTTTAATGAAGTCTGCATGTTTACCAAGGATACTTCTTGGTTCAAACGGTGTTTGTATCGGAGCTTTCTGTTGAGTTTGAACTTGTAGTAGCTGGGCGTTACTTGCTGTTTGATTGTCGGTATTATAAGCTTCGTAAAATAGCACACCAATCTGCTCTAAACTACTTCTTGACTCTTCAAAAGGTGGAATATTGCTTTTAGTTATACTACCTTCTTTCTGACGTAATATCCTACTATTTTCTTTGGAGACGTAATCTAAAAACCACTTTGCTGTTGGATATCGGCGCAGTCGATCGTCCTCTTCATTATTTCGACAGTGGCGGAGAAAGCCAAACCCTTTAATGTCTTGTTTTCTTTTTGTCCAAAATTGAATTATTCCTTCACTAATCCCTTGCGTAGCCAAATCTCTCTCAAACCGACTTTTTTTTGCTTCATCCATACTAGACCACTATATCTGAAAACTCCCAGCTTCATTTTTATCTGCGTTTTTGTCTTTGTCTACACATTTCTGAGCGAAATTTGTAGTTATTGTCTATATTTGGTAGATATTAGTTACGGCGCAGTTAAAATAAAAAACCTGGTTAATTTTGAGTAGAAACAAATAAAACACTCAGCTACGCTTTCAACTAGTAACACCTTACCACCATTTTTTTAAAATCGTCATTTGTAAGGCCAAAATCCCGTTGTATTGCTGTTCGGGAAGACTTGATTCCCCATCCGCCATGTACACAAATGATTACTTTCTCATCTTTATACAAACTAGAGTAATTTCCCTATGGATCATAAGGTTTACCAGCAATATATCCAGGATACTTGGGTCCCGCTTCCGTAATTTGCGTGCTGCCGGAACCCCCGATCTCCTCATCTAAAAAATTTTTGTGGCAATAAAAGCAAAGTCCTTCTAGCTTTTCCCAGAGATGATTATATATCCACGTTTCGCGATTGGCTGGTAGCGAGTTTGCAGAAAGAATAATCTTGTGAATGCAATGCCTTTTAATTCTATCACAGATTTGGATAACGGGTGCTCCTTGCTGATCCAACTTTTGTTCCCAATATCCGCAATCTTTGTACATCACAAACCAATATTGGCACATATTAATTATGTGAGACTTCAGATATTGGGAAACTCAGTTTTGAGAATAGGGTTGGTGTCCAAAAATAGTAGGGAAGAGATATACAGCAATGAATGGGTGGTGTATAGAGTAAGAATTCTGAAAAAAGATGCAAGCGTGAGATTTGTAAATGAAAAGTCAAATGAGCGGGTCTTTTATGTAAAAAAATTCCAGACGCAATTAGAAATGACAATGAATCACAGGAGCTGTTTTTCGAATAATTAAGAGCAACCTAGACTTACAGACAGACAGGCGGATTCACAACCTTAATTTCTTAATTCATGGAGATATCTGACTTTAAAGGTGATTATTATTTATATCAGCATTTTACAATAATTGTTCGTGTCATTGCTAGCCAGGTTGAGGGCTTGAAACAGTTCGAAATATTGATTTTCGAGCGGTGAAATTATAGTAAACCATATCTATGCAAGATATCCAATGCTCACATTTCATCAGTGTGTAAAATATTTAAGCAATCTAGTCTCCAGATTGCTAATTAACGTTGTCAAGTACTTCAATCTAGCTAGTTTCTGGCTAGATTCAAAAGTTAGTTACATTGTAATAAGCAACCTAAAAAGTCTAGCCTAGTAGGCACTTGAACATAGCCAAGAATTTTCTCTGCATAAAAATACAGCCTATATCAACTCGAAGACTCAATTGACACCCCACCGTGCCTTTTGCCTCCATGTGTAAACTTTGGTAAAACTTCAGTATTACCTTGAGTGGCGAATATTCTAACTGCACTAGGCTCCTCGGGTGTGGGGATGATAACGAGTAATAAAATGGCTCAGTAAAGCTCTAAGTTTGAGCTTGTAAAAAATCGCTAAAAGTACAGAAATATAAATTAAAAAAATGAAATGTAATAAAAGAGTAAATACTAGTTTTTGTAGCAATTTAAGTTGGTTTGTTGCACAACTCTATCTGCCTTACACCTAGTGATTCACAACACGGCATAACACACAGTAACGATCATTGTTTCTCAACAGACACAATTCCAATCATAGAAATGTATATACGACCCGTTAATTATAATACTGAGCGATTGTAAGTAACTCGTCCCTATGGCTCAGCTTCAACCATCAGTTGGCTATCAGCACCTAAATAGTCAGGTTCCTTGCCCTTAAGAACCAATTGATTCTTGATACAGAAAATGATGGAGGAAGCAGAGAAGTAAAAACAAGAGGATCATTACTATAGTTTTCTTGTTCACAAGGCCAATATCTGCCAGATTTCTCCGGCCTTTGCCGCAGCATTCAATGGAGATTTTGAGAAAAGTCGGGCACAGCAAATAATCCTCGATGATGTTGATCTAGAAGCGCTCGGTCCTCTGGTTAAGATCATATATTCGTAGCTCCTTGCTTCGTAGCAGAAAATATGCTATTTACTGAGCTTGATGGTTTTGAGTAGGTCTACCATCCTTCTCAGGCGCGTAATATTCATTACCTCTCACCGCACCTCTGCTAACCTTCCCAAAGAGGACTTCTTGAACGTAACAGGTGTTTATTTGCTCACTCAACGAATTTTGGTTCCTCCCTTCCAGAGCTTCGCAATAAGCCACCTCCTCGATGAATGCTTCTTGGAGGAAATCGAGAATATGGACTGGAACACGACTATATCTCTTTCTTCAAGAAGCTGTTAGATAACGGATAGGGAATTGAGACGTCGTGCGTTGCTGCTGTACAAATATTGGCCAAGGCGGAGGCCCGATTTTTGACAAACTCCTCGACCACGCTCCCCTACGTATTAACCGCGGACTTCTAAAGACTTTGAAGTAGCGCCAAACGAATAAGCACCAAAGTGCCTGGGCACCTGGCAACGTGGCAGAATTGTGGCTGATCCTAGACTCGGCGGAAGAGGTAATGCAAAGAATAAACGAACGAGCCTTCTAAACTTGCACATTTACTTAGAATGATGTGTTATAAAGGAAAGCATCAATGAGTAATTCTATTCTTTATTTATTTCCAAGAGCGAGAATCTCTTATGGTCGTAGAATCATGCTTCTTACAATACTAGGAGCGTTCTGGCCGGATAATCAAAACTACTACACGCTTTAGCGGATATGCCACCATCTCCAAATGCTTGCACCCGCAATAGCAGCAATTCCTAGCCCAGTTCCCCAAATCTGAAAAACTCTTGCCGTAATATCGTCTGCAACTTGAGCTGCAGCTGCAGTATCATTGGCTCTAGGCATTGGCTCGTTTGGAATAGGGAGATCAAGAAATTTGCATAACGGTTCCCATCCCTCCTTTAGATCCACTACACAACCGAAATTAGCACCTTCTCCTGAATGTAATCCTGAGCAGTGAGTTTTGCAGACGCAGTTCGCCGATAGCATCAACTACATAGATCACCGAGAATGAAGCAAACAAGCAGTGCCAGACACTTACTGGTAAGTAGCTTTTCAGAGGGAACCATGTCTAGTACCATACGATTCCAGTTCAGCAACAAACCTATGATACCTTAGATTGCGCCAGGTCCAACAGACAGACTAGAACACTAACGAGTGCTTGGTTTCGGATTGGCCTCTTTTGTTCCATCATCAAGAATAATTTGTGTGCTCCTCCCAAACTCCAGGCTGAGGCTCGGAAACCATCGCCAGCCAGGGATCGGCCACATGAAATAGGGCAACCAAGGTAAGCTCGAGTTCTTGGCCACAGGCTTGATGCTTTCGAGCCAGCGCTCTGGATCTCGCGTGGTGAGCACGACTTTGGCATCAGGATATATCTCCATTAGTTCTTCCACGAAGTCGAGCGGCGGCATATCGGTGACGGCGACGAAGCCCGCTGTCACTTCGCGGAGGAGCTTGTAGAGAGTTTCCTTGTCTCCGCTACGCTTGGCGCGATAAACCTGGACCCATTTCTTGCAATATTCTAGAGCGTGTTAGCAATGGAAATGAGGAAAGTTGAACCGGACCATCTTCTCGTGATAGTATTTGTGTGCCTCCATGAAGGACAGGGCCGTTCAGTAGCTTCTCTAAGGCGAGCTGCATTGTCACTGTTCCTGTGCGAGAATAGCCAGCGCCGATGACCTGGACTTTTCTGGTTGGATCGGTAGGTACTGAGGGGACTCCTCCCATTGTTTAGAAGTCCTAAGATTTAAATCTATTGATGGCAGCTTAACCCTTTGCTTGACGACCGAGCAAGGCTCGACAATGGTGGATGATGTTCGTGTCTACGGTGGGAGTTGCTTGTCAAAAGAAGCTATTCAAAGTGAATTGAAGCCCTGCATCTGGGAGCAGTCGGACGTGAGATATGCCGGCTATAAAGCAGGATACAAATAATTACTGATAGTCTACTACTTGACTAACACATGCGCTGCATGCCAAGACATGGGGCAGGCTGTAGAGTGCAACCGAACGGGCGAATCAAGTAATATTAGCCGAGCTACTTCTTTGCACATGTAACACTTATCAACGAGAAATTTCAAAGTTATTTTGTTAAAAGTAATTACTATTCATAAGTAGCTTTAAAGGCTCTATAGCAAGAATACTACAGAGTGTGCACTTTTTGAGTGCTTGAACCACTGCCCATAATCGCAATTATCCTTTTTGGAACATGCACGCCTCGAAGCTATTCAAATGGATTTCCAGTGTATGTTGGAAGCATTGACAACCAAGGGTGATAGAACCACCCCTACTCCAGAAATATGGCAGATGTATCGTATTCCAAACATAACTTTCGATATCCTCAACCTTGTTTCAAGGGAGGCCTGTAGCTGCAAACACCTCTGCCATCCTATCTCGCACTTGTTGATCACTGAGCCTCATATCCCAATACATGCCCGCTAATCGCCGATTTGCTACTATAACCCCGAGCAGGAAGAAGAATATGGCGACAAATACGTAGATAGTGACCAATGGGAGCAGCGACCACGCCTTGTTTTCCAGAAGACAGGTTATGGTCATCCCACTCGTGGTTGTATATACCGTGCCCATCGGCATTTTGTTAGCAGAGATAGATTTTACACAGGGTGACCTGGTAGTATTTAGGGACACGCATTCTTAAGAATCTGATAGTTCTTACCTAGTACTGATATAGACGTTTTTAATATAAAGAGAAAGGATGGCCCGAGCCTGCGAGGTCTGAGGAGATATCCTGTTCTTAGCCCAGCTCTAGAATAATCCTACTCCGTGTGCGTCGCTCAGCTATCAAAGTGAGTGGGTAAATTGCGTAGATATTGCGTGAAAACTTGACTTCATTGATGGAGTATGGTGCTGTGAGAGAGACACCGTTCTTGCAGTCGAGCATGGCAAATAATTTTTCATTCATAAAGTCTCAAAGAAAAGTAGACCGACTAGAAATGCGCATCCTGGGTAAACTTTTATTGGTTAGTACGTACTCGAACTGAAGTTCTAGATGTTGTGCTTGCTCGGAACCGATTATTATAGGTGGAGTCTCCACATCCAAACCTTGATCATCGACAACATGTGCCATCAAACAAAATGTGTCACATATGAAATTAATAGTTAGTAATATCTCTCAAACTGAGAATGCATGTGTTGCTCTTCTCATTATCAATGATGACCTTTTGAGGTGCAATCCATAACCACCAAGAATGATTTGGCTGCCCGTAACAAAACTGAAAGAGATGTGATAATATTTCACAAGAACTTTCAAATTGAATGGAATAAGGACTGAAACACTGAGTAACCAACCTAGAATCTTTAACGGCATCTCCCTTGTTGTATGCATAGGAAGTTCTCGAGACATATTCTCAAGGGGCGAACCCGATATTCCTGGACGGAATATCGGTTGCGAGAAGCTATAGTACAGAAGCACAAAAGAAGAGGCGATTGATTAACTGTTGATAATCTTTAATGATATATCTCCGCATTTATTTTGGGGCCCAGCCTCACACGAGGTATTGAGTTGTTAATTATAATAATTCTTCTACAAGTCCTTTGGACGCTGACATTCTCCTTAAGCGTGTATGCCTTAGGTGCCGATGTCCTTGGACACGTGCCGACTGCCGGCTCGGCTATGGTGATCATCGAACATTGTGGGTTCGTGCTCAAAGCGTCTGAACATCCGATGATGTCAGCCAATTGTTTATCCTAACCTCGCCATCCACCGTCTGCCATTTGCGATAAACGGAAAATGTCAAGGAGCTCCCAAATCACGTATATATAGAGAGGTGGCCGGTAATCAAAGACCGAATTGTATCGCTCTGTTTCAGTTTTTGCATCCTTCAGCTTTCCTGTTGTTCCAAATACAAAGTTTGCTCAAAGTTAGACTACGCGTCATCGAAGTCACGTTGAACAACACCTTCAGGCCTTGGCTACAAGGCTGTGCTATCACGCGGCAGTGGAAAGACGACTTTTATAAGAGGCGTCCTTTACCCCGCAACTCCTACTTTCATAAAGTTCCGCAAATACATATCCTTTCTGTAAAGATAATCAAAGGAATCGGGCATCATGATTCTCCCGCGTCAAGTAGGAGAAGCAGTTAACATGGTCGTCGCACGTCAATACTACAATTCCAGGTATGCGTATTTGCTGGTAAAGAGATATAGAAGCTAATTAAGCGACAGAACATGCCGGTATAATCGTAGATACTGTACTTCCGCATGGAACCGCTATGGTCGATGGATCCTGGCTGGAGTACTCATCCTCATCTTTCTTATTCTGATATTCCTCATCCTGTATGTCCTCAATTCCTATAAACAATATTGGCAAAACTAATGTATCCAAGCTGCGTGCGCCAGCGTCGTATGCGTCGCGCAAGAAACAATATGATCGCTACACCCATGGCTAGTCAACCTGGATATGGCAACAACAATCCTCAATATCAGTATGGCAACAATACGGGTTATAACCAGCAATACGCTGCACCACCTGGACCTCCACCACCAACTTATGGCAACGAAAATGCTGGGTATTATGGGCAGCAGCAATATGGATTTAAATAAAGGAGGTCACACCCGTAACATAGTTGACGACAAAGATGATACGATGATGAGAAGATTTGTATGATTTATCAGCCGGATTTGATAATCTCATGTTAGCATTGGTCCACAAAATATATGTAGATAATGGAGATGATGAATATGGTATTCAACGTGCTTATTCTTAGTATCTGAAACAATTAGGAAAACAATGGATAATGTTTCATAAGCTTCCAAACATTGTCATCTGTCTTAGATAGTAACATCGACCAATACATATGTATACAAGCACCGCTGTCGAAACAAAAACACGAAAAGATTAGAATATCTGTTCCAAATAGAGAAAGTCACGTGGCCTTCAGAGAGTATAGGGCAAAGGTTGTAGAACCTAAACTACAGGAGATAATCCCTCTACTTATAGAGGTACGATACTCACATGTCATCACACTGATACCTACTGTTGCCTACAGGTGCCTACCGGTGCCTACAATAGACTAGGTATGATCCTTAGACCTAGCCTGTTCAACAATATCCACAAATTACTCAAGCTCTGTTAGCGGTCTAGGCCTTGTAGTCCTGCGAAGAGTTGATAGAACGGCAAACAGCCGGGCACATAACTGTATCCGGCTCAGTCTTTATAGCGTTTGAATAGATATGCATAATTTATAAACTAATAGACTATCAGTTGCTCGTGCCGAATGACGGGAATGAAAACAGTTGATGGAGATTCGAAAGTCGATTAGAGACTGCTATATTCTGATGCAGTTAAACATAGAGTGATAGGAGGCATAAGACATGCCCACGAAACGAACAGTGATTTTCTAAAGTATATATCTGTTCGCAACGAAATCCTTAGATGAATGTAACGGCCTTTTCTCTAGAGAGGTGGCGAGGTGGATTGTGGTTGTTGTCATGAAGCAAAACCAGATGGTGGTTGTCATTTTCCTCGAAAAGGAAAAACTTGGCTGAGCCAAGACCTCACCTAACAAGGGACCCAAGCTTAAATTTATCGCGAGGCTGAACATAAACCACATTCTTCTTTCCCTTTCACATCACTCAACCCTCGCTTTCTTTACAGCAAAATCAAGATGTCTGGTCGACGAGATTTCTTGAATCAGGTTGCACCGGAGAATTACGTGGCAGGTCTTGGTCGTGGTGCAACTGGGTTCACTACCAGATCAGATTTAGGTCCCGCGCGAGAAGGTCCAAGTGAAGATCAGATCAAAGAAGCTCTTGCGAAGCGCGCTGCGCAACTAGGAGCTGCAGCACCTACTGCTTATGGTGCTCCCGATAAGAAAGAGGAAGATGACGACGATGACCGGTTCCAGGATCCTGAAAATGAGGTTGGCCTCTTTGCCGGAGGCGCATACGACAAAGACGATGATGAGGCAGACAGAATATATCAGGAGGTAGATGAGAAGATGGATAGGCGGCGAAAAGCAAGAAGGTTTGTCTGCCCATTTGCTTTCTCCCAATGTATGCCTTTGGTGCAATTGGTTTATCGTATGCAGTTAGATGAACAGATTACCGACTCTACTACCTACAGGGAAGCACGAGAACAAGCCGAACGAGAAGAATACGAACGAAACAATCCGAAGGTCCAACAAACTTTTGCAGATTTAAAGCGCGCATTGAGCACTGTCAGTGACGAGGACTGGGCAAACCTCCCGGAAGTCGGCGATTTGACTGGCAAAAACAGAAGAGCTAGACAAGCACTGAAGCAGAGATTCTATGCCGTCCCAGATAGTGTTATTGCGGGTGCCCAGGCTGCTGCCGAGTTAGGAACAACGGTGGCAGATGATAGCGCGGCCGATGGAACGATCACTGATTTCGAGAGTATCGGAAAAGCCAGAGACAAAGTCCTGCAAGTAAGGCTTGATCAAGCGTCCCAAGCTGGAGGAAACGACTCTGTTGCAGGAAGCGCCACAAATATCGACCCTAAAGGATATCTAACGAGCCTTGCCAAATCGCAAATTAATGGAGGGGAAGCGCAAGTGGGTGATATTAACCGAGTGCGCGTACTGTTAGAATCTGTTATCAAGACCAATCCCAAACATGGGCCAGCTTGGATTGCAGCTGCACGATTAGAGGAATTAGCGGGAAAGACAGTCGCTGCTAGACATTTGATCGCTCGAGGATGCGAGTTTTGCCCGAAAAGTGAGGATGTTTGGCTGGAAAATATTCGTCTGAACGATAATCACAATGCGAAGATCATCGCAGCGAATGGAATCAAGGTTAATGACAGGTCCGTCAATCTTTGGATCGAAGCAATGAAGCTTGAGTCTGAGCCTAGTGCAAAGAAAAGGGTCTTGAGAAAGGCCCTTGACTTTGTCCCTCAGTCAGTCACGCTCTGGAAAGAAGCCGTCAATCTCGAGGAGGAAGTAGACGATGCTAAGCTACTCCTTGCCAAAGCCACCGAGATAATTCCCCTGGCTGTAGAATTATGGTTGGCACTCGCACGCCTTGAAACTTCCGAAAATGCACAAAAGGTACTCAATAAAGCTCGCAAAGCTATTCCTACGTCACATGAGATTTGGATCGCAGCAGCACGCCTACAAGAGCAGATGGGAAATGCCAATAAGGTCAATGTCATGAAGCGTGCCGTTCAAGCTCTTGCGAAGGAATCTGCAATGTTAAAGCGAGAGGAATGGATCACTGAGGCTGAAAAATGTGAGGATGAGGATGCTATCTTGACATGTGGTAATATCATTCGGGAAACGCTCGGATGGGGTCTGGATGAGGATGACGATAGGAAAGAGATTTGGATGGAGGATGCGAAAGGAAGTATTGGACGGGGAAAGTACGAGACTGCACGAGCCATCTACGCATATGCACTTCGAGTATTTGTGAACAGTAGAAAGCTGTGGCTTGCTGCTGCAGACTTAGAAAAGACACATGGAACCAAAGACGCTCTATGGCAATTGCTAGAAAAAGCAGTTGAGGCATGTCCACAATCCGAGGTATTATGGATGATGTTGGCCAAAGAGAAATGGCAGGCGGGTGAGCTTGATAACGCACGGCGTGTGTTGGCTAGGGCATTCAAGCAGAATCCTGATAATGAAGATATTTGGCTGGCTGCTGTGAAGTTAGAGGCAGAGAGCGGAGAGTCTCAGAAGGCAAGAGAGCTGTTAGAGACTGCAAGACAAGCTGCTCCTACCGATCGCGTATGGATGAAGAGTGTTGCCTTTGAGCGGCAACTTGGCAATATTGATGCAGCATTGGATCTTGTTAATCAAGCTTTAGAGATTTTCCCTGGAACCGCCAAACTCTGGATGATGAAGGGACAGATTTACGAAACTCAGAAAGAGACACTAAAGGCACGAGAAGCGTACAGTACTGGAACAAAAGCGTGCTCTAAATCTGTGCCGCTCTGGCTGCTGTTCTCTCGCTTAGAAGAAAAGCAGGGGGCGGTCGTCAAAGCTCGTAGTGTACTTGATCGTGCCCGGTTAGCTATACCAAAGAATGCTGAACTCTGGACCGAGTCCGTCCGAATCGAGCGCCGTGCGAACAACATTCCTCAAGCGAAGAACTTGATGGCTAAGGCACTTCAGGAGCTGCCCCACAGCGGTCTGCTGTACGCAGAGTCAATCTGGAATCTAGAGCCAAGAACGCAACGGAAACCAAGAGCAATTGAAGCTATTAAGAAAGTTGATAGCGATCCTATTCTGTTAGTGACTGTTGCACGCATTTTCTGGGGCGAGCGCAAACTGGAAAAGGCGCAGAACTGGTTCGAGAAGGCAATCCTGGCCGATTCGGATCTTGGAGACACATGGGCTTGGTACTTTAAGTTCTTACTGCAGCATGGAACGGCGGAAAAGCAAGGAGATGTAATATCGAAATGCGTCGCAAATGAGCCGAGACATGGGGAGGTGTGGCAGAGTATTGCGAAAGACCCTGTGAATGCAGGCAAAGATATTGAGGCGATACTGAGGCTGGTCGCAAATGCAGTGGAATAATAGATCACTGGCAAACCATGTAAAGATAGAAATGTATTAACTGATTTGCACAAGGCGCTAAGCCGCTAACGCTTCATTACGCCATTTCAAGCCAGTGAATTAGCGCCTGTTCCCAATACCATCTGATCATTTACTTCCAGTCTGTTTCATGTCTCTTAATTCAAACCACAACCCCGCAGGCGGATGATTGACAGGATCTTCCATATGCAGAGTTTGACATACACCTCTCTTTTAGCCCCATGAATAGAGTCTTGTCCAAGGACATATCGGATCTGTCTATACAGCCGGATCCTCCTATCCACGTATATGCGACTTCTTTTTCATCTGCCTCCTCTCTATAGTTCGGGATGATGCATCCGAATAGTTGAAATGCCTGGCGGTGTGTTCATTGTCCTTCGGCCTCCTATATATGTTTGCTGGTGCCGCACGCTGGTTGGGTACACCGTGAAGGATATCCAATAAGGAGCACTGAGTTGACGGCAGAGCATTGCGGTGGGTGGGATCGACAGCACGCCGGAAAATCTTCTGTGGCTAGTATATCTGGTGTTATACCGTGAAGAGTCCAGAAAGAAGCCGAAAATCGCTGTATTTAAAGACCATTCAGCACATATATGTTAAGATTGCTTAAGGCATGAAGCGTTATAGTATTCACACTTCCTGTTTATTATGAAGCCCTTCACCCTCCTCCTTCTGAGCTCCACGCTCCCAAGTTCAACAAGTGCTCACTGTCCGTGTCCTGTTTAGCCACTTCCCTTTCCCTTGCTAGTAGCATACCTGTCATAAAAGTACCCTCTGACATGCTCCTCGCCAGGGCTCTTCGGGCGTCTTATCATAGACGGTCGGTGGACAGACACATGGGAATATGTCCGGTTCGTTGTCCCCTATCCATGATTCAGACGAATTTCCCACATAGCACTCAGACAAACCAGCCCTCGACAACCGCTACACTATAATCGTTGGCACTCATAGCCCCCAACACCGACCCCGACCCCCTTGACCTACACTGTGGCCGAAACGCCTCTACCCTCCGTTCCGCAATCAAGACAGCGACAGTCCGGGCTGGCAACACCGTGGGCTTTGCTTGCGGAAAACCACAACTCGATGTACCTTCCCCATTATCCGTACTTCGTTCTTCCCTCTGCACATCTTCATTCACTGCGGGCGCTAACAAGCAAAATGGACGATACATACCCGAGCATGTACCATCCAGGCTTCGCCTCCGCCTGACTCTCTAAAACCCCTCCGGTAACCTGGATACGTACACCGGCACGACGGCGACTGGTTTAAGATCCTCAGCGTCACCGATCGCACGGGGCAGAGCCTGAATTTTTCGGACCCGCATTTTGCGCCGTACTATGATCAGTTTAAGTCACTCTGGGGATCCTATAGACTAGATAGCGTATGCCGCTCTCCCCCTTAATAAATCTTCAAAAACTATCTGTATATGACTTTGTAGTCTAGGCAGAAAGCTGATGGAAACTGTTAGTACAACTTCACCGCCCCAGCTACCACACCACCAGGCAAATATCTCTTGAGGTTCGAGAGCGTCTTTCCGAATACCGCGGATTCGCAGCTCTATGTTAATTGTACGCGCGTTGGGATTGTGAACCCAAACGCCAACGTTGGAACGCCGGGGCCGACGGTGAAGATTCCGGTGGTGTATCAGAGAGGGCAGGAGGATGTATACTTTCGCACGTATACGTACGCACTAGAAAATAACTTCAACGTTTCAGGTTTCGTACCACCTGTGCCAGTTGTGTGGAAGGGATGAGGACGAGGGGGTAAACGGAGGTTAGGTTGATGAAGCTGTGGTATTGTCCGTAGACCTTCCTTAAAAACACGCCTCACTTGAACATGGCCGGATTGCGTTCATTCAACTCTCCTACTGTAAAGCCGAATAGTAGGAATAAATCAGAAGAGCATCATTACAATATATATTATACCCGTAAATGGACGTCATTTTTCTAACTATTTTGCAGTGCTATACTTTATCTCCATTTCCATTGAAGGTACTGTTTACGCCGCTATTGACTACCCGGTTCTATATTTTGTTCACAAACGTGCCAATCAGACGCTTCTTGACATGCGGAATCAACAAGCCTCTGTACTGAGTTTATGAAATGATTCAACGGCCTAAAAGTTACACCCTTGCTTCGAATTAAGGCTGTTACAACCAATCGACGAGCGTCAATGTTTACTGGCTTTATGCCTTCCTGGTAACTTTACAGTCCAATCCCCACTTCTTTGACTATTACCCCATGGGGCCAGTAGTGTGACAGACAATTGATTCGCTTGCTTGACCTCGCTGAGATCATGATCAAGTTACACAAGCCAGATACCCACATTCCACTTCCCGATCCGGAAACCCTTCACGAGCAAAACTCTCCTGTCAAACAAAGAAAACCATAATCGCCAGGTCGAGATCCCCATCGCCTGATCGTGAAGCGAAACCTTATATAGCTTTCCTTACGTATATTCTCTATGGTCCCCCCTTATGCATTGTGCCATGCATCAATAGGCCTATTCCGTTTGAGAAGGAATGACATGGCAGAACAAAATACGACGAGGGAAGCCAAGCCTGATATTTCACGTCATTCGTCTAGTGAATCTTCAAAAAGCCAACGGCCATGCCTGGAAGCTATGTTGATGAGGAGGTCGACTTTGGGTAGTATGTGGGGAGATGTGAGCCTGGATGAGCAGGCTTGGGAGGCCGTTCGGAAAGCGTGGCGGAGTGGTGGGAGAGAATTTGTGGATGACGAACTTGAGGAGTATGCTGCCTCTCTTCTCTTTTTATTTTTCGATATCTCTCGGTTGCAAAATGGGAGATAAAAAGGCTGATATTTATCGGTGATAGCGCGAGATTGGAGGAATGCGATTTCGAATTGGATGACCTCGATGAGGACGACTGGCTGGATGAACTTGGGTTTTCGAGAAGAGGTTCTAGACAACCGAAGGAGATTAATAGACAGGAGGTTGAGCAGGTGCTGGAAAAGATGGTTGGAGGTAAGGAGGAGGAGAAGGTGAGGAAACGGAGGAGCTTTTTGGAGAGGTTTGGCAGGAAATAGTACTTGGGTTTACTCGCTATGTCTGCGAATGAAATTATGGAATAATTTCAACTATAATCAAACATTAAGACTTCTGACATTCCTCTGTCGACGTCTTGTGTCGTGGCATAAGTTAATGGAATTCATGTTTTACCTGGTCAAATGGTGTTTTCCAGCTTCGCCACCGAGAATTCATGGAGCGAAGATCCAACATTTTGACAGACAAAGACATGTAAACAAGGAAAGAGGATCACATAAACGGCCTCCTGGACAAATCGAATTGTTGTTCTTTGTTCTTTGACTAGTAGTGACCCAAAAAATGGCTTCTTTAGGCGATACTATCGAATTGAAACCGGCCAGAGACTAGACACAAAGAGACCCCTAGTGGATGCTAATTCCTCAAATAAATGGACATTCGGCGAAGAACGATATATTATAAATTTTGCGCTACCTAAGACTGCAAATAACAGCGTCATGGATGATATAAGAAAAGATACACGCAACGCAAAAATTGATTTGATAGAAAAAGAAAAGCGATCATGGCAGGAACGGCAAGCCTCTGAGTGGCACGATCCTGATAAATATGGGAATCAAACCTCCTTCCAGCCTATAAATAAACTAGATTCATGGAAATCACCCTCGAATACAGGGCACCGGAAAGATCTGGCTGCTGCACCAGTACTTGGGAGAGACCACATAAAAGTAATAGCGCGATCTTCAGGACCATATTCAACTGGTGAAGAGGAATTGGAAGAAGAAGAGGACGATGACCTGACGATGATTGATGATGACGGCGGCCTTGAACATGAATTGGAAAACGCGTTGGAGGAGCAGGCAAGGGAAGAGGCAGAAGCGGCAGCAAAGGAGGGTTGGAGTCCTGAGGAAATGGAGGAGGATATATGGAAAGATTTGCATAAAGCTGAGGAGTTGGAGAAGGACCGAAAGTTTAACGAAGCAGCCGAAGCAAAGAAGAGGGAGATTCTTGCGGGCTTGGCTGGGAAACAAGGTGTTGATGTCGGTATAGGTAGATGGATTAGTACCACCGCAGAGGGACAGGTAGGTACTGCGGGGAAAGGCGCTCTTGTTCGGACTCGGCAGGAAGAAATAGAGCTAGTCGTAAGGCTCTCAACATCCGCTGTTATTTCCAATGAACAATCGGCGCCAATAGATAACACGCCTACCACTGTCAAGACTAAAATTTCAAGCATTACACCGATCCCTCGATACCGAACTAGAAGCACAACGAGGTCGGAAAGAGGACTTCCTTCATTGAAGCAATCAATGTACAGCATGAGTAGGACCATAAGATTAGAGCAAGACAGCAGAAGGAAGCGTTCCAAGACTACCAAACATGTCAAGGCGAAATTAGCACCGGCCGGGGTCGCTGCAACAGGGAAGCCGTTTGCTGAGAGGGTCACTAAAAAAACCTTGAATTCCAAACTAACTTCCAAAAAGAAAAGATCTCGTAAACGGAAGGCCAAGCATGAAGAAGGTGAAAAGGGTGGGGTACAAAGTCTGGAAGTCACTAATGACACCAAGAAAGAAGATACAGATAGGAGGCCCGTTGTGACAGGTGATGGTTCTCATCCGGAAAGCTCGTCTCAAATTCACGAAGCGTCCAAAATTGAAGACAAGCCTCAATCTCAAGACACGAAAAAGCTTAATAGCGATGAAACAGGCGCGGTAAAATGAATTCATACAAGTGAGAACTGCACCCAGCTACTACCTGAATCAGAAACAGCATCAAACGAACGAAGGAGCTGGAGCGAATTATATTGAGATAGAAAGGATAATATATTGCATCAAGAAGAGATTGGTTGCGTGAAGTGTTGAGGACCCAGAAGAATGATATCAGGCCTGAACGAGGGCATTCTATTTCATGAAAGGATGCAGTGCATAAAGACTATTTTCTCAGCCCTAACTTTAGTACTTTCTTAATAGTTTATCTATGCTATAGAAATTGTAGACAACTTGTAAGACTGAGAACACAAAAGATGATTGACTTTTCGTAAATAACGAAAGCACATTTGGCAGGTGCTTTTGTCTTATTTTGGTTTAGTAATGCTGCGATTTAGCGCTGTGCAGGCGTGTATGCAGCACAAAAAGCCAGTCACATCGCGTGAACTTGACTTAATGGCTTGCATTAACGAGCTTGCTAACTGCATACCTAACACAACATGTTAAAACATGCAAACAGCATCGATCTTAATGTAGGTATATGTTTTTTATCTGAATCACGAGGTTTGTACTTGTAGTTGAGGGCAGTGCTTTGGACAATTATACCCTTGTTCCTTCATCAGCCGACATGACGAACTTGAGATACGGGTATGAAAAGCTTCAACCAAGGCAGATCAGACTGCTTGATCTCCAGCCTGGAGATCCTGGTTCTGAACTGACGGGGGCTATTCGTCATGTCTCAATTGACGACGAGCCATTATATGAAGCGCTGTCTTATACATGGGGAGCGAATGACTCCGCGTCTTTATTGCAAGTTGTTGGATCCTTGATCTCACTCACATTGAACCTCGATCAAGCTTTGCAAAGGCTACGCTATAGAGAAAGAGTTCGAACTGTCTGGATTGATCAAATTTGCATAAACCAGAAGGACAATGTCGAAAGAAGTCAACAAGTGAGAATGATGGGAGAAATTTATCGTAAAGCGGATTGTGTTGATATTTGGCTTGGTGAAGAAGACGAGGACACGAAATTAGCCATCTCTTTGATACCGCATCTCGTACGGTGTTTTGATGAGGCGGAGGAAGAAGGGGGAGGTAACCCAGCATCGATCGTGCTTCGAAAGCTTGGTATACTATATATCGAATCCCCTAGCTGGATTTCCCTAAGAACGTTATTTGGTCGCCCATACTTTCGAAGGATGTGGATTGTGCAGGAAGCCGTATTTGGCGCAAAGTGCATGGTGCATATTGGCTCGCTCAGTATAACATGGGGAGATCTAGCCAAATCAGCGCTTTGCTTGGAAATAGACTATGAACTGCAGGCCGAAGCTCTCAGAGTAACGAAAATGATCGGAGTGATGAAAACAAAATTGTTATCTGCGCATGCTCAGCCCTTCTTGGAACTGCTTTCCCAGACAAAGGATCTATTGTGCACAGACCCAAGAGATAAAGTTTACGGCATCCGAGGGCTTTCATCAGATGTTCAGGATGGAGAGCTGGTGCCGGACTACACTCGGTCGATGCAGGATGTCTATTTACAAGCCGCTAGGTTTTGCATCATCAAATATCAAACTCTTGGCATACTGTCATGCGTGGTTCATCCTCAAAATATTCCAAATCTCCCAAGTTGGGTCCCTGATTGGACCGCGCTATCTAACAGTGGTGGGAGTTTATGGTTTAAAGCCTCTGAGCACTACTCTGCAGGCGGAACGACCCAATCTAACCATACGTTCTCTCCAAATGGGCGAATTTTGCATGCCTCTGGGAAATATATTGACATGATTGGACAGCTTGGCTCAGTTATAAATCATCCATCACAATTGTTCGATGAATGGGAGCAATTTTCAAAGTCGGTATCACCCTATTTTACAGGGGAGATCTATCCACGAATCCTCTGGCGGACACTGTTTGCTGATAGTGGCAAACACGGGCCAGGCTCAGATAATACTAGAGAGGATTTATGGAAGTCGCATCATAGTTTAATGGTACGAAACAGAGAACACGCAATCTGGAAAGCCGGCGCAAGAACAACTAATGTGACATGGGAGCCAGAACACGAAATGAGCATCGTCAATTCTCGCGCCTTAGAATCTCAAGCTTTGATGCAGTCGGCGAGCTATGGTCGTAGAATAGCTGTCACAAACAACAAATACCTGGCGTTGGTGCCTGCCAGCGCAAAGTTAGAAGATCATATATGCATCTTCCAGGGGGCGAAAGTTCCATTTGTGCTGCGGCAGAAGTCCGGCACCACAATATGCAGCTTGATAGGTGAGAGTTATCTTCAAGGATGGATGGATGGGCGTTGCTACAGGCAATCTGCAGCTTCTGATATGGACTTCATGATAGATTAAAAGAATAATAACACTTCCGGTCAAAATCCATCAAAAAAAGAACATAAACATGGAAGTACTGTACTGTTTGTGAGCAACTTGCTCCAATACAATATGCAAAAATACTTGATAAAGATAGAATGAGGACCGTACATGATGAGGCAGAGATATGGATATCGGAGATGTATATTAGTCGCAAGCACTTTAGACCGGCCAAGTCATCCCTTTCATTTCAGGTGGTATCTCTCATTCCAAAGCCACCTCTAAAACTCCTTCCCATGCAGTTTTGTTGTCCGAACGCCGTAACAATACACTTGCTTATAACCTCTCACAACAGATCAAAGTCGTCCAACTTCTCCCTATACTTCAAGATATTCCTCTTGATCTTACTTCCATCCACCCACGTCACAAAATCCTCCATATTCCGCGTGACTAAGAAAGCCGTATCAGTGACTGGTTCTGTGCCCACTCTGACATGACCCTGCTCGATCAACGTTGTGGCTCCCTGCACCGTCTCCGCCATTCGTAGCCGTGTCATTACCACTGGCAGCCGCCGCCTACAGAACGCAGACACAGTAACGTTTTTCTCAACTTCAGAAAGCTTGGCGGAAGATGTGGAGGGGAGGATGCCCATATCGTGGAGCTTTTCGAGCAGCAGCTTTTCGTGCTTGAGGCGGAATGCAGACTCGGGAGGGAGAGCGGCCAGTTTATGGGCTAATTGTTTAAGGCTCTGTTTCATATAGTTAGCGAATTTCAACATGGCAGCAAACATTTTGGCGCACTTACGCCGCAAAGGCGATTGTATTTCTGGTAGTCGCCTGGTTTCTGAATCACATATCGGCGTAACACGGCAGCATCTCGATGGTTGTTGTCTGACTTGTATGTCGTAAAGTCTACTTTTCTTAAGAGCTTCTGCTCATGATATTTGAGTTTGCGAACCATTCTTGCGCATCTGCAATCTATAGAGTGCTTAGAGATCTTGAAGTAGAGGCTGCAATAAAATATTTTGCCAAGTCTTCGGAACGGAAAAATGTGTTGGCGGGCTCTAATCAGAACATCAAATTATTGAGTGATGTATCAAGCTTGAGACTTCTGACGCGCAAACAACAATATGTTGAAGCCACAATGCCTCAATGCGACGAAAGCAACTGTGCATCAGGGGCTGAGGACATTCTTCACCACCAGCTGTGCTCATGCTGGTAGGCCTTCCTACGTAGACTCATTTATTCCATGCTAACCATAGTAGACGGACAATCACCACGTCGTCAATCAGCTACGGCATCTCTGTCGGCAATCGGTGATGAGCCTAGATTATCACCTACAGGCAATTACAGATCTCCGTTCAATACGTCTTCCACTGGATCCCGCAATTCAGCCTCTTCCACCCAACAAGAAAGCCTATTTGGCAAGAGGGTCACTAGGGACCAGAACTTTACAACCCATGACAATGTCGGGCGCTTGTTGCAACGCACTGATTTCACTAGACGGCGCATGGCAGCCAACTCGCAGTCACTTGCCAATACCAGAGGGATTGACCGTACAGCCGATGATATGAGGAGGGAACAGCTCTCAAGCGCATTAAGCAGGCAGATCTGGAGGCGATGGAAACCTGGTCAAGTGTACGCGCCGCATGATTTGAGTGACGTGGAACAGATGAAGTGGAGGAAGAGGGATCGCCCTACAAGGGATATGTTCGATGTATTGAATTTCAATCCGTTAACGGCTTACAGCGTACGTCTTCTCTTGTGGGATGCACGAATTTTGTATGGCGCAGGTACTAATTTGTGGCGACAGAATTTCTCTATTATGGGAGAATATATGACCCCTATGGGCCGGATCAAGCATAACAAGGAAACTGGACTTCGTCCTGTCAATCAGCGCAAGATTGCAAAGGCTATCCGTAGGAGTATCGGAATTGGCTTAATGCCAAGTGTTTATCGACACCCTGAAGATCTACGGTTAAAGACGAATCAAAGGCAGCCCAATTAAGAAGTAAATTGTAGAGGGCGGGCTAAATAATTGTACTATAGCTATGCAAGAATGTAGGATAAATACAGTTGCAAGATCACAGATGGTGACTGGAGCCATTTGCGCAATTTTCTTATTCCACAAGATAAACCTGCTTTCGAAGCAGTTTGCTGTGATCTAACCCTTTCGAAACCCTCTAAGAAGCCATGCGCTCTTAATCCGCAAACAGATTCTCCGCCACCTATTATGTATTGTTCCTAGCACAGTCCACAAAAGCTTCCCCCCTTTGTTAAAATCCTTTCAAGCTCTAAAAATTATCCTTCCCCCGTGCTTGCGCCGACTCAACCTTACGATGCCATCTTTCGGAGCTGTCTTATTTGATAATACTCCTCCTATTTCGTCTCTGGATATTAGAAATATCTATTCGTCAACTAGAATTCAGAAGTAGCAAAAGCTTCGAGTGTCAAATGTCAAATGTCTTGGCATATCATTAGGTTCACTGGCCGAACGAGACCATTGTGGGTAGACTGCGCAGAAACCCACGGGGCGGGCCGGGGCCCCCGACCCATGGGACCCCGTGGGTCGGGTCTTCGAGGCTCGCTTCCCCCGTGGGGTGGGTTGTGTATTTTGACCCCGACCCGCGGGACCCCAATGGGGCCCCGATAAGATTAACTAAATATAGAAACTACAATCAAACTCCTTTACAAGAATGTAGGGCGAACTGGTGGAATTTTAAAAATATACGAAGTATTCTAGTATCGAAATAATTCTTTCCAGTTTTGGCATTGATTTTTCTATATGCACACAGGTTAAACAAAGCTATTTTGTATACTTGTTTTTACAAAAGTACTTGAAATGCAAAGTGGTTGATTAGTATAAAAATTAGTATAAAAATTAAACTTCAAATGTTAAATTTAAACATATTGTAATAGAGTGGAAAAAATTGTGAATTATAATAATACAACACTAATATTCTAAAACTAATTTTTTTTTTGCTTTTTTGACCTGTGAATGCCTATTGGAATATCCGGCACAATATTACCAATATCAGAAGTCGGAAGTCGAGGCAGCTTTTGACTACTATTACTAGATAGTTCCCAGTTCGTTGTTTCAATTAACGGTTCGCAGCGATTCCTAAGTGTATTTTAAAACTGAGTAGTCGAAAGTGGCTGATTTTGATAAATTGATTGACGTAAAGATTTAGAAATCTTGTAATCCCAGTGTTTTTGAGCACGACGAGTTCGAACTTCTTCGTTTCCTTCTGGTTCTTCATCACTAATATAGTAATAATTTTCCCAAAAATCAATTTGATCAAGTTAGACTTCAAAGTCATTTTCTCGCGTTTTAATTTCCGTTTCTATATCTTCAAGTGTTATATCCTAGATATTAATAGTTGAAAATAGTAGGTTTTAAAGCTCACGTGTTCGTGAATGTTCAACGAGCGAATAATAAACCAAAAAAAGCGACCGAATAGTTGTCGGTTGAAGCTGGCTACAGCGATATCCGCATATATCACGTGCAAAACTAAAAGTACGTTCTACTCCAACACCGGCCATCGGGATACAAAGTAAATCCCTAGCTATTGCTAATAAGCCAGGAAGCTGTGTTTCAAGCGATTTCCAAACAAGTAGCGGTGATCGATTATTAGGCTCTAAAAAAAACAACACAAAGATTAGTATAAAAATTAGTATAAAAAGTAGAATTGTAAACATACTCATAGCTAGCCATTCATCAATTTCAAAAGGAAAAAAGTCATTATCTTTGCGATAAAAGTTCTGAATGTCTCGAATAAAGCGCTTGCGACTTAATGCTAATGCTAAAAAGTCGTAATTAACTTTTCGAATTTAAAAAAGTCGGTCAGCATTCGTAAACTTTTTACTTTATATTCTGTATCGTATAACGACCGAAATTGACGCTTAAATTCTTTGGCCCAATTAACTGTTTTGAAATTAAGCCAGCAATAATCTTCTTCAAAGCATTTTAGCTTCGATTTTAGATCAAGAATTGCTCCGATGCTATACAAACTACTAAAACTACTATATGTTTTGTTATAGTAAGTATCAAGCTTAGCTTCTGCAGCATTAATCGCACTAATTAAATCTTTTACCCAAAGTTAAGCAACAGACTTTTTGGTTAATACTCGACGAGATTCTTGCAAGTGTTCAAACAATTCATCGTAAATTGATAAAGCATAAAGCAATGTTATGCTTGTTGTTTTGCCGATTGTTGTTGTAAAAAAATTGAAAAGACGTAACAAATCGGCCAAATAGCCAAGTTTTTTCCATTCTAATGCAGAAAATGAAAAAAGCTTAGCAAGATCGTATACACTGCAAAATTGATTGATAGACTCTTTAAGACGCAATGCACGAAGAATCATATGCACTGTTAAGTCCTATCGAGTGCATACATCAATTAACAATGTAAAAACTAGATCATTCGGAAAAGATAAATCTCTGATTTGTTTTTGTTGAACTCTTTGAAATCGATGTTTCCGCTGTGCACTGGAATTAACAAGAATAGCAAGCTTTCGAATCTAATATAAAATTAGTATAAAAATTAGTATAAAAGTCACGTGTTACATACCTTTGCTAGTATATATAGAATACTACGTTTGTTACTAGCTTTGATTCTTTCAAGATCAAACAGCTCTTTTTCTGTTACTCAATTCCGAACAAATGTGTCGTTAGTAGGCTTCAATTGAACAAAGCCTAAAAGTGCTTGAAGACTAAACTAAATCACATGCGATAAACACGGCACGTGTTAGACTTTCTTTTTCAGAATACTATTAGCTTTCAAAGCTTCTTGTAAATACTCGTTGATTTCGAAAACTATTGTAGTATTCGAACTCGCATTATCAGTTGTAATTGAAACAACACGATCAAAAAGATTGTGCTGTTGAAAAACGTTATTGACAACTTAAGCAAACGCATTTCCGGAATAAACGTTTACTAAACTTTTAAATCCTATTAATTCTTGACAAAGAGCCCATAACTTATCAATATAGTGAGCTATTATACCTATAAATGATAGTTTTGTTGTACTAGACCAGCAATCGAGAAAAATTGCAATTTTGCTTCCAGGAACAACATTTAAAAGCATGTTCTGTTCAAGTTTGACTGATTGTTCCATCAGTCGATTCTTTATAGTTATTGCAAAAAGAAGTTCGAAATTTGGATTTTGCATAACAGCTAGCTTTCTCCATTCAGGATTTTCGATTGCGCGGAAAGAAATACGAAGTGAAACAATAGTTGCAAAAACCTAGTCGTGAAATGCTTGCTTCGTAAAGATTAGTTGCTATTAATATTAGACATTATACTAATATTTATACTAATCTACTTACAGAAATAGCGTGAAATATGTTTTCCACTTTTTTCTGCTTTGTATTACTTTGGCTAGAATAAACAAAGCATTGCCGAAACGCTATATAACCAGACAAAGCTTTTGTGCCGGTATTCCGCGTATTTAGATGTGCGAGAACTTTGTTGCAGTTTTGACATATGACTTTAAACTCTCCGGTGATCCGGTGTATTCTTTAATCGAATTGTTTCCAAGCAATAGATTTTCGATTTTAAGATTTCCAATTTAATTGCTTTACTAAATCAATTGATTAGTTTGCAACTGCTTGAACTGCCTATTGTGTACTTAACCACTATTCAACAAACTTATCGTGATATTCGAGTTCCCATCGAAAATATAGGTTTTTTGAACTAATTTGCGAAAATAGTAAATTGTCAAAAATATTTGACTCAAATGAGCTAAAAAGAATCAAAAAAGTTTTGCGAATTACTTGACTCTATAGCAACAAAAGTGTGCAAGTAAAAAAAAAAGCATCAAATCGGAAAGAAAAAACAAGTATTTAAACACAAATTAAATTACTACTTCAAAAAAATTGTACATATTAAAAGCTATAATTAAACTTCCAAAAATTAATGTAAAATATAATGATTAGTATAAAGATTAGTATAAAATTGAATATATCTGCTTAAAGTTCTTTGCTTTATTTGTTGTATATACTTAAAAACTACATATACATTTACAGCTTACGCGGCCTTTGAAAGCTGCTTTGTAAACCAAAAAATGCTTTAACGATTGTTTGACTTAAAAAATTGTCTGTCATCAAAAACAAATCATTATAAGCGGGGAAAATACGTTCGTATGATCCATCTTCCGGAATTTCCGTAGCATATACCATATCAAACGCTTTTTTATAGCCTGTCAACGAATCGGAAAAGCCGAATCCTGTGTCATTTAACTTATCGTCGGCTGGCCACCAATTTGCAGGGCCCGGCAGATCGATCCACTCTTCATTTCCGTATACTCATGCTGCAAGATTTTTCCAAATTGCCTTTTCTCCTTAAATAAAGTATCTTTCAAAAGTTTTATACGCATAGAATTTGCTATATCAGTTAGCAGATTAGTATAAAAATTAGTAGAATTTTGTACTTCTTGTAAATATAAAAACAGCTTGTTCTTTCCAAGTATTCCTGTCCACCAGCAGCAAGCTTTCGGATTTTGCGGAACAAAGATCGACGGCTTCGGCGCCATTTTCTTTGCCAAAACTTAAATTCAAGCTTTTTAGCATCCTGAAATTGTATTAGCGTTATACGAATCATTATATTAATCTGAAACTTACTAAAATAGATCGTTTATGCTTAGCAATCCCGTCATTTTTCAACTCTTTAGCAGATTTGCCGACAACTGCTTTATCACCGTTTTGCTTTTCATTCAATCTCTACATATGCTCAAACTCGTATTCGTCTTCCGATTCATACTCAATATCTTCCCATGCTGGATTTCCATCATTATCAATTGCATATAGGCCACCAATTTCTCTATAACCCAAAGCTTTTGCTACAGATTTCCAATCTTTGCCATTTCGTTCACTATACAAGTTAGTATAAAAATTAGTATAATCAAAATTAAACGAACCGCTTTGTTCTAACTTGCAAAGCAAACTGCTCAATCATTCGCTTCTGCTCGGCAAAAATGCGAGTGCAAATTCAGCAGACTTTTTGAAGACTTTTTTCGGTATGTAATTGCTGCTTGATCTGCGGCTTTCGCTTTTTCGATCTGATTTTGAATACTGTTGCTTTTTATAGCTTCAAGTCTTCTTCTAGCTTTAACAGTATGCACATTAGTAGAAAAACTGCCCGGAGATTTGCGCTTGCGTTTATTGGAAAAACCGATTTGCTGCGAAGAATTAAAATCCATATCAAATTCATGATCTGAATTATCAGAAATAACAATAATATTCTTGAAACCGATTAGTATACAAATTAATATAATATTTCAATAAAAATTACCTGAAAAAGCTGCTTTTCGAAAAGTGAAGCCATATTGGAAAGTAACGCAACCGAAAAGTAGGCGTATTTTGCAAATTTCAACTCGCAAGAACTAAAGCTTCAAAAATTAGTATAAAAATTAATATAATACACCAAAAACACGTACTGCAATAAATGTTTGACTTTGTTCAGATTTAATAAGTTGGTGCAAAAGAATGAATAAGAAAAAAGTACGCGTTATCCTGAAAAATAAAACAGTCGCGTTTTTATGCCTCGATTTTAAAGCACTAAACTACTTTTTTCAAACCTGACTTCTTTTAACCTTCAATTAAATTTACTAACAACTACACTATACACAAGTATGTATTATATTTATCTTTTTATATTCTATTTTTATATTAATTATTATACTAATTCTTTATAGTCTTCTCGTCGAAATCACAAAGCTATAATTTCAATTTCACGTGTCAATATTTACATTCACCTTCACTTTTTCTAAAAAAATTTGCGACTTTGCACAAGTACATATCATTCTGTATTATACTAATATTTATTCTAATCTTAATAAGTTACAATAGCACGTACCAAGAAAATAGCTACCAAATCTGCTCGCAAACCCTCTGCCAAAACCTCTGCCAAAACCTCTGCCAAAACTTCTGCTAAAACCTCTGCAAAAGCTGTACTAAAAAGAAATATCGATTGAAACCTAGCAGTAAGTTGATTAATATAATAATTAGTATAAAACTAACATTTAAACGTAGCCAAAGCACTTAAAGAAATCAAACGATACCAAAAAGCACTGAGCTTTTAATCCCAAAAGCTCCATTTACTCGACTAGTTAAAGAAATAATGTATAATATTACGTCTCGACACGCATTTCGCATTCAACTTAGTGCTTTACAATGTCTCCAAAAAGCCGCAGAATCTGCTTTAGTAGCTGAGTTCGAGCGTAAGTTATTTCATATAAATACATTATACTAATATTTATACTAATATTACTTTAAAGTCACAAATCTTGCTGCAATCCACGCTAAAAAGTTACTATTCAAGTAAAGAATATGCATTTAGTTCAAAGAATGAAAGAAGGAATAACGGGCTACAAGTACCCAGGCCGGTGTTAAAGAATCAAACGCAGTTCATACAAAGGAAATAAGTTAAGCAATAAAGTTATTAAAGGTATACACGCTAGCGATAGGGCGCTAAGCACATAATAAAATTCACAAACCAAAATTTTAATACGTTTATGTCGCGTAGCTTTTGATTAGTAGGCTTATTAGTATAACTTCTCTAACTGTACAGCAACTATTGTAATGTCACGTGTAAATGTAATAGGTGCTTGGCACCCTATCAAGACCCCATGGGGTGGGGTGGGTGCTTTTGATAGACCCCAACCCATGGGGTGGGACCCCGACGGGTGGGGTCAAGTAGGTGAAAACCCGCCCCGTGGGACCCCAGTTCGCAGTCTAATTGTGGGCATCGCGGGAATGGGTATCTCCCTTCTCGCTCACACCCCTTTTGGCTCCCAACCTCACTTCAAACTTCTGGACAACACACGAAATTCGAGAGACTCCACACATAAGCACAGGGGTCACATCAAGAAACTATGAGGAGCCTGTAAATCGGGCACTTGTATTTGGTATCTGATGCATGTGTATCATCCCGGGTGTCTCCCCAAGTATAGACGCATCTCACGCAAGACTCGACGCTGCTAAATGAAAATAAACTGCCCAGATGAAGCAAACATAGACCTCATCTACCATCTAGAATCTATGAATTTGATGCATGATCTAAGAATCACAGCCAAGACCAGGTCCAGTGGGACGTGGGCAAGGGTTATGCAGAGACAGAGTCAATGAATGAGGCGGCTCGCCCTCATTGCGTGTACATGCAGCAAGGGTGGTAGGCTCCTCCTTTTTCCTGGAAACGGTGGTGGCCTCGGAAATAATGTTGGTCAGAGGATTGGGCGAGTAAAGGGAATGCGCATGGAGCCCCCCATTGTCGGCCACAGCCTTTCTCGAGATTAAGTAAATAGGCTCAGGTTGTGGGGCGTGGCGATGGCGGCGATGCTGGTGGTGGTGGTAATGATGATAGGGAGGAGTGTCATCAAAGATGTTTGTGAAAGTTCCGGTAGGTGAAGCAACTTTCTTGGTGAAATCAGCACGCTTCTTAGAGATTGAGTAAGTCTCTGAAAAAGGATACGAAGCTGGACGGGGAGGAGTATCGTTCACATCGCGGGTGAAGGAGGCAGACTCTCTAGTAGCTTCACGAGAAGCAATTCCTTGGCGACGCTCTACTTCCACGGTTGGGCGGACTACAGGCAGACTGAAAGGAAGCGTATGATACTGATTCCACTGTGTCTTAACAAATGCAGTAAGTGATGGTCGAGGAGAGGCTTGGTCATCACGAATAACTCCGGGCTGTTGTCCTCCCGTATTAGCATGAGCTGGCTGTCGATGATCATCTGGTGATAGAACAAGAGCCTCACGTCCAGTGATAAAGCTATCAAGACTAATAGGGAAGTCGTCAGTTGGTCTAGCCAGTCTACTTGCGGGTCCACGACTGATAGTTGGAACAGGTTTATCGGGAAGCTGAGTGTGGGTAGCTTCAAAGTAGCTCGTGGTTACGGTTGCGAGATTACTAGCAATTGTAAGAGTTTCTCCATTGCTAAGAGTCTCAGTGCTGGTGGCAATCGATATGGGAAAATCGGTCTCCTGTCGGACAATCATAGTATTGGGGAGCCGGGCGATTGGAGTAAGGGTACGGATGCTGGTATGTCGCTCTAAAATAAAAGTTAGTTGGGCCTTTTCAATTTCGAAGTAAAGAGGCTCGATCCCAGCCTGAGGGCCAATGATCAGAGCCATACTGAGATCCTTTGCAAGAGTGGCCAGACACGGTTCAGGGATCTCAGAGGCAGTATCGACAGGTTGGTCTGCCAGAAATACATGGCAAGGAAGACAAGTTGAGGAAGAAGAGTCTTACGTTGTAGCTCAATGGGAGAAGCGAAAACACAACCTAGCAAAGCCAAAGCTGCGATACCACTGAGTGCCTTGCTGAGCATCCTGAGGATCAGATCCAACTGAGCCTGAGCAGTTATTGAGAAGTGGGACGATTAGCGTAGATGACCTTAGGGGATTGATTATGTGGTTCAAGGCGTGCCTAGATATGAAAGTTTCCGTATGGGGGGAAATCGAAGAGATCTGGCTAGAGAATATGTGCCGCTTTGTAACTGGCTGAAGGGACAAGGAGAATGAATCTAATAGGTGAGCATCCGTGACCGCCTTCTTTAGCAGTTCAGAGGTGTTGGTGAATTGACGGGCTCAATGGTGTTTTGAGGCTCGATGAATCATGGGGGCGTGTCGCCGAAAATTCGACAGAGGGAGACGACAAATATTTATTAGGGTGTTAACTTTTGTTGCAAGAGAGTTTATAATATGGCAGAGATAACATATGGTTGCTGATAGGGATATCTGCCATATGGGCTTTCCATGATTAATCAGGAAGCATTTTCAAGCCTTGGTGGAGTATCGACATGGAATTACAGTAGCTAGACACAATGCCATTTAAAGTTGTTTGTTAGCAACTTTGAGTAAGAAGAGCAAAAGTAAATCGTGCAACAGCAATAGCACTAGAACTTTGTGTGACTGTAAAATTCTTTCATCTCTGGAAGCAATATTTCCAGAATAGAAATCTTCTTATTGGATCTCAGACAATATTTAAGAGCTCTGATAACACTCGCCAATGGGTGGTTCTAGAGAGCCTGCCACCAATGTGTTTCTAGGCGTGTTTACTGCTTGTATCTTACACATATTAAGCCGTGGGCTTGTTTCTGACTCTGAAATTCGGTGTTTATTCTTGGTTCTTAATGTTTCAAGAAATTTTGATACGTTGATAGTTACAGAGCGAACGGTATCTTTCGTAGTGATGACGCATCTCCAAAAAGCAGAGTTTGTACTTTGAGAACATATCCAAAAGCTATGAGAAATTCCAAGCCAGAACACATGTTTCCATTGCGCTACTTAAGCTTTCATTGATTGACTGTTATGATTAAGGTTTAAATCCTACAGACAGTGCATAGTAGTATTTTGTAGCATACAGGTAACGAATGTATCTCGCTAACAACAACAGTTCACAAACATCAGCATGTGTGTTTTCAACAAGAGTCAACATGAACTACAAATTTCAAAGAAACTTACATCCATCTTCCAATAAAAGTCTCTGGTAAAGCTCAGCAACAGCTTTTGTTCTTTGAAGCTGATAGACTTTTCAGCCCCAAAGTATGAAGAATCGTAGGGTCCATGACACATTGGGCTGGCTCGCATTTTAGCTCTGAGAAGGAAGTTTGAAGGCTCAACATGGCAACTTTTATATCTACCTCGTGACAAAGCATAGCAAAATATTCGATTATGCTGAGTGACTCGGGATCCTCAATATATAGCACATTTGGGTTCTAAAAATAGATTACACATAATTTTTGTCTTCAACATTGAAACTTGATAGAGTTCATAATCGGCTAAACCCTCTCCACTTCATTATCTGTAGTATTCTTCTCTGGGTCATCCTTCAATCCAGCATCTCCACTCATATATTCGGTCATATCAACCGTTGCCTTCCATCCCATCCACCAGCGACCCGCGAAAAGCTCACCCATCTTCTCCATTGGAATACCTTTGGTCTCAGGAGCCCAAAGCCCAAAAAACAAAGCCACTGGCGCAAACCATAGCCCAGAAAATATATGCGCCCCAAATATCGAGACTGACGAACATGTTTGGTGTCACTCGGACAACAGCGAATTGGAAGAACCAATGTAGAGCCATATTAGTAGCATAGCAAACACTACGAATGCGAGTAGGGTATATCTCGGTGCCGTAGAGATATTGAACGGTGCAGAGACCGATGGACCACCCAACAGCGTAAACAAAAACTGAGGCGATAGCCGCATCTGAAGCGGGCTTATTTTGTGAGTCTCTGAATATAGCCATATAAACTGACATATAAACGTGTGTCAGACATTGGAGAGTGAGGCCGGTAAGCATACAACGACGACGGCCGAACACGTCAACGAGGCCCCAGGTGAACACCATCGTAAATACAAGCTTCACAATACCATACGCTCCTGAAGTTATCAAACTGGTGTTCGTGCCCACTACTCCAGCATACTTGAAAATCTGAAGGATGGTCAGCACTTGAGGCTAAATGTGAGATAGTTCAATCTGTACTTCTGGAATGTAATATGTGATACCGTTTCCACCACTCCATTGAGCTACCGTCTGCATGGCTGCCCCAAGCAGGAATCGCTTACGGTAGCTTGAGGTAGTCGCGATTTCCTTAATAATCGTCCAGATCGGAACGCCAGCAAGGTTCTGTTGTTTAGCTCGAATTTGTTCTTGTATTTCCTCGTACTCATCTGACAGACGTTGATCGCTTTTAGCCGATCTTCGTAGTTGTGCAAGAGCCGCTAAGGCTTCATCGCCACGGTCTTTCGAGGCGAGCCAACGAGGTGTGTCACGAAGGAAGAAGGAACAGATGAAAGCAATTCCGACAGGGATCAGAGGAAAAGCTTGTACTACACGATACTGCGCAGTTCCTACAGCCATAGATGCATTGACGGCATAGTTGATGAAGAATCCTGATTCCGTATATTAGTATGCGTCGGTAGTTTTAGCTCTCTGCGATGACTTACCTAGAGTCAAGAAAGAAAGCAAGATGACCATATAGATACTGACAACCATTCCTCGAGACTT